>OW240917.1:24972289-25060041 GCA_933207985.1 Pelobates cultripes
CAGCCTCCTGCTAGTGTTGCTCTGGGAATGCCAGTTTATTGGGAATAAATGAATACTAATGATAAAATTAGAGGGACTCTTCTGGCTGGAAGGGACCCTCATTATTTTATTGTATTATAATTCACATAATGCACTAACAACATGCAGAACAAATTAAAAATGTAAAATAAACCAAAATAAGATGCTGATCATTAACATTTATGACCTTAAATGGCTAGCAACAACACAGCAACACAACCACACACAGTGATTGCTGTATAACATGGGACACAATAACACACACTGATTGCTATATAACATGGGACACAATAACACACAGTGATTGCTGTATAACATGGGACACAATAACACACACTGATTGCTGTATAACATGGGACACAATAACACACACTGATTGCTATATAACATGGGACACAATAACACACAGTGATTGCTGTATAACATGGGACACAATAACACACACTGATTGCTGTATAACATGGGACACAATAACACACACTGATTGCTGTATAACATGGGACACAATAACACACACTGATTGCTGTATAACATGGGACACAATAACACACACTGATTGCTGTATAACATGGGACACAATAACACACAGTGATTGCTGTATAACATGGCACACAATAACACACACTGATTGCTGTATAACATGGGACACAATAACACACACTGATTGCTGTATAACATGGGACACAATAATACACACACTGATTGCTGTATAACATGGGACACAATAACACACAGTGATTGCTGTATAACATGGGACACAATAACACACAGTGATTGCTGTATAACATGGGACACAATAACACACACTGATTGCTGTATAACATGGGACACAATAACACACACTGATTGCTGTATAACATGGGACACAATAACACACACTGATTGCTGTATAACATGGGTCACAATAACACACACTGATTGCTGTATAACATGGGTCACAATAACACACACTGATTGCTGTATAACATGGGACACAATAACACACACTGATTGCTGTATAACATGGGTCACAATAACACACTGATTGCTGTATAACATGGGACACAATAACACTAATAACACACTGATTGCTGTATAACATGGGACACAATAACACACTGATTGCTGTATAACATGGGATACAATAACACACTGATTGCTGTATAACATGGGACACAATAACACTAATAACACACTGATTGCTGTATAACATGTGACACAATAACACCCTGCTGTGTAACATGGGTCACAATAACAATCAGTGTGTGTTATTGTGTCCCATGTTATACAGCAATCACTGTGTGTTATTGTGTCCCATGTTATACAGCAATCACTGTGTGTTATTGTGTCCCATGTTATACAGCAATCAGTGTGTGTTATTGTGACCCATGCTATACAGCAATCAGTGTGTGTTATTGTGTCCCATGTTATACAGCAGTCAGTGTGTGTTATTGTGACCCATGTTATACAGCAATTAGTGTGTGTGTTATTGTGACCCATGTTATACAGCAATCAGTGTGTGTGTGTTATTGTGTCCCATGTTATACAGCAATCAGTGTGTGTGTTATTGTGACCCATGTTATACAGCAATCAGTGTGTGTTATTGTGTCCCATGTTATACAGCAATCAGTGTGTGTTATTGTGACCCATGTTATACAGCAATCAGTGTGTGTTATTGTGACCCATGTTATACAGCAATCAGTGTGTGTTATTGTGTCCCATGTTATACAGCAATCAGTGTGTGTGTTATTGTGACCCATGTTATACAGCAATCAGTGTGTTATTGTGACCCATGTTATACAGCAATCAGTGTGTTATTAGTGTTATTGTGTCCCATGTTATACAGCAATCACTGTGTGTTATTGTGACCCATGTTATACAGCAATCAGTGTGTGTTATTGTGTCCCATGTTATACAGCAATCAGTGTGTTATTAGTGTTATTGTGTCCCATGTTATACAGCAATCACTGTGTGTTATTGTGTCCCATGTTATACAGCAGTCAGTGTGTGTTATTGTGACCCATGTTATACAGCAATCAGTGTGTGTGTTATTGTGACCCATGTTATACAGCAATCAGTGTGTGTGTTATTGTGACCCATGTTATACAGCAATCAGTGTGTGTTATTGTGACCCATGTTATACAGCAGTGTGTGTTATTGTGACCCATGTTATACAGCAATCAGTGTGTGTTATTGTGTCCCATGTTATACAGCAATCAGTGTGTGTTATTGTGACCCATGTTATACAGCAATCAGTGTGTTATTAGTGTTATTGTGTCCCATGTTATACAGCAATCACTGTGTGTTATTGTGTCCCATGTTATACAGCAATCAGTGTGTGTTATTGTGTCCCATGTTATACAGCAATCAGTGTGTGTTATTGTGTCCCATGTTATACAGCAATCAGTGTGTGTTATTGTGTCCCATGTTATACAGCAATCAGTGTGTGTTATTGTGTCCCATGTTATACAGCAATCAGTGTGTGTTATTGTGTCCCATGTTATACAGCAATCACTGTGTGTTATTGTGTCCCATGTTATACAGCAATCACTGTGTGTTATTGTGTCCCATGTTATACAGCAATCAGTGTGTGTATTATTGTGTCCCATGTTATACAGCAATCAGTGTGTGTTATTGTGTCCCATGTTATACAGCAATCAGTGTGTGTTATTGTGTGCCATGTTATACAGCAATCACTGTGTGTTATTGTGTCCCATGTTATACAGCAATCAGTGTGTGTTATTGTGTCCCATGTTATACAGCAGTCAGTGTGTGTTATTGTGTCCCATGTTATACAGCAATCAGTGTGTGTTATTGTGACCCATGTTATACAGCAATCAGTGTGTGTTATTGTGTCCCATGTTATACAGCAATCACTGTGTGTTATTGTGTCCCATGTTATACAGCAATCAGTGTGTGTTATTGTGTCCCATGTTATACAGCAATCAGTGTGTGTTATTGTGTCCCATGTTATACAGCAATCAGTGTGTGTGGTTGTGTTGTTGCTAGCCATTTAAGGTCAGAAATGTTAATGATCAGCATCTTATTTTGGTTTATTTTACATTTTTAATTTGTTCTGCATGTTGTTAGTGCATTATGTGAATTATAATACAATAAAATAATGAGGGTCCCTTCCAGCCAGAAGAGTCCCTCTAATTTTATCATTAGTATTCATTTATTCCCAATAAACTGGCATTCCCAGAGCAACACTAGCAGGAGGCTGGCGCCTGAGGGGTTAACTGTGCGCGACCCCGCTGCCGCGCACTGTGCTTGACTGTGCACGCTCCCGCGGCCGCTCACGCCCTAACGGTCACTATTACAAACACAATCATCATCCACAAGCGAGAGCCCCAGGCAACCGCCGGTACCACTCCGTTATGGGGGGGGTGGGGGGAGAGAGAGCAAGGTACAACCAAGGTTAAACAGCAATCAGTATGTTACCTGACGTGTTTATAACCAGGGCAAGCATTTAGTAAATAACAATTACTAATTAAAAATATTAGAAGGAAGATTAGAAAATACATTTTAAATTAAGGAAAGCTTATTGGTCCTCCCCTTGCTAGGACAGTACCAATCAATGAATGGCAACATATAGTTCAGGGTTCTCTCCTGGCAATTCCAAGTACCAGTCTGCATTGTCTCACATACTGTATAATAATAATAATAATAATAATAAACTCCTTTTATTTTATTCAGTTTATAATGGTATCTGTTTCTGTGAAAAATTATTTATTTTCTCATATGATCAGCACCTTCAATGTTCATTTTATTTAGCTAGCACATAATATTATTATTATTATTATTATTAATAATCATCAACATATTTCTGGTCACCCAGATAGGTTTGTGTAAAATGTATGAATCAAGAACCCATAGAGATATTAACAGCCTCTCCACACACATAGCAGTTTATTTTAATCCATTATTAAAGGGGCTCCAAGTTTGCACAGTACGCTAACATTGCATAAAATAGTGTGAAAACAAGCTTTTCTTTCCTTATTCTATTTAGATGTTGCTCTCTATTAAAGTTTCTTCCAAAACTTGATAAAAAGTGGAATATTATGAAATGTGAAACTTATGAATGGTTTTGATAGAGTGCACCTTCTGATTCATTCACAGTTATCCACTAAACTTTAGCAATTCAAGTCCAAATGGCAAAATTCACACTAATAAACTGAAAAGCTGTGATTTTTTTGCCAGAGCAGCTATGTTTGCTAAATATTGCAATCTATACTTAATTTGAGTAAATTATGATTTTTGTGAAAAACATACCAGTCTCAACTTTATTATTGGGGTGTGAGTGGGGGGGTGGGGGGTGACCATGGGGCCTGGCTGTTCTGAGATATTTTAAAGGGACACTATAGTAACCCAGACCACTTCAGCTCAATGAAGTGGTCTGGGTGCCAGGTCCCTCAAGTTTGAACCCTTCACATGTTTACATAGCAGGGTTATTCCAACCTCTAGTGGCTGTCTTCCTGACAGCCGCTAGAGGCGATTCTGCAATGCTGGTTGCAAAATTCGCATCCAGCGTGCAGAATGTCCATAGGAAAGCATTGAGAAATGCTTGCCTATGGACCGTTAGAATGCGCGCGCCGCACTTGCCGCGCATGCACATTCAGCTTCACTCGGGAGCCGACGTCGGCAGGGGAGGAGAGGTCACTAGCACCAAGGGAGCCCGGTGCTGGAGTAAGGTAAGTAGCTGAAGGGGTTTTAACCCCTTCAGCCCAAGGGTGGGGGACTCTGGTCCTAGATGTGTCAGGAAAACAAGTTTGTTTTCTTGACATTATAGTGATCCTTTAATTGACTTACTAAAAAAAAAAAAAAAAAAATTTTTTTTTTTTAACTAAAATGTAATTAAGAACAATATATCTTATTCACACAGATTAATTTATAATACATTTATTGTAGTTACAAGGCCTATATCTGGGCTATTGGCACTTAGTTTAAAAAACCCCCAAAAAAACCATGATGTCACATCCGCCCTTACTATCTACAGTAAATGTGGCACTTTGACCAAATGATGGCTGTGCCGATTTATGGATTTATAAATAAATAAATATTTGCTAAGATAACAATCACATCCCCTTTATAATGGTTAGAGCGGTGGTTATATCACTGGTTCAGAATTGGTAAACCCAGGCTCAAATCCCATTCAGACCACCTTACCAGTAAGTGTATTTGGGCAAGACACCTAGCAATACATGTCCACCCACCTTAGATCCTCATAGATTGTAAGCTCATCTGTCAAGGCCTTCTTCACCTCTAATACCCCCTTTCTTTCATTGTAAAGCGTTGCTGAATGTGTTGGGCTGTATAAATGCTGTATATAATAATTCTATCATGGGGAAAAGAAAATACACCCTGTTTACATTCAATGCTTTCACATATCAGAGCATAATAACAATCATCTGTTCCTTAGCAGGTCTTATAATTAGGTAAATACAACAGCACATGACAAATACCGTGTCATGATTTATTTAACAAAAATAAAGCCAAAATGGAGAATTCATGAATTCAGTATCAAAGTCTGTTGGTAATTTCTGTACGGACGCTTTCTGCCCTTCCTATTTCTATACCTAATAAATAGCTGCTTGACATTTAGATTGTTCGTTATATATAAAACTACGTGCATTTTATACCCTCCCATATCGATAGTTCCTGTTGGTCGAATCCACCGCTCAGCCGCTACTGCGTACTCCTTGTATTAATTCAGACACTGCCTGCTGGATACAGCGCATCTTTATATAGTTTAAAATCATGTGACGTCACATCTGCCCTTAAAGTGACCACATAATCTAGACAACTCCATTTTCGTACTTTTTGGAGTCTCAGAGATGATATGGACCAATCAGAACATGTGTAAGCCTATATAATGCTTGTTTGGGCCCTTATTCAGTTCCCTACCGTGGTCTCTGCCTTGATACCCATTTAGTGCTTAAAGTAGGTCTTTCTTCTGATATTGACCTTGGCTTGTATTTGACTTTGATTATTTCCGGAATCCTGACCGGCTTGTTTATTCGTATATCCGTATTTCTATTATCCTGACCTTGGCTATTATTGACGTTATGTCCGGCCACTCTAAGGCCAGATAATACGTCTATATTAGAACCTCTATTTGTGGGATTCTTCCTTTCCTGTAAGTGAGGGTATTAACCCTGTGACAGATAGCTCTTTATAGCTTTTACTACTCACTGCTCTGACTACACTCGAGTTCCATAACTAGCCAGGAGAGGTTTCCAAGAGTTCCTCAGGAGTTTGCGGTTCCCTCAGATTCTGCATGTTGGGTTGCATCCTGTAGTGGCAGATGTTTATTTTTGTAAATATAAAATAAAAGAAACAGCTGAGCTTAATTCTATCTACACTACTAAACATGTGACATAAGCGTATAATCCATCAAATCCATTGTTTTCTATTTTTTCCATGCAATGATTTGTCCTTGTTCAGTAGTTTATATAATCCAAGCTGAGGTGTTTATTATGTATATATCATGTTTATATCGGACACCTGACTCCCTGGCGTCACCTGACTCCTGATAGGATGCAGTATTGGGTTTCATTGAATGACTGAGTTTAAAGGGTTACTGAAACCACTTCTGCCTTTAGAAGTGGTCATGGTGGTAGGAATCAGTATGTGCAGCTTTTCTTTTTAAAACACTGCAATACAGAGATATTAGTTGCAATTTCTGTGCTACCGTTTTCTATTTCTATACATGATAAATAGCTACTTGACATTTGGCCTTTTCTTTATATACAACTATGTAAATTCGCCACCCTCCCATATGTTTAGAAAGTGTAGCGTTACTTATCTGCTCAATGCTGATCCACTGCTCAGGTCGTCTGGGCCGAATGTTCTACGTGGACGCGGAGCCTCAGATCTTGCTCTACTCACCGTTTCAGCGCCAGCGAACCGCTCCTTCTCTAGGTTCGTGTGGGCGGAATCTTACTCTTACCTGCTACTGCATGCTCCCTGTATTAAAGGACCACTATAGGCACCCAGACCACTTCAGCTTAATGAAGTGGTATGGGTGCCAGGTCCAGCTAGGTTTAAACCCTTTTTGCAGTAAACATAGTTTCAGAGAAACTATGCTTTCCTATGGACTGGCTGAATGCGCACGCGGCTCTTGCCACTCATGCGCATTCAGCCGATGACGGAAGAAGAGGGAGGAGAGTCCCAGCACCGAGGGAGCCCAGTGCTGGATAAAAGATATGTGCAGCTTTTCCTCCACCTTCAGCGCCACGGGAGTGGGACCCTGAGGGTGGGGGCACTATAGTGCCAGGAAAATGAGTATGTTTTCCTAGCACTATAGTGGTCCTTTAATTCGGACACTTCCTGCTGGATATAGCGCATCTTTATATAGTTTAAAATCACGTTGTCACGACTTACCTGGGAGTCCAGCAGGCAGAGATATGTGCTCACCTTTGCAAGTAAACACAGGCCGAAGTGGTCAGGTAAGAATTCACCTGGCCTGTGAGTCGGTGCACGGGGGCTGTGCAGGATAATTCTCCAAGTCGCAGTACAGGAACGGATAGAGCAGGAGAATCGTCGTGGGAAAGCCAAAGGTCAAAGGGTGCCAGAAATCAGAATAAATGAAACAACAAGCCAAGGTCAGGAGTAAACTGGAGAACACGAAACAGCAATATGAGTACCAGAGTCAAGAAACTGACACTGCCTTCTAGGAGAGGCAGTGTTTTACACCTGGATAATGAGACCATCAACTACAGGTGTACCATGAGTGACAAGTATAATTTCAATTAATGGCCAGCCCCCAGTGCTGGATACAAGACAGGAATAGATAACTGGATGCTAGTAGTTGGATGGTGGCTCGGAGGTAAAATAGCAGTCCCAGGATTACAAAGTGCCCATGTTCAAATCCCCTGCTGGACACTCCTGGGGTGACCTAGTCTTAATGTTTTGGTGGGAACCATGACACATGTGACATCACACCCGCCCTCATGTAGACAACGCCATTTTCGTACTTTTTGAAGCCGCAGTGATGAAATTGATCAATCAGAACATGTGTAAGCCTATATCATGCTTGTTTCTTTCACCCTTATTCAGTGCCTTATTGTGCCTCGATACACATTTGCCTTATTGTGCTTTCCATCTTGATACACATAGGTCTTTCTTCTGATATTGACCTTGGCTTGTATTGGACTTTGATTATTTCTGGAATCCTGACCGGCTTGTTTATTTGTATATCCGGATTTCTATTATCCTGACCTTGGCTATTACTGACTTTGTCTCCTTTTTTATTAACATAATGTCCGGCCACTCTGAGGCCCGGTAATATTAGAACCATAATATGTTAGTGCAGGGGGGTAATTACACCCCCTGCACAAGTCAGCACATGCTCCCTATCCCCTTAACCTTCTGTATTCTTTCTTATCTCAGCCGGTGAGAGCGTCCAATCAAATACTTAATTTGTAAACCAGTGCAGGGAGTCTTGCCCAATGCTGGAATCCAGGTAAGTTTATAAATTGTTATTAGATTTAGTTCTAATTTATTAGGTGAGGGAGGGGTATCAAGTCAGTAATGCCCAATAGGACATAACTGATTAACCCTTGAAAGACACAGCTTCAGAAGTAAAAGGCCAGAGTGATGAAAAATTCCCATCATGAGTCCTTAAGGGGTTAAAAAACTTGAAAATAGCCGGAGTAACCCTTTAAGACGAGGAAGGGGGAATGATGGTGCTTTGAAGGAGAGAGGAAATATGTACAAACAATGTACACTTTATACTTTATTTATATATTTGAGGACCCCAAGATGGGCCTCTGTAATCAGGATTGAATTAAACCTGACTTGTCATGAGGGTCATATTTCACCCCAAGACTGAGACTCCTGGTTTATATTAGCCACGGGAGTAATCTGCTACATAAGACAAAGTATGGATTCCATCACTAGGGATACATTTTATCACTTTTTATCTCTATTAGCATAGCATTTCTATTACATTACTGAATATAGGTTTGTATTTAGTAATGTTATACAATCTAGTAATGTAGATAGAAAATACATTACTGGTTAGTTTTCTAAAGTGCCCTGTTCTTTGTATCTGTTAAGTGCCAATGATTTGATGTGATTGTGGTGCTTTGAGTCTGTATGTTCAGCGTTTCAGAAACAAATGCAGCACAGAAAGAGTTAAAACACTTTGCTACTAAAAGTGTAATTCCTATGGGAAAGCTCGGATGTCCCCAAGGCACTCACCGCGCATGTACATCATGTCCCCAATGCTCCTCTATGAGGAGCATAGAGTATGACCATCGTGGAGATGTCACTCAACCCCCAGTGATAGGGAGCGATATCCCTGAGGGAGGATCTGGCTGCCCGGAGAACTTTCAGACGCAGTTGTTGTAAGTATGAAGTAGCCAGGTCCGGGAAGACTCCTTGTATGTACCACTATTTGGAGCTACATAACCTCCATGTAAAAGATGCTCATAGCATAAACTTGTATTAACAGAAATATTTTTTTATTGTCACAGTAGCTGTTAGATTGGGTCATTCTGCAATGTGCTCCAGTGACCCGCGTCATTCCAACTTCATTTTGAGCACGCTCCCTTCAAACCTGCATTATTTTATGGTGCTTAAACTCCTTGTGTCATTTCTGACGGACACTTACCTGCGTCCTGTCTGCCACATCTCTGTTGCACCATTTGGCGTTGAAGGATTGATGCGGACTGATCACAGCTTTCCTAAGCCTATGTAAGCCCTTTGCCTTATCTGGTATTGATTACTGCTATTCTGATTTAGGCTTGTCAACAACACCCAGGGCTTAAGCCCAAAAATAATTTAATGACCCATTGCTAAGTCCCCTCCCCAAACTCCACCACCTGCCCCTAAATTTCCACCATTTAATATGCCTGTTATAGTAACTTACAGATACATAAACAGATACACATGCACACATACACACATGTGTAATCACACAAAGGCATAGACCTTCACACACAGCCTTATCTTGGTAAGAAATGCAATGTGTGTGTGCGAGTGATGCAGGGCGTATAGGGGCTGTATTATGAAATAGGGGATGCTGCTGAGTAAGGAATGTATTGTGTGTAGGGGCTACAGTGTGTTTGTTGGAGATGCAGTGTGTGTGCTGGAGATACAGTGCATGTATGTATGTGTGGGTGATATAGTTTGTGTGTGTGTGGGTGATACAGTGAGTGTGTTTGCTGGAGATGCAGTATATGTAGGTATGTGTGGGTGATACAGTGTATGTGTATTTAAAATAAGATTAGATTATTCCTGCCTCTGGTTATCTTTGGGCAAGGAGAGGGGACATCACTCCCTGGTGGTCCAGTGTGGAGAGCCGCTGGTCTGTCTGGCAGCTGCCAGTTACAGACCTTATAAGCTCTGGACGCATAGTATCAGAGCGTTGCTTTTGTAATCCATGTCAATGTTTGGAATTGCTCTGAGCATACGGGAACAATCAACAGGTCAACGCACACGCACGTTCTGGGGTCAGAGGCCAAGCTCTGACCAATCACAGCACAAGGAGGGGTATTTAAACCCCTGAAGTTCCCTAGCCCATTGCCCTGTCGTGGTTTCAGTTCCTGATTCCCGAGAGTGCGTTTTCCTTGTTCTTATTATTGGATCTTCCCGGTATTTTGACTTTAGCTATTCCTGACTACTCTTATCTCTGTTTTTTCCTGACTTGGCTTTCCTTATCGATCTCGTGTATTTCTGGCTTCCTTGACCTCGGCTTTCCCTTGACCATTTTCTGTCTTTCAATGAAGCCGTATGAACCCGGCCATTCTAAGGACCGTTTTACGTTCTGTCTATCTTCTATAGTCTATGTAGATGTTACATAGTTTTGCGTGTTGGACCACACTGGTAGTCGTGACAGTGGTGAGGTGGATTCTCAAAGTTAAGGGCTTGGGTGGGAAAGAAAACTAAAGTTATGACCCCCATAGAAATAAACAACATTAACAGTGCATCCACTCTTTGCAAAAATGCAAGAATGACTATACTTATCAGAGGTCCCCAAGCTAAACTAAAGAACACAGGTGCCCATGGGGCAATAATAAAAAACAAGTACAAAGAAATTCACAGAGTTCTGGTGAGTCCAAAGCAGAGTAATGGCCTCAGCAAAGCGACCCTTCAACACCAGATCCGGTTGCACACTGAAGGCTCTTACAGAGGGAGGATCGCCTAGTGAGGAATGGGGCTCCGAGGGAACCTCCACAGACTCAGACCATTGATTCGAAGAAGAGCTCTGCATCATTTTAAGACGCTAAGTATATTTGTTGATTATTGGAGATGGCCTTTTGCCCGCATCTTGGTCCCCATCTGTATGGACTTCCCATGTCACATAAAACTATTGTTAAGTAGCCATTGTAAAGTTAAAAAATATAAGTCTGTATATATCAGGAGCTTAAGATTGTCAAAATGGATGTGTGGTGTCGCTCCAGCCACAGCAAGTGGTGTCCTTTTGTTGAGCATCGATGACATTTGAACTTGAACGTCCTATGGTTTCTGGTATACCATTGCTGTTTCTCTGCTGTGTATGTATGCAGCCAAAGGTGAGCTCGAAATTCTTCAATCAATCCAGCATAGCTGCCACTGATCCAGGTAAGCCATTACAAAATTTTACTACGGTGTCAGATACCACTGCAGTTACATTTCCTAGGGCTGATACTCTGTAAGACAAATCCTCTACTTCTTGCCTTATGCACCCAAGCGATGTGTGAAACATAACTTTAAACTGCCTTAAACAGGGCTTTAATATTTCCCTGGTTAAAGGGGTTGTGTCATCATCTGAACTTCCAGCATGGCTATAGGCCTCTTGGTGCTTCTGGTCCACACAGGAGGAATGGTTCAAGGTCTGGGTGCTTAGAGAGAGAAATTAGTGCCTGATTCTTGTATTTTAGACCTATTGCAATCTCAGTAGCAACAAGGTAGTTTTTTTTAAATTAAGAGGTTTCCAGTTCAGACAGGTAGATATTGTATAATTAAATAAGTTGTCTATATGAGGAGCTTTGATAACCTGCATCGATCTGCCAACTTAGTCAGTTCAGCGCCCCAATAAAACTGTTTTGGAATTTTTGATTGGAGTAACCCTTTAAGGCATTTTGTTTGCAGTATCTTTAATGACCTCAAGGTGGCAGACGTGGCATAAGCAGAACCAAAAATTTAGAGTCTTTAAGCAGCCAATTTGGGCCTACCTCATTTTCAACTGACTTTTGCTTAAGAGCTGGTTGTAAAAATGCAGAGCTTCTAATATACAACGCTTTTCTAACCAGTATATCAATTTCATTCAACATAATTCGACATCCCCCTTGTGTTTATACCCCCACCCCTGTGTTTCATCCCCAAACCCCCTTGTTTCTATGCCCCCATGTCCTTTTTGTGTCTATATCTCCTGGTCCCGCATGTTTCTATCCCCAAACCCCCTTGTTTCTATGCCCCCATGTCCTTTTTGTGTCTATATCTCCTGGTCCCGCATGTTTCTATGCCCCCATGTCCTTTTTGTGTCTATATCTCCTGGTCCCGGATGTTTCTATCCCCAAACCCCCTTGTTTCTATGCCCCCATGTCCTTTTTGTGTCTATATCTCCTGGTCCCGCATGTTTCTATCCCCAAACCCCCTTGTTTCTATGCCCCCATGTCCTTTTTGTGTCTATATCTCCTGGTCCCGCATGTTTCTATCCCCAAACCCCCTTGTTTCTATGCCCCCATGTCCTTTTTGTGTCTATAGCTCCTGTTCCTGCATGTTTCTATCCTCATACCCCCTTGTTTCTATGCCCCCATGTCCTTTTTGTGTCTATATCTCCTGGTCCCGCATGTTTCTATCCTCATACCCCCTTGTTTCTATGCCCCCATTTCCTTTTTGTGTCTATATCTCCTTGTCCCGCATGTTTCTATCCTCATACCCCCTTGTTTCTATGCCCCCATGTCCTTTTTGTGTCTATATCTCCTGGTCCCGCATGTTTCTATCCCCAAACCCCCTTGTTTCTATGCCCCCTTGTCCTTTTTCTGTCTATATCTCCTGGTCCTGCATGTTTCTAACCTCATACCCCCTTGTTTCTGTCCCATTATTTCCCTTGTATACATGGTCTTCCCTGTTTTTACATCTCCATGCCCCCCTTGTTTCTGTCCCCATGTCCTCATGCCCCCCTTTGTGTCTCCAAGTTGCTCCTTGTGCCGATGTCCCCCCTATTGTGCTCACCTCCCCAATAGCCTGTCTTTTGTAGCACGACCAAGCATAGTGGGAGTGAAAGTCTTGAGGGCTCGCATGCTCTGTCAGTACTCATCTTGTTATGCACTAGGTGCTTTGAGGTGGGGGCACAGACAGCAGCCACCAGAGACCAGAATAGTGTTTCCAGAGCATGCTTGTCCCCACACTACCCAGCCGTGCTACATAAAACAAAAATGCTGTAATTTGGAGAGTCTGGGCCCCTGCTGATACTGCACAGGTGGGACCCATAGAGATGACAGCATTTAGCAGCCCTAAATAGTACGAATTGTCCTGCGGTGGCAGTCACTATGGGTGCAGTGGCAGCGTGGGCTTACGGGGACCGGTTATTGCCCAACTTTGCTTTGAAGGAATGGAGATAAAATCATCTTCTCTTACAGCTGCAACAATTGTAGGTTACAAATTGTCACTTTAGTTATTAGTGACTATCGGGTCTATTTACCAAAGTAAATTTCAAATTTACAGCTAAAGAAGCTGAACTGGAAGTATTTCTTTCTATTTCAGCTGCTTTGGCTTTGAATGTTCTCAATAATTCCATATTTAGTAAATAATGTATATGTAGACAGAGGGCCTCCTTATACCGTCAGCTATAAACACTTGGTTTTGGTGTTTGGAATGCCCTCTTAAACACTAAACCATTAGGAATACAAACATGTATACGGAATGCTTTACTGTTTCTGTCCCTAATATTATTGCCCCCACCCCCTCATTCTGCATATAGTTAGAAAGCCTCTCTACTTACCTTTTTTCCTACATACCTCTCCTCCTCCTTCCATAGCATCACTGCGAAGGCATTGCATCCTCTGCTGATGTCCAATCCATTGGGGACCGATACGCATGTGTGGCAAGTGCCACAAGTCCATCAAATTTCGTCATAAGAAAGCATGGAGTCAATGCTCTCCTATGGGACTGCAGTCCCATGACCAAGTTTTATTTGGTTTCTGCAGCAGGAAGCGCCTCTAGTGGCTGCCTATGACAGTTACTGGAGGTGCATTTAACCCTGCAATGTTAATATTACAGTTTCTCCAAAGCACTCAGGACCACAGCACCCAGACCACTGAGATGAAGTGGGTGACTTTCGTGGTCTTTAATTTTAAAAGATACTCCAGATATATTGGATAGCTGACTTATTATGCTTATGCCAGAAAATACTCTATAACTATCACTTGCCATTAAACTCCTCTAGAAATATTACCCTTAACTTCTGGATTCAAACTAATATTCCAGGTCTAGATTGAATCTCTTTCTAGCTTTTGGTATACGACCATATTGCAAGTGAATGTGTGCAGTTCAAATATTGTACTTTTAGAAGGGCCAGCATATTCTGCATTACTGTACAATATTTATTTACTATTTGTTTCTGTAACCAGAGACAAGTACAGAACTAATTTGCTGTATTCTAGTATTTAGATGAATTTACACTTATTCACCTTTTTACGAAAACCATCATTGAATTTACTTGGAACCAAATAGTAATCCAATGATATACTAATTTATTACTGATCGCTGGCGCCATCTAGTGTTCTTTTTTTCAGTCAGCTGTTTTGTGTGAACGCAGCTGAATACTTATAGGGAAATTCAATATAGCAATATTTTCCTAAATATCTTTGTGGTGAGAGTATATTCGTGTGAGGAATCTGTCTAAAGTCTGAAGCAGAATATAGCTGCATAACATGAATCGCTGGTTAATTATTGGATTTTCTTCTTTGTTTTTAGGTATTTGATGTATTCTAAATACTGCATGCACATTCATGACAGCCACTAGAGGTGTCCTTAGGGACAAATGTAAGGACTGCCTTCTCTCAGAATATACAGTGTTAACACTGCAGAGACTGCAGCCATGAGAAGCTATTTGCACCAGAACCAGCGTGAGTGTCCTTTTAAAGTCCTTTTTAATGTAAACACAGAATTTTCAGAGAAAAGGCAGTGTATACATTACAGCCTTGTAACACCTCTAGTGGCAGTCACTCAGACGACCACTAGATGTGCTTCCTGGGGCTGTGCTGCATACAGTGCTGCACACATAGGGCAGCTTGTGGGCTTAGCCAGCCACGATGGACCCAATTTTGCTGGAAAAGAAGTGAGCAATGTAACGGATCACTTGACACTCCGACTGGGTACCACCGTTGAAGGATGCTCCTAGCGCTTCCTGAGGACTCCAAGCATTGCAGCAGACATTATAACCACCGTAGACTCCTTCAGAGAGCAAAACAGGAACAAGCTCTTACAAGAACTTATCAGTGACTATAGCAATAGAGTATGACAAGCATAGCAATCTCTTGTAGCAGATTCCCCCAATAAGAGACGGCACTCCAAATTGAGGGTGAAGTAGAACTGTCTAAAACGTTATTTTACTTGGGACTAGCCCATATGGTCATTACATTAACATTGCTGTGAAAACTCAATAAAATTACAGACAGTCAAATCATAGCAGGCAACATACAGTGACTTATTATAACATAATTACATATTTATAAATGGGTGGGGAAGACCATAATTAACACAAAATGTCTCTTCTGCATGCAGAATTAGCGATTAGAGATGTTGTGAACTGCTCGCCGAACTGTTCGCGAACTGTCCGCCGGCGAACAATAGCGTGTTCGCGTTGGGCGAACATATGCGATTTCCGGTCCGCCCCCTATTCGTCATCATTGAGTACACTTTGACCCGGAACCTCACAGTCAGCAGACACTTCCTGGGAGGGAGGGTCTGCTGCTGATTGGCTGGAATGTGTCTGCTGACTGTGAGGTTCCGGGTCAAAGTGTACAAATAGAGCGACATCTCTATTAGCGATATGCAAATCTACCCAAATATACAAATTACTAGTCTTGCTATTCAGGTAGTGCATATTACGGTTGCTACCAATAGAGGGCACTACAAAAGCTCCATAGCCAAATCCACCTAATTGGTAGCAATCCTCAGCACTACTGGAGAGCAGGCAATACATCCTGTGGCGGAACCAACCTCGCCACTGTGCACTGGAGAAGCCTGGTTGCTTGCCTGCTCCCTTTAGACTATGGCCCGGCATTTAAAACCTTTTTATTTTCCCAGCAGAAAGGCGTATTCGTGCTTTTCTGCCTGAGGTTCGTTAGATTCAATCTACCGAACCAAGTACCGAACGACCGACCACCTGGGAACTGGAGTGCACCGTCAACTGACCGCCCAGAAGCTGCGGTTAACCGCAGCTTAATTGACGAACGCTGGGTGGCCTTTGCTCGTTTGCCGAACACGTGGCAGCGGCCACTTTAACTCCCGAACTGCCAGCGGTGTTCAGCGCCCAAACTATGGAACTGGAAACGCACACTTATTTGCGCGAACACCGCTGAGCCGCCAGCCTCCTTACCTCTGCATTCGGTAGTGGAACTGAATTACTGTTCATTCGGTAGTTTGACCGTATGAACAGCATCACCCCAGATAGCTATGCCATGGAGCCTATTCGTGTAACGAAAGACTATGGAAAAAACTTTTGAACTGTATGTATGTGATCTGAGCGCCATTCGGTAATAATGTGCGCTCAGATCTAAGCTATCTGGGGATATGTAGAATGTATGTGTTTTGTTTATTATTTGCAACAGTGGGTATTTTTGAGTCTTTTTATTAACATGTGCTCAATGGAGTTTTGCCTCTGTCCTGGGAGATAATTGGATTACTTCCCAATTATCTCCAGGATAGAGAGGAGGGATTGTGATGCATTATGGGTGTGTTTACAGGTGTATGTCTGTGATTGGTTACTGTCCAATATGTTTCCCAGTCTTCCATCTGGTCCCCTAGGGGAGTGTCCACCAGGTGGGAGATCTGCATAAAAACCGGGCAGGTAGCCCCAGTAAACCAGTTCTGCTTGACCTCAAAACGAAGTGTTGTCTCATTATTGGGGGAATTGGATTGTATGCTGATTGCCAGGAGTGTAAGCTGATTATATGCTTTTCCTGTTCGGCTGTTTCCAGTGTTTGTGTGTTTCCTGTTCGGGAGTTGGAGGATTTGTGTAGTTTGCAGTTCGGGAGATTGGTGCTTGCAGTAGCTGCCTGTGCATCTGAAAGGGGAATATCGCCTAAACGGTTTTTAACCTCTTGTGTGCAAAACGGTCCGTTACACATCCCAGGGGCCATAGTCACATGGCAGGAGGCTGGCAATCAGTCTTCTCCAATGCCCAGTGGCGAGGCTGGTTCCGCCACAAGCAATGCCTCATCATTAGTTATATTTTAAGCCTACTCCAATTGTTTAGTCATTTAATTCCCTCGGCTATGATCTAAGCCTTTTATCCTTCTGTGTTAGAGCATGTAAATATCATAAAACATGGGTTCAAATCTAAGACCATGTGCCGAGTGTTTCACATTTTCTTTTTGAGAAAAAAGCAAAAGATAACGTACAAATCAGAGGTGCAGCCTGGAGCCTTGGGTGTGATCAGGTTGGCTTTACTGATTAAGGTATGGCCGCAGTGTAAGGTCAGGTAATAAAGCACTGTTCACAGATTTCCATATCAATAATATGAGAAGAATAGGTTGACGACAGAATTGGATCAGTGAAGGGATTGACATCATAGTGACGGCCCCCTGTCACTGGTGCAAGTTATGGGATGGACGTCATAAAAAACCCTTCATATGTGATTCATTATTACATGAATGGATGCAGGGGGCTTGCAGCACTGACACATGGTTTTTTTGTGGGTAGGTAGGTGTCCTAGGCAATTACCTTGCCCCCTCTCAAACCTGAGAGGCCAATGGTAGCAGATTAGCAGCCCTTGCCATATCATGGGCTATTACACAACTCCTTCCTTACCTTGAGCAATACACTGTCTTTGGGTGAGCAGAAATGGATAGAAAATACAGATTGTGTGAACAGCACACACACAAACAAATATACAGCTTTTTTGTACATAATAAAGTCAGATTATATTTACTGTTTGAAGTAGTTATAGTGTGCATTCTATATTATATGGATATTTGGATATTTAAACATTTAAGGGTGTTTATACGGTTTGCACCTAGCTATTTAAATTTAATTGTGTCTCTACATGTGATTTTTGTTTTTACATTAACAAATGTAACAATGTCTGAATGTGATTATGCAAATATGGATATGGAAAACCTTGTTACTCTAAACTTTTAAAATGATTTTTGGGAAATATAAAATGTACAAAATATGTCATATAAAATATATATCAATATAACAACAATGTATCAACACAGTATAAAGAATTACTCACATGGATTCAGTGCCAGGTGAAGCTTCCAGAGTTGCCTTCCACGCAGCCTCTTTGTGACGTCCGGACAGGCGGGCCAAGTCCAAAGGGGGGGGGGGCGAGCTATCTTTGTGCTGACGACAGAAAATATGCACACTCAGAACTGACACTAGGCAGCCTGACATAGACTTCTAATACTCTAGGGGTGCAACTAGCCCCCAGCACACAATTAAAAGTAACTCAGTACGTGCAGTGTTTCAACCTGTAGTGATGTGGTCATGGTGGTTAGAGTAACACTTTAAGTAACTTTAAAAGTTTATAAAAAATATTAAATACTTTGAAAAGCAAATTCAAAAATGTTAGATCAAGGCCAATGTTGGGCAAGAGATATGTTATCAATAGTTATTAAAATTGATAACTTTATAGAATTTTTTATTAGATACAATAGAGGCAGATTCTCCATCAGTATTAACATTTTTTTTTTAATTTATGTTTCTTTATTACAAAAAGATACATTATATTACAAATATACAATATTAACCCCTTAAGGACACAGCTTCAGAAGCTGGACATTTTTGCATTTTTTGCTGTTTGTGTTCAAATGCAATTTGCATCTCTCTCATTTATTGTACCAACACATATTATATACCGTTTTTTAGACAACAAAACTCAACAAAAAGGGCTTTAATTTGATGTGACATATACATATATCAATTCTCATTTATTACCAAAAAAATGCTAAATAATGTGGAAAAAAATGCTTTTTTCCCCCAAGTTTTGGCAACAATAATGTGTGCATAATATGTCCAGCTTAGGAAAAGTAATTCAAAATCAATTCATTTATGTGTCTTGATTTACAAAGTGTATAATATGTGTAGGATTTCAGTTTATTTTGAAAGTTACAGGTCACAAACTACAAGGTCTAAAATAAAATTTCAATGTGAAAATTTTTTAGAAGTTGGTATGTTTGTCTTGGAAGTTTAATACCCATTACAGGAAACAAAATTGCCACACAAAAGTATATATTTATATAAAGGAGACATCACAGGCTATTTACCTAAGGTTAGTTTGGCACCTTTTGCTTAGCCATTTCACCGCCAATCTCTGCTAAATATTGGAGTAAAATTTTATTTTTTCTCTATTTTGGCATATACACATATTACAAGGTTTTTGTAATGTGTATCTTGTAAACCTAGTGTGTGCTATCCCTGTACAGAACCCCATATTGTGTTCAGCTACATCTTCTGAGTAAAACGATACCCCCATTGTATACCTTTGCCCCTGTGAAGCTTCAATGCCATATAGGAGACCATGCTATTTCAGTTTCTATAGTTGGAATTTTCATAGATGGTCATATGTCTGATTTTGTGGCATTATAGCCATTTGACTGTTCAAATAACCCCACAAAGGCCTTCCATTTGCGAAAGCAGACACTCCAGGGTATGTTATTAGGCATATATTATACCTTAACTTGCCACCATTTTCAAATTTTGTGGTGAGAAAATAAAATAAATTTTTTTTACATACATGTTGCATTTTTGCTGGGTATTTCTTACATTTGATAAGTGTCACTGTCATAAATTCCCCTTAAGTATGCTCAGTTACCTCTTCTGAGTAAAACAATAAGCCCAGTGTATGACCTAGACACTATTTTGTGAAGTTAAAGTGCTGTGAAAGAGACGTGACAAGTTCAGGTTTTTAAGTGTGAATTTACATGGAGAGTTTTAATGGGTCCGTATTCCAATTTTAAATATGTTAGCAGGATGCTTTTTCCAACTACCCCAAAAAGGCATAATATTTCTTAAAGAAGACGCCCGAGGGTATTTCAAAAGGCAAATTTTGAACCTTAGCGTGGGATAATTTTTCCGTTAGCTTGTATCAAGTGCAGTGGTAATAAGCATTTTTTTTCTTCCTTTTTGACACACAGTGAGTTTGTACTGTATATTTCGCAAACCTTATGTGTGCTACGGCTTTATAATACTTCATATGTTGCCCAGCTATGTTGTCTGAGTACAGCAATACCCCCGTATGTACCTTTGCCAGGTATATGCGGACGTTGAAGGGGCACATTTCAGACACAGGCATTGCAGGTTTTTTCAAACTTTGACTTTTTAAGGTGTGTTATTACCCTACTTTAGAGTTTTCTTAGCAGGCTATATATTCCAACTATACCATAAAAGCATAATATTTCTTAAAGAAGACATCCCAGGGTATTTCAAAAGGCATATTTTGAACCTTAGCGTGGGATCATTTTTCTGCTAGCTTGTACCAAGTGTAGTGGTAATAAGCATTTTTACTGCTTTTTTGACACATACAGTGAGTTTGTACTGTGTATTTTGCAAACCTTATGTGTGTTACGGCTATATAATACTTCCTATCTTGCTCAGCTATGTTGTCTGAGCACAGCAATACCCCCATATGTACCTTTGCCAGGTATATGCGGACATTGAAGGGGCACATTTGAGACACAGCCATTTAAGTTTTTTCAAACTTTACATTTTTACGCTGTGTTGCTACCCCACTTTGGAGGTTTTTTGTAGGTTAATTATTCCAGCTACCCCATAAAGGCATACCATTTCTTAAAGAAGACACCCTAGGGTATTTCAAAAGATGTGTTTTAAACCTTAGCGTGAAATAATTTTTCCACTAGCTTATACCAAGGGTAGTGGCAATAGGCATTGTTATGCCTTTTTGACATAATCAATGAGTTTGTAATATATATTTTGCAAACCTTATATGTGCTACAGCTTATAATACATCATATGTTGCTCCGCTATGTCATCTGAGTACAACAATACCTGGTATATGACAACGTTGAAGGGGCACATTTGAGACACAGCCATTTAAGTTAGAATTTTTATGCTAGGTCCATGCCCCACTTTGGAATTTTTTTAATAGGTTGTGTTTTTCAATTACTTCACAAAGGCATACCATTTCCTAAAGAAGACACCCCAGGGTGTTTCAAAAGGCATATTTGAAACCTTAGCGTGGTATAATTTTTTTGCTAACCTGTACCAAGTGTAGAGTTAATACGCATTTTCCCCCTTTTTAAAACATTTTTTAAAACTTTTTAAAAGTTTTTTTAACTTTTAAAAAGTTTTATTTAGCTTTTAACAACTTATTTTACTATTTTAAAACTTTGTTTAAACTTTTCAAAAGTTTTTTTCACTTTTAATTTTTTTTTTTTTACTTTTAACCCCTAACTAGCCCAACCGTAAATGCCCCAATTTCTCCACTAACTTCTACCCACCATAGCAAAATAAATAAATATTTTAAAATATTTAAATTAATTAAATACATTTAACCCCTGAGGATTAAAAAAATAAAATAAAAGTTAACCCTCAGGGGTTTAAAAAAAAAAAAAATCAGATCACAGTGAAATGCAGGCAGTGATCAGCACCATCTGTCTCTCTGCAGTTTACAGCTCACACGAAGCTGCAGGGAAACACGTGTGATCGCTCTGATTCCCAGTCAGAGCGATCACATGGGCTGAATCAGTGAAATTGCCCATGGTAGTGTGCCTCTGATATGGAGACACACTACAGGAAGATTAACCCCACGATTGCCACGATTGTTGCAATCAGGGGTTAATTTTCATTTTGGACAGAAATTTTCCGTCCAGCGTCCTTAAGGGGAGTGCTGCAATGACGGAAAATTTCCGTCCAGCGTATTTAAAGACTAATTTAGGTTTATGGAAATACAATACAGAGAAAGACCAAAATCATTGCATTCAACCTAGTAGCCATTAGGCTAGTAAATCATATGGGTAGAAAAGCATGAGTGCAGGAATGTTCCATTCATTCTTAATTTATTCAAAAGAGAGAGAGAGAGGAAAGAGAAAAGAATAAATAAAATGTTTTTCTATATTAAATACGACTCTGCTTTGCCGGGCTCACTGTAATGGCTAAAGTCCTATTTGGCAATGAATTTACGATATAGAGATAAATGATATATTTCATTGCTTAGTAGGTTATTAAGCAGCTACTTACTTCCTGTGCCATGCCACCACATCCATGATACAAAGTCATGGGTATTACACTAATGTAATTTGCTTGATAGATCAATTATCATAGCAACTACAGTACAGGGGTAGTTGCTGTGCCAAGCATCAGGAGAACCATTTGTAGAAGGGCTCTCCTATGTCTCCCCTGTCACTTATATCTCAATGTAACAGGCTATGCCAGATCTATGAAGAACATTAATTGACATTTGAAGAGAGGGCCATAACTTTAAGAAATAGTTAGCAGTTTTATACCATGATAAATGCTGTTTTGTTGCAACCGACGGTAGTTACAATTTAATATCAGAGACCCAATGTAAACATTAGCCACATGTTTACAAATGTTCCTGTCATGCATATTTATTGCACACAAACATGTTATGGGTCAGAGCACCGTGCAATGCGAATCACACACATGGGAAAGATTCCCTGCATGTACTTTCACACATCAACGGTTTCACAGATCAAGGTCATTTGAAATAACAAATTTAAAATGACCAGAAGACGTGACTTTCAATTTTTTTTAACAACTTTTTTTATTGTTTTTTTCCACACTCAGAACAGAGAGAATCCTAGCAGAACACATATATGCATTGCAAAGCACCCCCTTACAAGTAGGTGATGTTTTATTCCAATGTTAATCCCATCTAGTTCATTACTGTGCTAGGCAGCAACTACTGCAATGAGAATATTATTCCCCATTCAGGTTGATGCAGTCTCCCAGGATACTTGCACAAGGTTCTAAATGGTCTGTTGACTAACGACCAAGTTGTCAAGTGTGCACCCAAGGTGGGATAATCTGTGATTTATCAGTGTTTGTACTTCTAAAATGCACTAAGCCTTATTCATCCACTGAACTGTGTCTTATTTACAGAATAGCAACTTGTCATCATTTGTAGTGAATTTGTCAAAGCATGTCCAGCTAACACATATAGCAACGACATGAAACACCAAGTGAAATGCACATTTTATTGAAACAGTTTTTGTTAACCCGATAGGGACTCCCTAGGCCATTTGTGGCTACGGTGTCATTCATAATAATAATTATAATGCTAATTTAGTTTTTGCCACAACTAGAAGATTGACTTTGCGCAACCATGTTAATAGGTAATATAAAAGAGGATTTGGGGTGATTGGTGTGACTGCGTGTCATTTGGTAAACATCACTCCCCATTCACTGTTTAATATATATATATATTGACCCCAATGTCCCAGAAAATAGCTGTAAATCCTGAAGTCTGTGGGACAAGCCTAGAGAATTCCCAAGATCAGAAATAGCATCAGGGTTATTCACTAAAGTGAGAATTGTCGGGAATTCACAATGAATTTCAAATTTAAAGGAACACTATAGGGTCAGGAACACCAACATCTCTTCCTGACCCTATAGCATTACTCCACCCTCTGCCCCCCCCCCCCTTTGCCCCCCTAACTATAGTAAAATCTTACTTTTATTCCAGTCTGCAGCTGCTGGGTCTTCCCCTGATCTGCCTTCCTGGCTGGCATCATCACTCTGAAAAGACAGTGTTTACAGCAAAAAGCCTAAAGGGAATGATTCTACTCACCAGAACAAATTCAATAAGCTGTAGTTGTTTTGGTGACTATATAGTGTCCCTTTAAGGCCAGAGTAGCTGAATCAGAAATGTACTTGTTCCTAGTGTAGCTATTTTGGCATTAAATTAGAATTCCCTTTGAATTTACTATGTACTCCCCATAATTCTCACGTTAGTAAATAACTCTGCCTGTGTGTCTAAATCCAAGGTACTTTCAAGAGATTTACTGAGAATGATTTATTACTAATGTTTTCTTTCTATGCACATATTATACTAATATATTGTATGTCCTTTAGTCTTTTGCAGTTTTAATTTCTTAATTTTACATATGATTTGTAAGTGTTAATATAAGAACCCACTAGATGCTTTTTCAGATGCAATATTCTATACCTTAGGGAATTAGGAAAGGGCCCCCAACAACCTGTGCTATATCTGTTGTCTGTTTTATGTTTTTTTACATAATGAAAATAATATTTTATTCCAGCGAAGACTTCGAAAACAGCTGAGTATTTTTATTATTTCTCCTTTCTTTGTGTTGTATTTTCTGTTGTGTATAGTGACAAACCTCTTTATGTTTCACTGTTTCATTTAACTGAACCTTATATTATATATATATGTTTCCAAATGGAAGGTTTCCTAACCCAGCACCATGGACAGGAGTCCCTTTAAACTATAACATAAAGTAGCACCACAGACAGCAGCCATTAATCAGCATATTACCTGACGGTGCAAAGAACTGTCTTATTTTAGTGCCCATCTAAAGTTAGGCGTTAATCAAGCCTTAGAACAGCCACATTTAGAGTAAGCAGTAAAACTGAACGCACAGAATTTGCATCCTCTTGTACTTTCTAAGTCTGCATGGATGTAGCATTGGCTTTACATGCTCATTAGAGTTGGTAGAATGTCCCCATACATTTTACATGTGAATTAGGGTTTATTTTCTTGATCTGTGCAGGTTTTGCAGAATGCCCATTATTTGTCCATGAATTTTGCATCGAATATGTGTGGACTTTGCTCAACGCAGCACTGTTGCTGTGCATTGTGCAAAGTGGTTGCTGTCTATAGTGGTATAGTTAGTTTAGGGCAATAAGAATGAACATGTCACTATACGCTGTAAGCAATCACACACTTGCTGGGCACACTGTTGTAGGAACTGGGTTATCTGACAAAGTATTGTAAAAGAAAGCTGCGTATTGTGCGTAGGTTAGAATTGATATGATGCTTTGAGTTAAAAGCTACAACACATTTTCTGGGGACACCGGTGGAAGAACTGGATTATCTGGCAGACAGATAAATGCACAAAATGCTCAAGGATAATGCCACGTAGTGTATGGCATTGAGGAAGAACAGGTGACAGTGATTAACCCCTTAAGGACCAAACTTCTGGAATAAATGGGAATCATGACATGTCACACATGTCATGTGTCCTTAAGGGGTTAAAAGCCAAGGCACGCTTGCTGGGCACAGTCTTATAAGAAATGGTTTTCCTAAAAAACAAGCCAATGCTTCCTAAAGCTCTGAGCTGTAGGTGACTGGCTTGGGCTTTACATTATGTTTGTGGGGTTTTTACTGCCATGAAAAGTCCATTGGGGGCATTCAAGCATTTGGTGAGCAATCCACAAGGTATACAAGGAAAGTGCGCGGAACAAATAATCATATCATTTTTGATAGATATTGCATGGCACAGGAAAAATGACTGATTTTAAATACTATTCTCCCCCTCCCACCCCCCCACCCCCTCCACCCCTTCCACCCCTTCAGTCCTTCACCTGAAGCCGAAACTCCACACTAAAAAGGGAGTTCAGTATCCACAAATCAAATTAAATTAAATTAAATTATCCCTCTTTTCCATTAACATCCCATGCTTCCCCTTTTTACTCTTCCAATAAATCACCTTTTTGCAAAATAGGTTTAATATGAAGTTCATTCACTTTACTAAATCCATATCACTATTGATGGACCGATACATTTTTTCCA
This sequence comes from Pelobates cultripes, assembly GCA_933207985.1. Lineage (NCBI taxonomy): Eukaryota > Metazoa > Chordata > Amphibia > Anura > Pelobatidae > Pelobates > Pelobates cultripes. The sequence continues at coordinate 24,998,184 of OW240917.1, forward strand.
TGAACTCCCTATTAAAGTTTTGACAATATTGATAAGGCTAATAACAATAAAGTGCCAAATGCTATTTTGACAATATTTATTTAAAGATTTTACAAGATACAGGATAATACAGAAAGAGCAAACCAGTCACTAAATGTTAATTGTAATCCCATTAGAATGTTTTATTGACATTAGAGCATCTCTCATCAATTAAACATGTGCATATCGAACGCATCACTTACCAATGGATTAATCAACTCTAGCAGGCACTCAAAAAAAACCGATCAATTACTGACTCTAAATACTATTTTGCAGAAAAAGAGTGCTCTCAGCATTTGGGTATTCCATGCATGATCCATACGGTTACTGCAGACTCAAAATTGGCCCTTTAGAATGGTGTGCTTGTTTTGGAATATATAAACTCAATGTAAATAGGTATAATTTTATTTTATTTTATACCCATTCATTTTGCATATCCACTGTTAACCAGATCTGAAATATTCACTAACATTAGAATCTACTGATAAGACTTTAACTGGTGGAATCCTTGAAATGTAAGAGGGCCAAGAAGGGGTAAAATAACAAAGCCTGTATATATGAGTAACAACTGGTTAAAGTAGGCACCAAGACCACTTCACCATAATGAACGGAAGTAATGTTTTCTTGCAGTGTTAACCTGCCTCTAGTGGCTATCATACTGACACCCACTAGAGGCGCTTCTGCAACAATAGTGGAGTAAAACCCTGATGGTCTGAGAGGCAATCTGATTGGTGCTGTACAGCATTTTGCCACCCATGCGTACTAGTCTCCCAATGCATTCCTACCGGAAAGCATTAAGTTGGCTGAGATTAATGATCTCGATGATGTCAGCCAAAGAGTCAATGCTTCACCGAGGAGACCGGCGCTGCAAGGTAGATAAGGAAAGTAAACCCATTTGTAATCCTAACACCATAGAATTCGATTAATGTGTTTGGTTTTAAATTTGCTGTTCAAAATGAATTGTTACCATTTGTCTGTGCTTTGCTTGTATAGTTATTTTGTAACGTTTTATCATCTTACTCTATTTACTACTCACAGCTCACAAAAGATATGTAAACGATGACATTTAATTAATGCACAGTTTTTGCAGTTCTACTTTATACTCCTGGGTATTTTAGAAATTATTAAAAGCATTTATTACTTTAGAACATTTTCAAGCTTGGTTATAAATTCTGCATTCTGTGGATCACGACATCAAAGTGTTGCATGACTGTACAACTTGTTCTTGGTGTAAAAATAAATAAAATACTCACAGTATATCTTTTGGAATCACGGCTAGGATTCCTTATTACATTTTACATCTGGAGCATGTGATTGCTTTAGAAGAAGTAAATATTCTAGATCAAGCATGTCAAACTCGCGGCCAACAATGGACATCTTTGCGGCCCGGCGAGCCGTGATTGCATGCTTAGTGTTAAAGCAGAGTAGACACCTGCTTTCTCCACATTGCAAAGTGCCTACTCTGTTAAAATTTACACGGCCGGGAGGAGAGGTCGCTGGAGAAGCTCAGTCTTCCTGCTCCTCACTGCTCCCTCAGGCGCGCCCTCTGTAATGATATCATATTCCGGCACCCGGCATCACTAGACTCTAGCAGGCACTCAGTGAGTTGAGCAGTGGTAAGGAAATCTCCAGATAAAAGACCCAAGGGATAAATACATGTGAGTGTGTCTGTCAGTGTGTGTGTGTGTCTGTCTGTGTGTGTGTCTGTCAGTGTGTGTGTCTGTCAGTGTGTGTGTGTCTGTCAGTGAGTGTGTGTGTGTCTGTCAGTAAATGTGTCAGTGAGTGTGTGTGTTTCGGTCAGTGTTGCGATGGCCACGGCTTGACAGTGGAGGATCTAGAGGTGCATGGAGGTTCTACCTTCACAGGGTTTCAAGAAGTAGTGGGAGGATCCGCTTTGGCACAGGGTCCAGAGACCGGAGTCGCATACTGGCAGTGGCAATGTGAGTTGAGTCTGCTTGTTGGCTAGAGGGGGGTTCTGGGATTTGGTATATGGGGGGACTGGAATTTAGTAGAGGGGGTGCTGTGGTTTAGTAGAGGGGGATGCTGGGGGTTCTTTTATACTGTACTTTTCAAAATAAACCTAGGTTTCTATGAAAATTATTTTTTTTGCAGCCCACATAAACTTAAACCTTGTTTATTTGGCCCGTGCTAGACTTTGAGTTTGACATGCTTGTTCTAGAACATTCAGAAAAAAATGGAATTAGTTCATTAGAATGTAACTAGGATACCCGCTGGGGTTCTAAGCTGGACATTCTTTCCAGCAAGCTTCTTTTGGACACAATTCTTCTTTCTCCTTGTCACTATTCATTGGGAGTGAAGACACCCCTTGGGAAATTTGGAGCCCAAGGGGAGGGGTAAGAGTAAAATAACAAATTTTAAAGGAGCACTATAGTGCCAGGAAAACAAACTCATTTTCCTGGCACTATAGGCTGTAGGGGTTAAAATCCATTCAGCCACTTACATTAATCCAGCGCCGGGCTCCCTTGGTGCTGGTGACCTCTCCTCCCCATGCCGACGCCAGCTCCGAATGCGCATGCGCAGCCAGAGCCGCACGTGCTTTCAAACCACCCATAGGAGAATTTCAGCTGCAGGGTTAAAACTAGGGGGACATTGAGCTGAAGTGTTCTAGGTGCCTACAGTGGTCCTTTAAGAATCCATGTGAGGGGTAAACTTTCATAGATCCCTTCCATGCCTATACTGCAAGGCAGGGGTGCCTAAAAGGTAGATCCCCAGATGTTGTAGAACTAGAACTCCCACGATGCTTTGTATGTCTTTAGAATGGCAAAGCATCATGGAAGTTGTAGTTTTAAAGCATCTGGGGATCTACCTTTTAGGCAACTCTGCTGTAAGGTAATCTGCCTACCCGTGTTGTGAAGTTCTTTAAACGGTGCCATTTCAAACAGCTATTACTCTGCAATAACACAGAACTCTGTTTATTTCCATTAAAACAGCTTGAGTGGTTTGCAGTGTTAAAAAAAAATCAATAAACTAAAGCTCTATTAAAATCCTGTTTAAAAGTGCAGTTATTAAAGATTCAATAATTCATATAAAGACCTCTCACAAGAGGCATTTCTAAGAAGACCTCACAGATGGATGTTTGCGGTGGTGTAATCTCACACAGATGGATTAATCTCCCACAGATGGAGGTTTGCGGTGGTGAAGACCTCACAGATGGATGTTTGCGGTGGTGTAATCTCACACAGATGGATGTTTGCGGTGGCGTAATCTCCCACAGATGGAGGTTTGCGGTGGTGTAATCTCACACAGATGGATGTTTGCGGTGGTGTAATCTCACACAGATGGATGTTTGCGGTGGTGTAATCTCCCACAGATGGATGTTTGCGGTGGTGTAATCTTCCACAGATGGATGTTTGTGGTGGTGTAATCTCCCACAGATGGATGTTTGCGGTGGTGCAGATGGATGTTTGTGGTGGTGGTATAATCTCACACAGATGGATGTTTGTGGTGGTGTAATCTCCCACTCTCACACAGATGGAGGTTTGTGGTGGTGTAATCTCACACAGAGATGGATATTTGTGGTGGTGTAATCTCACACAGATGGATGTTTGCGGTGGTGTAATCTTCCACAGATGGATGTTTGTGGTGGTGTAATCTCACACAGATGGATGTTTGTGGTGGTGTAATCTCACACAGATGGATGTTTGTGGTGGTGTAATCTCCCACAGATGGATGTTTGTGGTGGTGTAATCTCACACAGATGGATGTTTGTGGTGGTGTAATCTCACACAGATGGAGGTTTGTGGTGGTATAATCTCACACAGATGGAGGTTTGTGGTGGTGTAATCTCACACAGATGGATGTTTGCGGTGGTGTAATCTCACACAGATGGATGTTTGTGGTGGTGTAATCTCACACAGATGGATATTTGCAGTGGTGTAATCTCACACAGATGGATGTTTGTGGTGGTGTAATCTCCCACAGATGGATGTTTGCGGTGGTGTAATCTTCCACAGATGGATGTTTGCGGTGGTGTAATCTTCCACAGACCTATGTCGACGGTGGTTTCCATTGGCATCTACTGCACGTTTTACATGGCGGTAGAAAATTGGAAAGCCTGACCGTCTAAATGAATCATTTTCTGCCATTTTTAGAGACACCCATAAAACAGAATAGTCCACATTTTATCTTATGGGTATCTTTTAACTGCTCTGAAATGACAGCTTTTCATAAAGATTTTAGAAAACAGCTTTTCATAAAGATTTGATGAATTCTATAAATGGCAGACCTATTTTAATTGCACTCTTAAATAGAGCTTCATTTAGTTTAGCTATAAAGCTTTCTGTCGAAGTCAGTATGAATACAGATTATTCAGATATGGACAACCTCCACAGATCATTATCTGAAAACCATTATGAGCCAGAAATAGACGTTTGATTTATTACATGTAAGACGTGATTTGCTGGGAATTTGATCATATTAACACATAAATGTTTTGTGAGTTATTAATGTCCCCATCAGTCAGCATAAAAGTCTTTTTGTTTTTCTGTCACATGAAAAGTTGTGAATGAACATATTCACCACAGAAAAGGGAATAAACCAACCACAAAGTATTACTGTAAATCTGCCAGTAAGTAGAAAATTCATTAAACAAAATCTTAAACAATATCCCCATTACATCCTATTTCTAGGTTACTGTGAATTCATTGTCAGATCATTAGATCTTGTTAGAATTTTGAGATATAATCAATCATTATATACTTCACTGGCAATGATTCTGGCCATTTGTGCCGGTCTACTGTTGTCACGGTTACCGATGACCCTAATTATAACAGCAATGAGACTATTCGTTCATTAATAAGGGATTAAACTCCCATCATAACGGATACATTGAGACAATAACATAAACCGAACCTCAAAGCGATACTATACCAAGTACTGGGTAGTAATTAAAATATTCACTTTATTGATTGGTTTAAAATATTTATTGATAAAAGAAACCCTCATACAGAAAGCCTCCAACAAGACTCAGACCCTTATCCCAAACAATTAAAGGGAAAAAAACTGAATACTTGGAATGAAAAATATCAACCAAAAATGTAGAAATAGGAAATGAATATAATGCTTTACATGACTAATATAGTCTGAATTATAAACTAGACAAGGAGTAAGTAACCTTCTGTTCTCCAAATGTTGCAGACTACATCTCCCATGATGCTTTGCCAGCATTATGGCAGTAACAGCATTATGGAAGATGTAGTCCCTGTATATTGGAAATCCCTAGAAAGAAGTCGTACTTAGGAAAAAAAGATCCAAACTTTCTTAACACAGTCTCAGCATACGTTAACATGATTTAATAAACCACCCTCTCTTCCCCCCCTGAAAAATCACCTTAGCGATACACGTAAATATCCCCTGGGTGTAACATCCTTCTTTATATTGCAGATTAGGAGAGGAGTACATTTGTTTTCTGTGTAGAATCTCACTTACAGTTCTCTATCACTAAATATGCCACTAATATAGCTTATTATATCTCATTTACTAAACCTTTAGAGTAGAACACAATTCTAAGTTGGTAAGTTTAAAAGAGATTTGTCAAAGCAAAATAGGTGGTATTCTGGGTACGAAGTGCTTAATATTGAGAGACATTCTATTGGTTTCCATGGTAATTGGTATCTAGTTAATGATCGACCACAGCATACCACCTGGTTTTGTCTTGATAAGTTTCACCCAATGTAGCACTCTCACATTCAATAACCATTATACCTTTCATCTCATCGAGAGGTAGAGCTTGTTCAGTGCTATAAGATGAGAACAGTTGTCTGTTGACATAAATTTATGTTCTATGTTTCAAGGGTTTTTTTGCGAATAAAAGTTTTATTTGCCACCAAAGAAAAATTACCAAGGAAAACAGGAATCTACAGTAACAACCATTTTTAAAAATTTATGTTAGCAGCACAATCAGTCATGTAGCATTGAATTATAATTGTCAAGAAAAAGGAAAATGAATAGAGAGACCCTTGAGTTCTGCCGCAATGTTCATTATATTCCTATAGACATACAGTTGGTATAAGATGGTGCCTCGTTCCCAGAAGCCAATTCAGCTAGCACGAGTCATACCCTAGCCAGGGGCAATTGAGCAAGACTAGAACAACATACCCTTTGTCCGTTACCTCTGTGTGTCTAGTGGATGAGTGAGATCACAAAAGTAGCAGGCAGGTTAGGCTCTAATCCCTTATCAGTCATTTAATAGATACAAAGGTGTTTCCTATAACCTAACCAGCGACAAAATGCTCTTAGTCAACGAGCCGAGATCTGCCACTCTATCGAGCCTGCACCCCTTCTGCTGTGTCTGTCGGGGTTCCGTATGTCAGTAGAGCTTGAAAGTCTGAATGGTATGCGTCAAGCAGCCAATGGGTCCAGATATCTGTATATTTTTGTGTACGTCCCTGGGACGTGAAAGTCAGTTCCTCTAACCATCTCAGTTCCTCTGTTTTGTTGAACCACAGTGTCAGTGGCAGGGCACCTCCTTTTTCCAGTAAAGGGGGATGTAGCGGTTAGCACCAGGCGACCCTACAAATATACTGTTTTTACCTGCATTCCTGTATCCGCTGTATTTTCTATGTATTAAAAAGAATTGTATTCCTCTGGTTGTTCGGTAGTTTCATTCCCTTAGTTTATTCGAATGAAACTACCGAACAACCAGACCTCCCCTGTGTGAAGTGTGTCCTCAATTACCCATTGCAACATTGTTGCGAACGGGTAATTGAATCGTAAGTAGCCGTCCTTTGTTCTCGGGGGTGTTTTGCCGTCGAGTGTCTGGAACTAAAATCGGACACTCGAGTAGGCGAACCCCGCTGAGACCTCCACAGCCCTGGTCCGTTCGGTTCCAAACTACCGAACGGCCCCTCGTTCGGTAGATAGAAAATACCGAACGAGGGGATTCAGGCGAACCCTCCCTAGCCTCTATAGCTAGAGGCTTTCGTGTATTTTGTTCCCTTATGCCAGGACCGACCGCAGGGCCCATTCGAATGGAACCTTATTCGGCTATATCAGTTAGTGCGGTCGGTCATTTTATTCCCTCCATACATTTCCCGAACCCCTGGTCTGATCTGGGTGATTTTTGGATATGTTGTTCACCCAGATCAGGGGTATCCGGGGATGTAGGATTCAAAGAGGTACCCCTATGTTTAGGGGTACATCCAGAAACGGGGGGAATTGGTGTGCTGGATAAGGGGATTATGATGCTGGCTGAGGGGAGGAGATGGGTGGGAGGTTACCAGGACAGGATTGGCTACTGTAATAATTACTGTAAATCCCTCCCTTGCATGGGAGCATGCTTTATAAGGAGACTGTGATTAAAGGCTTGTCAGTTATGCTCCTGAAACTGTGTGTCGTCCAGTTATTGGGATTGCTGGTGGGATATTGCTGTATTTTACCTGCTGGAAACCTTGCCTGTGGATTTACTGTTTACTTGTTCCTGAGTCCCACTTGGATTATAAGCGGAGATACCCTGGGTAATATTGCATCTCCGCTACAGGGGATAACTTGTTTAGCTGTGTTCAAGATCCGTATGGACGTGGATTTCTTGTATTTGTCTGCCGGGGTTGTGGTGTGGTGTGTGAGGAATGGGGCCAGTCTGAGAGGCGGTGGATTCTCCGAGAACTTCAATAAGATGGCAGTAATTGCTGTCCAGAAAAGTTGGATTTTAGGGCAGTCCCACCAAACATGCATGAACGTACCCAAAGCGGCCCGGCAAGGCCAACAGTCACCATCTAAGCTAGGGTTTAATGCCTGGAGGAGGTGTGGTGTTTTGTACCATTGCTTTAACCCTTTAATGACCAAACTTCTGGAATAAAAGGGAATCATGACATGTCACACATGTCATGTGTCCTTAAGGGGTTAAGACTTTATAGGCTGTCTCCTGGGCTAGCTAGCGAACAGTAATGTACCATATTGCAAATATTCCCCCATTGGTTGTCTGTGAGTATTTCCCCAAGGGCCTCTTCCCATTTTCCCATATAACTGGGGGCTGGGAGGTTCCATTGCGTTTTTGCAATGGGGAGTACACAAAGGAGACTGCATGAGGTTGTGGGTAAGGATCTACACAATTTTGTTCAAATGGGGTAAGTACCCTACACAAGTTGGGTTGTTGAGGGAAGCAGGCTAGAATTCTTTTTAATTGTTCGTATTTTAGCTCATGTAAAAAATGTTCCTACAGTGTCCCCCAATGAGTCCACTAAAGTCTTGAGGCCCTTCCCTTTAGTCATATGACAGACCTGGTGCCATCTCGCCAGTATTTGGTGCACGAAGACATCGTTCAGTAGTTTTAAACTATACAACAGAGGACACATTATACAGTGATTATTTTTCATATAGCCTGTATATGTTCTGCAGAATCTGCATTAAACTGCATCTTCCAAACTACTGAACGGTAACATGGGGTTATTGCATGTTTTGGGGTCCTTGTGATGTGTTTTATGATACTGTATTTCTCTGCCTGTGATAATTAGATTAACCATTGTGTTCAGTAATCATATCACAGGCAGAGGGGAGGATTTTGTGTGGGAGTGTCTGTGTGTATTGTACAGATTGATTGGTTGTATTTCAAAACCCTGTGGGCAGTACTATGTTTGTGGACTGTGAATAAAAGAGGCTGTATGTGCCAGTACAGTCAGTTCTGCTTGACCTCAAAACGAAGTGTCATCTCGTTATTGGGGGAATTAGATTGTATGCTGATTGCCAGGAGTGTAAGCTGATTGTATGCTTTTCCTGTTCAGCTGTTTTCAGCATTCATATGCTTGAGAGCATTCGTATGGTTCTCCGGTTCGGTGGATGTGGTGTCTGCTGCAGTGCTTGGAGCCCTCAGGAAGCACTAGGAGCATCCTTCAATGGAGGTACCCAGTCGGGTGCCAGGTGATCCGTTACACTCGTATGGTTTGTGAATAGATTTCCACACAATGATTTGTATTGGCCCCGAATATATTTGTATAATGTTATCATATTCCCTCTCAGGTGACGTTTTTCTAAACTAAATAGGTTTAAATTTGTTAACCTTTCTTCATAGCTGAAATGTTCCATTCCTTTTATTAATTTTGTAGCCCGCCTCTGCACTCTTTCTAGTGCCATAATATCCTTCTTTAGAACAGGTGCCCAGAATTGCACAGCATATTCAATATGTGGTTTTACCAGTGATTTATAAAGAGGCAAAATGATATTCTCATCCTGAGAATGAATAGTGCTATTCTGTATTCAGTATTTTGTATTCTAGCTTTTGACCTTGGCTTTGTTTGTGACTATTCTGTTTTCTATACTTCTTGACCCTGCTTTGGCTTACTCGCTTGTCCTGATTTCTGTACTCTTTGACCTCGGTGTGAATTTGACTACCCCTTGTGCTTTTACGTTAGTCCGGCAATTCTAAGGTCCGGTATATGTTACTTTGTATTTACATTCTGCGTGTTGGATCTCAGTTGTATCCTGGCACTAGGTGCGTGTACGAGCAAGTATAGTGAGAACAAAATAAGTAATATTGGTAGGGTCAAGGTTCCCACCCAGACCAGCTGAGTCTGAGAAACTCTCCTCCTCTAATGTGATTTGTCACTAAAACCATCCCTTTGAGTGGGGAGGGGGATAGGCTATAGGTTTTTTACAAAAGCCTTGTAATAGGAAAGAACCTATGGAGAATTGTAATAATCCCAAGTCATAAAAACATAGGAAACAGGGGCAGACTGTATATCTCTGTCAGTTGGTATGGTCATGATGCTGTGTCGCACAAAAATAGGGCTCGGCTCACCTCAGTTGGACCGGGTCAGCATGCAATATCAGCACTACCGGGCCATCCAGAGTGGTCATGGATAGACTTGTTGGAAAAAGTCACCTGTACCGGACCCCCTTTATCTGCAGGACACACGTGAGAGGTCTTAACATCCTACGGTAATGTAGCATGGCTGGTGAGAGGTCCGGGAACAACTGCAGTTCAGTTTGTAGGTGATGAAGGGTGCCAGAGTCCCTGACAACCCATAGGGTGTTCTCCCATTCCGCAAACAATTTCAGGCAGCAGATCATGTCTTGCGGTGGGGCCTCCGGCGGTCCCCTAGGCTACAGGACTCGGTGTGCTCGGACGAACGCGATCTTGGTGGATAGGTCCCATTTCAGCAGGCCATTGAAGATTGCCTCCAAGATGGTTCACAATTGCTCATGGATGTTGTCGGACTTGAGACGACTCCCTCAGCCGCAATTTGTTCCGTCGTCCCCGATTGTCCAAATCATCCACATGGATAGCCAGGCCTCTAAGATATTCTGCCTGATAGCCAGCCACTTCACTGGTGTGTGTCTGGTCAGCCTGGAGCAGGTCACACGTGGACTCCAGGTGGCTCACACGGTCATTCAGGCCTAGAACATTGTCACGTAGCACCTGGATGTTAGCATGGATCAAGGTCTGCAGTGCTCTGCTGGCAGCCGCAAGATCAGCATGGGTGGGTAGTGCCCAAAGAAAGGGTAACCAGTCCCTGTCCTCTGGCATCGGGGCCCTGTGCTCCTTGGAGATGTGAGGGGAGACAACCCTTTGGTCATCTGAGGCCTCTTCTGACATGGGCTGAGATGCTAGGTCCGCTGGAGTAGAGAGGTCCGCCTGGTTAGAGGTACCGGCGGAGAGATGGGGTAACCAAACCTTTTTTAGGTTCAGCAGCCTTCTGGGAGCCAGGAGGTCTATTAGTTTTCCCCATTTGGAGCCAGTAAGTAGGGATTATTACGCTAAATAACACGAGGCAGTGGAGCAGGAAACGTTTAGGCAGCCATCATCATCCAGAGCCAAGCGCCGCCCCGCTGTTTTAAGGTTTTTATAGCGTTGGCTTCAGTACAATCTTTGATGGCAAATATAGCCACCAAGTTTAATGCCCTGCTTGGTGCCATTACTATTTGGGTACCATTTTACGATCATTTCACCACCTATTAATCTAGCCCCCGGGACTTTTTACAGCCAGATTCACTTCCCACTAAAACCATATATGTTCAGTGTGTTTGTTCTTTTCTCATCGAATCCAAATTAACCACGTTGAAAACTTTTTGTGGTTGGCAAAGGTCCTGTTATTTTATTATAAACAGTGGGGGAGACTGATGAAGGAAAAGCAGGTGCTATTCTGGAGTAATGTGCTAACCACTGAGAGACATTGTATTAGTTTTCATGGTGATTGTTCCTTATTTAGCATTTTGCACCTGCTTTCGATAAATCTCATCCAGTGTTATTTAATTAACAGTATCAGTGCAACCTACAACAAACGTGTTAAACTAATCTTCAGCCAAAACATGCAATGTGACATCTAATTGCCCAACCACATACAGCTCTTTAACTCCATATTAGCTCTTCATTTTGACACTTGCTTTTGATCATAGCTGGAATACCCTTAAACAGCATCAAGGCAAAATGAATTCAGGTGTGCTTATTTATGTATAGTCTGAAATATTCTAATGTGTAAAATTACATTCAATTAAATTAATGAAATAATTAACGTAATAGGATAGTTTACATTTATAGAACAATTAAAATAATTAAACTACACACAGCAGCTTTAAAATATCATGTTTCCTCAACACCCATAGAAGATTCGGATTGGCACACACTTACTTATTAATTATTATTATTATAACCTGCCCCACAGCCTTTGCAGTCTATTACTACTATGGATGGAATGTTCGACTATGCTACCGTAAGCCACACCTTTCTTTTTGTAAATCCATCATTACTTAATTGCATGCAAACATTTCCTTATCCTAACTAATTGATGGTTTTTGCTATTCACGTTTACATGTATTCTTTAATTGATTGAAGGGAAAAAAATAAAAGCACACGGAAATCAATAGTGTGGATGTCCAATTTCTTCATTAACATTGGCTGCTTTACAATTTATTCACTGGCATAAACTCTTTTGTGACAAAAATGACAGATAAAACAAATACTGGCAGAATTTAGAATGCAGAATGGTTTTATTAAACATAGATCACGTAAAAATCTACGAAGACTTAAGAAGAAGTATAGATCAGGGTGTTGCAGGGGGTGTGATCTGCTTGGGTTTTGTAACAGTGTTTGATATGGTTCCACACAATAGGTTAGGGTTCAAAATTAAAAAAAATAACTTTTTTCTATTAGGTAGGTCATTGCCTTAAATATAGAGTACAGAGAGTTGGCAATTGTGATAGATCCATCTGTATAGACTGATATTGCTGGTTCGTCTGTTTTGCCTCTTTTCGTTGAATTACCTGTTCGTATGCCCTTGTTAGTCTGTTACAAAATATACCGAACAAAACTACCGAACGGGCGGCCACCCAGGAGAGAAATGTGCTGCTGGTTAACCTCTTGGCCCCAATTAGAACGTTGTGGTTAACCGCAGATACCTCTCCATTCTAACCGTATGCAGGGTGGTCGTCGTTCGCATGCCGACCATGAGGCGGCGGCCATTTTAAAACACGCGAAAGACCAGCGGTGTTCGGCGCAGATTTTATTGAACTATAAACGGACTCTTTTTCTACCGAACACCGCTGAACCTACCGACCGCCCTTCTCATTCGGCGAGGCATGCGAACACCGGTCCGTTCGGGAGTTTGGAGAATACGAATGGACTTAACCCAGATAGTCTTCCATCTGGTCCCCTAGGGGAGTGTCCACCAGGTGGGAGACCTGCGTAAATACCGGGCAGGTAGCGCTCATTAAGCAGATTCCTGTTTTACCTTCAAGACGGAGCTTGGTCTCGTATTTGGGGGAAATTGCTACTTGGAAGGATTTCTTTCGCCTGTTTTAGCCGAAGATTGGATTCGGCTGATTTGTTTATTCGTGGATTTACCGCGTTCCCTTGAACTTCGTTCGGGAGTTTGGCAGTCTACTGTATAGCGCCTGGGTCTCTGGAAAGGGGGAATATCGGCTAAACGGCAGTTTCATCTATTTAAGCTGGGAGTGTCTTTACAGCAATAATTGAAATTTTCAAGATGGACAAAAATGGTTAGTGGTGTCCCTCAGGATTCTGCTCTGTTCTGCGCTTTTTAGGGGGACCACTTATTTTCAACATTTACAAAAGATCTTGAAAAAGCATTGAAAGTCGTGTTTTAGTGTCTGCAAATGACACAAAGCTAGGAAGGGTAATACAATGTGAGAAGGATATTACTTTGCTGCAGAGGGATTTAGATATATCTGGGGACTGGCACTCAAATAGCAGATAAAATCTAATGATGCACTTTGGGGTAAAGAATGCACAAGCAACTTGTACCCTAAATGATAGTGAATTAGGGATAACAACACACAAGAAGGATTTGGGAATTGTTATAGACAACAAACTAGGCAACAATGTGCAATTTTAATCAGCAGTGGCTAAGGCCAGTAAGGTTTTGTCATATATAAATAGGGGCATAAATTATTGGAATGAAAATATAATTATGCCTCTTTTTAAATTAATGGTAAGACCACATCTTGAATATGCTGTGCAATTTTGGGCACCTGTCTAAAGAAGGATATTATGGTACTAGAAAAAATACATAGACTGGCTACAAAATTAATAAGGGGAAATGAAGATGTTAGTTATGAAGAAAGGCTAAACAATTTAAATCTCAGGGGATAAGAAAGCATTATACAAACATATTTGGGAGGCCAATACAAACCATTGTCTGGAAATCTGCTCATAAATAGGACTATACATAGGACACAACGTAGACTGGAAGGAATGAGTAGGAAGGTCTCCTAGTGTCCCTTGGTCGACGCTTCTCCATTCGTCCTGTAGTTCTGGATTCAGCTACAGCATACAGTGATTATTAGCTACAGGATACAGTGATTATAGCTCTCTGGAACCTTGTAAAACTCCCCAAATAGTGGACAGGACCAGCTGCATTGGGTAAAACAAGAGAACTGTTTATTGAAGAGAAAAAACACATATATTTATATCCCTACACACATTGTTAGTCTTTAGTCAGAACAATGCAAACCACTCCCTGGTGTCTTTGTGTCTGGAATATAATTAGGTCAAGACATGATAATTTAATCACCTGCTGGACACCAAGACACATTGCACAATACCGGTTACATAATATAATTAACACAGTTTGCATCCAGTTCAACATTTCACACAATAACTGAGCACACACAACAAAGTCTAAACTTAAACTAAGGAACGGGTTCTTTACATTAAGAACAACAAAGACGTGGAATTATCTGCCTGAAAAGGTGGTTTCAGTACAGTCTGTATGATTTTTAAACAGTGATTAATAGATTAATTCTTAATAATCAGGGATATAATATGTAATATATGGGTTAACAGTTTCTTGATCCAAGGAGAGATTTGACTATAATTCTGGGGTAGAGAAGATTTTTCCCCCCTAGTTTGTTGAAAAATTGGAAAGTAGGCACATGCATTCAGATTTGGACAAATCGAATTACTGAAAATGAAAGATTTTGGAACAAATCTATCCAAACATGTTCAGGTCCATTCATTTTCATAAAAATAGCAAATTAGGAACTTATCTATTAAGCAGCTAAAACAACAAAATTAAGAAAATTACTTTTCCCCTTAATTTTGATCTTTCAACTGTTTGATTAGATAGCTCCATAATTAGATATCCTTACATGGAATTGTCATAATGAAGTGTAACAAATTAGGGACTTATCCACTTAGCAACTGAAAGAGCAAAGTTATAATAGGGCTTATCTTATTTTTAATAAACCATCATATAAAGTTTATACAGTGCTATAAATACCCACTAAACATAGTATACAGTATAAGGTAAAAAGGAAAGTACTCCTTGTGTTAACATAAAGCATAATCTTCTGATACACAGGATGAGGTGTATACTATTGTCTACATAAATAACAGAGCAAAAATTAAAAAAAATATAGCATTATACAGTACTGTAATGTAGAAGAGTGCAGAACCACTCACATGTACTAGAGCTGTGACCAGGCTCTTTATAATATACTCCAGGACCCGTTCATGGGCTTTGGATAAAAGAGGAGTCTCCAACATACCAGCCAATGAATCAGTGATAACACATTTTATTGTTTAAAATGTATATTAAAAGTGAAAAAAAGTGGAAAATATCGGTGTAGCGCTCTATAATAGTGGATCTCCCGGAATGAGTAAAAAAGACTTAGCTATACCTTGATGGGTTGTTTGTATTTATAGCTAGTCCCAATATATCCAGGTAAACCTTAAATCAAAAACATAAATGTACAGAACATAGTGTAATCTGTATACCAAATGTAAATAGAAATAAAGTACATAGGTATCTAACTCACACTTTATTGAGCTGATATACTAGCTCAAGTATCTGCGCCTTAGGGTCCGTAAAGGCGACCCTTCCCCTCCTTTTCGTCCAAGATTCTCTCCAGGTACTCACAAACCCTGAGCCTATATATCGGCTCGCTTCATAAGATGTGTGTGGTTAAGGACCACATTCCTTCTTTCAAAATAGCAGGTAGGAATAAAAGCCGTGAGTGTGATAAAAATAGGTGTATAATTTATTATAAAAAATATAAATTAAAATATGCATAAATCAGATCAACACTTGTGGCTATAGTCCAAAAAGACAATAAGTCAGCTCACTGTTCATCCAGGACGCGTTTCACCAAGTTTGGCTTCCTCAGCTGGAAAAAAAAATGTTCATGAGACTTCTAGGCCTACTATTTATTCTATATACCTTATATACACCAGACGGTACTACGCTATCTCTTTTCCCTCCTGTACTTATCACCTAGGACACAGTACCTGGAGAGAATCTTGGACGAAAAGGAGGGGAAGGGTCGCCTTTACGGACCCTAAGGCGCAGATACTTGAGCTAGTATATCAGCTCAATAAAGTGTGAGTTAGATACCTATGTACTTTATTTCTATTTACATTTGGTATACAGATTACACTATGTTCTGTACATTTATGTTTTTGATTTAAGGTTTACCTGGATATATTGGGACTAGCTATAAATACAAACAACCCATCAAGGTATAGCTAAGTCTTTTTTACTCATTCCGGGAGATCCACTATTATAGAGCGCTACACCGATATTTTCCACTTTTTTCACTTTTCCTATGATAAAAAGATAATCACGGTGATATAGCAGCCCAATCATATTTGTCTGGTATAATTCATATTTAATAGCACATACAAAAGCGCTTGTACTACCTATCTAAAATGTATATTAAAACAATATTAAAAAGGGCAAGGCAAGCCAAGAACTTATAACAAATGCTGAAGTTTAGTGAATACGTATCACCAATAATAAGCTTTCCAAAAGCACACCATGTTATCGTCAGGTGCATATAGTATCCAATCCCAATAACCGTATTTATAGGGTCTATTTGAGGAGTCCATCTTTTGTTGTATTCTGTCTTATTCCACATCATCATGTAACCACCAGGGTCTTCTGTGTAAGTCTGAATCACGTGATCTCAGCAACAGTATGCCACGTGGTTCCGGCGATGCACTAATCGAAACAGGAAATGCCTGAGACACCATATTGCCGACAGAAGTTCATACGAGAGTGGCTTAGAGGGGCTGGTCTAGCACAAACCACATAATGTCTGTAAGTAGACAGAGTTAAATGTTAGTCAGGCCAACGTCAAGAGAGAGTAGAAGGCCACCAAATAAGAGAGACAACCCGAGGCAAGCATTACAGATCTCAGGAGTAGTCAAACGAGCCAAAGTCAAAACCAGAGAGGACAACAAACACAATGAATGCACTATCTGGTATATAGGACCCATGACAGGGCAAGGAACCAATATGAATCCAGGTTTTAAAGGAACACTATAGTGTCTAGAATACAAACATGTATTCCTGACACTATAGTTTAAAATGCGATGTTTAGGTGGCTGACACCCCTTGTCCCCTTTTTAAAAAGGCTATTTTACTCCCCTTTTTCCAGCACAGTGTGGAGTCGTTAAGGCTGGCCCTTCCACTGCTCTGCCTCCTTAACTGAGATCATCAAATTTGATGATCTCATCCAATCCAATGCTTTCCCAGAGGAAAGCATTGGGGGGCTATTACGCATGTGCAGTAAAATGCAGAACTGTGTCAACCAGCTTCTCCTCATAGAGATGCATTGACATATTTTAGGTCTGTGGGGAGCATTCAGATTCTCCATGCAGAACATGAAGACGCTGTCTGTGCAGCACTGACACAAAAAAAGACAGTATTTACATTAAAAAGCATGCAGGGACAGGCTACGACACAAGAACTACATTATGCTTTAGTGTTTCTGGTGACTATAGTGTCCTTTAAAATACCCACTAGTAAGGAGCTTTTGGTCAGCATTACATTTGCAATACCAGAATTGAGCTGCATTGGGAAGTTTGTGATTGGACAGCCAAAAAAAGTCTGGGAGGGGGTTAGAATGGGAGGGATTGCAAAGGCAGCAGACAAGATATCTGCAGCTTTTGCAAACTGCTTTTATATATACCTTTAATGAAAAAATTTCATCATTAAATTCATGGATGTTTTTATTGAGGTATATTTACTAAATAGTGATTGTTATTTTTATTTTTTTTTAATTTGGGAGGTTGAGTGTCTTTTTAAATGAAAACAAATAGTTTTTGTCACTCTTAACATAACTGAGATGATCGATTCCTTCCTTCTTTCACACATTTTCCCAGAATTCTGAATATAGTTGGTTACTGACATAATCTGTAACTAAGTAACTGTGTGAACAAATATAATACATTTGTCCTTGAAAAGTAGACTTTAACACAATTGAGAAAGGGCTGAACTTATACATTTTGTGTAACGACTTTCTTTGATCTGAACTGGCATAAAACCACATCCAGATAGTTCTTTATTTTTTTCTACTTTTGCAAATTTCCGGAGTAAAAGAGCCTCTGTCCTCGGCAGAGTTTAACCAAGGTTGACCAAGGACAAATGGTAACCGATATCATCAAATAACTTGGAGCTAAAGCTAAGGCTAGGGTTCTTTGCTTGAGAGATTGACCCTTTCACTACTGTATGGGAGAACCACACACTGCAATGTTACACCAAAAATGTCCAACATATAATAACAACAACAAACCATTGAACCCGGGTTATGGTGACTCCTAAATACTGAGGCCAGCTTTGTCAGTGGAACAATGAAGCAATGCTATAGCGGGGGCGATACTGGATATGCAAATTCTTGTATTCCAAGCAGTGAGGATTGATGTTATATTTGAGTTCTAGGTCTTGGTGTTGGCTGGCTGAAAGCGATGATGGTTTAGGTCCACAGCCCCTGGCATGCCAGAGAGTCTTTAACTAATGATCGTAAGTATTATTGTGAGAATCACACACTCTAGCTGGGTTTATGCACCTAAGTGAGAATTATCTTAAATTATCTTAAATTCAAAGTGAGTTTCAAATTTAAGGTCAAAATAGATGGATTGGAAAAATTCCCCCAGTCGGCTATGCTTCAACTATTTGGGCTTTAAATCTGAAATTCATTTTGATTATCCAACAATTCTGACTTTAATAAATAGAATGGACACTCCACTGCCCAAATAAGTGTTTTTAAAATCACAGTTTAGTAGATATACCCCAATAAAACATGCATGCATTAAAAGGAACATTATAGTGTCTCTCAGACATAAAACTACCGCCCCCTCGGGTGTGGAAAGGGTTGGCAATGGGTGGAACCTAATGTACACGAGCATAAGGCCTTCCCATAGAAAAGCATTGAATCAATGCTTTCCTATGGGGAATTTGAAGATGGTGGACATCCTTTTGCAAAACATGAGGATGTGTAGTGTCATTTCACCGAGTTAAACTCTGCGTAAATGCAGGAAGTTCCTCTAGTGTTTGTCTGGTAGAGAGCCATTAGAGGCGGTCTTAGCCCTGCAATGCAAACATTGCTGTGGCAAACCTAGCCACTTGGACATTATACAGAGACTATGGCTTTAAGGGTTGCCTGTATGGTTGTGGGGATATGTATGTTCCTGGGTGTAATGTATGCTCACTGTATAGTATTGTATTGCCTGCATTGGCTATCTGCCGAAAGCAGATAGCTGGATTTCCTTTAGTTTCACGAACAGCGCCTTTGCTTATAGACCAACATGTAATAGCCCACACACTGAGAGACGTGTGGCGCTTGTTAACCGATTGCAACAATGTTGCAATCGGTAATTAGAGGCTCTTCTAGGTGGCCGTCATTCGACTACCGACAACGCGGCGGTCGGCCCTTTTGGATCCTTTGTTCCTACAGCGGTGTTCGGTCGACGAGCGCGTGGTACTGAAAACGGCTACTCGACGGCGCGAACACCGCTGGACTTCCAGGCCGTTCAGGAGTTCTGGGACCTTCGGTAATTTACTCCCTGTAGGTCAATCGGTAGTTTGAATACAAGTGTTGGTGAATATGTTTTTCGTGTGGCGTTCTGTTGTTTTAGCTGGGATCTGAGCGGTAATCTCACGAATTATGTGCTCAGACCCCAGCTATCTACCGAACGTCCATGCATTAAAATCACCCCAATATTGGGGAAGTTATGCATTTTTGTGTGAATTGTTGGTTCTGCTGCACGGAGGGATAATCCACTTAACTGTACATTCCAGTGGGAGGATCCCTCTCGTGCAGCAGTGCCTGATGGGGGAAATGCCCTGTACATTAAGTTTCCCATGTAGTCCACTCCTGTAATGCCCCTGGGATGTGACTCAGGAAACCCCTTGCATGGGGAATTGTATAAATTGTGGAGCCTGTGAATAAAGCCTCAGTTCACTCCCAGAACTGTGTTTCGTCCGGTTACTGGGGGATTTGGGATATTGCCTTCCTTTTTAGCGCTGACTGTGGATTACTGAAGATACCAGCGGAATTCGTGTGTTTTAATACTGCCGATCCACTACAATTGCTGTTTCTCTGAAACTGTCTTACATTTCAGGGCTAAGGGGAGAGGGACACTGCACCCAGATCTCTTCAATACGATGAAGTGGTCTGGGTTCCTATAGTGTCTGTTTAATTATGCCTTTTTCATTTGCGTTTTTATATATAAACGACTTGAAAAGCTGCAGATCTCTTGTTTTTAACTCTTTTCCCCCCAATCCAGATCTTCTGTGGCTGTCCAATCACAGACTTCCCGATGCAGCACAGTGAGAAGTCTTTTTTCTGGGTTCTGGATTTAGGTCAACTAAACTAAACAACCAGGATGTAACAGGATCAGTTCTTGAATTGACAGTCGGAATTGGGGGTAATTTATAAAAGTGCCAATTTTTATTTCTTTAAGAGTCTGACGTGTTCCTATAAAAGGTCTGAGAGGAATGCGGGCGGACTGTGTTTGATGTGATGTACTAATGCAGGCTTCCCCAAACTCCAGGCCCTCCTGATGTTGCTGAACTACAACTCCCATTATTCTCAGCCTATCTATTTCATTCATAGAATCATGGGAGTTGTAGTTCAGCAACATCTGGAGGGCCGGAGTTTGAGGAAGCCTGTACTTATGTCACAAGCCTCTCTCTGGTTCCATGAAGACTTGTGCTCTGTGTAGGACAAAACTTTGAGAAACATATAATGTCATATCTCTAACACTGTATGGGGCAGTGAGCTCCATGCAAAGGAGTGAAGAGGAATCATAATCACCAGGACATTGTGCAGAGTAAAGACAAAAAGGGTAATGGGGCACACCCAGAACATGCATTTTGCAAGAAAGGAGCATTATTATTGCATTATATATATTCACAATGCTCTTACAACAGATTATTACAATACACTTTAGATTATTTAACACTTGCAATATTTAATTTGTCTCCTACATTTGAATTAGTGTAGGACCCACCGATATTGGCGTTATTGAAAAACAAACAACGCATTTTGCGTGTATTACTAGACTTTAAACATAAATCACTAAGAGCCTGCAGTTGGGTTATACTGCTCTTTATACTGGTATGCACATGCTCAACTGAGCCTCAAGGCCAGAAACTATTTATTTGTAAGGTATATTTCTATTGCCTTTTACTTGAGATAATACTGCAGCTTCGTGTGGATTAGGAGATTTAATGTGGACATTAAAGGGACACTATAGGCACCCAGACCACTTCATCTCATTGACGTGGTCTGGGTGCAGTGCCCCTATCCCCTTAACCCTGCAATTGTAATTATTGCAGTTTTTGAGAAACTGCAATAATTACATTGCAGGACTAAGACTGCCTTTAGTGGCTGTCAATCAGATAGCCACTAGAGGAGCTTCCTGCTTGCTACTAGAGAGGAAAATCAGTCTGGCAGCAGCATTCATTACAGACTGAGTGGGGCAATACGGCTATTGGTAAGACCAATTAGGAGAGAGTTATAATAGTCCATGCGAGAGATTACTAGAGCATGGCCAAGGCGGGGCGATGTTTTTAAGGTGGAATTGGTATGATTTGACAACAGACTCTTGATCAGTAGTCTGGGAGAAGGTTGGAAGGGTTGGAGAGGTATGATACAGGTGAGGTTGAGAAAGTGAACCCTAGAAAGTGAGGGGCAAGGTGGTGAGAATTCTTTCCTTAGCTGTTCAATCTTGTCAGTAAAGTAGCATGCAAAACTATCGGCTGTAATTTAGTTTGGGGGATGGCCACAGCAGGGCAAAGAAAAGAGTTAAAGGTATCAAAGAGACGCCTGGGATTGCGAGAGCATGAGCTAATAAGAGAAGAAAAGTATGACTGTTTGGCAAGGGCAAGGGCTGTGCTATATGAACGCAATATGAATTTGTAGTGTAGAAAGTCTGACTCGGTGTGAGACTTCCTCCAGCAGCGTTCAGCAGAACGTGAACATCTTTTCAGGTAGTATGTTGATTTAGTGTGCCACAGTTGGGGGCATATTCTCCTTGAGGTGCGTATTTGGAGAGGGGCTGCAGCATCCAGGGTTGAGGTGAGAGTAGATTTATATGAGGAGATAGCCAGTGAGGAACATGAGTAAGCAGGAATGGATAATAGTTGGGAATCAATATCAACTGACAGCTGCTGGAGGTTTATAGAACTCAGATTCCTTCTGAGTTGAGGGGGGTTAGGCTGAGGTTGTTGGGGGAGGGGCTATTGAGAGGAAATGATGATCTGAGAGAGGAAATGGAGTTTTGCAGATGTTAGAGACTGTACATTCATGAGTGAAAATAAGGTCTAGAGTATTGCCTGCTATGTGGGTGGGGTAATTAGCCCACTGTGATAGCCCAAGGGAGGAGGTAAAAGAAAGTAGTTTTGAGTTGCTGGGGTCGAGGGTGGGTTAATCGGTGGGTTGAAGTCTCCAAGAATTACAGATGGAATGTTAGAGGAAAGGAAGTAAGGAAGCCAGGCAGCAAAGTGGTCACGAAAGAGAAGAGGGGAACAGGGGGACGATAGATAACAGCAGAGATGGGTTTGAAAAGGCGGATTGAATGAATCTCAAATGATGAGAAAGAGAGGGAAGGGGGTGAGGGTAGAGGTCTGAAGGAGCAGTGTGGTGAGAGCAGAAACCCTACACCACCACCTTTATTTTCAGAGTTTCTTGGGTTGTGGGAAAATTGAAGACCACCAAAGGATAAAGAGGCAGGGGTATTTCCACCCATTGAGGGAACTCCGTCGTCTTATGCATCATTGTTGTGGAGGCCAATATTGCATGATATATAGGAGTGGGGAAGGAGGGCATCCCTGCCTGGTCCGGTTGGTTATATCAAATCGATATGACAGGAATCCAGCATTTAGTAAGTTTGCAGCACGTGCAGAATATAGTGCCTCTACTGTGGATAGGAATGTTTCGGGTAATCCAAATTTCCAAAGTACTACGTTGAGAAAGCCCTTTTTGGCAGAGTCGGGTTATACTTTGCATTATGTTGAGGACTTTTCTCGTATTATCGAAACCCCTGTTCCCCTTTGTGAAACCACTTGATCGTTGTGAATGATGGTTGGTAGGATGGGTTGAAGTTGCAGTGCAAAGACTTTCACAAATATTTTTGCATCAGAATTTAGTAGGGAGATTGGTCTAAAATTTTGAGAGCAATTTGGGGGCTTGCCGGGTTTCAGGAGAGTCACAACGTGGGCTAATAGTATATCTGATGGGAGTGAACCTCTCATAACAGCATCATTGAATAAGTTAGCCAACTTTGGTGCCAGTAAAATTCTGAACTGCTTGTAGTAAGAGTTAGAGAACCCATCTGTTAGGCTTCTAGTACTTGAGAAAGCACAGTCATGCCTGGTGATTTCTCATTCATCAGTAGTGTAGGTTTATGGTAAGCAGATATCGGGAGATATGAAAGGAATGAGTATGTCTATTTAATTGCATTTGTGCTGACTTCTTAAGGTAGTTGTGTTCCCTCTGTTGCAATAGTGGGTGTTGCATAGGCATGCCGGCATATTAACCACCATGACCCATCCTACAAATCACCTCCAAGTGAGGAGGGTATGGGCACTCGGGCAAAGCATGAGAGTTGGAGTGTCATTTTTATGGAACTTGTTAGAGCTTGTTAGAGCTATCAAGGGCATGTTGTTGTTCCCGGGTGAAAAGGAACTCCCCCCTCCTCCCCTGCCTGATGAGGTTGTCTCCCTCTGGTGATGGTTATTTTGGGGTAGCCCCTTAGGCTTGAAAAATATAGTCAAGCATTAGTACAGTGGGGGTGGCGTGGACTCAGTCCTGGTGGCACATGGTTTAGGTTGTTAGTTCAGAGTTATTCCTCTGGTTTTCTCGAAACTGCACTGTTTCATAAGTCTCCCCTGTCAGTCAGATTCACCTGTCAGCATTTGAATTGTTTTAGCAATAGATCAACCCGGTCATGCAATCATATCTATACCTATACAACAAAATAGTGATATATAAGATCAAGGGTGTATATACAATGAATACATTTAAGTTCTCTGATTTGCTCTCAACAAGGCTAATATCTGTTAAAACAAACTAGCATAACTTTTTAAACTTTTTTTTGTTTTTTTTCCTGTTCCCTGGTACAGGGTCAACCCTAAAAGGGATGTAGGGCAGGTCCCTGTCACCCTTCTGGGTTTTTTGCTAGAGCCACCTTCAGTGGGATCATTACAAATATAGAGTAGTTGTGAATAACATTCCTATCAACATTGGGTAAAGAAACACTATGTGGTCCCTGATGTGGAAATCAATCAATAAATTGATTATCTTGCGTATCTGCCCCCGACCAAATTAAAGAAATAGTGCGTGCACGCTCCCTGAAGTAATTCACACCAGACACAAGTTTCGGGTTAATGAAAAACTTGAGGAATCTTTATTCAGGGGGGACGACATGTCCCTTATAAAGCAAAATTACATCATAAGCATTGTCAGAGATAACATG
This sequence comes from Pelobates cultripes, assembly GCA_933207985.1. Classification (NCBI taxonomy): domain Eukaryota; kingdom Metazoa; phylum Chordata; class Amphibia; order Anura; family Pelobatidae; genus Pelobates; species Pelobates cultripes. The sequence goes on from OW240917.1 coordinate 25,022,374, forward strand.
GAATAATACATCAATAATTGGTTAGGTGTTAAGTGGTTCATTTAATGCTCTGCCTACTGGGGGTGATGTCACTGGTATCTTAGAGGTCTCCCCCAGATTCCAGCACCATCTTGTGAATGAGGGTGTTAGTCGATGTTAAAGGGGAAACTCCCTAGCAGCCCTTTTAGGTAAATCACATATAAAGTTGAATAATGCTGATTGCAGTTATGTTGAGTAAATAGGCATTTTACTGATATAAATTGGGTTAATATTTTTGTCCACAACAGTCCCCATAATGGACTACTTCAGCTTTCTATTCTCACAGTTAATCAACATTAATATTACATAGTATGATACTTGCAAGAGGCAGTTTGTGGCCTCGGTCATCTCGTATGTTGATGTCAATTGGCAGTTACTTGCATGCTCTCTTCCATTCGGGAGACAAGCATGTGTGGGTTCTGGCTTCAGAAGGTTCAGGCACTTCAATGCCCCAGCTACAGAGAATCCGGATACCATCTTCAGGTGAGGCTAGTGATATCAGTATCCCATTTCTTTGTATAAGTAATACTGTCCCATTTGTAGAGCATCTTTCGATCTCGTAAGCCACTTGTAATTTGAGCAAACTGTTTCCTTCTTCTTAGTGTCACCGCAGAGTTATCCACAGAGTGCATTTTAAGGATGACATCTCTCGGTATGTCTTTGTTAAGGAAGGCAAGCTTGGCGAGCCTGTGAATTCGGTCTAGTAGTAAAAGATCATGAGGCAGGTCAGGGGCCAAGGACTTGAATAGATCCGTCACGTATGCTGTGAGATCTATGGCACCCACAGCTTCAGGGATCCCCCTGATTCTGAGGTTGCTTAGGCACAACCTGTCCTCCACATCTGCCAGTTTAGCTTCATAGGTGTCTACACGCGCCCTCAATTCTTCAAGTTGGGTCACCATGCTGTTGTGGGCCTCCACATGCTTGGACATCTTGGTCTCGAGTGTGTTGGTGTGGGCCCCCAGTTCCTGCAGGTCTGTTCTTAGGGTGTCTATAGGTCTCTGCATTGAGGCTTCCAATTTGGCAGTCATGCCATCCAGTCTTGCCTGTAGCATGCACTGGGTCAGCGGTGTATCGGGTGAAGGAGATTCTAGGGCCTGTTCATATGTCCGCCATCTTGGCTGTCTTCCACGAGTAATAAATGTTTTTTTACTCCGCTTTTCGCCCGAAAAAGGTAAATGTTTCAGATTTTTTTCAGCGTGTCTCTTTCCTTTCTGCAATCCAATCGGTCCGGTGTAGCACAGAGCTAAGCTTGCATGCGACTGCTCTCCACCAGGTCCAGGCCACGCCCCCTTTTGCACTTTTTTAAAGAAAATCTGAGGAGGATTTTGCAGTCTCATTACTCTGACTTCTATGCCTAGAACTGCAGATGGAGGACAGCAGGAGGAAGACAGCACCTAGGAGAGAGCTTCAGATAAGTATTTCCTCTTCCCCCAGCAGTGCATGGAAAGCAAACAAGTCTTCAGGGGTCTTTGTAAAACATGAAAGTCCACCACAACTGTCAGTACCACGTTAAAGGACACTCCACTGCCCAAATACAAACACATTAAAAATCCCTGTATAGGAGATATACCCCCAGTAAAAACATGTATACATTTAACATATTTTGCAAAACCTGCAGTTCTCTTGTCTGCAGCCTTTAAAAGGCCTTCCCTTCTAACCACGCCCAGACATTCTGTGACTGTCCAATCACAGGCTTCCCAATGCAGCTCAATGAGACGTCTTTGCAAGGCAGGTGCTCTGGGCAGTTACTGCCTCTTGAGTTTAGCTTCACTGAGCTAACCAAACCAGGAAGTAACAGGACCAGTTGTATGATTGACAGCGAGGTGGTGTAACCTGGTTAATTTATAAGTGCCAATTTCTTTTGAAATCTGTGTCCCTTTAGGCTATTGATGGAGCCTGGACATATGTTAGTAAAGAGATTAGATACATCACGAATATGCAGGATTATGGTTAGAACTATTTTTAAACACTTTAATTTATAACCTATAATAGAATACATACCAAAACAACCAAGATTTGTGTATAATACAGATATCTGTATTTTGCTGAAGCCGCAAGAAATACTGAAGCACCTGCCTTAGTCAATCAAAAACAAAATACATGAAAGTGTACATTTCCCAGACCAGCATGTTCCATACACTGGTACTGTCACTTTTAATGCCAGAATATATAGACGTATAACGACAACTCACATTAACCGGAGTGTTCGTTTATTCATCATTTAAAATGAATGGAAAAGCCACAGGGGCTCTATGGAGAATGTGCCTTATTCTCTACTTTGTTGGATTGAGAAAAAGCATACATAGCATACATAGAAGAGGAATTTAAATGTTCTATTTCTCCTCCTCATTAACCTCTTATGGACCAAACTTCTGGAATAAAAGGGAATCATGACATTGCACACATGTCATGTGTTCTTAAGGGGTTAAAGACCCTATAGACCCTATAGTGTTAAAATGATCATTTATGTGACTTACCCCACCTTAGCCCCCTTAAAAAATAATAAAACTTACCTTATTTCCAACGCCGGCACTGACCCAGGCCCCGGTCCGCCTCTTTGCTGACATCATCAGAGTTTATGATTTCACGGAATCAGCAAGGAGGCGGGGCGAGAGCGGGGCCAAACACAGCCCCGGCCAATCAGCAGCTGATCACAGAGATGCATTGAATCAATGCATCTCCATAAGGAAAGTTCTGTGTCTGCATGCAGAGGGAGGAGGCACTGAATGTTAGTCACACTGTGCAGCACTGCCCCAGTAAGCACCTCTAGTGGACATCTGAGGAGTGGCCACTAGAGGTGTCCCTAGACTGTAATGTAAACACTGCACTTTCTCTCACGGCAGTCTTTACATTAATTTGCCTGCAGGGACTGACTATACTCACTAGAACTACATTTAGCTGTAGTTGTTCTGGTGGCCATAGTGGATTGTGCTATATCTCTGTGTGGCTTTATACCTTGATACTAAGTGGGTTAATCTTGGGCTTACTTTTCTTACTATCCATTTTAGCGGTTCACGGTTAGCGATTCAATTTTCATGGTTCTGAATTGAAATGTCTTGTCTTCCCCCACAGAGCCATACAAATAAATTCATTTAAAAATAAACATGCCATTTCTGCTTATTCCAGTAAACTAACATTATCACTTGAGTACAGCATTCGGCTATTCCCATAAGACACAGACAATTCCCATAAGACACAGACAATTACTTTCCTTTTTTCTGTCCTATTCATTTATTTCTTTGAAATGGAAAATAAATCAAAGCAGACATTAAAGGGAAGTTTTCTCATTAATGATCATGCGTGCACTTCTCATTAGTAGTAGTAGTATGGAGTATCTTACACTGAGAAATGTACTACAAATAAAAGTTTTTTTCCCCCCACTAAATAGAGAATTACAATTAATTAAAACATTAAGGATGACATAACCAAGCCGTACGTATAGATGAAGAGAGGTGTTTTTTCCAAGTGAGCGTTTTTGTTCTACGTTTTACAAAATATATTTTATTCAATGTTTATAGTGGATACTGGCAAGTTTGCTAGTGATTAAATGATTATTTTCAGAAATGTTCACAGGTAATGTGTAGCAAATTAATATTTTACATCACATTATAGTGCTACAATGTTGTAATGTGTATGAGGGTCAGACTGACGTGGGTTCATGATGTGTCCCACATCCAGGAACCATAATTTGAAGGCAGCTACTGAAGGTTTTTTTTTTAAAACAAATTAAATAAACATTCAGCCAACTGTAGTGGTTATAGTGCATGGAGTGCCTTCCTCAATTAGAAGTTTGTCAAATTGTTTAAGAATGGTTTGACAGCTCACCTCGGTCTGGCAGCCACCAGGGCCACATCCAGATAATGTTTATCTCTTTCCCCTCCCTACCTCTCTTTCTTTTCACACTCTCTCTAATCTCTCTTTCGCTCTCTCTCTCTCACACACAACAAATAGAGTTGGAAGAATTCACTTTCTGAACACCATGCTCGGACAGGGGTAGGCAACCTTTGCCCTGGCAGATATTTTGGCTTTAAGAGAATTATGGGAGATGTAGTCCTAAATATTCGGAGTGCTGAAGGTTGCTAGGCTCATGTACTACGAAATGATAGAACTAAGAATTTATCTATCCAACCATTCATCCAGCTTGTATTATTTATAATATGTCTCACGGATAGGTACTATCCATGGTAAGAGATAAATCTCTGGTCTGCATCTCTTTTCTTTACACATACACGTAGCATGTGATGAGATATATTATTGTGAAATGAAAATAGGAAGCTGGCATGACATGTGTAATAATTCAATTAGTCACAGTAGAAAACCGTGTCATTAGAAAGACATTTTGCCCCATCCACAAAACTGGCTTTTATATAATAGTGGTTTATCAATGAAAGTTAGATCATAACACACTTTCATGTTGTTGATGAACATGGAACTCATGAGTGGAACTAAACCTAGTGAATAAATTAGCTTTGTTTAGGTGCTGTTAATGTTTGATGCAGAAAACAGCCGGGGGTGTCTGAGAGGGGCTGAAGCCCCCTTTGTTGTCCTTGGCACAGCACAGACAATGAAGGACAGAAAACAAGCCAGCGTTGTCACTGAGCTGTTTGTATGCAGCACCTCCACGTGTTTTCTATGAAAGGAGTCTCGTCACTGGTGACACGGATGACAGCCGCCACACTGTTACTGTCAAACTGACATGCGTCACGATGTGACACTTTGTCTTTTAAAAGAGCAATTCTCATAAACCTTGCTATTACCCCATCTACTTCAAAGCAATTTATTGCTTCATGATGATTTTCAGATAATTATCTGTTTACCTACACCCTGTTCCAAATTATTATGCAAATGATATTTTTCTCATTTACCTAAATAATTGATGTAAATAACAGTCAGCATAATTCACATGTTATCAACTATTTAGATTACAATTCAAATTTTACTGAACAAACCTCCTAATGATAACAGTATTTTTTTAAAACATAAAAAACTTACAATGCACGGTTCCAAATTATTACGCACAGTAAGTTTCAAAACACTTTATAGGTTGTAAAGAACTGAAAATTTTCATTTGTTGTGTTTGCAGCATATTTACTGAAATCAAAAGCTATTTCAATCAAACTTATAACAACATTTTAACTTTTTAAACATTTTAACAGGTCATGTTACATTTTAACATAGGACCCCTTATTTGATAGCAGCTTCACAAGTCTTGCATCCATTGAACTTGTGAGTTTTTGGACAGTTTCTGCTTGAATTTGTTTGCAAGATGTCAGAATAGCCTCCCAGAGCTGCTGTTTGGATGTAAACTGCCCCCACCTTCATAGATATTTTGCTTGAGGATGCTCCAAAGGTTCTCAATAGGATTGAGGTCAGGGGAGGATGGAGGCCACACCATGACTTTCTTTTATCCCCATAGCAGCCATTGATGCAGAGGTATTCTTTGCAGCATGAGATGGTGCCTTGTCATGCATGAAGATGATTTTATTACGGAAAGCATAGTTCTTCCTTCTGTACCAGGGAAGAAAGTGGTCAATCAGAAACTCCACATTCTTTGCAGAGGTCATCTTTACACCTTCGGCGACCCTAAAGGGGCCGACCAGCTCTCTTCCCATGATTCCGGCCCAAAACATGACTCCACCACTGCCTTGCTGACGTCGCAGCCTTGTTGGAACAGGGTGGCCGTCCACCAACCATCCACTACTCTATCCATCTGGACCATACAGGGTTGCACTGCACTCATCAGTGAACAGGACTGTTTGAAAATTAGTCTTCATGTATTTTTTTGCCCAATGCAGCCATTTCTGCTTGTTAGCATTGGTTAATGGTGGCCGAATAGAAGGTTTATGCACAGTTGCAAGACTCTGGAGGACTCTACACCTTGATGTCCGTGGGACTCCAGAGGCACCAGCAGCTTCAAATATCTGTTTGCTGCTATGTAATGGTATTTTAGCAGCTGCTCTCTTGATCTGATGCATGGATCTGGCAGAAATCTTCCTCAATGTGCCTTTATCTGCACGAACCCATCTGTGCTCTGAATCAGCCACAAATCTCTTAATAGTGCGATGATCACGCTTAAGTTTTCGTGAAATATCTAATGTTTTCATACCTCATCCAAGGCATTGAACTATTTCACTCTTTTCGGCAGCAGAGAGATCCTTTTTCTTCCCATATTGCATGAAAATGGTGCTCTGCTTAATAATGTGGAACACCCTCCTTTAGTAGTTTTTCCTTAAATTGGGCTCACCTGGCAATCTAATTATCACAGGTGTCCGAGATTGTTTTCACTGATCAAAAGAGCCCCGAGACACAATGCCATCCATGAGTTAAACTGAAAAACAAAATATTTAATCTTTGTGACACTTAAATAGAATTTGCATAATAATTTGGAACAGGGTGTAAAACTATAAATTCCTTTTTGAGTGTTAGTTACTTTCATGACTAGGGCTTACATTGCAATCGGGAGTTGGCCACCAATCAATAACATTTTCTGATTTCTCTCTGGTTTAGCATGGCAGCTATCAAAGTAATCAGAATATACATTTTCTCTGCTGGTAACATCACGTTAGTCAGAAAATGTTATGTTCTTAAAACCATGCTGTAACCAAGATTTCATAGAACACTACTTTAGAACTCTGTACCAGGGGTAGGCAAACTTTCCGTATTACTGTGCCAAAAACAAGAACTTTAAGCCCCTTGGGGTGCTTGTCCTGTTTTTTTTTTAAATTGAGGTGTGTTACATTGCTGTATTGTGCTTGTGTTATTTATGAAAGCCACCGTTGCTGTCTAGCATTGTATTTGTGCGTATGTGGGTTGTTATACTGTATGTGTTCAGGAGTAGTTTATTGTGGTATTGTGTATGAATGTGGGCTGTGTATGGGGGCTGCCTGTGGAATTGCATGTGTGGGTGATATGTCACACAGTTTGTTTGGTGGTGTGTATGCGTGGGGCTGCTTTTGGTATTGCATGTGAGAGGCTGCTTGCAGGGACGTATGTGTGTATGTGGACTGTCCCTCACCTCTTTTTTTGCAATATTCCACTGGAACTCCTGATAGGCCAGAGCCTGTTTGGCTCTAGCAGCCTTGAGTGCTGTAAAAACACACCTCGAGTGTCGTGCATGGCACACGTGGCATAGGATGCTGACCCCTGCTATATACTTAACTTTAGAACACCATACTTTACTTTTAACTCCATACCTTACTTTAGAACTCCATACCTTACTTTGGAACTCCATACCTTACTTTAGAACTCCATACTCTATACTTTGCTTTAGAACTCTATACTTTACTTTATAACTCCATACCTTACTTTAGAACTCCATACCTTACTTTAGAACTCCATACTCTATACTTTGCTTTAGAACTCTATACTTTACTTTATAACTCCATACCTTACTTTAGAACTCCATACTCTATACCTTACTTTAGAACTCCATACTCTATACTTTACTTTATAACTCCATACCTTACTTTAGAACTCCATACTCTATACCTTACTTTAGAACTCCATACTCTATACTTTACTTTAGAACTCCATACCTAACTTTAGAACTCCATAGCTTACTTTTGGAACTCCATACCTTACTTTGGAACTCCATACCTTACTTTAGAACTCCATACTCTATACTTTGCTTTAGAACTCTATACTTTACTTTAGAACTCCATACCTTACTTTAGAACTCCATACCTTACTTTTGGAACTCCATACCTTACTTTTGGAGCTCCATACTCTATACTTTACTTTAGAACTCCATACTTTACTTTAAAACTCCATACTCTATACTTTACTTTAGAACTCCATACTTTATTTTTAACTCCATACCTTACTTTTGGAACTCCATCCCTTACTTTAGAACTCCATACCTTACTTTTGGAACTCCATCCCTTACTTTAGAACTCCATACCTTACTTTTGGAGCTCCATACTCTATACTTTACTTTAGAACTCCATACTTTACTTTAAAACTCCATACCTTACTTTTGGAACTCCATCCCTTACTTTAGAACTCCATACCTTACTTTAGAACGCCATACTCTATACTTTGCTTTAGAACTCCATAGAACTCGATATTAAAAAGTTAACACAAAAATGGGACTATTGCATGTTTTTTGACTATATCACAGGTTGAAGATTACAGCCAATCACATTAATAGGCACACGAATCACATTGGGTAGGCAACCTTTAATAAATTCCCTAAGTTATTTTAAATTTTATACATAGTGAAAATTTATTAAAATACAATGTGTGTGTCAGTGATAGTGTTGTGTATGTGTGGGGTGACTGTAAGTGTTGTAGATATGTGTGAACTCTGTTGTAGCTGGCTGTGTGTGTTGATGTGTGCATTTTGGTTATGTGTGGGTGACTGTGTGTCATGTATGTGGCTGATGAGTGATGTTTGTGACTATGAGGGTTATTCACTAAAGAGGTTCTATAGCCTTAATTGTTGAATTCACTTTGAATTAACCTTAAATTCTGAATTTATTAAATAGCCCTAAATAGTGTGAATAGTTATGCAGGATGTCTGTTGCTTTGTGTGGTTAGCAGTGAGGGATGTGTGTGGTTGTGTGTTGGTAAATGATTGTGCTTTGTGTGGCAAGGGTATATTTGTTCCATAATCCTGATTTTCTGCTGGTCCAGTAATGTCAGTTTCCGGCTCCCAATGTACAGTGGGGGGATCTTGTAGTCTGCACCTATGGAAGGTGCAGATCACATTAAATACTCAGTTCATGAGTGTGCACATACAATGATCTGCATCCACCCAAAGAGCAGACCACAAGCTCCCTCAAACAATGGGGAGGCACAGGGTCAGTCAAAGAGATCCTTTTACCTGTCTGCCGACTCATGCAGCAATAGGGCACCCCTTAAGTGTCCAGTTGCACCAAGTTGTGCCAAGAAAGTTCATTAAAGTGGACTCTTCGTCCAAAGTACCTGAAGAAAGCTTCATCCTCCAATACGGCTTCCAGAAATGTTGCATGAGCAGTGCCCCCACCTCCCAATTGCTCACAGCATCCAACAGTGTTCATCTCAAGAAACTTCTAAATGTCACAGGGACATTCATCAAATGATAACACCCCAGGTTAGGTCAGATACTGTTCTCTAATCTAATTCAGGACACAGATTCATCATGACAAAAATGATGTATGCCTAAAGTTTAAGTTTTTTTCCTTGTGATCATTTTATGAGATGGAAATGTAGGCCATGCCTGTACATGTTAAGTGTTTGATGTCTAATGCTTACAGGCTTTATAATTATTTAATAGTATACAAATCTCTAGTTAGATGATCATATATAATTTATACTTTATGCGGATCTCAAAAGGAACACTGGTAAGATCTCACTGTAAGTAATCAATCATGATGATATTCTGCTGATATATAAACTATATAAAGAGATAAACTGCCGGCTTCCAAGCTGCTCACGTGTGCAGCGTCATTGGAATATATAGACCTATCCGTATGTTCTTGCAGGAAATTTTCGGCTGATTTACGACCTACCGGTGACTTTGTTATAAGACCCGATCATAGAGTCAACAACAAAACAGGTTCAATTGTAAATGTCTGAATGGCCACTACTACCAACAGGTTAGCTTTAAATTGAATTTACAGGCCATTAAAAATAAAACACAAGCACTAAATATGACTTACTTTTGTACAATGGTCGCGTAGAATGTCAAAATAATAAAAATTTGATATTAACATATTAATACAACCTGCTGCCATTTTGCTTGTATTTTTCACTTTGTGGGTTATTGTTGTGCGGTGCTGAAGTAACAATAGCAATCCACAATGGGAGGGATAAGAGCAGGACTCACCATAAGGTGACTCGTCTAGGCAGATGCATATGGCCCTGGGTTTAGACAGGGGCCTCAAATTTGCAAATTTAAATTATTATTTTTTGACAATCAATTTTTATTGAACTTTTTTCTTTTTAGCTGTATCAGTGCATGATTGTGTACAGAAATAAAGAAGGGACATGGTGCATATACAGTTCGTTACAGGAGACAATTTGTGTCCTAAGATGACAAACGGGTCAAGACTGTAACAACCAAACATTGACATTATAACATGAGGGTATAATAGCTTAGGGAGATCAGCAACATAGTTTAAGTGCACAAAAGTGTGACATTTTACATTTTTAACTGCTTTTAAAAGCAATAGATATTTTTTTTTAATTTCAAACAGGTTTTTATCTGACTTATAATAGTCTACTAGAAAACACCTTCCCCTCTGCAGAGACATCTCCTGTTTAATCAGGTTTAACAGGGAGTATAACCGCAGGCTTTAAATAGTAGAAATCAATGACTGGGATAATCCATTGCTTCAGTAATACTGAGTAACAACAGGATACAAATGGATAGATCATTTCCAAAATACTGAAAAAATATTAAAGTATAGGAGAATTAAAGTAGCAATAACACCCACCCTTGGCATCATTACTATGATGGTCATTGCAGTGGATATTATGCAACACTGTCTGTAGGCAAATTTCAACATTTTTAAGTAGTTTGAAAAAAAAACATCAGGGCTCTCTCAGCAACTACAGACCAGTCTTTCCCAGTGCCTGTACCATGTCTCCCAGCAACTACAGACCAGTCTTTCCCAGTGCCCGTACCATGTCTCCCAGCAACTACAGACCAGTCTTTCCCAGTGCCTGTACCATGTCTCTCTCAGCAACTACAGACCAGTCTTTCCCAGTGCCTGTACCATGTCTCCCAGCAACTACAGACCAGTCTTTCCCAGTGCCTGTACCAGGTCTCTCTCAGCAACTACAGACCAGTCTTTCCCAGTGCCTGTACCAGGTCTCTCTCAGCAACTACAGACCAGTCTTTCCCAGTGCCTGTACCATGTCTCTCTCAGCAACTACAGACCAGTCTTTCCCAGTGCCCATACCATGTCTCCCAGCAACTACAGACTAGTCTTTCCCAGTTCCTGTACCAGGTCTCTCTCAGCAACTACAGACCAGTCTTTCCCAGTGCCTGTACCATGTCTCTCTCAGCAACTACAGACCAGTTTTTCCCAGCTCCTGTACCAAGTCTCTCTCAGCAACTACAGACCAGTCTTTCCCAGTGCCTGTACTAGGTCTCTCTCAGCAACTACAGACCAGTCTTTCCCAGTTCCTGTACCAAGTATCTCTCAGCAACTACAGACCAGTCTTTCCCAGTGCCTGTACCATGTCTCTCTCAGCAACTACAGACCAGTCTTTCCCAGTGCCTGTACCATGTCTCTCTCAGCAACTACAGACCAGTCTTTCCCAGTGCCTGTACCATGTCTCTCTCAGCAACTACAGACCAGTCTTTCCCAGTGCCCGTACCATGTCTCTCTCAGCAACTACAGACCAGTCTTTCCCAGTGCCTGTACCATGTCTCTCAGCAACTACAGACCAGTTTTTCCCAGTGCCTGAGAAAGAATGAAAGAAAGATTGATTTTATTGGCCGTAAGTCTCATACTGAAACACACAGAGAAGCTATTATAACATATTTTCTCAGATTGCCATACTGATGCTTCCTCAATTGCTCGTGTATTCCCATCCAAACAAGACTTGATTGTTTATTATCAGATAGTAACTATGCCCTTTATGGCTTCAATTATACACAGTGAACTAAACACTCTGTAAATAATTGAAACAGAATGTGATTATATAAACATAGAAATTAATCTATTACAACCTTTATTTCACCATATAGTAGCAATACAAAGGAGATAACTTGAATTAATTATTAGAATTAATTTATGGATTAGATCATTATTTTCAATTAAATCTTGCTATATTTATTATTTAATGATTCTATATTCTATTTATACACAAGACATGTGATTGGAATTCCTTACAAACAGCTGTCAGCGATGCTACATTTCCATAGACCTTATTTCCTAGTTGCATAGGGTGTAACTGTCATGGCTGCCAGAGGCAATTATCATCTTGCCAAACATTCACGGCAGCCGAGAGATCTAACCACTTCCCGAATGAAGATATTTGTACCGTCAGGTCTATATGTCAATATAGCTGTGCCCAAATGCAGCTGAACATGTGCATGCAAGGTTTCTGGCATCATTCTGTTACCACTGGATATTTAAACCCCAGTTCTTCACTATAACAGTGTCTTATTGCGTCATCCTGTAGCCATTTTGTTAGCAATGTAAACCCTATTTTTTCACTAGAACATCCTCTAGTGTCCCTGTGCATGGCTTTCTATAACTACTCTATTACTAATTGCTTTGTTTTGATTCCTTGGTACCGTTGACAATGTAGCAAACTCACCCCTTTAAGAGAGTTTGCCATGAGCTTTTGGAGGGGCTTGCTTGCCCGCCTCCTGCCATGTGACTATGGCCCTGGGGGTATTGCCCTTTAAAGACAGTATTTGGGCATAATGGATTTTTATTATGCGGCTACTGGCCCTTTAAGCACAGTGTATAGACTTCTATTAGACTGTGTATAGATTGTGTATAGGAAGGTGTACCCCTCCCCCATTTCCTGTCCCATTGTTCTCCAGCAGGGTGTTGTCCCAGGCATACTGCCAGACTAGTTGGAACTGGTTTTGGCTGGAAAGTTTGGGCTGGAAAGCCATGCTTCAGTGGACCTAAAGGGACTTCCACAAAACTTTAAACCCCCATAACTCCCGAAACCCTGGTCCGATCTGGGTGATTTTTGAATATGTTATTCACCCAGATAAGGGGATACCACATTTAGGGGTGTACCCTTGGTATTTGGGGTACATCTAGAACTTGGGGAAAAATATGTACATTTTAATTCTGTTAACAGATAAGCTGATAGGAGGAGATGTGTGGGTTGTACCTTGTACTTTATTGGTTAATGTACTAATTATTGTGGGTGGCTCCCTTGCACGGGAGCATTGCATAAAAGCAGGGGTTGTGTGATTAAAAGTTAGTTAAGTTCTACTCCTGATACTGGGTGTCGTCCAGTTATTGGGAAAGGTGATGGGATATTACTGGATTGCCTTGCTGATTGTGCTTGTTACCCTATTGGATTTACTACTTGTTCCTGAGCCATTCTAGGATACCAGCAGAAATAGGCTGTGGGAAATCAGCTCTCCGCTACATTGGTGGCAAGTGGCGGGATGGTGTCTGGTGTGAGAGGAACAGCACCCTGGAGACACCGGAATTATTATGGAGCGGTATAGAGCCAGCGAGTCCATGGACAGAGCTCGAGGTGGAAGATGAGTTTAACCAGAGGTTACAGAGCATCTTGGCCCCACTGGATAAACCTTTCCCAGTTTGGCATGCAGAGAAGACGCCCGACAGGAGATGTGGGAAGAAACCCTAGAGGGTGTCCAGCGTTGGCGGGTGAGCGTCTCCCCAGCAAGGAGCAGTGACTACAAGCCCGAGTGGGCCTACGACTGCCTATGCTGGGAGACCGACCCAGGGAGGAGTTGGTGATCCAGCTTGATTCACTGGCATGGAGGGAACTGGGTCTCGATGATGCGTATCAAGCGCTACGTTGGTATGCGGTTCAGCGTGTTACCGGAATGGCCAAGTTCGACAGACCGTAGGGCAAGGATTACAATTGCCCTGGCTTATTATGGTGGGCCTTTGCAGAACCGGAATTCGGGAGTGCGGCAGAGTCACGGCTTTGGGACATATTTGACTACAGAGAGGCCATGCTGGATCTCCCTATGGCTGAAGACCTAAGGCCAGACCTTATTGAATTGACTGTCCAGGAATGGGAACTGGAGCAGCATTACCAGCACCTAATCAGCTCCAATCAGTCACCCTATGCCCTGCAGAGCAGTGGGAGATCGAACAGGATTATACTTGCCTATATGATGAAGTGACACCGCTTGTCTCTGACATGATGGGACTTAAGGACTGTACATCATCGGGAGCATTGAGTTTCGTCCCTCCTCCCCAAAAACTAAGCCCATCATCAGGAGACCTGGATTCTGTACCTCCCACTCCCCAACCAGCCCCAGAAATGAGGGACCTTATTGACTGGTCCTGGCAAGACCCTCAGCTGTCAGGTGGAGGGGAAACCGATAGTTCTCCACCAGCACTACAAGGAGGCTGGGCAGCCGGTCCAGATCGCCAACTACAGATGAATATGTTAGGAGTGGGGACAATCGGTCCCTCTTTACAGCATGCAACCCAAGGAGAGGAGAGTGTCATCCTCCATCTCCAGAAATCATGTGTGATGTTGGCGGTCTCTCTCCCCAGCGGCAGAATGTGATAGTGGAAGGGGAGACGGTTGGTCTTCCTTCCCCGCAGGACAGTGTATTGGGAGAGGAGACAGTCTGTCTCCCTCCCCAGTGAGAGGAAGTGTTTCAGGGAGAGGAGACAGTCGGTCTCTCTCCCCAACGGTCAAGTGTAGTACCAGGAGAGGAGAGTCTTGTCCTCCATCTCCAGAAACCAAGGGTGTTATTGGGAGAAGGGACAGGCGGTCCCTCTCCCCAGCGGCAGACGGTCTTACAGGGAGGGGAAACAGCTGGTTTCACTCCTCAGCGGCTGAGCACGTTATTGGAAGGGGAGACGGCTGATCCCCCTTCCCAACAGCAGGACAATTTATTGGAAGGGGAGACAGTCGGTCCCCCCCTACAACAAGGGAGAGTGTTGCAGGAAGAGGAGCCTGTTACTCCTACTCCCCAGTGGCAGCCTAGCCCACAAAGGGGAGATGCTAAGCCCCACACCAATGCAGATGGGACCGTGGTCTCTGCACATGCATCACAGGGGTTAGGGACGGTTGGTCCTATCCCCCAGCAGCAGGGTTGTTCATCCAATGGGGAGACAGCCTAGCTTCCCCTCCAGCAGCAGCCCCAGGTCCAGAGTGAGGAGCCTACTATGCCGTTCCCTCACCTGGGCTCCAACCAGGCTACTCCTGTGGTAGCACTGACAACAGGGCAGAGTACCGCTGGTCTCTGCCCACTCAGCAACCCACCGATCCAGAGTGCTAGTACCCCCATGAAATGATATGAAATAGTTAAACTCTTTTTGGTTTATATGCTTTAAAATAATGTTTGAAATAATTATGCTGACTTTGGCAGTTGTATTTTGTACCAAGGTCTTCCTTCTAGAGGATGTGCGACCTTGCTCGACCTCAGGATGTTCCTGTTCTGTCTTTATTCAAATGTTTATCTTCTACTGCCACAGAAGTATGTACTATTAACTATAAGGAAGCGATAAATCTCGCTGCTTGCGTAACAAACTGTGTCTAAATGCTAGCCCTGAAAATACACTCATTTGAGAACTTGTTAAAGCACTCTTTCGTGTCTGTCGTTATTTGCTAAACAAGAACTCCCGTCAATTGATGTGGTGATCGGAGATTCGAGAACTGAGGGAGTTAAAGAGAAGTCGATTAACCCTTTCACCCCAGAGCCAAGGTGGAGCTCCTGGACATGGACAAGCGACCCACTACCCCAGGTGTAGTAACCAATTTTCGTGGGTGGGTTATACTGCAGATTCTGTTTTGTGGGTGGGTTGCTGGACTAACCAGGGAACTGACCGGCAGGAGGTCAGATACCCTGTTAGTCTGGTGGGTAAAGGGGAGAAATGTGGTGGAACAGACCTTGCCACGTGTTCTTGGAGGGGGCTGCTTGCCTGCCTCCTACCTTCTGACTATGGCCCTGGGATATATGGCATTTGAAAACACTATTTGTGCCCTGTGACAAAACTGGAGATTGTGCACAAATATGACTATTGTCCATATTTTTTATGATTCCCTTCGTTTGTTGCACTGTTCCCCATGTGTTTCATCTGTTGGTTCGGCTGGATAGACTACCAGACAAACTGTGGAGTTACTGGGTGGCCACCATTTCATGTATCAGAGGCACATGGTGAGAACAATGGATGGCGTCCATTTTAACTCACAGACACTGTTTTGACTTTTCTACACGGTGCCATCTCGCCAGTATTTGGTGCACAAAGACATCTTTCAGTAGTTTTAAACTACAGAACAGGGGGGCGTGGCTTGGCAGCCGACGAACATGGCCGCTTAAACTTTCCCGCCGCCCGGGTCCCGACTCCAAAACCGCAGCCTACCCGCTACACTGCCGACATGGGGAGACCCAATAGGACCCCACAGGCAGGGAAGACCCCAGAGCCCAAAAAGGGACAACTCACTTCGTCCCTGCGCCAGTTCCTGGTGACCCCCGCAGACCTCGCGACACAGCCGCATGGCGCCGACGGATCAATGGCGTCGGAGGAGTCCGCACCTTCCTCACCGGCATCAGACGTGCTCACGAGCGGCACAGAGCGCCCCCCTTGGTTGGACCTCCTGAGAGCACTGCCCACCAAAGAGGATCTCCACTCAGCCACCTCAGCCCTGGGAGCTAAAATCCGGCAGGACATCCAGGCACTGAGGGCTGACATGCAGTGCCTGTCAGACCGCGTGGGCCACATGGAGGCAACCTGTGACAGCCTGAGGGAAGCACAGGACACATTAGCAGAGGCTGCAGACACCTCCTCAGAACAGGTACGTGGCATGGCCCTACATATTGAGGACCTGGACAACAGGGGGCGCCGCAATAACTTAAGACTGCGTGGCCTCCCTGAAACTGAGGACTCCCCCCAGCAGCTACAAGAAATCCTCCTGGAAATATTAAATGAGATCCTAGGCCGAGACCACCAGGCACCCATAGAATTTGTAAGAGCTCATAGAGCCCTCCATCCTAAGGGTGCGCCAGATAGCCCACCCAGGGATGTCATATGCTGCCTAGCGAATTTTGCCTTAAAGGAGACTATCCTTAAACAAGCACGAGGCCGACAATCGCTCACCTACCGGAACCAAGACCTGCAACTCTTTCAAGATTTATCACCGGCTACCCTGACCTACCGATGCGCTCTGAAACCACTCACGAGGGTACTGGTGGCCCAACAGATCCGGTAAAGATGGCAGATGCCCACGGGACTGTTCGTCCACACGCTGAGGGGTCCATTCCTGGTCCGCACACACAGCGACTATATAGCACTGGGCACGGAGCTCCAACTGCCCGCCATCAACATGAGATGGCCTGACCCACTGGACATCTACACCGCCGCAAGAAACCCCTACCCAAGACCGGCGCTGCCGCAACGCACTAGAGGGGTACGCCAGGAGGCCACTAGGCCCACAGGTACCGCCCGTTAGAGGGCATGACTTTCCCCCCTTCCCCCCCACAATGCGCCCAACACCAGCCTGGCCCTCTCTAGGGCACAACTAGCCCCGTTCCAGGACATAGACGCTGTCTCTAGATACAAACTTAGCCAACCTACCGATTGGACACCCCACATCGGCACCATGTCTCTCCGCCCCACAGAACTGCACCTTAGGCCGGGCGGACAGTTGCTGAATCACACCTCACGTACAGCCAGACATAGGGGGCCCAGTCTGCCCCGATTGGGTGGGGCGGGCCGGGGGATGTGGCCCATGGGACTGTGGTACCTGGTAATGTCCGCCAATGTTGACACTGGCCCGCTGGGAGCACCTACTGCACTGTGTCTCTGTGGCACACGCACCCACGCATGCTGCAACTGCCCACCGCTTATGTGCCAGCGCATGCTATAATTATCCGCGGCGCTGCATCTCACCCGCACGCACAGGTCACGACTACCCCGCCCCCCTCTGCACACCACTGTTTCTGCGCCTGCCACCACTACAACTGCTCACCGCAGAGCGGGTACCATGGCATAACCACCCACACACGCCACAATTGTCCACTGTATTACATTGACCGCTGTAAACGTGTCGGCGCATGCTCACACTGCTCCCTGGCTGGTGTATAGCCCCATATGCATGCCCGCGCATGCTCAAACTGTCCATGGCATTGTATATAACATGATATGTTTTTCATAGGAGCTGTTCTTAGGTCTTTCTATTCGTGGGGCTCCCTTTTGGACATGCCCCTCTAGTACCCTCCCTTGCTTTATATCTGTAAACTACAGAACAGGGGACACATTTAACAGTAATTATTTTTCATATAGCCTGTATATGTTCTGCGGAATCTGCATTAAACCGTATCTTCCAAACTACTGAACGGATCTGGGTGAATTTTGGATATGTGGCTCACCCAGATCCCCCGGTTCCGAGGATATATTTATGGGGTTATTACATGTTTTGGGGTCCCTGTGATATGTTTTATAATACTGTATTTTCCTGCCTGTGATAATTAAGTTAGTCTATTGTGTTGAGATACTTGTATCACAGGCAGAGGGGAGGATTTCTGATGTAATGAATGTGAGTGTTAGCTGTGTTGTAATGTGTTGATTGGTTGTTTTTCAAAACCTTGTGGGCAGTACTATGTTTGTAGAATGTGAATAAAAGAGGCTGTATGTGCCAGTACAGTCAGTTCTACTTCACCCTCAATTTGGAGTGCCATCGCTTATTGGGGGAATCTGCTACAAGGGATTGCTATGCTTGTCATACTCCCTTGCTAAATCACTACTAAGCTCTTGTAAGAGCTTGCTCCTGCCTCTTTCTGGAGGCGTCTACGGTGGTTATGGTGTCTGCTGGAGTGCTGGAGACCCTCAGGAAGCGCTAGGAGCATCCATCAACGGAGGTACCCAGTCGGGGTGCCCGTCGATCCGTTACAGACAATTATAGATTTGTAATGTGGAACACTGAAGGAGTATCAGATCTATAAAGTAAAAGAGGTCTTTCCTGATATAATTGATTAAAGATACACAGAGTACAATACTATTCATCTTGAAAGCAACTATTGCTACATTTCTTACCGGAAGATTTTCAGCTAATCTTTTTCTCAACGAGGAAGTGTATTTAATGCCACCCTAGCATTTTAACAAATTTAACCGGAAACTATCATGATTTATTCCCATTTGGTTTATATCTGTGGTGTTTGTCATGTAATCCATACTAAAATCTAGGACTACAGCCTTTATTGTTGCTTTTTATAATGTCTTATTGATTTACTTAAATTCTTCAATATCATTGGTGGAAAATCCTAAAACATTAACAGTATCTGTCAGACGGAGGCAGCTTTTGTTCTCTTTTTTTACAAACTAAAATACCTATTTTTCTGTGGCAAGAAACAAATGTTTGACTCAAACCCCCCCTCTTCCCCCCAAACAACAAAAAAACAAAGTACTGTAACTTGCCAGCATTGAATCTGGTATGAGGGAGAAGGTTCAGAGTGGGGTTCATGCAATGTTGATGTGTGTAACACGTTATTGAGATGCTGTGTGTCAGAGTATTTATATCGGCAGACATTTTGTGCTATGATAGAAACTAAAAGTGTATATTCTGAGTCACTCTGAACAGACCAGACTCCATTTTGTTATTTCAAGTTAACAAAGAAGACACTAGATTTCTTTCTGTAAGACTGGCCTCTTTGCCAGAGCTAAGGAATGTATAGCATAGTATAAACAAGTGATAAGAAGAATATAATCAAATCTAAACCCAGACAATTGTGACAGAGAAGATTAAATAATTTAATATTTAACTGTCTATACATATAAGGTACCATTGTATGGAAAAGGGTAAACTTAGTTCATGATCTGTCATATCAGAAATTATAGCAGATTTGCAGACACATAGTGTGGACAAAATTTAAGAACCCCTTTGATCTTTGAAGGATACGTAAGTTATAGCCACTATCTAGATAGGCCAAAATGACGTCAAAATAGTTAATATTTAACTGTCTATACATATAAGGTACCATTGTATGGAAAAGGGTAAACTTAGTTCATGATCTGTCATATCAGAAATTATAGCAGATTTGCAGACACATAGTGTGGACAAAATTTAAGAACCCCTTTGATCTTTGAAGGATACGTAAGTTATAGCCACTATCTAGATAGGCCAAAATGACGTCAAAATAGCCACCAGGAAAAGTTAACTCTTTCCTGGATAGGTATGTTTAGTGGGACAAGACTGCCCTCTACAGACCAAATAACTAATTTGCGATCTGGAAGATAACCACACCTCTAGTGCTTCTATTGGGTTATCAACTGATGACGTACAGAGAGTCTGGCCCTTTAAAAGTTAAGACAAAGGGAAGATAGATACGAAATAGGAGGCAGATGCAGGACATATGCAAAGGAGAGGAGAGAGGAATTGGAAGTTTGGGGACTCCAACTCGGACAACATCTGAGACTAACACTCTACTCCTAAAACTCTAACACTTAGAATTTACTGACTTTCTAACCAACACCTCCATGCAGAGAGACTACCGATCGGATGAAATATCTACTCAACTGGTAATTATACTGGTTTCATTTAATTAAATTAAATTAATTAAAATGTATTAATAGCATTATATATGACTGGATAAAGCACGGTCAGATTTCCATATTAAGAAATCTTAGTTAACTAAGAATATATAGTTATAAACATTCCATTCTGCAGGTGGAATTAAGAATAATTATATATTGATGTGATATTATCACGTGTTAGCATACCGCTGTTTTTATCCAGGTGTATTGATTTGCTCTAAATTAAGATAGATATCTTTTAGACAAATTAAAAATCTGCTTATATAATATGTAGATTCTCTTATTGGATTGTTTTCAGGAAATGGCTAATGAACTGGTTTAAATGTTATTTTATTTAAAAATTACATAAGAATAGATCTTAACTACCTAGGAGATCTAGCCAGCATTGAAAGGGTTATTCTAACTGTCTGCTAAACTTTACGACCTTACGCTGCACTCTGAGGAATTCTGTTCTTCCCTGTGAAAGGTTTCACTTTCAGCCTGTGTTAAAGATAGTCATAAATAATTCTTGACAGGAAATGCTATTTAGCCATTGTAACGTAATACCCATTTCTTTGTATTGCATATAATTTTATACTGGATATTCATTGATTATTGTCATGCATGTTACATAATATTATTTGTTAATTATTGGTTATCATAAATAAAATCTATTTTTATACATTGTGATTATTTATATGAAATACTTTCCACTTAACACGATAAACGTTCTTTGGGATCTGAGAATTGAATTAGTGGGCAATTCTCAACTGTTACTATTATTATCCCATAAATATCCCCACATGTGCTACTGGGCAGTCAATCTAGATGCTCTACTTCTTGCATGAGAGGAAATGTCCTGCTCTGGCCGCACATAAGACCAGCATGTTTATTGAGATTGCTGAACGTCATTATCCCAGAACCTTACCACATAACTCATCACACTGTTCAGGTGTCAGCTAGGTTAACGGGACACTATAGTCCCCAGAACAACTATAGCTTAATGTTGTTTTTTTGGTGAGTATAGTCTGTCTCTGCAGGCATTTTAATGTGAAAACTGCCTTAAGAGAAATGTTTATGTTAAAACCTAGGACACCTCCACTGGCCACTCCTTCAGAGGGCTACTAGAGGTGCTTCCTGTGTTAGTGCTACACACTGTGCAGCACTGACGTCCCGCATCTCCACGCTATACAAGATGACACTGAACTTTCCTGATAGAGATGCATTGATTCAATGCATCTCTATGAGGAGATGCTAACTGGCGCAGAGGGGCGTTTTGCTGTGCATGCGCGAGAGCCTCCCAATGCGTTCCTATGGGAGAGCATTGGATTGGCTGAGATCATCAAGTTGGAGGATCCTAGCCAAGGAGGAGGAGAGTGGGTGGGGCCAGCTGCGATCAGACCCACAAAGCACTGGAATACGGAGAGTAAATCACATTTTTAACTGGAGGTAAGGGGGTCCGTGGGTCCTAAACAGCTAATTAGAAATATAGTGTTGGGAATATAGCGTCATATTTGTATTCCTGACACTATAGTGTTCCTTTAACCCTTTCTTTAAGACATTTAACTCACGACTCATCACATCACTGATATTTATCTATATATATAACACTTGCAGATTTAGTTCATCTAAATTAGAATTTTACCATAAACTTCATGTTTTTTAAACAGCTGACTGATCCCTTGTGTTTTACATCTGTTTGTGGTCTTGTTTACTTTTGTTGGATACTTTTAGTGTTGTGCTAAATGTTTAATGGTTTCATAAATCTATTCGATGACTTGAACTCTAAAATGAATCCACAGTAGCAGTCAGTGTTAATGCTATCATTACATTTCACTGACAATTCCATCTAGAAGATTGACAAAAGGATTAAACGTGTCTCTAGATAACTTTAGATTTTCTGCAGTTGCTTGGAAACCTTAAGTCTCAGTTATATTAATATTTTATGAGACATTCTGGTTTCCAATCGTCCTTTTAATGTGTGTACCACTTATGAGACACGGATATTCTGACTGTACTTTGAATTCCATATGGATATAGTGCATCCAGTGCTTTTTGGGCTAAATGCGTATAAAATCTGAAAGGGTTTTGCAGACTAAAATTTAAAAAAAGATTAAATTAAGCAAACAAGGGGAGCTATTCACTAAACAGTGAGATGGGGTGAGTTGATATCATGTAATGATGCTTCATATAATAAAAGATTTCAAGAAATTAACTTTTTAAGTTTTTGTCCTAACTACCTGTAAAGCTAATCTGTCAGTTTTGGTGGCCAATGCAAGGACTCAAAGGGACATGTCCAGTTATGGTCCACTGGCCGTAGGGTGCAGTGGAAGGTAGGTTTTCTTATCTGAAGCTGCCCCTCATGATCACTGACATCTTCCTGGAAGTCTTTTTGAGCTAAAGTGATAAATTTAGCAGAAGCCACATCAATACTGTATTCTTGTGCATGTGCGAGAGCATGCCCTATGGAGGATTCCACAAGACCATTCATAGGTGATGTAACATGATGAGCAAGACCATGCCTGAATTCCACAGCCATCACTTGTGAGGGTTGCTGAGATTGGACAAAAGTTGAAAGAGGAGCTTTGCCTTTTGTCAGCTTTTGTCAATCTCAGGCATTACTATTATCCAAAATAGTTCATACTTTGTCTAGAGGCAATTCTTTCTTCAGACAGACAGCTACTAGAGGCACTTCCTCCTTTAGACAAGCTGCCACTAGAGGTACTTCCTCTTTCATGCAGATATTAGGGGACAGTTTCTTCTTCCTAGGGTCAACTGCTGTGAGGGGACTGTCTTAATGCTGCGATAAAGGTACGTTTTATAGTGCTATGTTCCCTTTTTATTTTAAGAAAGGGGACAGTAATCTAAATTAAGAAATACACTCTCTAACTTTAAAAAATACATACATTTATTTTCAACGTTAGAGTTTTCCTTTGAATACAAGAATATCGTAGGACACATCACTCCAGAGAAAAAATTTTAAACCATTGTGTATCCACTATGGAGGAGATACAGTTGCGTTCACCTCCTGGTTCCATCTCAATGGTGGAGGTGCATTAAATCACCAGCCCCACAGATACCACTTCATCTCCCTGCTGCATCTCTGCAAATGACGTCTTTCCACGCCTGACAAAGACACAGTGACCTCGTCTTTCTTCTCAAGGATATGTGAAAGTGCTTTTATATTTTGTTTACTGATTCATATGCCTTTCCATATTCCTGCCCTGAAGTGACCCAAATCACTAGCTAAACGAAAGCAGCTGGCAAATGTACTCTATTTTTCATTTATTTTTTGCAACATTGATTGCGTTTCAAATGTTTCGTTTTGTAATGTCTTGTTTTACTGGGGATGGCTATTTTTTAAAATGTATTTTTCTTTCAGGAGAGCCTCATGTAGCAACTATAACACAGAAGCGCCTCTGCTGCCTGGCTGGGGAGGGTTGGGGGCACAGTACTTTATGGAGATGAAGTGGTCTGGTGCCTAAAGTGTCCCTTTAAGTATTAAAAGCATTTTTAGCAACCCAACTAAATTTGTCAAAGAACACAGCAACTTCATAATCCTGCACCCACAGTAGTCTGATATTGTTTGATTGTTGTGTTAAATTGTGTGATTGGAAAAACAAAACAAAAAAAACTAATTTTATTAAAAGATTTCAAAATTGTTTGCATTTCCTTCAAAATGAATCATTTGTTTGTCAATCCTATATGGTTACATAAAATATTTTCTTAATCTCCAAATAAAGTGTTTTGTGTTCACGTTGAGAATTTGCAAAGAGATGGTATACTGCTTGCAACCCAGTTTCTGTTACACAATAACAGTCAGAGCATTGCCTTTCGCCCCCGCCGACAGTTTTAAAATATTCTCTCAATCAGACTCTGCTTCACACTTTCTAATTTAGTGTTTTGTTTTTTTTAATGTTCCTACTTTGTTTTTGATTTATGTTATACCTTGCCAATGTTTACCATTGTCTTCATGTTTTGGTATTTTTACTTGTATGAAACATATTGTCTTTTTAAATATGCAATTATATATATTTCATGCTCTACATATTACATTTACAATAAAAATTGTAACATTAAAAAAGAGACACAATATGCTATTTTTTTCGTGGAAGTTGGGAAACCTTCTTGGAGGGGAAGTGTCGGAGGTCAGGGTGGGATGTGTCAGAGGTGCAGGGCTGGGAACTGCGCCCATGTAGAACATTGCAGAGGCTCAAGCCGCCACGGAACATCAAAAGTGAACTTCAATTCCTGTCTATTTCCTGTAACTGTCATTTTATGCACTATCCAAAAAAATATATATATATTTACAATGCTAACATAAAAAGGCAAAACCTAGAAATTAAAAATAAGAAAAAAACTCCCCACCAGATTAAGACAAGAGAGCAAAATCTAGGACAATAGTAGAAGGGTACAAAATAAAGACTGCCCCGCAAGATCCAGGAGAGTTGGGTTGTATGCTATTCAACAGATTATTATACACATGGTGGTATTCACTGAACCAGGAATTGTGTGGAATTGATAAATACATTTCAAATTTTATGCCAACATTGAACTGGAAAAAAAAATGCTAACTTAAATGTTTCTAGTTTGGCTGTGTGGCAGAAATGCCTTTACCACGTGTTCTTGGAAGGGGATGCTTGCCAGCCTCCTGCCAAAAGACTATGGGCCCTTTAAAAACGTACTTTTGTACTCCATAAAGAGAGACCGACCATTGGCCCTAATTCCCTGGAACTGTTTTGGGCATAGGACTACGTGCACGGTTGCTCTAAATTATGATTTCCATGGAAATCCCGAACCCTTGAACCAATCTGGGTGATTTTTGGATATGTTGGTCCCACAGATCAGGGCAAGTATAATAAGTATAATAATAAGTAGAATCATTTATTCTTCTGTTTCAGCTCTCACAGGGGGAAACCTGCAATTGGCTAGGGACATTGAGACTACAGCATTAGGAATACACATTTCTATACCTAACGCCATAGTGGTTTTTAAAAGGGGGATATTTATTAAAAAAGTCTAGTGGATCAGAGCATAATTGGATAACAATTAAAAGCTGCATTTATTTATCAAATGAATAGCCAAAGAAAACAATACTAATGTAACAATCCAGGAAAAAAGAATAATGATCTGTTGCATTTCAGCAGTTCCATCAATATGCAAAAATAGGAGCCAGTAGGCGAATTCTTTCGATTATTTTATTCCATTACAATTTTCCACCATTGTTTATCTCGCATTAATTGCAATAAAAACTTACTTTAAGAATAAAATGAGTTAGTTATTTGTTTATTCCATGGATAAATTGCCCTCTCTGTGAATTAAATGGTGCCTAGTTAGTGACAGTGTCAATACAGATATTTTCAATACCCCCCCCCAAAATCCTTAAATATTTTCTGCAAATTCGCCCTGATAGCATTTCCACTTGCCTAGAACATAGGGGACAGAATTTGCTGGTTTATTTATATTATACTATGTAAAATATCTGCGTTTGACATGTGCATATGATTCATATGATTTATGTAGATGGTATATTTTACATTGATATCCAGCACCATGTAAAATACACATTAATAGGCTCGCTCATTTTGTTTCAGCTACTTATTAACTTGTATTAAGTTGATCCTGTATTAAGTCTGGTTGACATGGCATTATTTGTTAGGCAGAGTGTTATGTGCACTTTGTGACTCCCTTAAAGCGGCACCGTCACAACTAGGTTTTTCATGGAGACAATATATAAAATATATTTTAATTTAATTAAAAAATGCCTATATTTTGAGTGAGGATTTTATTAAAACTCCAACACAATCAAACAAAACACATGAGAGAAATCAAGGAATACTTTATATTTAGCACCTGTAAGATTAGGGCAAAATTTGGCAAAATGTAGAGTTTACACAAAACTCCATGGACTTGACTTTACGTATGTGAGTTATGTCTCACGGGAAGGATGCGTCTTTTTGTATAATATTACTAGAAGCCAATGACATCTACTGCGCATGGATGAAAATATTTTTGATGGATCTTGCAGTCTTGGGGGATCTTCAATAAACCCACATTTTGTGTTCTCATGCACATAATGACACACCCTATGGTAGCTTCATAAAATGTGGAAGAGATTCATGTAAGTATACCACCACCCATCATTTCACTCTCCATGTCATTTGTAACCCCAAATATCAGATAGTAATCCAGGTTTTCTAACATACTGTATTGTGCAGATAATACTTTTAGTTTAAAAAGAAACAAGCACTGTTTCAAAATACCCTAATGCGTTTCACCTAAAAACAAGGCTTTTTCAAAGTGTCTGTTCTGCTCCACCTGTACAACGATGTCCTTGGTGGTGGTACAATATAAGAAGGGGAGCTTCTTCTTATCCTCAAGCGGCGATTATACCGTTCATGCCCATCTATCAGAGCAGGTTTACAGCCTTAAAGAGTGTAACTGTATTTTATAATCTTAACAATTAATTAATCATCTAAATATATTAGACTATTACATTTATTTTGCTATAGTTTATCTCATGTCCATTTTGACATCTTGAGGAGTCACCTCTATTCTCTTTGCATGTTCTTATCTTTCCAGCCAGGAAGAGAGTCTCCTAGCAAGGTTATGTTCCCGCTCCCCAACTTCCTATCCATTATATTGAACAAACACTTACCCATCTGCCTGTTTCCATCTCAATACTTGTTATTTGTATTATATCAATCTAAATGTACTTCCCTGTGCCCATACCTATAATTGGCAGGTAGACTGAAAATCTCATAAGGCATGTAAGTATAATTACTTCATTCATACATAGAAACATAAACTTTAACTTCCTGTTGCAGCTTTAACAAAGTTTCTCCTCTTGACACCCAACTTTCCTTCACCACTCTTGGTCACTTGACAGAGCGGCTCTGGCACACAGTATTGGTAAGACTGGGTAAGAGTGTAGTAAGACCTCATTTTTAAATGTGCTTGTACTACACTTGCAATGAAAATCAAGCAATTTTTTTTGCCAATAACCAAGTTTGGCAGCAGCTCTTGTCTTGGCATGTGGGTGTTAAATGACCTATTTGAGAAACTCTACACGATAGGAGTGGAACGCAGCTCTGTGCTCCAACATTAAGGGGAAATGGCAACCTTAACTACAGAGTACAACAAAGATGGAAGGCAATGATGAGTTCCAACAAGAACGGGTGACGTCAGAAGGACACTACTTGCTAACCATAGTGATGCGTTCCAGCGTGGACGTAGCACATTACTCAGATGTCACACGCAAAATATCGAAGCCCCAGGAAGTACCGGACGGCGGCAATCCATATACGTTTTAAAAGGGACAAATGATCCAGGAGATTTTGCACATCAACTGAAGAAGCCTCCAATAGAGGCGAAACATGTTTTGAACTGTAAGGTTTTTACTCTATTATACTTTTATTTTGTATTTTATTTATTTATTTATTTTTCAATTCTTTATTTGTGCAGTGCACGTAATAACAATGGTGCCAATGTGGCCAAGAGTAGGACAGGAGGTAGGTCGTGTAGGTTTCCCTTTGGGTACCCCCTGAGGAGCTTCCAAATGAGAACGCTTCCACATATAGTGGGTGTTAGCATAGAATGAGGTCTGTGGCACTTGCTGTTGTGGGCATAATGTTGAGTATGTGAGAGTGTTAAGGGATGCAATGAGACCCAGATATTGAGCAGGTTACATGGCGTACGCACAGATAGGAAATGCCCCTAACCAAAGGGGCCACAGGGGGGTGGGAGGGTAAGTTAGTCTCATGCCGCTGACCAGATTTCTGTTATAGCTGTATGGGTGTGTAAGCTGGGTTTCCTCCAGATAGGAAGGCGGTCCTTTATCTAATAGACCCATTAGTATGTAATTTTAAAGGTATATGATTTGTGCTCAGAACTTAAGATTAAAAAAAAAAGAGAGAAAACAATTATGAAATTTTAAAACTAACTGGGTGAAGTAACAGTTCCAGAGTATGGTAAAGCCAATGTCAACTTTCGTTTTTTTACGTCACGTGAGAGTTAAAAGTGCCCACTCTCGGGGTAAATGGCTCGACAGTAGCCAGGTCCTAGGTTACTGCACTGGCTGGGGCAGGTTGTGCTGGTGCCTATAGTGTGAGGCCCATGGTGGTCAACATTGCAGGGATTTCTTCTTTGGATCAGAGTATATGAACTGTTCCATTCCAAGTCACTTGTAGGACACCTAAGGGTCCCCATCTGTAGGGTATTCCCGCCGTACGTAGTTGAGTTGTAAAAGGCGCCATGGCCCTGCGCTATTGCAGGGTAGCCTTGGAGAGATCTTGATAAAACGAGAGTTGTGAGTCCTCGATTTGTACAGGAGTTTTGCCCCGCAGGGCAGACATGATGCGGGTTTGATCTGAATAAGAGGTGTATTTCAAGATAACATCTCGCGGCGTGGAGGTGGTATTTTTTGGGTTTCCAGCAACTCTGTAGGCCCCATCCAGGGTCATCTTCTTGGCCATCTCTGGTGGTAATATAGTGGTCAATAGCCTCCAGGTATAGTGAGGCAATTCATCTGCGGTTATCACCGCATGGATGCTGCAGATTTTCACGTGGTTGCAGCAGTGATGATCCTCTAGCATGGTTAGTTGTATGAGCACCAAGTGCTGGTTACTTTGATGCTGGAGGACCGATTCATTGAGCGTGGTAACCACTGCTTGTACCTCTCGTACAGTGCCTTCTGTGGCCTGTGCCTTGGTGGCGACTGCCTGGAACTCTTTCTGCACGAGAGCGTGGTCTGCCATCATCATTCTGTGGAGGTCTGTCAGCAAGGCCCTAAGATCACCCTTTGTTGCTGGTGTTGACCCCCATGTTCCTGGGGAGCCTGTAGAGCCACCTTGGGTGTCTGAGTGGACCCTGGTCCATGGGCCTCCAGCGTTTGCTGTGATGTGGCTGCTTCTGGGTGTTCCCTGCCGGGGGTTGTTTTATTTTGCAAGGGTTTTTCTATAGATACTACAGACCACGATTGCTGTCCTCTTGTAAAGGTTGTATTTTCCAACTCGTTGTTTTCTCTTGGGAGGTATCACTCCTATTTATTGAAATTCCTATTCAGTTCATTTAGTTCACGATCTTTGGCGTGTTTGGAGGTCACACTAATTAGTAGGTTTTTCTATGTATCGCTCTTAGTGGTTATACCTTTGTATGTTACTTCATCATACAAAATGCTTTAAATTTACCGTGTACAGAGTGTAAGAGTGGCAAAAGTAATTGGAGAGTCTTTAGAAACCTTACACAATGACATCTAATAGGGACTATTTTTGAAAATAAATACAGAAACCATAAGTATAAAGAAATAGAAAAAACAAGAAGTGGGATAAAATGAGAGGACACAATCCTCATTCTGTGCATACTAATAGCGGATTAGTAACAAGTGCTAAAGGGCAACACAACGTGAGCTAATATGGTTTCAGTGGAACAAATGCTGGCACAGAACAACACATGAATACAGATAAATGGACTGAGAAATAAATTATGGAGATTTGTTAATGACTCCACCAGTTTCCTTAGATTCAAAATGATTCCTGATTTATTAAGCCCTCTGGTTGTTACATCACAAGCCAAATCTATATAATAAAGGCAGGCAGAAAAATGGTTGTCCACCAGGTTGTCATGGATTAACAAAGACCAGACAACTTGTCAAAACATTGCAATTTATTTTTTGGGTTGCGTGGTGTGTTAAATATGTAGACTACAACAGACAGACAGTGGATTTCTACACTCCTCTCTAGTTTAGCATAACTAAAAAAACATGTCTGCTAAAGTGAGCCAAAGGGATGTATTTGCTACTGACAACTAAGTTGGATGACAGAGGGTTATGGTGGAAAGGATTGCTGGTTTGTTGTCATACGTTTGGCTGCCACACAGCATTGACAGTTTTAGAACTTGACGTGCTCCTCACATCACAGAGGCTGCGGGGTTGCCAGAAAACAATTGTAACACTGTGCATAGTGCAGGTGTCCTTGAAGTTACATGACCTTGCAAAACACTACCTTTTTATAATAAAAGATTAATGGTCACACTTAGTGGACACTTCTTGCTCTCCCTTCTCAGTCACACCACTTTGTGTGATTTGGTGCAAGGTGATGAGTGTTTAGTTCCCCTATATGTATTTCCCTTTTTCCTGGTGATAGGTGCCTTGTCGTGGTTAGTTACCCGAGAGTGCACTTTGATTTTGTTTATATTCCTGTTCCTGACCTGTCTGTGTCTGACCATTCTGTATATCTGGTATCCCTGACCTGACCTTGTCTTGTCTATTTCTTTATGTGTACTTCTCGAATCCTTGACTTCGGCTAGTTTTCAACTTTGCTATTGTCTCCTGTCATAACATTAAGCCAGGCCACTCTGAGATTCAATAATACGTATCTTCTGCTTCGTAATTACCTCCTGTTAACTGTCTCCCTATTCCCAATACTTGTGTAAGAAGAGCAGATTGACTATACACTAAGCACTGATGTGGACCCAATTTTAATAAGCAGGATGCATTGGTTCTTTCAGATGTTCCATTTAAAACTAAAAAGAAACAGATTAAAACAATCATGTCAACCTCGCGGCCCATGGGCCCCATGTGGCCCACAATGAACATCTTTGCGGCCCGGCGAGCCGCGAGTACATGCTTGGTGTTAAAGCAGAGTAGGGACCTGCTTTCTCCACATTGCAGGTGCCTACACTGCTAAAATTTAATTTACCCAGCCGGAGAGGAAGCAGGATGCTGGCCGCAGCGAGGAAGCTCAGTCTTCCTGCTTCTCACGGTTCCCTCGCACTCGCAGTCTATAGTGATGTCGGGTGCCGGAATATGACGTCATATTCCGGCACCCGGCATCACTAAACTGCACATGAGGGAGCAGTGTGGAGCAGGAAGGAGATCTCCAGATAGAAGATCCCCAGTAGACCCCAGGGAATGATGTGAGTGTGTGCATGAATGTGTAAATGTGTGTGTGTGTGTGTGTCTGTCAGTGTGTGTGTCTGCCTATGAGTGTGTGTGTGTGTCTGTCTGTCTGTGTCTGTCAGTGAGTGTGTCAGTGAGTGTGTGTTTCTGTCTGTCAGTGAGTGTGTCTGTGTGTTTGTCAGTAAGTGTGTCTGTCTGTGTCTGTCAGTGTGTGTCAGTGAGTGTTGCGATGGCTGCAGCTGGACAGTGGACTACCAGGAGGTGCACAGAGGCACGCAACGCCACGTCACGTTCTGACGTGACGTCGATGTGCTCCACCTTCATGGGGTTTCAAGATATACCGGGAGGATCCACTTTGGCACAGGGTACAGAGGGGGTACTGGGGTTTAGTAGAGGGGGGTGTAGTTTAGTAGAGGGGGATGTTTTTTGTTTTTTTTTATACTGTACTTTTCAAAATAAACCTAAGTTTCTATGAAAATTTAAGTTTTTTTTGTTTTGTTTTTTTTGTGCGGCCCACGTGAACTTAAACCTTGTTTATTTGGCCAGTGCTAGACTTTGAGTTTGACATGCTTGGATTAAAACATGCAATTACCTTAATCCATGACACAACCAAACACTTTGACAAAATCTGGGACCTATGGCTTTTTCTGCGCTGATGTCCTGCTGTGCTCCACTCCTTTCTTGAACCTCACTTATTCCCTCAAGCCATTCATCTCCACTTTGTCTCCTTTCTCCTTCTCCCCCTCTTTCTCCCCACTGTCCGTTCTATAACCCCCAACATAAGTATCTCCTGGGTTACTCACCACCCTACCCACAAACAGGACCAAGTGTACTCTCAATTCTCACATTCCATACATGCACCAAATCTGTACAATGAACACCACCATACCACTTGACGGACCACACTAGCACAGACCTCCGATAGGGTAAATGAATTATCAATCACGACTTTGCCAGTCTCAACACACACTATCCTGCTCCTCAAGGGAAAATAATCACCTTGGAAAAAAAAATTTCATTGATTCAATCCCATGGTTATACTCCTAACTCTCAGCGCATACTTATAGATCCTACTCTAATGGACATTAGCCGAGATCGTTACTCAAGCTCAACACTCTCACAAAATTTCCAAACAGGAACAGGTGATCTTGATGCCAAGTGGACAAAACTTTGCATTCCCGCTACTCGGTACAGATCTGGACTGTTCACCCTAGTTGACTTGTTCATGCTCATAATACTTTGTTTCAAATATGGTAAATACTGTGTTGTGTTATGTTTCACTCCTCGTCATGATACTGATGTGTTATCTGTAATCAAAGCTGTCAAATGTACACCATAATATGATCCTATGCTGTATTGTATGTAATGGTACACTAGTGTGATGACTTCTCTCGGTGAGTTCATACCGACCAAATGTACAAAAATTCAACATGCAGCATTGTCTAACGACTGAGTGAGCACTTCCTGTCAGTCCGCCGGAGGCTGGGTATAGGAAACAGAAGTTCCTGTACCGCAGTCCGCGCCGCCCGGCCACGCTACATAGGTAGGAGGCACAACAGGGAGGGATGACCACTAAGGGGAGTAGAGTGAGGACCACGAAGGGTTTGGGGGGGAGGACTGCTGAGTGAGGACCACTAAGGGGGAGAGGACCACTAAGGAGGGACCACCAAGGGTTGGGGGTGAGAGGACCACTAAGGGGTAGAGGGGGAGGAGAGGACCACTAAGGAGGGAAAGGGGGGTGAGAGGACCACTAAGGGGAGGAGAGAGTGAGAGGATCACCAAGGGGACTGGCGAGGAGAGGGAGGACCACTAAGGGGGTGGGGGGACAGGGAGGACCACTAAGAGAGGGGGAGAGGGAGGACCACTAAGGGGGAAGGCCACGGACCACTAAGGTACTAAGGTTGGGGGGGGAGTGAGTGGACCAGTAAGGGGGGAGTGAGAGGACCACCAAGGGGGAAGAGAGGCGCATGAAAGGAGACTGGAGAGGACCACTAAGAGGGGAGGAGACCACTAAGGAACAAGGGAGATCACTAAGGGACAGGACGGTTGGGGAGAGCACTAATGGACTGGAGGGAAGGGAATATCACTAAGGGACAGGGGTCCAAGGGAGAGCACTAAGGGTCAGGCGGGGAGGAGAGAGCACTAAGGTACAGGAGGGGAGAACACTGAGGGACAGGAGGGGAGGGGAGATCACTAATTGATAGGAGAAAGAGCACTATAAAAAATAAAATTAAAAAAAAGAGCCGCTCCCCTCTCAGACACTCTCTTTTACACTACACACATACACAATTCATCCTTACACATACACAGAAACACACAATGCATCCCTACACACACACATAAATATACAATGCATCCCTACTCACACACAGACACACCAAAACACACAATGCATCCCTTACGCACAAACACCCACACACACACACACTGCTTCTCTTACACACACAGAAACAAATGCATCTCTTACACACACTCAATGCACCCCTTACAGACACCCACTGCATTAAATTACATACACAGAAACACACCTTGCATTCCTTACACACGAACACACACTGCATCCCTTATGCACACACCTTACACAAATTGGTATCCCTATACACTACATTCCATTAGAACACACACACATTACATCTTTTACAATAACACATAACACATCTCCTACACACATACACTCCACTCCCTGTGAGAGAACTCATGGGTGGGCCATGCATCCATTACACACATGCAAACACACACTGCTTCTCTTACATACACACAGAAACACAATGCATCTCTTATACACACTCAACGCACCCCTTACAAACACACACTGCATCCGTTACATGCACAGATTCACACAATGCACAGATTACACACAACCAGAAACACACAATACATCCCTTATCTACAAACTTTCTATCCCTTACTCAAAAACACACTGCTTCCATTACACACAAACACACTGCAGCCACTACACAAACTGGTATCCCTATACACTACTTCCATAAGCACACACATTAGATCCTCTACAATAACACATAACACATCCCCTACACACTCCACTCACTGTGAGCGAACTCATGGGTGGAACATGTAGGTGGACTTATAGTTGGGCCTTATGGGCATACTCACAGTCAGGCCCTGTGGCCAAGACCTTGAGCTGTGTAAGGGGCCCCCAAAAAATGGAGCTGCTTCCCGTTCTCCCAGAACATTGAATTTTGTGACCACAGTTACAAACAGCCTCCAGAGAGCCTGTTCTACATCAGACCAGTGGAGCCAGACTGCAGCAAGAGCCCATCATCATCCTCATCTGGTTGTAAGTAGGCAATCTAGTATATTATTCGTGACACTAATCTCTAATTTACTTCACAATAAATGGACACTATAGTCCCCAGAACCACTGCAGCTTAATGAAGTGGTTCTGGTGTCTATAGCCTGTCCCTGCAGGCTTTTTAATGTAAACACGGCGGCACTGCAGCACTGGCGTTAGTTAACATGGGTGGGGCATTGTTATGTTACATGGGGAGGGGGAGGTGGCGGCAAATTTTTCTTTTGCCTAGGGCGGCAAAAATCCTTGCACTGGCCCTGGTTATAAGTATAACTCTATACAATCTGGGAGGAGGGTGCAGGGCACTCCTGGCACCATAAACACTACTACAAGCTGTAGTGATTTTGGTGCTTGGCGAATTCCTTTAATGCAATTTGTTTGCATGAGCTTTACTACAGTGGATTACAGCCTTCTACAGACTGGGCTACTTGAATATACATATATATATATATCACATAAATTTATTTGTTTTCTTTTTTCTCTTTCTGTTTTCTTTCTCCAAGTTTAAACAAGGCTCTGGGGAGATAGCGCAGCTAAGCGGACAAGGGCACATGTATGAGTGTGGGGATAGATGCTTGGGATTGGTTGTGTATGAATGTGTGGGTGGGATTATGTTCTGTGTGAGTTAGTGGGGGGTGGTCCTACCTCAGTGCCACTTGGTATTTGGGCCAGCAAACAGCTTCCCTCCCGCCTGCCCCATTAGTATATTTAGTCGCAGCTAGCCGGGGGTATGTCCTTGCCAATTAAGTTGGAGGTGGTTACGTTTAAGTATATGGAATGAAATGAGCAAGTTTCAGGTCTCAACCTCCCCTGCTCTAAAGGGTTAACCTTAGGTTACCTGTCATGTCGTGTCCACCAAGCGTTTATAAGGTCGGCTGGTGGTAAGCATTGGAAGGAAAGGATTTTATGCAGAGGGGGGAGGTGAGAGGAAGTGGTACATAGGCGCATGGTCCGTTTATTGGCAAGGACGGTTGGGTTCACTGTAACACTATGTGGTAAGTTATATATGTTAAGTTATGGTTATTTATGTTAACGTTTTGGTTACAGAAAAGAAGAGAAATTATTAAATACATTATGGGTGTGTTATACAGTATTTATCATATGTTATAATAAATGCTGTGGTCTGTTTCATCCATACTACGTTGTCTTTCATTATTTGGGGGGTTGAATTGGGTTGGTTTATGTATTATGCTGCCTCGCGATTCCCCACTACTTACATACAAGTGTGTTTATGTTTGTGTGCATGTGTGCAACTGTGTGTGTTTATGATTGTGTATGTGTGCGAGTGTTGTCTGTCCACATGCGCTAATATTAGATAGTAGCATACTGTGTGCATGAGGCAGAAAATTTCAAATATAAATCTCAGTCACAGTAGAGAGATTTCTCCCATCACTCACTGATGCCAGGGGTGAAACCTCCAATCTCCACAAATAAACAGTTTTGTCATGCAGAACCACTCCACAGAGGTTAAATGGTTTGTAATGAATCCATTACCAAGAGCAGGAACAGATTAGACCTGGGAAGTAGGCACTTTAATATCTGTATTAACATTAACCCCAGAGATCCAGGAGATTCTGTGTCTAACATCTTAGTTAAAGAAATGATAAACGTAATGGCTGAGATATATTTAGAAAGACTCAAGCATAGTTACTGTGTGGTTTTAACCTCTTCAGAGTAGGCTAGCAAGTAGGTCGTACCTCCCAACCATCTCGATTTTCTCAGGACAGCCCCAATTTTCACCGTTCCGATTGTATTCTGTGTCCTGCTTTGGGGAAAAATATTGTGGGCTGCTGCCTTAAAGCACAGTACTACATAAACGTGATGGTGCGCAGTATTAAAAAACACCTTCTGTGGGCATATAGTATCCTGTATAAAAATTGTTTAAAAAAAACTCCCAAGGTGATTTTCATAAATGACAATTAGCAAGCGTGTCACAAGCCTAGGTGAAGTCTAAGTGTGTTAAAACCAACAATCAGTGGTGTCGTGATGCACACAACCAACGGTGTAACATGTGAATATACTTGCAAACTTGTAAATCCACAAATCGGGTATCTGAAAGGATTTGCAGTCGTGCCTGTCCCCCTTTGTTGCACAGTTTCTCCAGGTAGTTAAAAAAAAAAAGGATAATTGTCTATCAATGTTTAGTCATTCCCAGATTACTCATTGGCTGATCTTCCAATCCGAAATATCCTCCTTCCCCTCACACGATGACTGTTAACCAACTTCTGGTCTGCTCCTCGGCTGAGCACACACTCCTTGTCCTTCCGGTCCACACAGTACTATACTATATTATACAGCTGTGTTCTAATATTATTATTGTATTCGAGATCACGCATTAATAGTATACAACTACTAATTTAAAATTAACAAAGGGAGTGAGATTTGCCGGCATAGTATCAAACTGAACAGCATTGGGGGGCCAGGTCTGACTACCACATTGAACGTTCGCACTTGGAGTGAGCTCTGCGCAAAAACTCAAAAGTTGGCAATACAACTGACTGTTCACTCAAAGAAACCTATAATATTTGTGTTAAGAACACTCTGCATATGACTTGGGACGTGGATGGGCAGAGGCAGCCACTCTCCCCACTGATATGCCTTATGGAGCACGGAGAGGCGATAGTAGTTCCCCCTGTATTTGTAGGTGAGGGTTATCCCGGCACATGGCCACTGGCCTCTGTCTCCTAATTACAAGTGGAGTAGGTTCCTGGCAGACGCCCTGGTAGTGCGAGGCCTACCTTACAGTTTCAGTCAAGATAGCTGATGCCATGCTTACCCCGCTCTACGAGGCCTACTGGAAACAACCATGTTAAAAGTGGACATGATTTTTGCAGAGTTTTGGATGAAACTGGAGTGCGGACAGAGCTAACCTGTGGAGGAAAATCTGAGCAGTAGCTCAATGCATGACTCACCTTCTGATCCTCAACTCCCCACGTCTGGCTTGACTCGGCAATACACTTCTACTTGTCAAGGCTTGCTTCTGAGGTCATGAGCTTCTGGCACTTGCTTGGATCCCGGGGTGACCATTACTCACTTGCGCATTCCCGGGGTAAGGGCCTGGAGGGGATTAACACTAATGTGCACCACATACTCCTGGAGGGAACATCACCGACAACAATCCACACCTCAATCCTCCTGGGACTTTGTTCATGGGGCCATGAGTTACCAGAACAGTGGAAACTGCATATGGGCACTACCTAAGGCCTGTGGCTGGTGGAGTAGACAGTGCTGGATCTCTGGGATTTGCCTGGTGGTGAGGGCCAAGGTCAAACATTGGTATTGGATGAACTACCTGCTATTGTGTCAGTCCA
>OW240917.1:25060401-25084313 GCA_933207985.1 Pelobates cultripes
TATTCTTTAGTTACACATATAATTGTTTTCCCTCCCCTCTAAATGAACCCTTCTGGTCTGTGATAGATTGCATGCTGCAGTGCTTTCCAGTACAAGGTTATATATGACAGCCACGTTGGTGTTACAATCTCATCCAGCTGCTGGGCATTACAGGGAGTGCAGAATTATTAGGCAAGTTGTATTTTTGAGGATTAATTTTATTATTGAACAACAACCATGTTCTCAATGAACCCAAAAAACTCATTAATATCAAAGCTGAATATTTTTGGAAGTAGTTTTTAGTTTGTTTTTAGTTTTAGCTATGTTAGGGGGATATCTGTGTGTGCAGGTGACTATTACTGTGCATAATTATTAGGCAACTTAACAAAAAACAAATATATACCCATTTCAATTATTTATTATTACCAGTGAAACCAATATAACATCTCAACATTCACAAATATACATTTCTGACATTCAAAAACAAAACAAAAACAAATCAGTGACCAATATAGCCACCTTTCTTTGCAAGGACACTCAAAAGCCTGCCATCCATGGATTCTGTCAGTGTTTTGATCTGTTCACCATCAACATTGCGTGCAGCAGCAACCACAGCCTCCCAGACACTGTTCAGAGAGGTGTACTGTTTTCCTCCTTGTAAATCTCACATTTGATGATTGACCACAGGTTCTCAATGGGGTTCAGA
Organism: Pelobates cultripes; assembly: GCA_933207985.1. Lineage (NCBI taxonomy): Eukaryota > Metazoa > Chordata > Amphibia > Anura > Pelobatidae > Pelobates > Pelobates cultripes. The sequence goes on from OW240917.1 coordinate 25,061,087, forward strand.
TCAGGTGAACAAGGAGGCCATGTCATTAGATTTTCTTCTTTTATACCCTTTCTTGCCAGCCACGCTGTGGAGTACTTGGACGCGTGTGATGGAGCATTGTCCTGCATGAAAATCATGTTTTTCTTGAAGGATGCAGACTTCTTCCTGTACCACTGCTTAAAGAAGGTGTCTTCCAGGAACTGGCAGTAGGACTGGGAGTTGAGCTTGACTCCATCCTCAACCCGAAAAGGCCCCACAAGCTCATCTTTGATGATACCAGCCCAAACCAGTACTCCACCTCCACCTTGCTGGCGTCTGAGTCGGACTGGAGCTCTCTGCCCTTTACCAATCCAGCCACGGGCCCATCCATCTGGCCCATCAAGACTCACTCTCATTTCATCAGTCCATAAAACCTTAGAAAAATCAGTCTTGAGATATTTCTTGGCCCAGTCTTGACGTTTCAGCTTGTGTGTCTTGTTCAGTGGTGGTCGTCTTTCAGCCTTTCTTACCTTGGCCATGTCTCTGAGTATTGCACACCTTGTGCTTTTGGGCACTCCAGTGATGTTGCAGCTCTGAAATATGGCCAAACTGGTGGCAAGTGGCATCGTGGCAGCTGCACGCTTGACTTTTCTCAGTTCATGGGCAGTTATTTTGCGCCTTGGTTTTTCCACACGCTTCTTGCGACCCTGTTGACTATTTTGAATGAAACGCTTGATTGTTCGATGATCACGCTTCAGAAGCTTTGCAATTTTAAGAGTGCTGCATCCCTCTGCAAGATATCTCACTATTTTTGACTTTTCTGAGCCTGTCAAGTCCTTCTTTTGACCCATTTTGCCAAAGGAAAGGAAGTTGCCTAATAATTATGCACACCTGATATAGGGTGTTGATGTCATTAGACCACACCCCTTCTCATTACAGAGATGCACATCACCTAATATGCTTAATTGGTAGTAGGCTTTCGAGCCTATACAGCTTGGAGTAAAACAACATGCATAAAGAGGATGATGTGGTCAAAATACTAATTTGCCTAATAATTCTGCACTCCCTGTAGACATGTGCAATTCGTTTCGTTCCGAATATGAATTCGGAAGAAATTTGGGCAATTCGGACATTCGGATACATCCGAATGTCTGAATAGCTGAATTGCCGAAGTGCCGAATTGCCGAAGTTCCGAAATTGCCGAATTGCCGAAGTGTCGAAGTTCCGAAGTTGCCGAATGTTTCGAAGTGTTGAAGTGCCAAAGTTCCGAAGCACAGTATTGCCGAAGTACTAATATACCTACCCAGTGGAAGAATGAAGAATGCTACACTGTATACAAGTTTAAATAAAAAGTATACTGTGACGGTAGTATATGGTATCACCGTCAAGCATTCCCTTCTTCCCATAAAAGAAAATCACCCAATATTCCACAAGTAGAAATATCCCTGGAATCGCCGAATAATCCACACATGAGCCAAAGCTTAATGCTGGAACAAGACTGATTTACTGGCACACAGATCTAACAATTTATGCAATACAAAACTCCTCCTCTGGGCCAGGCTAGATAATTGAGTTTCAACAATGTACAAAGCTCAATTATCTGCTGGCCAGAAACATTACAGTTTTTAACAATTTCAGAAAAGTACTTTTTATATTACATACAAACATAATTTTAACATCCCTGGGTAGCTGAGGATACTGGTAGTCATATATCCAAATCTCACGAATTTCCGTTCGGCAGTTTCCGTGTCGCATCGTGTGGAAGTTTGACCGACTCGCCATGTGGAGGTATCCGAGCTACAGTTCCATAGAATCAGTAGCAAGAGCCGGTCTCCGTTTGCATCTAACTACACGAAAACCACCATTTGTATGGTGCATCTGGTTACATGTGAATGTTCCCCTCATTCGGTAGATTCTATCTACCAAATGCCAGTTTGATTCGTGGAGGGGAACGTATTCATCCAGGACTTCCATGGGGACCGGGCGTTCGCATGTTTGCCGTGCCGAAAATATTTCCAGGCAATTCATGCATAAGCCCCGCTGACCGCATTCGTGAGTTTTAAGATGGCCGCCATCCTTTGTTCTCGCCACGTGTTCGTATGCAGAATGGCGGCCACCTAGTAGCAATTAAGTCGCGGTTTTCTCTGCGTTCCAATGCTGATTGCTACCCAGGGTGGGTGGTCTCCGTTCGGTAAACGAATACATTCATTCAATACATAGTGAAACAAACTGATACAGGCATTTAAACAGCAGGGAGAAGGTATAACTGAAGGCACACAGGTAAGTACATGAAAATCCTTCACATATACAAACATGATTCAGCTGTAAGCATTTGCAATACTTACAACAATCAAGTAACACACATTCATATAAAATTTAGCCAGTCAATGGAATGACAGGAATGAATAAGTAGATAACTCCCCAATTCCCACGGTATTAGGGAGCTATCTACTAAAAGGCTGAAAGACCTAAATTTCCTTCCCCCCTATTTTCCTTCCCCCCCGGCCCCCACCCCTAAGCGGCGGGTGGGGGCCCTAAAGTAAAATAAGGGGGGGGACCTATTGTCCTCCTCTCTGGACCCCACGGCTGAGCGGTGGGTGGGTGCCCTAAATACCAATAAGGGCAGCTGTAACCAACACCTCCCATCTCATCTCATTGATTGAACTCCAGTTGGCTGACATCTCACTCCAATTAGCTCTTGGAGATGTCATTAGTGTAGGGGTTCACATACTTTTTCCACCTGCACTGTGAATGTTTACATGGTGTGTTCAATAAAAACATGGTAACATTTCATTCTTTGTGTGTTATTAGTTTAAGCAGACTGTGATTGTCTATTGTTGTGACTTAGATGATGATCAGATCACATTTTATGACCAATTTGTCCAGAAATCCATATCATTCCAAAGGGTTCACATACTTTTTCTTGCAACTGTAAATGTGCAAGAGTGACGTGGCTGGAAGATGAACAAATACACAAACAGGGTTATTCACTAACGACGTTAGACTTCAACGTGAATTCAAAGTGAATGTCGAATAAAAGGCCAAAATACCTGCACACGAAGGTAATGTGGCAAACCTAGCCACTTATAATAATCTGGACTATGTATATAAAAAGGTTGCCTGTATTATTCATGTAACTCTTGTATTGCCTAGCTGTATCCTGTGTGTTATTATATGCTGAATTGAATTCGTATGCTAGCTGCCGTAAGCTGCTAGCATTCATGTGTTTAGTTTCACGAACAGCACTATTGCGGACAGTTCGTGAACCGAATGAGCTACCCCCTAATAGCCCACACAGAGAGGGACGTGTGGCTCTCGTTAACCGATTGCAACAATGTTGCAATCGGTAATTAGAGGCTTTCCTGGGTGGCTGTCGTTCGGCTACTGACCACGCGGTGGTCGGCCATCTTGGATCCGTTGTCTCCCCAGCGGTGTTTGGTCGTCGAGCGCGTGGAACGAAAAACGGCTACTTGACGGCGCGAACACCGCTGGACTTCCAGGCCGTTCGGGAGCTCCGGTCTTTCACTATTAGGGTCCCCCATCGGTGTTCGGTACTTTGGAGCGAACTCAATGGCAAAGTGTGTTTCGTGCGGCGTTCGGTTGTTTTAGCTGGGATCTGAGAGGTATTCTCACGAACTATGCACTCAGACCCCAGCTATCTATCGAACGTCCATTCGTTTAAATCTGCCAAGTATTCGAAAAGTTATGTATTTTAATGTAAAATGTCGGTTCTGCTGCACGGAGGGATAATCCACTTAACGGTATATTCCAGTGGGAGTATCCCTCTCGTGCAGCAGTGCCTGATGGGAGAAAAGGTCTGAATGTTAAGTCCCCCATGTAGTCCCCTACTGTATTACCCCTGCAATGTCAGTATGGAAACCCCTTGCATGGGGACTTGCATAAATACTGGATGCTGTGAATAAAAACCTCAGTTGACTCCCAGAACTGTGTTTCGTCCGATTACTGGGGAATTTGGGATATTGCCTTACTTTTCAGCGCTTGACTGCGGATTACTTTCTTTACCAGCGGAGTTCGTGGGATTTAATATTGCCGCTCCACTACAGGTAACTTGACTTTTTTTTTTACAGTTCTGCTATTTTAACCACGAATTTTAAATTCACTTTGAATTCCCACTTTAGTAAATAACATTTAAATAGTAAGGAGCAAAATGACAGCATGCAGGAGTTTGGGAATGGGAATATGACTGAGCCATATTCACTTGCCCTTAAAGAGGAACTCTCGCTTTCCATTTTTTTTTTATAAATGTTGCATTTAACAAAAATGTATCAGTGATGTCTGAAAAAAATAAAATTTAGACATCTTCTTTTATCCTGAATCCTCTAGTTTTTTTTTTTTTTTTTTACAATCTCGTTTTTATTGAAAGATTTTAATACGGTGGTTACATGGAAAAATATAGAATATGCAGAAGGGTAACAGTAAAGCATTCAAAACAAGTATAGTACTCTGACCCAACGGTGGCCAGTTTACAAGTCAGTGAAGAGTGTAGTGCACAAAACACAGTAGGGACGTAATTTCAATCTTTCCAAGTCATAAAGCATTCGAATAAGTTTCGCTAATGGACCTGGGCCTGCTTATGCTCGCTTTGTGGATCGGGCAAGAGAATGCTACTGCTAGCTGGAAAGTGTAACGGATCACCTGGCACCCCGACTGGGTACCTCCATTGAAGGATGCTCCTAGCGCTTCCTGAGGACTCCAAGCACTGCAGCAGACACCACAACCACCGAACTGGAGAAGCATACAAATGCTCTCAAGCATATGAATGCTGTAAGCAGCTGAACAGTAAAAGCATACAATCATCTTACACTCCTGGCAATCAGCATACAATCCAATTCCCCCAATAACGAAACGACACTTCGTTTTGAGGTCAAGCAGAACTGACTGTACTGGCACATACAGCCTCTTGTAGTCACAATCCACAAACATAGTACTGCCCACAGGGTTTTGAAATACAACCAATCAATCCGTACAATACACACAGACACTCCCACACAAAATCCTCCCCTCTGCCTGTGATATGATTACTGAACACAATAGGTAATATAATTATCACAGGCAGAGAAATACAGTTTTTACAAAATATTAATAACTTCCAAAATATACATGCCATTCACATAAAACATACATTTTCAGAATCCGCATGCTTAATATATACACATACTCAAAAATCAGGGCAATCGGTTCAGGGGTTAAAAGGTTAAGGGAAAGTCCTTTTTGACAAAATGAAGCATGGTTTTTCTGCCTAAAACCGGTTCCACAGAGTCTTCTATCCTGGAGATAAATGGGAAGTAATCCAATTATCTCCAGGGACAGAGGTAAAACTCCATTAGCCACATGGTAGCAAAATACAATAAAATACATAAAAATATATAACTGTGCAGCGATTGCATAAAACGGGTACATTCAACATATCCCCAGATAGCTTAGATCTGAGCGCAAATTATTACTGAATGGTGCTCAGATCATATACATACAGTTCAATTGCCATGGAGCCAAAGTCTTTCACATAGTCTTTCGTTATACGAATGGGCTCCATGGCATAGCTATCTGGGGTAACACTGCTCACATAGGGAAAGTACCGAATGACCCGGCTTTCGGGTCTTTGCAGGGGGAAATCCAGCATTTCAACATGGGGCCATAGTCACAGGGCAGGAGGCTGGCAATCAGTCTTCTCCAATACCCAGTGGCGAGGCTGGTTCCACCACAGAAAGGTTAGTGTTTTTTGTTGTGTCTAACATGCCTCGCACAATGAGGTTGTGTGTAAGTGTACATTGTGAGTTGTTGTATTGACGTTCCATCTACGTTGCATAGATTTGTTTATATTCTGAATCTAGGCTCCTATATTTTGTGTTTTCCCTCCTCTAATCGTCTCCGTATATCTTTGAGGGCAGTGGTCTGCGAGAGGTGTGTGCCACCTTTTTGCAAATTAACCTTTTACGGTCTATTTCTGGTATGGGGGAGGGAGGCGTAGGTATTGGGTTGTTATATGCGGGGCGAGATGGTTAGGTTGCCACGGGGCTGTTGGTGATAGGTCAGGTAAATTTAGCCAGGGTTTGGCTGGGGGCGGTCGAGAACCCTGTGTAGTTGTTGTCTGACACTGTCTGACTCTGCGTTCATCCGTCTGGGGGGAGGAAGGGATGGGGATTACAGGCATGTTATCAGCACCTGCATGGGAGAGAGAGGTAAAAGGGGGGGTGGGAGAGAGGGAAGGGGGAAGATAGATGGAGAGAGGGGTGGGAAAGGGACAAGAAAAAAAAGGGGGAGTTAAATAAAATGGGGGTGTAGAGGCGGCGGCGGGGAGGTGGGGTCAGGGTAAGTGGGGGGAGAAAGATGATAGTTATTTAGGTACTTGTTCCGTTGTTGCCCGTGTACAACAACCAAGGGTTCCAGGTTGAATCCTCTGTTTTAGCTCCCTGTCAATCAATAAATCATTGTTATAAGCTCAGTCAGACAGTACAGAGGAAGCACACAGAGAAGCGGAGGAATTAAACAATATATCTGTTTCTCCAACTAATTTGTAAAGTGTGTCCTGGCTGGATTTTTTATTGGTCACTCCATTCAGTGTTAAACAATTTTCAAGCGGTTAAACACTGAATTGGGATTGCTGGAAGTCCACAGCCCGGCCCCCACTGGAGGTGTGGCTAAGGTAGAGATTACACACTTCCTATTAGCCATACCCATTTGTAAGCAGCTGTGATAGGCTGAAAGCAGTCAGCTGAGACTCTCCAACTGACTCCTATATGTTCTTGGTCTCCAGATGGGATTCCTGACTCCTATATGTTCTTGGTCTCCAGATGGGATTCCTGACTCCTATATGTTCTTGGTCTCCAGATGGGATTCCTGACTCCTATATGTTTTTGGTCTCCAGATGGGATTCCTGAGTCCTATATGTTCCTGGTCTCCAGATTGGATTGCTGACTCCTATATGTTCTTGGTCTCCAGATGGGATTCCTGACTCCTATCTGTTCTTGGTCTCCAGATGGGATTCCTGACTCCTATATGTTCTTGGTCTCCAGATAGGATTCCTGACTCCTATATGTTTTTGGTCTCCAGATGGGATTCCTGACTCCTATCTGTTCTTGGTCTCCAGGTGGGATTCCTGACTCCTATCTGTTCTTGGTCTCCAGATGGGATTCCTGACTCCTATATGTTCTTGGTCTCCAGATGGGATTCCTGACTCCTATATGTCCTTGGTCTCCAGATGGGATTCCTGACTCCTATATGTTCTTGGTGTCCAGATGGGATTCCTGACTCCTATATGTTCCTGGTCTCCAGATGGGATTCCTGACTCCTATATGTTCTTGGTCTCCAGATGGGATTCCTGACTCCTATATGTTCCTGGTCTCCAGATGGGATTCCTGACTCCTATATGTTCTTGGTCTCCAGATGGGATTCCTGAATCCTATATGTTCCTGGTCTCCAGATGGGATTCCTGACTCCTATATGTTCCTGGTCTCCAGATGGGATTCCTGACTCCTATATGTTCTTGGTCTCCAGATGGAATTCCTGACTCCTATATGTTCCTGGTCTCCAGATGGGATTCCTGACTCCTATATGTTCTTGGTCTCCAGATGGGATTCCTGACTCCTATATGTTCTTGGTCTCCAGATGGAATTCCTGACTCCTATATGTTCCTGGTCTCCAGATGGGATTCCTGACTCCTATATGTTCCTGGTCTCCAGATGGGATTCCTGACTACTATATGTTCTTGGTCTCCAGATGGAATTCCTGACTCCTATATGTTCCTGGTCTCCAGATGGGATTCCTGACTCCTATATGTTCTTGGTCTCCAGATGGGATTCCTTACTCCTATATATTACTGGTATCTAGTTCAGATACCTGACTCCGGTATGTTCCTGGGATTTCTCCAAACATGAATCTTCATCCTTTCCATTGTTCCTATGTTTCCTATATGTAATAACTCCAGCTCATTCATAGTGTGGTCAGACTATGTTTCAATTAGATATTTGGGCAACCTGCTGCATAAACTAGGAACTCTTTAATAATCTAACTTTAAAACTCCAAACACAGTGACCCTGTCGTCATTTTGTTTGTCCTTTATCTTGTGATCCCTGCATATCGATCTCAAGATCACGTGACTAAGGACAACTACAACAGGTAAGTCTGGTTTTAAGGTGATAATGTTGTTTTCTAACTTTGGCAGCATTTCTGGAGGAAAATAGCTCTATAATACAGTTTAAATTTTGAAAATGTTCTCAATAAAAACTGATGTTGGGTTGATTATGATCGGGGCCGATGCATCAAGACCCAGTGGATTGATATATCTATACTGTCTTAACCTGTTTAATGACCATTGACAGCCCATTATCATCATGTCTATAAATTCCAAAATGAAATGTCCAGCTCTCGTAATGATAACAGGGAGGTATAGAGTTACCCAGGGCAAATATTTAACACAGGTCTTTAACTGGTTAAGATATTTGTGTGTATAGGGCTTGTTTTTTTATTTCTGTTTGTTCCCTTACTTCTAGCACCGTTGATTCCTGTCACAATTCCTCATTTATGACCTTTGGTTCCATGGCTTATTCCTTATCAGTAAATTTTATAGCAGCTCATTACATAATATCACATTCAGTCATTAAAGTGTGCCTAATGGCACCTTCATGCTCATTTTGACATAAATCGAGGGTCTGCATTGGCGAATCCAGATCTTTAGAAGCATGCTTACATTCTACTAACATATTCTGACACATGAATGTATATTAAAGGATTGCTATAGGGTCAGGAACACAAACATGTATTCTTGACCCTATAGTGTTAACACCACCATCTAGCCCCCCTGGGCCCTTCATGCCTCCATAAATATAGTAACAATCTTACTGTATTCAAGCCAGAAGCTGTAAAGCTACATGCTGTTAGACTCATAAAAACAAGCAGTCTGCTGAGATGTGGTAGCCTGATCCAATCACAGTGCTTCCCCATAGGATTGGCTGAGACTGTCAAGGAGGCAGATCAGGGGCAGAGCCAACATGATTCAAACACAGCCCTGGCCAATCAGCATCTCCTCATAGAGATGAATTTAATCAATGAATCTCTATGAGGAAAGTTCAGTGTCTGCATGCAGAGGGAGGAGACACAGTGCTGCCCTGTGCTCTGCTGACAGCAGATCTGAGTGGATGGAGGCATTTTATGCCTCCATCAACTCCGAAGTCCCTCTGGTTCACTCTGAGTGACTGCAATTGGAGGTGTTCCTAGCTTTCAATGTTAACACTGTATTTTCACAGAAAATACAGTGTTTACATGAGAGGCTGCAGGGAGCTATAGTTCTCACCTGAACAACCTCATTAAGCTGAAGTTGTTCAGGTGACTATAGTGTCCCTTTAAGGTATTTATCAGCCTCCCTTGTTACATAATGTGTGCACAAGTCTACTTCCTGGTACGGAGGTAAAACACATTTTTGCAGATACTACAGGGTGTGTTCTTAAACTATGTCCTCTGCAGAAGGACTGGTTTTGTTGACATGCTTTATTTACAAGAAGAAACGCTCAATGTTACATTGTTTCCAGCCTTCTTGGTAAATAGCTGCTGTATGCTACCACTATTGCCAACAGCAGAAAGTTAGTAGTGCTAACTAATTACTGACTAGTTTCCAAGCTTGTCGTTATTTTTTACAAGCTGGACACACTATATAAAATACAAATACAGAGTCTAAGTGTGGTGTCTGTGAAGAAACCCCCCTGTTCCCTATGTGATTTACAGTTTGCATTCCCTTTTATCCTCTATTTGCTGCCTATTGCATTCGGTAGATGAAACTACCGAACAGGGACCACCCTCTGGCTCATTAAACATCAAAGGTTTAGGTGAAATTGCTACCTCTGTCTGTGCGGCCAGCGTTCGTTAGTCGAATGCCACGTGGCAGAGAAAACCACGGCCATCTTTGTTCATGCGAACAAAGGCAGCGGGACCTGGTCGTCGAGTGCATGGAACTGTTTTACGGACACTCGACTTCCCGAACATCGGTCCCAAACAGACGAACGCTGGAACTCTATTTACCGAATAGCTAGAAGAGCGCTATTCGGTACTTTGGTGCATTCAACAGAGGGGCACGAACGCTGCTAGGAGCCATTCGGTACTTTTATTCATTTTTATGTTTTTTCGAAAGTAACCAGCAAAACCTACCAAATTCATGGAACTGTTTTGGGCATACAGCCCAGGGTGAGCCGGTCACACAAGATAAAATTTGCGAACCCCTGAAGCGATCTGTGTGAAATTCGAATATGTTGGTCACCCAGATCAGGGCTATCAGGGGACACATTTATGGGGATACCCCCAGTATAAAGGGGTGTTCTGAAAGTTGGGGAAAAAGTGATTTTTCAGCCCGGAGATAATTAAATTACTATTTTATCAGACTAAATTATCTCCTGGGTTAGGGGAGGGAATTGTAGGTGTGTGTTAACATTTTACTGTTTGTGATTGGTTATTGTTTGTCCCTCCCTGAAGGCTGTCCCCTTGCATGGGGACTTGCATAAAAGCTGTGTGCACCCATTAAAGGACAGTTCATTTTGTACCCTTCTTCTTGACTTCGGCTGATGTTTGGGGATTTATCTGAGGGAATTATCTGGTGAGACTATTGGAATTGCTATAGGATTTGTCTACCCTAACTACCGAACGGAGGGCTATAATCACTAAGGCTCTGGCGGTTCGGGAGGAAACTACCGAATGAGGTTAAATATACTTGGTTTCCTTACAACTGGTGGCAGGAGTGGGATGAAAGCTCTATTTAGCGCTCCCTATCACCCCCAGACCAATGGACTCTTTGTAACAAAATTAGATGTTACAAAAACTGTGTTACAAGTTTGGAACACTATTGGAACGCATATAGCCTTTTCTTCAAGGTTGTAAATGGAGCTACAACAAGCAGTTCACCGGTGGAAAGACAGAATTGTCCCTGACAAGACAGGTCTTTGCTGGTTTCAGTCGTGTCCCTGTGAAATACGTGCAGTCAGCTGACAGTTCCCTGCTTCTAATTTTGTAATTGTAATAATTATTAAAATTTCTTCCTGCTCTTATTTACCTCCAGTTTGAAAAGTGGATTCTATCAACCCTAAATTCACCACACCATAGAATAATTTGACCTTAAAACTGCTTTTACACCCTGGCTAATCTCAGGTTATGATTGTTAGAAAGGAATTCGCAAAATACAGTGATAGCGGAGGGGCGAGGCAATTTAGACTTTGGTTTATAAACACAAGAAATGCAGTAACATTATAATGAGCTTGCAATCTCATGTAAACATGGCAAGCATAACATCTAATATTTACACTGACCAGCCACAACATCTAAACCACCGACAGGTGAAGTGAATAACATTGGTTATTGTAGCGGAGCTGCAATATTAAATTCCACGATCTCCGCTGGTACAGAAGGTAATCCAAAGTAAAGCGCTGAAAAGTAAGGCAATATCCCGAATCCCCCCAGTAACCGGACGAAACACAGTTCTGGGAGTCAACTGAGCTTTTATTCACGAGTCACAGTATTTATTGATGGTAACTTACAAGACTTTGAAAGGCTATGTGATTTACATGATTTGGAGAAGGCAGTATGGGTGCCGTTATTAGCAGGCAAACTGTCAGGTCGGGCAGCAGAAGCCTAACGGGCTGTACCCAGGAAGGACAGCAAAGATTATGCCAGGGTAAAACAGGCTATACTGGAATGTTACGCCATTACCCCGGAGGCATACCGGCGCAAGTTTCGTGGATTGCGCAAGCCCGAGAAAGACTCCCACGCTGAGTGGGCACACAAACTGGATCAAGCCTCCCAGGGGTGGTTACAGGCCAGTCGAGCGACCACTATGGAGGAGTTGCAACAGTTGATGTTGCTGGAACAATTTTTTAATGGTCTGTCCCCCGAGGCACAAGAATGGGTGAGAGACCGAAAACCCCTCACCCTAACAGAAGCGGCACGACTAGCTGACCAACATTATGACGCCAGAAGGCATCACGGTAACCTGAACCGAGGCTACCCTCGCCCCGCCGCTTCACCTCATACACCCACCCCGACGGCACACACAGCGGCCCCATTCAGACCAAACCCGGTGGCCCACACTCCACCATCCAGATATAATGGCAGGGCTAATATCCAGTGCCATACGTGTAAGCAATGGGGCCACATGGCGAGAGAGTGCACCCAGAATCGGAGCCGGCAAGCATGGAACCAAGTGCGGCCAAACCCAGCACCTAGAGCAGCCGCCCACCACTACCAAGCGGAACCAGCCACCCAGGAGATGCTCTTTAATCAGACAGAAGAGCCCCTGGGAATACTACATGAGGTGATGTCAGTACAGGATCGCCTGGAGGCATTGACCCAAACCGTACGGGTCAACCTCCAGGCGGCTCAACAACGCCAGCGCAGATGGTATGATAGGGGAGCCAGAGACCGCAGCTTTGAAGTAGGGCAGAAAGTTTTAATTTTAAAACCTGTTCACAATGACAAGCTGCAGGCCATCTGGCAAGGCCCATACCAGGTGGTGGAACAGAGATGTGACACCACCTATGTTATTGGCCCTTGCTCAGGGGTAGGGAAGAGACGCATGCTCCATGTGAATATGCTCAAACCCTACCTCTGAGGATCAGGAGAATCTTCCGCTACCTGACTTATTAGAGCAGGAAGATCAGGCAGAACCCTCCACAGGTGTTCAGCTGGGGGAGCGGCTAAGCCCTCAGGAGCGTACACAGGTACGGGAGTTAATTGCGGCTAAGGGAGCCACTTTCTCCAATTTACCAGGATACACTCCACTGGCCACTCACCGAGTTGAGACCCCTGGACAGCTACCTATGCGGCAGACCCCCTATCATATCCCAGAAGCAGTCCGGGAACATATGAGAAAGGAAATTGAGGAAATGTTGCAGCTAGGGGTTATTGAACATTCCGATAGCCCCTGGGCATCGCCGGTAGTGCTGGTACCCAATGATGGATGGCACCACACGGTTTTGCATAGACTACTGGAGGCTAAATGACAAAACAGTTCCTGATGCCTACCCGATGCCCCGGATAGACAAGCTGCTAGACAAGATGGCTCGAGGCCCGAGGCCACAATCGATTTATGCAAAGGGTACTGGAAAATTCCATTAGCCGAGGATGCCATTCCTTAGTCATTCCTAAGTCGGCTACCTTTCAAAGGATGGTAGATCGGCTACTGGACGGGTTCCAGGAATATGCATGTGCAACGACCGCACCATAACAGACGCCTACCCCATGCCCAGAATAGATGAGTTACTGGACCGTATGGCTGGAGGTAATTACTTGACCACTCTGGATTTGTGCAAAGGGTACTGGCAGATACCCCTGGAGTCTGCCGCCATCCCCAAGTCGGCATTCGTCACTCCTTTTGGGCTTTACCAATTCAAGGTTATGCCCTTTGGGATGAAGAATGCCCGGCTACGTTTCAGCGGATGGCTGACAGGCTCCTGGAGGGACTCCAGGACTTCGCATGTGCGTATTTAGACGATATTGCTGTCTACAGCCGCACATGGGGAGATCACCTAGGCCACGTGTCCAGGGTGCTTGAGAGAATTCACCAAGCAGGGCTTACTTTGAAACCGGACAAATGTCACGTGGGTATGGCGGAGGTACAGTACCTCGGCCACAGGGTAGGGTCAGGTAAACAGCGGCCTGAGCCTGCCAAAATAGAGGCCATAGCTAATTGGCCCCAACCTCGGACTAAGACCCAGGTCTTAGCCTTCTTAGGAACAGCCGGTTATTACCGGAAATTTATCCCCGACTATAGCGCCCTGGCCAAACCCCTCACTGATCTCACCAAAAAGGCCCTTTCCAAACAGGTTACCTGGACCCCAGAGTGCGCGGCAGCCTTCCAGAAACTGACACCAGACTACTCTAAACAATTTCTTGTCCACACAGATGCCTCCATGTTTGGGCTGGGAGCTTTGTTAAGCCAGGTGGGAGACGACGGCATGGAACACCCGGTGGCCTATCTAAGTCGTAAACTGTTGCCCCGGGAAGTCAGCTATGCCACCGTGGAGAAGGAGTGCCTAGCCCTGGTGTGGGCCCTTAAGAAACTCCAACCTTATTTGTATGGCCGGCCGTTTACTCTGATGACCGACCACAACCCGTTGGTGTGGTTAAACCGGGTGGCTGGCGACAACCCTAGACTTTTACGGTGGAGCCTAGCCCTTCAACCGTACAACTTCACCATGCAATATCGTCCGGGCAAACAAAATGGTAATGCAGACGGTTTGTCCCGCCAAATGGAATTGGATGCTTAACCTGGACTGTTTCTTTGTTTCCCCTCGGACATCCCCAAGCCAACCCGTCAGGGTCTTGGCGGGTATGCCGACCTATGGACTTATAGGGGAGCAGTGTGAAGAAATGCCTTTTTTTACTGTATATGCACTCCTTGTATTTGTTGTCAATAAACTACCGAATGCAGACCACCCTGTCACCCCTGTATACAGACTGTACCCCCTTGCTGGCTGGATTACGTTCGGCAGAAGTTTTGCACGAACGGCAGGTCTCGCCACCATTTCGGGACTTTTTTAGCTCCCGAACAGCAGTGTTTGCCCTTGAACAGGGCCGTCTTTAAGGAGGGGCAAAAGGGGCAGCTGCCCCAGGCCCAGTTACTCATGGGGGCCCTAAGGCAGCTGCCCCATGGCCCCCCTGCAGCACCTGAGGTAATCAGGGGCCAAAGCCCTTTAATACTGCTCTGGACCGGGCCCTTGTAATATGGGGGTTGGCTGAATACAAACACACAGCTAGCCCCTCACACACTGCCCTGTGATCCCTTTTCTTCTCCGTGGCATGCTGGGAGGCAGTGAGGTCAGATCACTTCCTCCTCAGTGCCGCTGGGGAGGAGGCACACACCACACGGAGGAGGATGCAAGCATTGTTGGGGAGAGGGACTGAGAAAGCTGATGGCAGACTCCTATCAGCCTGGGCCAACAAGCTCCCACTGGACCCCAGGGAAGCCACCTTTCTGTACCCAAAAGGTAAGGAGACAGGAGGGTGGTTAAATATGTTTAGTTTTTTTGTTTTGCTTATTTCTGATATCACTTTTGTAACGGATCACCTGGCACCCCGACTGGATACCTCCGTTGAAAGATGCTCCTAGCGCTTCCTGAGGACTCCAAGCACTGCAGCAGACACCACAATCACCGAACCAGAGAAGCGTATACCTTCTCTCAAGCATATGAATGCTGTAGACAGTTGAATAGGAACCATACGAATAGGTTTACTCTCCTAGCAGTGAAACTGGAACAGCATACAATAAATCCTTCCCCCAATAATGAGACGACACTTCACTTTGAGGGTTAAGCAGGAACTCCCTGTACTGTCACATACAGTCTCTTTTATTCCCAATCCACAAACATAGTACAGCCCACAGGGCGTTACAAAACAACCAATCACATCAGTTACATCCCACATATTCCCTCCCCTTATCCTGAGAGGAAACTCAATTATACATACAGTTAAAACATACTTTCTACCCAACTTTCATAACTCCAAAACCATACATCACATTCACATAAAATTACATATTCTCAATCAATCCATTCAGGGGAACAACATATTCAAAAATGGCACAAATCAGACAAGGGGTTCAAAAGTTAGTAAAAGTCCTTTGTGACTAAATGAAGCATGGCTTTCTGGCCCAAACCAGTTTCAGAGTCTTCTATCCTGGAGATAAGTAATTCAATTATCTCCCAGGACAGACTCAAGACTCCATTAAGCACATGGTTGCAAAAAGACACAAAACACTTTAAAATACATAAAGTCACATTTTACACATAACACACAGACATTTCACATATCCCCAGATAGCTGGGATCTGAGCGCACAAAACTACCGAATAGCGCTCAGATCCTATTCACACAGTTCAATTGCCATGGAGCCGAAGTCTTTAACTACACGAATGGGCTCCATGGCAAAGCTATCTGGGTTAATACCTTCACATAAAGTCTGGTCCATAGTCCAAAGGCAAGAGGCGGGCAAGCAGCCCCCTCCAAGGACACGTGACGACGCCGGTTTTGCCACATTTCTCCCCTTTACCATCCAGACTAACAGGGTATCTGACCTCCTGCCGGTCAGTGCCCTGGTTAGTCCAGCAACCCACCCACAAAGCACAAACAGCAATACAGCCCACCCACAATAACTGGTTACTACACCTGGATAAAATAGCAACTTTTCCATGTCCAGGTGCCTCACCACAGCTGTGCGGGGGGCTGGTAGACTGCCTTGGTGGGTTGCTGAGTGGGCAGAGACCAGCGGTACTCTGCCCGGGTGCCAGCGCTACCACTGAAGTAGCCTGGTTGGGGGAGGGGGAGATCGACTGTCTCCCCTCTGGATACACTGCTCTGTGGCTGGGGGACAGGACCGACCGTCCCTGCCCCTGGGGCTGCAAGTGCAGAGACTACGGTCCCATCTGCATAGTTGTGGGGCTTAACATCTCCCCTTGGTGGGTTAGGCTGCCGCTGGAGAGAGGGTGTAACAAGCTCCTCTCTCTGAACTGTGGACTGCCGCTGGGGAGAGGGGGTAACCTGCTCCTCTCCCTGACACTCTCTTTGCTGGTGGAGAGGGGGACCAACTGTCTCCCCTTTCAATATTTTGTCCTGTGGCTGGGGTGCGAGACAGATGGTCTCTGCTTCCTGGGGTACACACTGCCGCTGGGGAGGGGGGGTAACAAGCTCCTCTCCCATACATACTTTCAGCCGCTGGGGAGAGGGGATAACAAGCTCCTCTCCCTGGAACACTCTCTGCTGTTGGAGAGGGGGACCAACTGTCTCCCCTTTTAATATATTGCCCTGCTGCTGGGGCGCGAGACTGACTGTCTCCGCTTCCTGCGGGACACACTGCCGCTGGGGAGGAAGTACAGCACCTTCAGCTCCCTGGGATACATACTGCCGCTGGGGATCTGGGCTGACTGCCCAGCATCCCTGTAGGGCCTGTAGAGAGACCTCGGTCCCATCCCCACCTGCCAGCTGGGTGTCTTCCCAGGACAAGTCAATAAGGTCTTCCATCTCTGGGGCTGGTTGGGACATATGTGGTACAGTACCAAGGTTTCCTGATAACAGGCTTGGTTGCTGGGGAGGAGGAACTAAACTCAATGCTTCCGGTGGTATACAGTCCATAAGCCCCATCATGTCAGAGACATGCGGCGTTATACGTTGGAATAGGCAAATATAATCCTGTTCTAGTTCCCACTCTCGGTTGGCAAGAAAAGATAGATCTGGCTGAATGGCATCGATCTCTGTAAGGTCCCAGTTGTCTGCCCGCTCAGCTCGAATGGACCAGAAGCGAGCAATGTCGGTGTCTCCGAACCAGAGACAAGTTTCAATAGTATCCAACAACAAACCAGGGCCATCGTAGTCTTCCCCCTCAATACACTTGTACTCAATCAGCCATGGGTAGAGGTGGTAAACATGCCACCGCAGGGCCCGATAGGAATCATCCAGCCACACCTCAGTCTCAACTAGCGTCTCCAGTTCGCTTACCTATTCCTCTGAGGGCTGGTTTCCCAATAACGGCATCCGCAGCTCTAGTTGTTCTGCTTGGCGCTGGTTAGTGGTCAGGATTTCCTCGCACCGGAAGGGTCGAATTTCGTCGATGTCCTCCTTCCAGAGATCGGTACGAAGCGCCACCCTCCACTCTGTCTCTCTTTCCTCTGGGATAGGATACTCCATACTTCGCATCACATCCTGTAGTCGCTGCTGGAGCCTGGCGTCAAAGTGAGATACTGCACGGCCTTCCATCTCTGAAGTAGTGCTGGTTTTCCCAAATCTTTATGTAGACAGGGACGCTGTATGAACACTAGCGTCGCCTTCAATTTGTAAATCCACGAACTGTGTCTCTGAGCTGCTTTTACCTCGCACTAGGACGCCATCCCACCGCTTGCCACCAATGTAACGGATCACCTGGCACCCCGACTGGATACCTCCGTTGAAAGATGCTCCTAGCGCTTCCTGAGGACTCCAAGCACTGCAGCAGACACCACAATCACCGAACCAGAGAAGCGTATACCTTCTCTCAAGCATATGAATGCTGTAGACAGTTGAATAGGAACCATACGAATAGGTTTACTCTCCTAGCAGTCAAACTGGAACAGCATACAATAAATCCTTCCCCCAATAATGAGACGACACTTCACTTTGAGGGTTAAGCAGGAACTCCCTGTACTGTCACATACAGTCTCTTTTATTCCCAATCCACAAACATAGTACAGCCCACAGGGCGTTACAAAACAACCAATCACATCACAGTTACATCCCACATATTCCCTCCCCTTATCCTGAGAGGAAACTCAATTATACATACAGTTAAAACATACTTTCTACCCAACTTTCATAACTCCAAAACCATACATCACATTCACATAAAATTACATATTCACAATCAATCCATTCAGGGGAACAACATATTCAAAAATGGCACAAATCAGACAAGGGGTTCAAAAGTTAGTAAAAAGTCCTTTGTGACTAAATGAAGCATGGCTTTCTGGCCCAAACCAGTTTCAGAGTCTTCTATCCTGGAGATAAGTAATTCAATTATCTCCCAGGACAGACACAAGACTCCATTAAGCACATGGTTGCAAAAGACACAAAACACTTTAAAATACATAAAGTCACATTTTACACATAACACACAGACATTTCACATATCCCCAGATAGCTCAGGTCTGAGCGCACATTATTAAGTGAATGGCGCTCGGACCACACAAATACAGTTTAATCGCCATGGAACCAAAGTCTTTACAGTCAGTTTCATACGAATGGGCTCCATGGGGTTCCTATCTGGGGTATAACACATTCACACAAGGTCTGGTCCATAGTCCAAAGGCAAGAGGCGGGCAAGCAGCCCCCTCCAAGGACACGTGGCGAGGCCGGTTTTGCCACAACTTTTATTCAAGTGTTGGTGTTTGTAATGTAACACACAGGGAATAAGTACATGTTAAAAATCCTAGAAGAACCTGACAGTTCCCTATTAAATATAAATTTTAAAAGTATTTATTTTAACATATTATTGCATCAAGTGTTATCAAAGGCTGTATACCATTTCCAAATGTCACTTTTGCCAAATTCTGGACCAGGGTATGTAAGAACAGAGTTGAGACATTATTATGGCCAAGGTTGCTGGGAGTTGCTGTCCAAGAGCTGCTAGAAGGCAGAGATTAAAATATGTAAATGTGCACATATATGTGTGTGTGTGTATCTGGCTGTGTTTATGTCCTTGTGTGTATCTGGCTGTGTTTGTGTCAGTGTGTGTATCTGGCTGTGTTTGTGTCAGTGTTTGTATCTGGCTGTGTTTGTCTGTGTGTCAGTGTTTCTGTGTGTATGTATACCTGTGTGTCAGTGTGTATGTGTACCTGTGTGTGTGTTTGTGTGTGTGTGTATGTATGTATGTATGTGTCAGTGTGTGTAAGTGTGCATCTGAGTGTGTGGTAATGCAAACATCCCAGCATTTTAATGCCAACACAAATACACTCCATCTCTAGCACTGTACACATATACACCCCTGCATTTATACCTTTATGTATGTGTGTATCTGAGTGTGTGTGTACATACCTGTGTCAGTGTGTGTGTGTACCTCTGTGTGTGGATGTGCCAGTGTGTGTGTGTATCAAAGTGCTTGTATCTGTGTGTCAAAGGGTGTGTATCTGAGTGTGTGTGTGTTTATGTGCCAGTATGTGTCAAGGTGTGAGCATGTGTCAGTGTGCCTATGTGTGTATCTGCGTGTTAAAGTGTATGTGTATATGTGTTATAGAAATCACACAACATGCAAACAGAGCCCTGCAAACACAAACATTACATACAAACACACCAGTTTGCTGAAACACCAATACTACACACAAATGTACACAACACTACATCCAAACAACCCCCTGCATGCAAATACAAACATTACATACAAACACATTCCTGTATTAAAACGCTAAAATTATATACAAACACCAACTCTACACACAAAAGTACACCTGCATTTAAAAGCAAACACTACAGACAATCACACATTACTGCATTCAAATGCAAGCACTACACACAAGTACACCACTGCATTCCAATGGTAACAGTACATACAAATACACCCCTACATGCACACATACACTCTATACAATAACATGCTGACATTCAATTGCACAAACACTGCTCAAAAATACAACCCTGCAAGGATGGTAGATCACCACCTGGCATAGCATCGCAGGAGTTGTATGACAGATGGGGATCTGTCTTTCCTTTGGGCAGGCCTGAATTATTATTTTTTTGCACCAAGGCACTCTCTACATTAGTTTCGCCTCTAGGTTGGGGTGGAGGGAGTGATTGCATGCCCAGGTGGCCCAAGCAGATGCTTGCCCAGGGTCCAATCAATATTAAAGATGGCCCTGCCCTTGAATGTCTGGAACTGAAAACGGACACTCAAACAGGCGAACACCGCTGAAGCCTCCAGACCTTCGGTAAAACCCCTTCCAAACTACTGAACGACCAGGCGTTCGGTAGAAAGACTTACCAACAGATGGGGAATCAAGCGAACCAAGGATGGTAGCTGGATGGCCGGCCGTTCGGGAGGTTTTTCATGCGATCTAAGACCGACTGCAGGGCCAGAATTCATGGAACTGTTTTCAGCTACTTTGCCCGTGCAGTCGGTCAAAACTTCTAAGTCCTATATCTCCCGAACGGCTGAACCGAATTGACTGAGTTTTTAATATGTTGGTCTCCCAGACAATAGTCCTTGGGGTACATCCAAACTTTGGGGAATTTCTGTTACGTTTTAATTGTGTTTAATGGTTATCTGAGGGGAGGAGATGTACAGTATGTATATTGTTAGGATTGGATGTATGGCTAATTATATGGGAGGCTTCCTTGCATGGGCTGAATTCCATAAAAAGAGCATGGCTGTCATTAAACCTTCAGTTCATCTTTGTACCCTTATTCTGACTACGTATGCTGTTTGGGAGTTCGTGTGTTTTACTGTGGGAATTATCCAGGAACACTATTGGATTTACAATTGGGAATTCGTCTACTATAACTACCGAACGGAGGGCTATATTCACTGGGCTCTGGCTGTTCGGGAGGAAACTACCGATTAAGGTTTAAATGTACTTGGTTTCCTTACACATACAAATGCTCTCAAGCATATGAATGCTGTAAGCAGCTGAACAGGAAAAGCATACAATCAGCTTACACTCCTGGCAATCGGCATACAATCCAATTCCCCCAATAACGAGACAACACTTTGTTTTGAGGTCAAGCAGAACTGACTGTACTGGCACATACAGCCTCTTTTATTCACAATCCACAAACATAGTACTGCCCACAGGGTTTTGAAATACAACCAATCAATCCATACAATACACACAGACACTCCCACACAAAATCCTCCCCTCTGCCTGTGATATGATTACTATTATCACAGGCAGAGAAATACAGTATTATAAAACATATCACAGGGAACCCAAAACATGCAATAACCCCATAAAAAGTATATCCTCGGAACCCAGGGGATCTGGGTGAACCACATATGCAATACCACATATCCATACCCAGATCCGTTCAGTAGTTTGGAAGATGCAGTTTAATGCAGATTCCGCAGAACATATACAGGCTATATGAAAAATAATTACTGTATAAGGTGTCCCCTGTTGTATAGTTTAAAACTACTGAACAATGTCTTTGTGCACCAAATACTGGCGAGATGGCACCGTGTAGAAAAGTCCAAACAGTGTCTGTGAGGTAAAATGGCCGCCATCCATTGTTCTCACCATGTGCTTCATCCATTGTTCTCACCATGTGCCTCTGATACATGAAATGGTGGCCACCCAGTAACTCCACAATATGTCCCCAGATGGTTCTTAAAGGGCCAGCAGCAGCATAATAAAATACAATATGCCCAAATACTGTATTTAAAGGGTCAAATCTCCCAGGGGCCATAATCAGCAGGCAGGAGGTGGGCAAACAGGCTTCTCCAATGCCCAGTGGCGAGGTTGGTTTCGCCACACACTGTAACAGCATACAATCCAATTCCCCCCAAGAACGAGACGACACTTCGTTTGAGGGTCAAGCTGAACTGATTTATATTCACTGCTAAGCTCTTGTAAGAGCTTGTTCCTGTTTTGCTCTCTGAAGGAGTCTGCGGTGGTTATGGTGTCTGCTGCAGTGCTTGGAGTTCTCAGGAAGCACTAGGAGCATAATTCAACAGAGGTACCCAGTCGGGGTTCCCGTCGATCCGTTAAATTGGTGGCAAGCGACGAGATCATTCCCACAGCCCAGAAGGACAGCTACAAGGTAACACCATTCCCTGGATTTACAAATTGAGGATAACGCTAGTATCCGTACAGCGCCCCTATCTACAAAGGAACTCAGAAAATTGAGGAGAGGTTTCAAGATAGATTGTTCTGTTACGTATCCCTGAGGTCTGGAGCAGTGTCAGAGGAGGACATGTTGAGGTACAGAGAGATTGCCAGAGCCGGAATGTGGGACGAAGCCCTAGAAAAAGTACAATATTCGCAAGGGGATCGGCGCTGCAGCAGAAGGCAGCGAATCCTGGCTCGAATGGCAGAGCGGATGCCCCTCCTGAGAAAACAGACCGAAGAAGTGTGGGTGACTAGACTCGAGATTCTAGTATATGCAGAACTGGCGCTCGACGACGCATACCAGGCGATACAGTGGTACGCAGCTCAGTGTGTCCCTGAGATGGCAGAGTATGAGTTCCCAGAGGGCGGAGATTATGCTGGACCTGGCCTATTTTGGAATAATATTGATGATGAGGACTTTGGGAAAGCTACTGACTCCCGTTTTTGGGACCTGTGTTACGACCGAGAAGACATGTTGGGTCTCCCTAGCGCTGTTGATCTCGAGGCAGATCTACGGTATCTGGTCGCCAAGGAATGTGACCTGGAATGGGATTACCTGCGACTCATCAATGAGGCCCGGGAAGAGACAACCGGTCCTCTTCCCCAACAGCAACCAGCGGTAACCGAGGTAGCGGACCTCCTAGACTGGTCCTGCGAGGATCCCCAGCGGCAGTATGTATCCCAGGGAACTGAAGGTGCCATCCTTCTTCCCCAGCGACAGTGTGTGTCCTTAGGAGAGGAGACAGTTGGTCCCTCTCCCCAGCGGTCAAGTGAGTCCCAGGGAGCCGAAGGTGCCGTCCTTCCTCTCCAGCGGCAGTATGTATCCCAGGGAGCTGAAGGTGCCATCCTTCTTCCCCAGCGACAGTGTGTGTCCTTAGGAGAGGAGACAGTTGGTCCATTTCCCCAGCGGTCAAATGAGACCCAGGGAGCTGAAGG
>OW240917.1:25086516-25107318 GCA_933207985.1 Pelobates cultripes
ATATGCAAGAACACTTAACTAGAAAAGTTACAATTTCTGGGGAAATTGTGTGAAGTGTTCTTGCCTCCACCTGTAGTCTACACATTTAATTGCAACGTTGTTGCATTGAAGTTACATTAAACTACTACATTTATGTAAAAACATTAGCAGGTGTTCAAAAGGGCCCTGTCTATGACATCACTAAGCTGCCGCAGCTTGACACAGGTCAGAGTATTTTGGCGGTTGCCATCTTCAAACGGTCGTATCTTAGAAACTATAACTCCTACAGTGAAGAGCTTTACATTGTGAGAATCACAAGACCCAGACCTACATTTTGATGCATAATATGTCTCTGAAGTATTAAAATTGAAGGCATAGTCGCAGTTTAGAAATTGCACTTCAAATTTGAGCTTTGCAGAGTGAAGTTTCAATGAAAGTCAATGGACGGCGTTAGTTGCAAACAAATGATTATATTGTGGAAACTATCAGGACTACGGCTTAGCCGTTGACATGTTTAGTGGCAGGAGGGATAGCTGAACGTTTTGATATAAGATTTGTGTAGGTGGGCCTAAAAATAAGGGAGTGGTGGCAGTTTAGAAATCATGTCCTGATTTTTCAGCTTTTGCCAGCTCCCACCCTAGCTTTGCCATTCATTCCTATGGGACAAATTTCGCCACAAGAACGACGATATTCCGTGAACCATTCGGCGAAACGTTCCACAAAGTAATAGCAATCCGATTGGGAACAATCTGCACGTTTTGGTAAATTTTTGTCTATGTAGTGTAAAAACTGTGGGAGGAGTTAGGGTGGCAAATTTGCTATAATAATAATAATAATAACTAGAAAAGCTACAATTTCTGGGGAAATTGTGTGAAGTGTTCTTGGCTCCACCAGTAGTCTACAACTGGAGTGGGCGGAGTAACTGTTATCATTTATATAGCACATTTAATTGCAACGCTGTTGCACAGTTACATTAAACCATACATTTATAAAAACATTAGCAGGTGTTCAAAAGGCCCTGTCTATGACATCACTTGCTGCTGCAGCCTGGCACAGGTCAGAGTATTTTGGCGGCTGCCATCTTCAAACGGTCGTATTTTAAAAACTATAAATCCTACAGCGAAGAGCTTTATATTGTGAGAATTACAAGACCCAGACCTACATTTTGATGCATAGTATGTCTCTGAAGTATTAAAATTGAAGGCACAGTCACAGTTTAGAAATTGCACTTCAAATTTGAGCTTTGCAGAGTGAAGTTTCAATGAAAGTCAATGGACGGCGTTAGTTGCAAACAAATGATTATATTGTGAAAACTATCAGGACTACGGCTTAGCAGTTGACATGTTTAGTGGCAGCAGGGATAGCTGAACGTTTTGATATAAGATTTGTGTAGGTGGGCCTGTAAATAAGGGAGTGGTGACAGTTTAGAAATCATGTCCTGATTTTTCAGCTTTTGCCAGCTCCCACTCTAGCTTTGCCATTCATTCCTATGGGACAAATTGCGCCACAAGAACGACGATATCTGCGGGAACTGGCCCCGCTTAAACGCTGCTCCACAAAAGTAACAGTAACTGAATGGGAACAATCTGCACGCTTTGGTAAATTTTGTCTATGTAGTGTAAAACCGTGGGAGTGAGTTAGTGGCACCTTGCTATGCAAGAACACTTAATAACTAGAAAAGTTACAATTTCTGGGGAAATTGTGTGAAGTGTTCTTGCCTCCACCTGTAGTCTACAACTGGAGTGGGCGGAGTAACTTATCATTTACATAGCATTTAATTGCAACATTGTTGCACAGTTACATTAAACCATACATTTATAAAAACATTAGCAGGTGTTCAAAAGGCCCTGTCTATGACATCACTTGCTGCTGCAACCTGACACAGGTCAGAGTATTTTGGCGGTTGCCATCTTCAAACGGTCGTATTTTAAAAACTATAAATCCTACAGCGAAGCGCTTTATATTGTGAGAATCACAAGACCCAGACCTACATTTTGATGCATAGTAAGGCCCCGACGTATTAAAAAAAATGAAGGCACAAATGCGAAGTTTAGAAATTGTAACTTCAAATTTGAGCTTGCAGAGTGAAGTTTCAAATGAAAGCCAATGGACGGCGCTATTGCAAACAAAATGATTTGCGTCAGGAAACCACTGTGACTATGGCTTAGCCGCTGGATACGTTTTAGGCAGCAGGGATACTGAACGCTTTGGTGGATATAAGGAGACGGTGTGTAGGTGGGCCTGAAAATAAGGGAGTACAGTGGCAGTTTAGAAATCATGTCCTGATTTTTCAGCCTTTGGCAGCTCCCACTCTAGCTTTGCCATTCATTCCTATGGGACAAATTGCGCCACAAAAACGACGATATTCCGTGAACCATTCGGCGAAACGTTCCACAAAGTAATAGCAATCCCATCGGGAACAATCTGCACGTTTTGGTAAATTTTGGTCTATGTAGTGTAAAAACTGTGGGAGGAGTTAGGGTGGCAAATTTTGCTATAATAATAATAATAATAATATATATGTGAGATAATATTAAGTGGTCTTGCTATGCAAGAACACTTAATAATAATAATAATAATAATATATATGTGAGATAACATTAAGTGGTCTTGCTATGCAAGAACACTTAACTAGAAAAGCTACAATTTCTGTGGAAATTGTGTGAAGTGTTCTTGCCTCCACCAGTAGTCTACAACTGGAGTGGGCAGAGTAACTGTTATCATTTACATAGCACATTTAATTGCAAAGTTGTTGCACAGTTACATTAAACCATACATTTATAAAAACATTAGCAGGTGTTCAAAAGGCCCTGTCTATGACATCACTTGCTGCTGCAGCCTGGCACAGGTCAGAGTATTTTGGCGGTTGCCATCTTCAAACAGTCGTATTTTAAAAACTATAAATCCTACAGCGAAGAGCTTTATATTGTGAGAATCACAAGACCCAGACCACATTTTGATGCATAGTATGTCTCTGAAGTATTAAAATTGAAGGCACAGTCGCAGTTTAGAAATTGCCCTTCAAATTTGAGCTTTGTAGAGTGAAGTTTCAATGAATGTCAATGGACGGCGTTAGTTGCAAACAAATGATTATATTGTAAAAACTATCAGGACTATGGCTTAGCCGTTGACATGTTTAGTGGCAGCAGGGATTGCTGAACGTTTTGATATAAGACTTGTGTAGGTGGGCCTGAAAATAAGGGAGTGGTGGCAGTTTAGAAATCATGTCCTGATTTTTCAGCTTTTGCCAGTTCCCACTCTAGCTTTGCCATTCATTCCTATGGGACAAATTTCGCCACAAGAACGACGATATTCCGTGAACCATTCGGCGAAACGTTCCACAAAGTAATAGCAATCCGATCGGGAAAAATCTGCACGTTTTGGTAAATTTTTGTCTAAGTGTAGTGCAAAAACTGGGGAGGATGAAAGTGGCAAAATTTTGCTATAATAAGAATAAATAATAATATTAACTAGAAAAGTTACAATTCTAAACGTGGTGAGTGTTCTTGCCTCCACCTTTGTAGTCTAACTGGAGTGGGCGAGTAACTGTTATCATTTACATAAAGCACATTTAATTGCAACGTTGTTGCACAGTTACATTAAACCATACATTTATAAAAACATTAACAGGTGTTCAAAAGGCCCTGTCTATGACATCACTTGCTGCTGCAGCTTGACACAGGTCAGAGTATTTTGGTGGTTGCCATCTTCAAACGGTCATATTTTAAAAACTATAAATCCTACAGCGAATAGCTTTATATTGTGAGAATCACAAGACCCAGACCTACATTTTGATGCATTGTATGTCTCTGAAGTATTAAAATTAAAGGCACAGTCGCAGTTTAGAAATTGCACTTCAAATTTGAGCTTTGCAGAGTGAAGTTTCAATGAAAGTAAATGGACGGCATTAGTTGCAAACAAATGATTATATTGTGAAAACTATCAGGACTACGGCTTAGTCGTTGACATGTTTAGTGGCAGCAGGGATAGCTGAACGTTTTGATATAAGATTTGTGTAGGTGGGCCTGAAAATAAGGGAGCGGTGGCAGTTTAGAAATCATGTCCTGATTTTTCAGCTTTTGCCAGCTCCCACTCTAGCTTTGCCATTCATTCCTATGGGACAAATTTAGCCACAAGAACGACGATATTCCGTGAACCATTCGGCGAAACGTTCCACAAAGTAATAGCAATCCGATCGGGAACAATCTGCACGTTTTGGTAAATTTTGGTCTATGTAGTGTAAAAACTGTGGGAGGAGTTAGGGTGGCAAATTTTGCTATAATAATAATAATAATAATATATATGTGAGACAACATTAAGTGGTCTTGCTATGCAAGAACACAATAATATATATGTGAGATAACATTAAGTGGTCTTGCTATGCAAGAACACTTAATAATATATATGTGAGATAACATTAAGTGGTCTTGCTATGCAAGAACACTTAATATATATGTGAGATAACATTAAGTGGTCTTGCTATGCAAGAACACTTAATATATATGTGAGATAACATTAAGTGGTCTTGCTATGCAAGAACACTTAATATATATGTGAGATAACATTAAGCGGTCTTGCTATGCAAGAACACTTAATAAGAATAATAATATATATGTGAGATAACATTAAGTGGTCTTGCTATGCAAGAACACTTAATATATATGTGAGATAACATTAAGTGGTCTTGCTATGCAAGAACACTTAATATATATGTGAGATAACATTAAGCGGTCTTGCTATGCAAGAACACTTAATAAGAATAATAATATATATGTGAGATAACATTAAGTGGTCTTGCTATGCAAGAACACTTAAATATACTACCACTTTAAAATGTCCATTAAAGCCTCAGGAATCTACATTGGGGGAAGTGCCATTCCCCCTTACGTCTCTGAAAAAGGTGAGCTCAATACCAAATTTTATCAATTTACGGTATTTTTAACAACTATACTACACATTGGATGTTTCTACTATTTTTATATCTTTCCGGAGGAAACCCTAACAGAAAATAGTTGTGGGATGCTGCCCTAAAAAGCATACAAGCCCTGTTTACTTAGCCAATATTATAAGCGCTTTGAAATGTGAGTGATCCATTCTGCTACTCATTTGAATTATCAGTGTTTTACAATCTGCACTATATCCACTTGACGTGCACGGTTCGATCAAGACGTTGAGGGGCAACTCCCAAACCCTTATAGCGCTCCACTTAAGGTATATGTATATCGTATACCAATTTTTGTCTTTAAGCTTCTCAGTACAATTCACACTTTGGTTCTATTCAATCTTACTAAACAGTCACTGGTAAATTGAAATGACATTCAGAGAAGACAGAAATATTTAGTATTTTTCATTTAGCTGCCCATCCCTGAAGTCACGTATTAAATCTGGACTTTCAGTTGATGTAACTACATCCAAATTTACGTGTAAACCGTTTGCAAATAACAGACATATTTCATATACCAGACTTACACCTGTAAATGGAAAAATACACAGTATATTAGCAGGGTGGAAAAAAAAAAGTGGATATGCTTTTACCCATTGTCCAGAACTGCAGAGTGCCCAAAGCGGTTGACATCTTGATGTAACGCTGGATGGTCGAGTACGGACCAATAATCACATGCTAAAGAAAGCAAAAAAAACTATTAAAACTATTAAACTATTTTGTTTATTACAGCAGATCATATTATGGAATGTATAAAACAGAAATCATTTTTATTTAGATCAACACACTTTCTCCAAAACACTGACTGCCTCTTTAAAAATGACCAGAGACATAGAATGTGATGGCAGATAAAACCAATTCGGCCCATCTAGTCTGCCCAATTTTCTAAATACTTTCATTAGTCCCTGACCTTATCTTCTAGTTAGGATAGCCTTATGCCTATCCAACACATGCTTAAACTCCTTTACTGTGTTAACCTCTACCACTTCAGCTGGAAGGCTATTCCATGCATCCACTACCCTCTCAGTAAAGTAATATGTCCTGACACAAGATATGTGCAAGAAAAAAATTTAAGCAATTTGTCAGATTAAATTTCTGTTGTCTGTTGAACGAATCGATTCCAAATTGTTTTACCTGTAGTTTTCTGTGTGGAGTCTACAGGTGATAGCTATTCAAAACCAATTAATTCTGGTATCGATTAATAGGTATTTTATTTGAAAGAATAACTAAAAAATGTTTGCACAATTCTCACACAGACCAATGACCGTCTCCCAGTGATCCTACAGTAAATGTAGCACAAGTTATTTTCTTTTTAAAGTTCTAAAATAATAAAGTCAGCAATTGTAACATCTCACCAATATCATACGCCATGAAGTCCGAAGAGAAGCATTTTGCACCATGGCTCATTGATGTGTCATTGTGGGTGTTGCCTCCAAAGACTAACATAGTACCACTGATAATCACAGCAGTGTGCAAATAGCGGAAAAAACGGCTGTCTTTACGGATGCTCCTAATAATTGCAAAAGAAGAAAAAAGAAAAGATTTATAATTTCATAACTAAATTATCTAAAATAAAAAAAAACAAATGTGTATAGGGGTTTTAACCCCTTCAGCGCCACGGGAGGAGGACCCGGAGGGTGAGGCCACCCTCAGGGCACTACAGTGTCAGGCAAACCGCTTAGTTTTCCTGGCACTATAGTGATCCTTTAAATCACTAGCGGCTTTAAAAACTGCCAAATGCATTGCATTGTTATTTTCTCTTAAATCTGTTCAGCAGTTAGTGTACAGAGACAGAACAAAAAATAAATAAATCTAGTTTAACAAGGTCTTTACACAAACAGCTTGCACACACAATAAATATATTGTTCTAAGGAATCGCTGGAACTTCTTTTGATCCAGTAAATGCTTCTCATTATAGAATTCACACAAACAGCAAAGTGTAACTCAAATATTCCTGGGAGCTGCTGCTAGTGCTGTAAATGGCCCTGAATTTACCATTTAAAGGACAATACCAACACTGTAATTTAGTCTTAGATTTTTTGCCATGGTTCTAATGCCACGACAGACAGAATCTAAAAAAAGCTTTTTGGAAAATCTAAAATCATTTGCCATCATTTCACAAGGTAAAACTAACCCCCATTGACATTATCCAACCACCACCTGCATCATTCTGGAACAAACCACCTAGTTGACTATGAGACAATACCTACCACATAGAGGTATCCACATCGTAAGCGTACAAGTCATCTGCAAGACGGAATTTATTGGCAGTGAAAGCCTTGTAGCCTCCATGAATGTATATAGACCTGGTCTTTTCGTCATAAACACTGCTGTGCCCGTATCCACCTTGCACAAGAGCTCCCTGTGTGCTGACAATTACCCATTCGTTGGATTCTGTGTGAAAAAACAAGTGTAAATGTAACAAAAAAAGCCTATTCAAGCTCCCCTGTATTAGTTATCTATTTGCAGATTAGACATACAGTATAGCATGATCATGGATTCAGCCAATTATATCCTCATAGAGATGCATTGAATCAATGCATCCCTATGGGGAATGTTCAGCGTCTTCATGTGCAGCACTGACACAGGAAGCACCTCTATTGGATGTCTGAGTGACTGCAACTAGAGGTGCCCCTAGGCAGCAACGTAAACACTGCATTTCTCTGAAAAGAGAGCATTTACAGTGCTCAGCATGCAGGGACGGACTATACTCAGCAGAACAACTACATTAAGGTGGTGACTATATTGCCCCTTTAAGTTAACACAGTAGGAGATATACATATTTGTCAAACAGCAGGACTACAAGCTCCATGTGCTCATTTGCTCCAGTTTAATGATCTCTCCCTCTCTGCATTGCTTCTTTATAATTACATACTTTAATTTCTCTTACTATGTCTAACAAAAGTAAATAGTATATCGTTCAGTAGTGGTGAGCTCAAAACACCTGTGAGGTATCCCCCACACCTTAAAACATATAGTACACAAACACATAAGGTGGAGCAAAAAAAAATATACTTCCCTCTCTTCTTAGTACAACCAGCAATGGTGAAAGATAGAGGGGTACACAATAGTGCAGATGATCCTTATTAAAACACACACATACGTGGACCTCTCATCCTTACACTATATGCAGTCAAGTTTGGAACACCCAGAAAAGATCCTAAGGATATACACACCATTGCCAGGATCAGTATATGGCTCTATTTTTGAGAGTGTGCTTTATAGAGATGCACGTATGTGTTTGTTTTAATAAGGATAACCTGCACTATTGTGTATCCCTCTATCTTTGTTTCAGCATTGCTGGTTGTACCAAGACGAGATAGAAGAATATTTTTTGTTCCACTGTATGAGTTTGTGTACTATAAATTTCTCTTTCAGTTTATGTAGTAAAATGTTGAGTGTGGAGCAATTACAGTGGAAATACGTAGGGAGCTCCTACATACTGTGCACCACTGAACAATTTGCTCTAGAAAAGGTAATTTCTAGTATATAAGTATTGCACATTAAAGGTAATTCTAGGTTGTTTGTTTAAAGCCTGTATAATTTAAAAAACTTGCAAGGAAATGTATTCATGCAGTCTTACCTAGGTCATATTGCTGAATGTTGCTGATATACCCATAGAGAGGACAATGTCCAAAAAATACCAGCATGACCACTCTGTTTTTCACAGTAACAATGTGGGCAGAATGCCCCACTACTGCATACTGGTCCTTGGCATTCAGCTGGATCTGAGTCCATGACTGGTTCTGAATATGGAATACCCACAGCTGGTTGGTAACATTGCCAGTTGCGTCAATCTTGCCACCATACATGTACAATTTATCCTATAAAGAGAAATGATTGATTTTATTGATCAGGGCATTAAAGCAAAAACATATGAATCTAAATAAGGTACATATGCAAATAGACGAGCAGAAAGCAAGAGAGCACACCACATATAAATGAGACACTGGAAAGATATTTCAAGGTTACAACTGATATATATTATGAATACTTTTCCATTCGTTATGTTCAATTCAATGCCACCATGAGATACACAGCTGTAGTATTTAAACACTGCACAATTTCAATTCACAGTCACAGGTTTAGTGAATGGATTAGTACTACTAGAAACACGTATTTTTCAGAATCCAGAAAAATCAGTGAAGAACTTCAGGAAAGTTCCATATTTGGAGCATTCTAAAGAATGAGTTGAGTTAATATTTCCAATCAACCGACACAAGGATATGATCAAACTTTAAAGGGACACTATACCCCACTGCACAGAATAGAGCCTGTGGTCTGCTGACACTGCCCTCAATTCAACATTAAGTCATTTTCAAGTTTATTATGGGTCCCTGGCTTACAATAGCCCTACCCCACTGCCACCATGTCTATGGTAGAGATTGCACACTTCCATCTAATCACAGCAGATCACACCAGCAATGGGTGCTTTGATTGGCTGAAAGCAGTCAGCTGAAACTCATAACCAACCACAGCCACTAGTGATGTCGCGAACGGTTCGCCACGGACTCATCATCCAGCCAATCAGCAGCAGACTCTCCCTCCCAGACCCTCCCAACTCCTGGACAGCTCACTAAGAATGCAGCTTCAAAATGGATGCTGTCCAGGAGGTGGGAGGGTCTGGGAGGGAGGGTCTGCTGCTGATTGGCTGGAATGAAGAGTCCGCGGCGAACCGTTCGGGACATCACTAACAGCCACCAATAGCTGCTCAGGCTAATGCTTTCTCATAAGCCCAGGCAACACAGAGGGGATGGGCTTCTGGGGACTCTCGCATAGCATTAAAATGGTTTAACACTGAATGGAAGAACAGCGCCAATGAACTCCAGACACTATAACAAATTCAATGAGATGCAGCAGTTACAGCGCCTTCAAAGAACATTTTACACCATTTTAAGCAACCCAAACCTGGCTACGCCAGCAGGATAAACAGGGAGTGGGTGCTGTGTAAACACTGCAAAGTTTTCTGCCAAGAAGAACACAAGGTTATGAACAACGTAGGCAGAAAATGCAAAACTAGAGAGCAAATAACATATGAAACTAGAACGAGGACATATGTTTCATATGTTCTTAAACATACACTAAATTATCAAGCGCAGGGCTCTATGGAGATGCCAAAGTGATTCTCTCATATCCCCCCTGTCTCGTCTTTCCTACAAGCATAGAAATACCTGTAACAAATGTGAACGATGGTATGCAATTATAGCTATACTATGGCTATAGTGACATCTCTACAATTATAAAATACTTGGTGCAGGAAGACAGGCATCTCCTTGTTACAAAGATTATGCAAGGAACAGGTAGTTATGGTGATGTTATGGTAAGTGTTTGAATCAAGGACCCATGTACATCATGTCTGGAAGCTTGTCCTCCCAAGATAAAACTGAAACGAGGAGAAACTTTACCAACACCGTCAATGAGAAGTAATTTTCTTCCCTCTTTCACAATCTTTAAGACCTTAAAGGAACACTATAGCATTAGGAATGCAAAACAGACAGGCATGTAAAAGGTTAAAAACCTTTTCATTTACTAATCTCTTTCCAGCGCAGAGGTCCATCCACACTGGATCGATCTCCTCCTACCCCCAAATCAATGCTTTCTTATAGCGATTTTGAAGACGCTGGACCTCCACATGCAAAATGCATGAGGACATCCAACATTGTTTCATGGAGCAGGAAGCACCTCTAGTGTCTGTCTGGAACTTAGCCTCTAGAGGTTGTCTTAGCCCTGCAACGTAAACACTTTATTTCATTGCGATCATGTGGCCTGTATACCTATAGTGTTCTTTTAACAATGGCTTACATTTGCTGTCCAGATCATTCAGTTTGAATCTGAATCACTTTAAATTAAAAGTGTGTGTAAAGGTGTATAATCTTGTAATCGATATGCAGCATTTTCAGTTGCCATTTCGGAAATGGTTGTTCACAAACAGATTAAGAATTGAACATAAACTAAACTCAACAAACGTGAAACATTACTTAGAACGACAAAATCTGGGTTCACAGAGCATTTGTAAACAGGTTTTTTGTTTACGCAATGGTATATGAACAATTCATGCAATTTATGAACCGTCATTTCTGAATAAGTCACGAATAATAACTGGTTCTAAACCCTTTTTATTTTGGTTGGCTTTATTTTAAATGTATTAGAGATTAGCGATTAGCATGACAATGCAGTTCAGTCCTGGCACAGACAGCACTGCAATGGAAGAAGATAAGCAGCGATCCTGTTTCTGATTCCCCACCCCCACATACTACGTTCAATGACAGAAAAGGACAAAATTTATAACAGTGACAGTGTTATATCTAGGATTTCGTTAAATACAGAGGTGTGGATTACTACATACAGCAAATACAATATAAAAAAATCCCAGGAAGTGACAGTTCCCATTTAAATGCACTGTCTGAAACCCTGCATTAAATGTATGATCCCAAATCCTCTTACCTTGTATAAAGCAAGCGAATGTCCGTACCGTACAACCACAGAATTAACTGAACTGTTTAGGGACAGCCATTTCTGGGAGGCCAGGTCATACCTGTGTACAAACAAAACTGTTACAGCTGGTCAGAGGGCGACAGGAAGCAGGTATGGAGAGGAAAAGACAATTCACACTTTCAATAAAGTAGGAATAAAAAAAAAAATATTCTTTCTATCAAAATAGGAGGATCAAACACTGGCTTTCACAATAT
This sequence comes from Pelobates cultripes, assembly GCA_933207985.1. NCBI lineage: Eukaryota > Metazoa > Chordata > Amphibia > Anura > Pelobatidae > Pelobates > Pelobates cultripes. Next base: position 25,098,127 of record OW240917.1, read on the forward strand.
ATAAAGTAATTCTGGGGCAAAGAGCTTCATTGGAAACTATAGAAGGAACATTCCTGTGATTTTCATGGCGGCTGCTCAACCTTTGGAACCATGTACCATATTTGGAACGTCATGTAAATTCCCATAGATTGGGAATGATATATCCATCAAGCACATACAGTTGTGATGGTTACGTGTCCGGATACTATACAGTTTGTACTTACAACTTAACTTAATCCAGTGTTGTAGTACATCATGATTAACGCCAATGCAGAAAACAAGTCTATATGTTTGTGTATTGTGTGGTTAACCACGCTCTTTTTTCGCTTAACACATTCTCTGCAACGAGTAAACCTTTTAAATTCTTTGTTATTAAATTGATTTTGTATTTTAGAGTTGTGCAGTTTCCATTACAATCAGACAACCACCCTTTTACCTTCACTATAGATGCACAAGCATGGATATCCTAGGGAATTAGGACCCTTACACTAAAAGGTACAAGGGCAAGGACCGTGATAAACGTGTTATAGGCAGTCCCATGGCTGGGAAGTGCGACAGTACTAGATGCTATAACATTCACAATAAAGGGGTAACCCCAAAACAAGTAAAAAAGGTTCTCACGCTGCAACCATCTTGTAGTTGGAATGGTTGAACATGTAGCCTCCCACAACCCACATCACATTATTGACCACCACTGCTTTGTGGGAGGCTCTGGAAAGTTTTGGGTCGGGGTACTCTTCCCGTGTCCAGAACGACTCGTTTGCCGGTACAGGTACTGAACAGCTAGGTCCTGCAGATTGACACAGGGGAAAAGAACCCAAGTATGAAAAAAATAAAAAAAATAATCACATGCAGAAAAGTATATCTGCCCTCTTGCAAACATTACAAAAGTATTATTTGTTACTAGACATTTCTACACGCTTGTGACATGTTATACCAGAACAAAGTGCACAAAGAGCTTTGGCATTATCTAAACAAGCTGGGATTTTATTTACGGAGACTACTAGTGTAAGTCAAACATCCCACATACATCTACATGGCTTGAACTCTGAATAACACCAAGTCCCCAACGTACTGGACTTTAAGGCATGGGAGCATAACAGTACTTTAACATAAATGTTAAATCACAACATTCCAGTTATTTTAAAACCACCTACATTTTATAATATGCGAAAAGGCCATTCCTATTAAATGAATAAACCTGTGTGAATATAACGGTCTTCACCTAAAGTCCCATTATGTCAAACATGTTTCGTTAAGATTAAATGTTTGTCTTGTTAGCAAATTGTACAGCACTGAGGAATATGTTGGTGCTATATAAATAGTTTCAACTGTAATATAACCAAAGCATGGCAATCGACAATAAAAGTTGCCTACAAAATATCCCAGATTTGTTTTCACCTGTAAGTAACTGCTATTTAGAATTGAAGGGTTACTACAACAACAACAAAAAAAAAAAAAAAAACTGTGTTCCAACACCGATCCTTCTCGGCTGAAAGGGAGGAAAAGCTGAGAGGCAGCATGAAAGCGAGAATGCCATGCCACTATTGGCTGTTTGATATCAGCATGCTGTGTCAGATGCCAAATGTGCACAGAATTCACATTAGCCAGCTCAGGGCTCTTGTTCAGAATGTCTGATTATGTGGGTGGAGGTGGAGTTACACCTGCAGCAGGTGAGGAGTTAAAACTCTGAATGTTTAGTATTCCGCAGTGAAACACTGCACATACAGACTCAAGGCAGCATGACCACTTCAAATCAACGAAGTGGTCATGGTGTGTGGAGTGACCCTTTAATAGTACGAGAAATATAGAAAACCAAGCGAATGAGCAGCTCTAATTCTATATCAAATAGACTCCTTTGTCTAGGGAAAATCAGAAAGAAAGAGAGAAAAAGAGAGATACTAGATACAAAGAAATCACAACAAAAAGTTATATAGCACAGAGTGTGACAGAATTCACCTTGCCAACCAGCACTGCAGACACATCTCTCTGAGCCGTTGAAGTTGCAGAATCCACGGTCAGGGAATCCACAGCTGTCCATGCAGTATGGTATATCACAGGCCTCCCCCCTCCAATTCGAAGCACACTCGCAGTATACACTGCTGCCGTTACCGTGCACACACTGTCCTCGTCCGGAGCAGTTATTGGGACACACATCAATGCTGATGAATAGGAGATACATCAACAGTGTACTAAGAAAGACTGACAGCACACTTCCTACACATACAGATGCAGCTATTTTGAAAGGATTAATAGGAAATATTTATAGTTGAAACCAGATGGGAGACTAACAAGTAAAGTCACGTCCTTTGTCTACTGTACTGCAAACCGTAAAGGACACATGGGACTCAAACTGCTTCTAACCGCTTCCATTTAGCCTCAGTTTGTATTCCGAAATTTGCATTAATGTCATACTCAGGGTCAACTTACTATATGGTAGGTTATGTATGTTATGTTTATTTACATTTTTTGTTCCGAATTGGTGGTTGAAAAAGCCTTTCAGTGGAAGTAGTAAAGGCTACAACAGTAAATGAATAATAATTATAAGATCTACAGACCTTTGAATAATTAACTAAAACCAAATAAGTGTGCTATTAGTGTAGGACATTCTAGGTAGAATAAAGGGTTATCATCTCATACCACTGGTTCTAAAACTTCATACAAATTTCCACCCAATGTTTTGGCAGAAAGTATGATTTAATTGAAAGCAGCAAGCATAATATTTCTAAAATCCCCAAATGACACACAGGAGACTAGGGCGAGATCTGACTCCATTCCAAGAAAGACCGGACAATAAAACTCAAAAACAAATGGGCTTTTACAAAGAAAAAGAAAAACACGTTATTGGGAGTTCGTTCTTTTAATATATAACAACGTGGGGAGGGGAGAAATACACACACACACACACATTTATATATCTATCATAAATATCCTGTACTGTCATTAAATATTTGGATATAAATTCAAATAATGAGCAATGTACATTATATCTATATCTAATATAAGAGTCAATTTAGTTTTTCTGGATACGCTATTCAAATGATTTTATAGTATTAGACAACATTTTAAAACGTTTTACATATATACAAATATATTTATTGCATATTACAATATTAAAACATCTTTCTAAAGATTAGACGTTCGTATTAAAACGAGGTTACCATTTGAATTAAGATCCCCACAATTTATGACTGAACATGTCACCATCTCTTACTTGTAACTTATATTAAAGCCAGTGAGGTTATAGGCAGCGTCACTGAAAAAATGAAGCAGTGCGTAACCGGACGTAGCCGCGACCTCTGGAACGGACTCATTGCTTTCTCTCTCTGGAACAATCAGTCCACTAGAAAACAAAACAGAAAATGGTTATAAGAATTAATTTCCTTTGGTATCGAAAGAAAATGTAAAAAATAAAAGAAATTAAGGAATTGCCAATGTTAAGTGAAAACTTCATGTCTTGACTGTATATGTCACGGGAAGGCAGCATTTAATATCCAATGATCATTCACCATTATGTTAAAGGCACACTATAGTCACCTAAACAATTTTAGCTTAGTGAAGCAGTTTTAGTGTATAGATCATGCCTCTCCGGTTTCACTGCCATTTAGGAGTTAAATCCCTTTGTTTCTGTTTATGCAGCCCTTGTCACGCCTCCCCTGACTGACTGACACAGCCTGCATGAAAAACTGGTTTCACTTTCAATCAGATGTAATTTACCTCAACCAATTGCATCTCTTTCTCTGTAAATTGCACCTTAATCACATACAGGAGGCTCTTGCAGGGTCTATCAAGCTATTAACATAGCAGGGGATAAGAAAATCTAAATTAAACAGAACTTACAATAAAGGAAGGATAAACTGTAGATGACGCTTTACAGGAAGTGATTAAGGAGGCTGTGCAAGTCACATGCAGGGAGGTGTGACTAGGGTTCATAAACAAAGTGATTTAACTCCTAAATGGCAGAGAATTGAGCAGTGAGACTGCAGGGGCATGATCTATACACCAAAACTGCCTTATTAAGCTAAAGTTGTTTAGTGACCCTTAAACCCCTTAACCCCTTAAGGACCAAACTTCTGGAATAAAAGGGAATCATGACATGTCACACATGTCCCTTTTATTCCAGAAGTTTGGTCCTTAAGGGGTTAAAGGAGCCCTATAGGGTCAGGAACACAAACATCTATTCCATACCATATATTGTTAAAACCACCATCTAGCCCCTCTAGTCCCTCCTTGCCTCCCTAAATATAGTAAAATCTTACTTGTATTCAGGTCTGCCCCCGATCTGCCCTCTGGCTGACATCAGAAGTGATTCCATGAGGAAAGTTCAGTGTCTGCATGCAGAGGGTGGGGATACTGAATGGTAGTGTCTGAGCAACTCTAACAGCCATTTGAGGAGTGACCAGTGGAGGTATCCCTGGGCTGTAATGTAAACACTGCATATTCTCTGAAAATACATGGTCTACTGCAAAAAGCCTGAAGGTAATGATTCTACTCACCATAACAAATACAATAAGCTGTAGTTGTTCTGGTGAATATAGTGTCCCTTTAAATGATTAGAAGAAACTATAGAGTAAAAACTGATTGAATGGGGTGTTACACCTGGAATTCTAGTGTCTCAGATATGACCTGCTCTAGTAGAATGAAGCACACGGAGCTCGCTGTATTATCGGTGGCAACTCTCTATTGCAGCAGTAATGTAATAAGATTGTTACCAACACACTGCGGCTGATAACCCAGTTTTCTCCCTGAAAATCTTTGAGCTTTTAAACAACCGTGCATTTGCAGAGTTAATTAAAAACAAAATTATATTAACTCAGTAGGAATAGTAATTAAAGTACAATATGAAGAAGTCTTGAGTCCGCAATCTACACGCGGGGCAGTCTTTCTGAATTATTTGTTCAATAAGAAACACTATTTCAGTGTATGTGTGGACCCTCTGTGAGCAGAAGATGGCAGTCACAAATTGGTATTGTCTTTGTTCCATGAGAAAGATCAGATTTTACAGTGGTAAACTTTGTTCTATATAAACTTTTCTATTAATTTATAAGGTAACAGCCATAAAGTCTTATTTCTACAACACATGGGCTAATGAGATTTGCATGTGGTTTGCCACATATTTCCTTTCAATGGGGCAATACAGGCAGACTGTTAAGACAGGCTTCCCCAAACTTCGGCCCTCCAGAAGATGCTGACCTACAACTCACATGATTCTCAGCCTATTTCATTCATAGAATCATGGGAGGTGTAGTTCAGCAACATCTGGAGGACCAGGGAAGCCTGCTGTAAGATATATACAAAATTATATGCCAACACCTGTTTCAACCACTTAACAGTCCATAGTGATTGCCTCTCGGGCAAGACCTTTCCATCTGCATGCCACCTGAGTAGACAGACCATTGTACCAGCACTAAGCTCCTGACCAGCCAGTTTCCTAGGAAGGTTCACAGAGTAGTGCTGTCCCGAACAGTTCGCCACAAACCATTCGGGACATCACTATCACAGAGTTCTTCACAGAATCTGGCTACTGTGTCTGCCCACTTGCAAGAAAGGCATAAACACAAGGATAATTCTGCAGATATTTAAGGGGAATTTATTGTACACGAAGCTAACATAGGTGTTTTTGTCATGTTCTTGAAATCCACAGGACTTGCAACATCTCCAAGAAGGATTGAGGGGGAAAGGCAGGACAGGACAGACCAGGTGGGCTTGTGTCGCAAAATTAACTCTTAGAAAAATAAATATATTAAAAGTAGATAGATGAATAAAAGCACCAAACTATAACCGATTGCATCCTAATCTTTACCTTGCACCTAATAGTGGGTATATGTTTTGCCTTTTAATATTCTCCGAAAATTGATGGAAGTTGTTTAATGAGACTAAGGAAGATAATTTTCTAGAAACATGTAAATGCCTGAGAAGGGTACACTAAACAATGGCAAATTAATTGCTTTAATAGAAAAATATAATAACATGCAAATGGTTGGTTGGCTGGCTGGCTAGCTAATCAGGAGAGATTAATATACTTGATGGGTGAACTCCACACTACAGTGAGCTAATGAACGTGGAGACACAGCTGGGACAGTTACGAGGCCAAGTCAGCATTTAAATTTCTATAGAGCTGCTGAGAGCACTGTGGCCGATGGGGAAATAAGAGCTAATGAATTCCAACAAATATTACAGTGAAGTATCAGAAGAAATTGTTTTCTTTTTCCGCACCAAAATGTAAGTTATCACACTGACAGCCAAAGAGTGATGCAAGCATTGGCCATGAATTTTTAGAAGGGAGTCTGCACTAGACTGTAAACACTACAAGATAAACACAAAATGAATTCAGCGCTAGTAATCACAAAATTAGTCAAGGTAGGCAGCAACCCAAATGAAGGAAAACCCCTCGGGTCCTTCGGTGGATAGATACAAAATGATATGGAAGGGATGCGCCAAATAAGGGTAGATAGTCCAGTAAAGTATTGCTAGGGTGCCAATAGATGGTCTAGGATACTTGATAGAGTTCCACTGTGGATGCGTCTGGTGTAGACCGTTCCGTATATGTAAATACAAGAGAGGTAGAGGCGACTAATGGTATAGTATGAAAGTTCAGGGTGTGATAGGTAACAAAAAGTAAAGAACTCACATTCAAGAGAGCTATGGCCAGCTCTGGTGTGGATTGCGTACAGCGGTATAATCCCCGCTTATGGGATATGTAGGGAGGGGGTCTCCGTCAACACCGTCTGGTAGTCCAGAACTCGGAAAAGAAAGACAGAAAGCAACAATAGTGCTCTCAATTTTGATGTGGTTCAATGTGCAGATAAGAAGAGGTAAAAAACTCACATTTGAGGGAGCTATGGCCAGCTCTGGTGTGGATAGCGTACAGCGGTATAATCCCCGCTTATAGGATATGTAGCGGCGATACGTCCGTCAGCACCGTCTGGTGATCCAAGGCTCCAATATAGAAGAATAAAAGCAGCAATAGTGCTCTCAATTGTGATAGGTTAAGAGAGTAGTAGAGAAAATAAAATAATACTCACAAAGATAGAGCAGAGGTACTGCTCTATGGATAGGCGCCTGGTGGTATGATCCCCACCTAGGATTTCTTGGAGTACTGGAACTTTAAAATTGCCAGTGGAAGTAAAAGTAACCAGGAAAGGTTAAAATGCCAGGAATAGGTAAAAAAAAAGTTGTTTAAAGTGCATAAAGAGTGCAATAAAAAGAGGATTGGTACAATAAAGTAGCCAAAAAACTTTTATTGATCTAAAATACACAGTAAAATACAGAATTAATAACCATAAACACGTTTCACCATAAGTGGCTTCTTCAGAATGGGATAAAAGTAGTAACCTGGCAGGGGTTGTTTAAATAGGGCTATGTTAATTTGAAAATTGCGCCAAAAGTGTAACATAGCCCTATTTAAACAACCCCTGCCAGGTTACTACTTTTATCCCATTCTGAAGAAGCCACTTATGGTGAAACGCGTTTATGGTTATTAATTCTGTATTTTACTGTGTATTTTAGATCAATAAAAGTTTTTTGGCTACTTTATTGTACCAATCCTCTTTTTATTGCACTCTTTATGCACTTTAAACAACTTTTGTTTTTACCTATTCCTGGCATTTTAACCTTTCCTGGTTACTTTTACTTCCACTGGCAATTTTAAAGTTCCAGTACTCCAAGAAATCCTAGGTGGGGATCATACCACCGGCGCCTATCCATAGAGCAGTACCTCTGCTCTATCTTTGTGAGTATTATTTTATTTTCTGTACTACTCTCTTAACCTATCACAATTGAGAGCACTATTGCTGCTTTTTATTCTTCTATATTGGAGCCTTGGATCACCAGACGGTGCTGACGGACGTATTGCCGCTACATATCCTATAAGCGGGGATTATACCGCTGTACGCTATCCACACCAGAGCTGGCCATAGCTCCCTCAAATGTGAGTTTTTTTAACTCTTCTTATCTGCACATTGAACCACATCAAAATTGAGAGCACTATTGTTGCTTTCTGTCTTTCTTTTCCGAGTTCTGGACTACCAGACGGTGTTGATGGAGACCCCCTTCCTACATATCCCATAAGCGGGGATTATACTGCTGTACGCAATCCACACCAGAGCTGGCCATAGCTCTCTTGAATGTGAGTTCTTTACTTTTTGTTACCTATCACACCCTGAACTTTCATACTATACCATTAGTCGCCTCTACCTCTCTTGTATTTACATATACGGAACGGTCTACACCAGACGCATCCACAGTGGAACTCTATCAAGTATCCTAGACCATATATTGGCACCCTAGCAATACTTTACTGGACTATCTACCCTTATTTGGCGCAGCCCTTCCATATCTTTTTGTAAACACTACAAACCTTAACCACGAAGTGACACATTTCAGGAACCAGGCAAAAAAAAGAGTTTTTTTTTTCCCCCCAGAACCCAAGCAGGTTCGTTGTGCACAGTGTTTGGCTGTTAAAAACAGGTTTCTTGCTTTCACGGTCCATGCAAAAATAAATGAATAATTTCGCATTAAATTGCTAGTAAAATGATAATCTGCCTCCATGTGAAGAAAAAGGCCAATCCAGAATGGGATTTGTGGACAATTTCTTAGTGGACAAAGCATATGTGTGAAGACAAAAAAGGTAATCTTCGTAAGGAGTTAGCAAATGGAGAATAAAATGTGTTTCTCAAAAGTACTCCTCACCGATTCTTTCAGGACACTGAAATGCACAAGCATTTAAGTATGAGGTTTTAGGGAAAACTATTACATGGCAGTGAATGGGTGAGCTGATGATAATTTGGAACTTGGATCCAAAATCATGTCCCTCGCAGCGTCCACCATCTTCATCCTGTCGGTCCTCTTCAGCTCCTGGCATCTCATCTGTCAGTGTTTTACTCTCACGCATGCGCAAGACTCCAGTAAAAAGTCTCGCTCTTATTTTTAAATGCTATATTTTGCATTAAAAAAACTAAAAGGGGGGCAGGGGAGTCTGTAATTTCCCCCTATAACTCACCTTTAAGCAAAACAAACATTTTAACTTTGGGTTTTTTTTAGTACATTTTGTAGAACAAAACAAAAGGTCACTTTTGAATAACCTATTTTAAAACTCAGTATAAGCAAAACTACGTACTGTAAGATTGTATTTTCATTTCCAATTCAATACTGTTTGGGAAATGATCAGATATACATATCTGCATGTGTGTGAGATTAGAAAAATCTTTTAGC
>OW240917.1:25107418-25145037 GCA_933207985.1 Pelobates cultripes
TAACGGCTGTCTCATTGACAGCCGCTAGAGGCGCTTGCGTGCTTCTCACTGTGAGAAGAAGCCAGCGTCCATAGGAAAGCATTGCAAATGGTATGTTTTCCTGGCATTATAGTGGTCCTTTAAGGCAGGTTAATGCCGCTGACAGAGGCTGAGTTGCACCTCTAGCAGTTAAGGGGTTAATCTTTGCATGGGCAGTGTTTCAAAGAGAAAAGGCTGTGCATACAGACTCGAGGCATCGTGACCACTTCAAATTAATGATGCACTCACGGTACTTCGAGTGACCCTTTAGACTGAAGTAAAATAAACAATTTGATTTAAAAAAAAATAAACACTACAACTATTACCTATTGTGCAACTGTTAACTAACCTTTTGCCAATGTTTCAGGCTTTGTCGATATGCCCATTGGAACATATCCTGGACTTTTGGTTTGCCTTGAGGACTGGAGTGCACCTTTAAGATTCTACTGTCCTGACAGAATCAGTTAACTGATAAGGGAATGAAAACGTTATGTCAGCCCCGATTTAAGGGTGATTGATGAGTGGAAGCAATGTTAATGGACAGGCATTATCCTCAGACTGTCAGTGTATTGGAGAGATACTTTGCTGTGTATGTGATGCAGATACTGCAGATTATTGAAGTAGCAACCTTATCTATAATTTGGCACAAGCAATTATTTCATCACTGGAAAACATCAAAATCAAAAGATCACATTAAATCACACAAACAAGTTCCACCCTCCATGAAATTGAACCAATACGTTTTCCCTGGAGAAAAGCCCCAGTCTGCCAAAACATTGAGGCAGTAAACACTCACAGCTCTTTTATTTACACGTAATGCTGCTTTTTGCATTGTTCAGTCAAACACTTTGTTCTCTGAGTGATTTTCAGCTTTGTATGTGCTATTTCTGTTGGTTGACATAAATGGTTTGCAAGTCAGAATTTCAGGTGAGCAGCCCTTCTTCTGTGTTACATTCTCAACCTGCGCCTTAGTGAGTGCAGTTGGCGCTAGATTCCTATTTTGTCGTTGTGCTTTACGTGGTCTGCATCACATAATATAACATTTCAAGCCATCTGTTTGACACAGTGACGACATAGAAGACCCCACATATCCACCATGCACACCTCCGTAGATTCTGTTCGTTCTTCGGTTCACGAATGTTATGGAAAATAAAATTAAAATTTCTCACCTGAAGGCCGCAACCAGAGGGGCATAGACTGAATCTCCATCATAAACATAGAGGTGGTCCCAGCTGCACTCTGTAGCAAAGTGATTGAATCGAAGACGCAAAACTGTATTGGGGCTGGAAAAAACAAACAAAAAAAAAACAGAACAGTGGATTAAAATAAATAATATTACAAGATCACATTCTTGTTCTACTTCCTGACCACGTTTCACTGCTTAGCGAGCCAGGTTATGTGTGTGATCATCTGAGAAAAAGGGGGAAACATCCTTTTATGTTCTCAACTGGACACCCACCTTCACACACAGTATTGTTTATCTACACAACTCCTGCTGTCAACAGGATGGGTGTGAACATTCGAACAAACTATATGGTTTCCCTGCCAAAATGTGGCACATCAAGCATGTTATGAATGTCTTCTTACAAATCAGGTATTTTTTGCCGTGAAAAAAATAAAAAATAAAAAATTATATATATATATATATATATATATATATATATATATATATATATATATATATATATATATATATATATATATATATATATATATATATATATATATAAAAAAGGAGGATAATTATTAAAGCAGACATGCCACTCACTTGCCTCATGAAAAATACATGCACATTTAAAATTTTACCAGAGGTTAAAACAAAAAAACAAAAAAAAGAAAACGGCATGCAAATAAAGTTTTAAAACACTTTTGCATAAAGTTCTGCTAATCAAAATGGTTTAACAAAAAATAAAAAAATAAAAAGTGGTTATAGAATGTAATTCCCCCCAGAATGTAGCATAGTAATGTGTAGTGTTATCACCTGTTGAAAAATGGATCTTATTTCAATTCATTGCAGCTTTCACTTACAGAACTTTTTTCTAAAGTTATTTAGAAGAATACCCTGGACCCATAACAATTTCATCATAATAAAGCTGTGGATGTGTGTGTCGCTGAATGGCTGAGGGTATCAGCTCTAATCAGCAGCTCCCTATTCACAACACGGCTTGAAAAGCGTTTTTACCAATGGTGAGCTACTGATTGGCTGATTGGCTGAGAGTGCCAGGTAAGACTCTCAGTCAGTCAGCGGTGTCACCGTGCAAGATAACTTTCTCTAAATGTGAAAAATAAACAAGGTTGGATCCTAAATAAACTTTAATTGGTAATCCTAAACTGGACAAGAGGAGCAGATCCCTATTCGCAACAGTGTAAATGGATATTAATGGGTAATATTGGGCAAGAATGAGCTGTTTCACTCACTGAGATTCCAGAACCTACAGAAAACAAACATTTAACCTGATAAGCAATATTGACCATTCATCATAATATTTTCATTTAAAAAAATAATGTGTTCATTTCCAGCCATCTCCGTGAGATTTCCTGGCTTTGTTACAAGTCAGCAAGAGAATCAGATAAACCATATTTACAAAACGACTGGCGTTACTCCCATAAACAGAAAGTAAAACTACAGATATTTGGTTCTAAGCTGTAGGAACGTTTTAAAATTAGCTGTGAGAACCTACAGGATTTAAAAAAAAAAAAAATAAAAGGTAATTAACACAAGTAGCCAGCTATGTATTTCCCTCCAAAAAAATAGAACAAAAAAATGTAAGACAAAAAAAAAAAAAAATTAAAAAAAAAAACCCTTTCAAAAATAGTTTCTTTTGGAATTTAACATAGGACTGAAATATCATGAAATATCAGCTGTCCAACTAAAGTCCCTAGAGCAGGCTGCACAGCTAATCTGGACACTGCAGATGTTTGTGAATTGCCATTCTCATAATGCTCAGCCGACCAGCAGTGCCAAGTTTCCAAGTTTAGTTTAAAAAAATAAATAAATAATTGTACACGGCGAGAAATGTAGACTTTGTCCAATAAGAAGTAAGTTTTATTATATGGAAGGAAGTAGACAGCAGACTGGATAATAAAATTCTGTCATTTGTTGCAGATATACATATTTCTAGCAAATTTCTATTTTATAGACATAAGCTACATTAACAGTCGGCAATGCAAGGTTAGAATCATATAAAAATAAAATAAAAAAAAACAGGTCTTTATTTTTATTATACCCAACGGCGTCAATTATAAAAGCGTATACAGACATTCAGACTAATATACAAAACTGATATACTAAAAACGGACTGAAATAAAGAATGGAAGAGGGTGATAGCTTGTCCATTATTTTAATTAGCATAATCTGCTACAATAATTACCAATTGCACATAACATGCCTCAACAAGCAGTAAATGATAATCTAGATTCTGATTTCTTCGTCTGGTTTTATGCGGATACACAACATTAAATATTTACTCCAGCTGTAAAACAGAAACCATTCCTGAAGTTTAGATAGCCTGGGGCATTCTTAGAAGAATCACAATATTTATTTTTATTTGAAGGTGTAAGATTCCAAAACTCTTTAATAGAATTACAAAAGGAAAACTATTCCTCTGGAATTGACAGAGCAGAGCTCCACATTAAAGGGACACTACAGTCATCAAAACATGTTAGCTTTATGTAGTTTTTGATGTACAGGGAGTGCAGAATTATTAGGCAAATGAGTATTTTGACCACATCATCCTCTTTATGCATGTTGTCTTACTCCAAGCTGTATAGGCTCGAAAGCCTACTACCAATTAAGCATATTAGGTGATGTGCATCTCTGTAATGAGAAGGGTGTGGTCTAATGACATCAACACCCTATATCAGGTGTGCATAATTATTAGGCAACTTCCTTTCCTTTGGCAAAATGGGTCAAAGAAGGACTTGACAGGCTCAGAAAAGTCAAAAATAGTGAGATATCTTGCAGAGGGATGCAGCACTCTTAAAATTGCAAAGCTTCTGAAGCGTGATCATCGAACAATCAAGCGTTTCATTCAAAATAGTCAACAGGGTCGCAAGAAGCGTGTGGAAAAACCAAGGCGCAAAATAACTGCCCATGAACTGAGAAAAGTCAAGCGTGCAGCTGCCGCGATGCCACTTGCCACCAGTTTGGCCATATTTCAGAGCTGCAACATCACTGGAGTGCCCAAAGCACAAGGTGTGCAATACTCAGAGACATGGCCAAGGTAAGAAAGGCTGAAAGACGACCACCACTGAACAAGACACACAAGCTGAAACGTCAAGACTGGGCCAAGAAATATTTCAAGACTGATTTTCTAAGGTTTTATGGACTGATGAAATGAGAGTGAGTCTTGATTGGCCAGATGGATGGGCCCGTGGCTGGATTGGTAAAGGGCAGAGAGCTCCAGTCCGACTCAGACGCCAGCAAGGTGGAGGTGGAGTACTGGTTTGGGCTGGTATCATCAAAGATGAGCTTGTGGGGCCTTTTCGGGTTGAGGATGGAGTCAGCTCAACTCCCAGTCCTACTGCCAGTTCCTGGAAGACACCTTCTTCAAGCAGTGGTACAGGAAGAAGTCTGCATCCTTCAAGAAAAACATGATTTTCATGCGGGACAATGCTCCATCACACGCGTCCAAGTACTCCACAGCGTGGCTGGCAAGAAAGGGTATAAAAGAAGAAAATCTAATGACATGGCCTCCTTGTTCACCTGATCTGAACCCCATTGAGAACCTGTGGTGCATCATCAAATGTGAGATTTACAAGGAGGGAAAACAGTACACCTCTCTGAACAGTGTCTGGGAGGCTGTGGTTGCTGCTGCACGCAATGGTGATGGTGAACAGATCAAAACACTGACAGAATCCATGGATGGCAGGCTTTTGAGTGTCCTTGCAAAGAAAGGTGGCTATATTGGTCACTGATTTGTTTTTGTTTTGTTTTTGAATGTCAGAAATGTATATTTGTGAATGTTGAGATGTTATATTGGTTTCACTAGTAATAATAAATAATTGAAATGGGTATATATTTGTTTTTTGTTAAGTTACCTAATAATTATGCACAGTAATAGTCACCTGCACACACAGATATCCCCCTAACATAGCTAAAACTAAAAACAAACTAAAACTACTTCCAAAAATATTCAGCTTTGATATTAATGAGTTTTTTGGGTTCATTGAGAACATGGTTGTTGTTCAATAATAAAATTAATCCTCAAAAATACAACTTGCCTAATAATTCTGCACTCCCTGTATAGACCATGTCCCTGCAGTCAACAGCTCCGTTCTCTACCATTTAGGAGCTAAATCACTTTGTTTAGACAGACCTAACCACACCTCCCCTGCATGTGACCTACAGTCTCCCTACACATTTCCTGTTAAGGGAGATCTAATGTTTAAACTTCTTTTATTGCAGACTATTTTATTTACAATTTCTTATCTCCAGCTTTCTTAATAGCTTGCTAGACCCTGCAGGAGCCTCGTGTGTGAATCAAAATTAACAGGATATAACAATTGCTAAAGTAAACACACTGTGCTGCCAGATGTGATCAAAAATGAAACCAAAAGTGCATTAACTCTTAAACGGCAGAGAATCGAGCAGTGAGACAGAAGGGACATGAGCTATACCTAAACGGCTTCTTTTTCTCTTGGAATTGTATATAATCCCAATAAAATATATATATTTTATTGGACCAGGTATCGTTCCCTGAGGTTTCCCGAACCTATATTTAGTTCTGCCTAATAGACCTGTACCCTCCGGTTCGGGAACTGAAGAGAACTTGTGTGATGCCCCTCTATATTGACTTAGAATACCGACCACCCCTGGCTGTTGACCACAATTAAAAGGATTAATTTGAATGCTTTCCCTGGGTAGCCGCTGTTCGTATAACCGAACGCACATGGTCCAGTGCGTGGAGGCCATTTTGTCTCCTAAACACAGGCAGCAGTACTTGGTCGTCAAGTGCGTGGAACTCATTTCGGCTACATGTTCTTGTGATCCCCGGTTAAGATGTAACTGCTGCCTTCACACTTTCCCGACCAACTAAACGAACCACGTTCGTGAGATAGGATAGCATTCACTACCTAAAAGTCAGGGGAAGCATTTGTCGGTGTTTGTACAGGAACTCCCGAACGGAGACTGGTCAAAACTTCTCCCAAATTTCACCCGTTTCACCAAAGCGATCTGAGGGGTTTTCAGATATGTTGGGCACAGGCTATTCAGGGATATAAGAATTATGGGGTTCCTGAAATGTTTTATTATGTTTTTCCAGTATTTTGTGATATTTTATATTCCCTGTAATTGAGAGATAATGGAGTTAGCATGTTTCCCAGTTCAATTATCTCTCAGACCCAGAGACTCTTGGGAAAAACCCATGTAAAGTTGCTGTAGAGACGCCATACTATGGGGCTGTGCATAAAAAGCCATGTGTGAGCTAATAAAGATCCGTTGACTCCCAGAACCGTGTGTCGCCCAGTTACTGGGGGAATGGGCTTTATTCATTGACCAGCGCTTAATTCCAGCTCCAGAGGAAAACCCAGTGGAGATCTTGTATTTTAGGATTGCAGCTCCACTACAATATAGGTTTATTCACAGATAAAGAGCACCCAATGGGCTTGTCATCCAAAAATCATATGTTATCATATCATATGTTATCATATCATATATAGCAAAAGAATTCGCCATTTTGGTCCTTTCACAGAACCTTTACAGAGTATTTTTTAGATGACAAGCCGATCGGGTGCGCTTTATTGTGTTCGCTTTTCTGGTGTTCTGGAGTGCATGGCCCTTTTGAGAATATATATACTACACATACATACATCAAAAAAGTTATAGTGGGGAAAATTGTGATTGACAACCCCTTCCACCTGAAGTCAGTGTATAGTTAATACATTTCTAAACACAGGTTTGCACACCAGTCAAGCCATAAGACTTGCTTTTCCCAGAGAAATCCCACATTTGCAGTGATGTTACTACTGCAAAGGATTCTGGGTGGGCATATGCAAATTAGTTTAACAAAGAATCACATTCCAACATGTTATACATGGATTCCTTGGTATACAACAGCTTTAAAACAAAACTGAGGAAGAGATGTAATGCCAAGCCTTACTAGCAAGCCAGTAAGCATACTCATTATGAAGAGTTGTTTTATTAAAGGACCACTATAGTGCCAGGAAAACAAACTTGTTTTCCTGGCACTATAGGGTCATTAGGTCCCCCCCACCCTCAGGGTCCCACTCCCTCGGCGCTGGAGAACTCTCCCCCTTCTGCCGACATCAGCGCCGAATGCGCATGCGCGGCAAGAGCCACGTGCGCATTCAAACCGCCCATAGGAAAGCATTCCTTAATGCTTTCCTTTGGACATCCAGCGTCCTCTCACTAATTTTCACAGTGAGAAGCGCAGAAGCGCCTTTAGCGGCTGTCATTGAGACAGCCACTAGAGGCTGGATTAACACTCAGTGAAACATAGCAGTTTCTCTGAAACTGCTATGTTTTCAGCTGCAGGGTTAACACTAGAGGGACCTGGCACCCAGACTACTTCATTGAGCTGAAGTGGTCTGGGTGCCTATAGTGGTCCTTTAACAAGTAAGCAGCTGTCCATAAGTGGTTCACTGGCTTTGCATCTCTTCCCGAGTTGTGTTTCAAAGCTGTTGTATACAGCAAACACAGACGCCAAGGAATCCATGTTTAGAATGGAAAGAGGCAAAAATGTGATTCTTTGTTTAACTCATTTGCATATGCCCACCCAGAATCCTTTGCGGTAGAACATCACTGCAAATGTGTGATTTCTGTGGGAAAAGCAAGTCTTATGGCTTGACTGGTGTGCAGATAAATATATATACACACACACACACACACACACACACACACAAACAGATCTGCACACCAGTCTCAAATATGCAGTGATGTTACTACTGCAAAGGATTCTGGGTGGGCATATGCAAATATATATGTATATTATAATTTTTTTAGGCAGAGAGATAAAATAGATATGTTTAAATCAATCAATGTGATATGTGTAATGTAATATTTTCAGGTATCAGAATTCCTGATTTCAGTAAACAATATTGTATAATATATGCTAGTCATGCCCTCCTAATAAGGGGTTCTGTAAAACAGGGAGAATAATAGACACAACAGCTTCCTTCAGCAACACGTGTGCTTTCATTATTTCAATAAATTCCAATCTTGTACTACACAAGTAGCAACACAGCCTCTCTGCTTAATAATCCTTGTGGTTATACCTCTATAAAAGAATACATAACACGGCTAAATCTCTAATCTCACTACACACAGAGAGAACAGCGGCTGTCTGTCAGCAATCTGTGTTACACCACACTGTTTGGCAAATATTGCTTTACAAATTATATTGAAAAACAACTCTGCTCAAAGTCTAAAGTTAGCCGGAGATTACAGGAGATAATATCAGTTTCCTTTTCAAGAATCGTTTCAGACTGTTTATGTTAATCACTGTGATGGAGAGAACAGATTATCTTCGCTTACGGTTTTGTAACCATTTTAAAAGTGTAATTCAAGGGATTAATCAATTAGTTCAGCCAGATAACCAACAAAGAGAAAACAAACCATTGCTCTTTTCAACAAAAGTAAAAAATATATATATTTGAATGATAATAATGAATGCAACTACTACAGGGGGGCATGATTTACTGAAAATTCACCCATAAATGTGGTCAATTTTAATCCTAAATGTAACATACAGGCTTAACATGGCCACGTTGGAAAAGCACAGCAATTTATTGGCTGCGTTTTAAAGGGTGTTTTTGTACTCCATAGAGATATGCAGAGGTGCAGTCACATAACTATGCAGAATTAAAATCCCTCCATTTTCCTTTGGAACACTTATTTATTATGTGGCACAGGAGACTTCCTTAAGATTGTAAATATTATTATAAATCAAGTGTCAGATGCTTTCTACATTAATAACTTTGGAAAAGTTGCCTTTAAGATCTAGACATTGTAACACTGCTATAATATCGACACATTAACGGGAAGATTGTGCCATTACAGCACTGTTTAAAACGACACATACACTTCACTACTCCAAATTATATAGGGTGTATTTTGTTGTTGACTATCAGTTAAAGGCAGTGGATTTTAGGGTTAGGGGCTCTGAGGGGGTCACTACCGTCGAGAACCTTTTAATGGCTGAGAATCATGGGGGTTACAGTTTTTAAGGTATCCTCTAACCTTTAAGATGCTTCTCCTAACACATGCCTTACAACACACATCGTGAAGGTTAGAGGATACCTTAAAAAACTGTAACCCCCATGATTCTCAGCCATACGAAGGCTCTTGAAGGTAGTGACCCCCTTAGGGCCCCAAACCCTAAAATCCGGTACAGTTCTTAGATAAGGTTAGCGTGACCTTTAGACAATAGATGCCTTAAAACACACACATTATGTGTACTAGGTTCTTTTACAGTCACTCCAGTATTAATAGCATTAAAAAGAGGAAGACCCCCCTTTTATTTTATTAAAACGTATAATTCCCTAATATGTATGTCAATCTCCCATATTTTGTTAATATAGCCCTCTCTAAACAGGAGCATAAACATTTGGGGTGGGGGTAGGAAAGTTAAGGGTTTAGTGAGGGAGATGTTCTGTAAGCCCAAAGCACAACATTGCAAATATCTCTGAATGTGCAGCCTTTCTCGACTCCTGAAAGCAGAAGTGGCCATGGTGGTTGGAATAACACTTTCATATGTACTAAAATATTGCAGTCTCTATGTTGATTGTGAGTGAGGTCATGCTGATAGATTGAAGGTTATGCTGGAGGAAGTTAGGAGAAGCATCTGTAAACCCCCATGATTCTCAGCCATACAAAAGGTTCTCAAAGGTTAGTGACCCCATCAGGGCCCCTAACCCTAAAATCCAATACAGTTCTTAGAAAAGGTTAGCTTGACCTTAGATGTCTAAGAGGTCACACTAACCTTTTCTAAGAACTGTACATTTCATTTACATCTCAAAAACTAATACAGCAATTGCATCAATATATTTCAGTATCGAGTATTCCAGGTAAACCACACAAACTAATACACAGTCTCTGGCTGTATGAATTCTCATTCAAGGCACAACATACAGAAAAAAAATATTTAACTGCAAATCCAGCTATAAAAATGCCTAAAAATCAAAGGGCATAATAAGAACAAGACATATATTCCCAGCCACCAAAATGATACAAAATGACCGAAAATACATAGTATAATATAAACAATCAACATCGTTTATCAGCGATCGTTCACCCCAGAGACCTTCCCAATTCGTCTTTCAGGAGCAGAGATATGAAGATAAAGCTTTTTTTTTTTTTTAAGCACAATAGTGTAATACTATTAAAACGTGTGTGGCTATGTCAAGTTAATTTGCACTCACGAGATATAAAGGGTTAAAAAGAGCTCCAAAGTGCTCAGGGAGGTACCTTGAAGCTCCATCAACCCCTTACATGTCATTAGTGCAGTGAGCCTTAAAGGACCACTATAGGCACCCAGACCACTTCAGCTCAAGGAAGTAGTCTGGGTGTCAGGTCCCTTTATTTTTAACCCTGCAGCTAAACACGTTTCACTGAGGGTTAATCCAGCCTCTAGTGGCTGTGTCACTGACAGCTACTAGAGGCACCTCCGCACTTTTCAAGGTGAAAATCACAGTGAGAAGACGCTGGACGTCCATAGGAAAGTATTGCGTAATGCTTTCATATGGGCTGTTTGAATGCGCGCACGGCTCTTGCCGTGCATGCGGATCTGAAGTCGGCAGGGGGTGGAGAGTTCCCCAGCAAAGAGTGAGCCGGTGCTGGAGAAAGGTAAATGGCTGAAGGAGTTTTAACCCATTCAGCCCAGCAGGGAGGGGCCCTGAGTGTGGGGGTGACTTAATGACACTATAGTGCCAGGAAAACAAGTTTGATTTCCTGGCACTATAGTGCTCCTTTAACTTCCTGTAGTCACAAATGGTTTAACAGTATTACACCATTCTATGTATTTCTTTATTTTTACTATCAGCTGTAGCCCCATTTGTTTGTATTGTTAACATAACGCAAGTATAAATAATTTTTTTAAACCCTTTTTTTTTTTTTTAAATATGGACACCCGCAGAATGTCAATCTGAAACAAAATCTATAGTTTGACTGCAAATTGTTCTTTTTCTTCTTTTTAAGTACTCCTGTGGTAAACTCCTCCAAACGCCCTGCAGGAGTTGCATAACTCTTGTTTAGATTTTGGATGCCCTTTGTTTTCCCCTGCTCAGATTATCCTGTACAGTTTCAGTTTTGTAGAGATTGGAGCCCTGAGGTGATCAATCTAATAATAGAATTCTGACTGCAGTATTTTGCAATAAGAGGTCTTTACGAGTTTGTTGATTGTCTGATCATCATGATGAAAGATTAAAGGGACACTATAGTCACCGGAACAACTTTAGCTTAATGAAGCAGTTTTGGTGTATAGAACATGCCCCTGCAGCCTCGCTGCTCAATCCTCTGCGATTAAGGAGTTAAATTCCTTTGTTTATGAACCCTAGTCACACCTCCCTGCATGTGGCACGCACAGCCTTCCATAAACACTTCCTGTAAAGAGAGCCCTATTTAGGCTTTCTTTATTGCAAGTTCTGTTTAATTAAGATTTTCTTATCCCCTGCTATGTTAATAGCTTGCTAGACCCTGCAAGAGCCTCCTGTATGTGATTAAAGTTCAATTTAGAGATTGAGATACAATTATTTAAGGTAAATTACATCTGTTTGAAAGTTAAACCAGTTTTTTTTTTTCAATGCAGGCTCTGTCAATCATAGCCAGGGGAGGTGTGGCTAGGGCTGCATAAACAGAAACAAAGTGATTTAACTCCTAAATGACAGTGAATTGAGCAGTGAAATTGCAGGGGGTGATCTATACACTAAAACTGCTTTATTTAGCTAAAGTAATTTAGGTGACTATAGTGTTCCTTTAAGCTTTTTTTCTTTCTTTAACACACACACACAAATCAACCATTTTCATTTCTATTTGTAGGTTTCCCGATTTCATTTGATTCTGACTAGAGTTCCTACACCTTTGGCTGAAATGTCCCTTAAAATCAAGACAGGCATTACAGACTTTGTCAACCCAATAAAGTGAGCAAACCCCAAAAGAGTTTTAAAGAATATGATAATATATTGCATAAGTGTGGCACAACGTCAATGCACCACACGTTTGGCAGGTCCATTCCAATCTAATGCTAGCTATTTTGAGATGAATCCACTTATTGGGGAAATACTTTCTCCTGGGACACTCTGCGGTGCAATGCTAAATAGGGCCTGTGACAGGGAGGGGTGTAAAGCCATGAAAGTAAACAGAATTCTACTTTTTTTTTTTTTTTAGAACCGCTGGTTGACTGCATTCACCCAGCCACTGACAATCACTTTCTGGGCACAGCATGGTTGGCCAACAGCCCAGGCTGCTACACAACTTCCAAGATGGTTGGCCAGCCATAAGGGGACCTTTTGCCCACCACTGCTATAGCACAAGTATACCACTTAGTACAACCATTTAGAGACGTTCATCTGGTAGCCAATTGGCTAGTTCAACACAGATAAAAAAAATCAGCACCACCTCAAATGGGACTGTTCCATTTGTCCTGGTAAATTCCATTAATTATACATGTTTTGCAACACAAGCACAGCGCCAGGTAGTTCAATAGTTAAGAGTATATCAACATAAAATCTGGAACTTGAGTGAAATTTACTTCCCATTTTCAGTCACTTGTGATGTCTGCATTTTTAAAAAAATAAGTAAACAAAACACAATTTATAGACGTTTTTCACAATGACTTTATAAACTCAAAGTGACTTAAAGGTAAAAGAAAAAAAAAATCTAGTAATTATGGGAGCACCTTTTATTACTCATGCCCATTTACGATGCAAAAAAAAAGATAGCATCTATAAAAACACTCACCGTCCTTCAATGAGCCAGGTACATTTTGTTTTGTATTTATAGTTTCCAGGTCCATCAGTTACAAATCCAGAGGGTCCTGTTAACCTGAAAATGCAAAAAAGTAATGAAACATTGGACTAGATAAAGTTAAAATACAAACTGAAAAAGAAAAGTTAAGAATGAAGTTACAATCTGCATGGTATAATTTGTGAGCACTTTACATAATTTATAAACATAAACAACATAAAATAAATACAGCTTCGTTCCATAGCCAAACACATCCCAGGGGCTGATGTTTGCTAAACTGTAGCATGTTTTAGGGGGAAAACTTTGGTACTGTAGACAAGAGTTTGGGGCATACGTAGTTTCTTATGAAATCTTGTTAAACCTGGACATTGACTAGACACTCACATGCTACACACTCATTGCAACTAAGGAAATCTGTCAAGTCACACAATAAAAGGTTTCATTGGAGCCGAGTAATTGCCAGTTAGAGAGCTACTCAGTAGTAAAAGTAAGGGGGGGATCAAAGTCAGAGTTTCACTTGTATTCTTATTAAAATGGGACTGCGGTGAAGCAGTGCTTTGACAGAGAAACTGTGTCCGAAAGTACATTTGAGAGACCGAAGAAGAGGCATTGACAACCCAAACATGTTGTAGACGTTAAAACGACACCATAGACCCATTAAGGTCTCTAGCTTGCTGAAGTGCTTTGTGTGTGAACTGTGTCTTTTTTTTTTTTTTTTTAATCTCACCAAAAAGTGTAGATTTCAATAGAAATTGTCACTGGCTGTCAATCAGACAACAGGTCCTGTTACTTCTTGGTTTGGTTATCTCAGTGGAGCTAAAACACAAGAGGCAGAAATTTCTGTCTCGCAAAGACTTCTTATTGAGCTGGACTGGGAAGTCTGTGATTGGACAGTCACAGAAAGTCTGGGTGGCGTTAAAAGGGGAGGGCTTGCAAATATTTTGAGAGTGTAAGTTTTAGTTCCACTTCTTTTGTTAGCGCGAAGGAAGCTGGGCCTGTAGCCCCTGCTCCCCCCACCTTTCATAAAGCTTTGTCATGCATGTAACGGACCGTTTTGCCCACAAGAGGTCAAAAACCGTTTAGGCGATATTCCCCTTTATCAGCTGCACAGACAGCTACTGCAAGCACCAATCTCCCGAACTGCAAACCCACAAATTCACCAACTCCCGAACTGCAACCAAAGGAATACTCGAAACTCCCGAACTGCATACCAAGTAGCACTCCAAACTCCCGAACTGGAGACACACGAATAGCTGCTAGCAGACGAACAGGAAAAGCTCCCAAGCGGCTTACACTCCTGGCAATCAGTCTCTAACAGCATACAGTAAATCCTCCCCCCAATAATGAGATGACACTTCACTTTGAGGGTTAAGCAGGAACTGATTTACTGGGGCTAACTGCAGGTCTCCCATCTGGTGGACACTCCCCTAGAGGACCAAATGGGAGACTGGGACACAAAGTGTAAAAGGACCAATCACAGACTTACACATTTCAACCATCCCACAATGAATCACAATCCCTCCTCTCTGCCATGGAGATATTTGGGAAGTAATCCAATTATCTCCAAAGACAGAGGCAAAACTCCATTAACCACATGGCAGAAAAACAGTAAAAGACATAAAATTACCTACAGTTACATTCAGTACATAAAACATATACGTTCTACATATCCCCAGATAGCTCAGATCCGAGTGCACATTATTACCGAATGGCGCTCAGATCACAAACATACAGTTCAATCGCCATGGAGCCAAAGCCCTTCACATAGTCTTTTCGTTACATGAACAGGCTCCATGGCTTAGCTATCTGGGTGATGCTGTTCATCCGGTTAAACTACCGAATGAACAGTCATTCGGTTCCGCTCTCGAATGGGAAGGGAAGGAGGCTAGCGGCTCAGCTGTGTTTGTGCAATTAAGTGTCAGTTTTCAGTTCCATAGTTTAGGCACTGAACACCGCTGGCCGTTCGGGAGGTAAAATGGCCGCTGCCACGTGTTCGGCAACCGAATAAAGGCCTCCCAGCGTTCATCAATTAAGCTGCGGTTAACCGCAGCTTCTGGGCAGTCAATTGACGGCACACTCCAGTTCCCAGGTGGTCCATCGTTCAGTAGTTTGTTCGGTAGATTGAATCTACCAAACACCCTGGCAGAAAGGCATGAATAAACCTTTCAGCAGGGAAAATAACAGGTCTGAACTGCAGGGCCATAGTCTAAAGGGAGCAGGCAAGCAACCAGGCTTCTCCAGTGTACAGGTGGTTACGCCACAATGCATATAAAATTTATTTTTTTTAAAAAGTATTCCCTTATTGTTTAATGTTATACAGAACAGCAGAGACAGACTGAGCCACAGTTTATTAGTGAAGCAGATGATCACATGATAGTCAATAGTCATGGACAAAGGAGGATTGTGATAAAAACTAAATTAAACTTAACCTACAGCATAGAGGGGAAGAAGTCATCCACTAACTGTGGGGATATCAAATTCACATTCAGATAGGAGCTGCTGATATCTATACACATCGCTAGCAAAATCCCCAACAAGTGTATCGATTAAATGATATCCCAGAGTTTCTCTTCCGCAATCGGCATCTTACAAATCCAAGCAGGTCCCATCACTTGGACCTTAGTGTTTGTAGCCTACACTTCTACATTAACAGCCCAAAATCGTCAAAATTAAAGGAACTTTATAGTCACCCAAACCACTTCTTTTGAGTGAAGTGGTCTGGGTTTAGTGTTACGGTCTTTAACCTTTTAAGGACCAAACCTCTGGAATAAAAGGGAATCATGACATGTCACACGTAATGTGTCCTTAAGGGGTTAAAACACTGCAGTTTTTCACATTGCAGGGTTCAGTCCACTTCTAGTGACTGTTCGTATGACAGCCACTAGAGGCACTTCCACTGCATTAACCAAGTAAACCTCAATCACGTAATGAGGAAACCCCATTTGAAAGCATTAATTCAATGCCTTCCTATGGGTAAGTTGGAATGGGCGCATGGAGTTCGCTGCGCATACACGTTAGGACTCCAATGCTCCTCTATGAGCATTGGATTGGATGTTGGCAGATACATTCGTGACATTGAGGGAGACGAGATGTGAGCAGTACCGGAAAAAGGCAAGTAAAAAAAGGGGGGGGTGAGGGGGAAGAGGGGAATTTAACCCTTTATATGCAGGACAGGCAGGCTACCACCACTTGGGACAGAAACACTATGCAGGTATAGGCAACTGTCTGCACTCCAGATGTTTTGGACTACACCTCCCACGATGCTTTGCCAGCATTATGGGTGTAAGAGCTTTTGGGGGGCGGGATGTAGTCTACAACATCTGAAGTGCGGAAAGATTGCCAATCCCTGCCCTATAGTGTTCCTTTAATATATTTTAATAACTTCACCTACACATTTGCCAGCACTACATTTTTGGCCTGACAGATGCGTTTTAAAATACATTAAACAGCTCTTTTACATATCAAACCTAGAAATTAGAAAGAAGAGCTTTGAGAAGTAAAGCAATACCTGGAATAATCTTTCAGCGAAACAAATTTAAAGTTTAAAAACACATTAAATATGAAAAATGAAGCAGAACAAAAAATACATTTAAAAAAGCTCCACTAGTATTTAATACGGAGAAGGACTATGTGAACCAACTAAGTCTTATGTGCTGGCAGAAAAAATAAAATATCCATGAATTCACCCCAAACCTGCTGAGTTACGAATAAGGTAGGGCTCTGTTCTGTTGCTATCTGCCTCAAATGATAGCACATCACATGTTAGTATGAGCAATCCTTCCGTAATTCCCAGTAACTAAAGCAGAAGAGCAGTAGGGTTTTTCATTAGTAAAATGTTTATTGCACTGGGATCCTGGGATCACAATGAACAATCATTGGAACACGATGTATCATGGGAACAGGGGAACTCGTTCCGGAGGACAAAAAAACAAAAACACTCAGGCACAAACTTACTGAACTCTTTAAAAACTGGAAGAAGTAAATTCCTTGAAAGGATGTCCCGTCATGGTTTCTCCTAATTACTCAAACTGCAAAATCTATGTGAGGGAGGGAGGTAATGGGGAATTACAAGGGGAGGATCTCATATTTTCAGAATGCAGGAACTAAATAAAAAGGGAGCTAACTCCTGTCTGTGGAATTATACAATATCTAGGTCGGGTTAAATGGAAACTTCATGACACAAAGCATGTAAATATAATAGATTAAAATAAAAATTTGCTTTAACAAACCATGCAAATGAATGTCACTGAAAAAAGAACAGTCAGAAATGTTTGTCAACCCTTCTCCCCTGATAGCTTTCTAAGGAAGTCATAAAGCGGTGTGTGTGTGTGCGCATGCCTTTAAGAGGTCACAGAGTGCAAGCTCTCTACTTATAAGAAACTAATGTAATGCCTCATTCCCTCTAAATACTACACCAAAGGCTCTCGCTATTTTACAAAACTGAAAGAGGCAAAAATCAGGCTAAAATAGCCTAGACTATAGCAAAGATTTGTTTTGCTACTCAGCTATAAGACCGAATTTGGAATCCAGTTTTTAATTCACTTCAAAACTCTGAGAAAACATTAAAGGATCACTATAGTGTCAGGAAAACAAACTCGTTTTCCTGACACTATATAATCCTTAGGGTGCCCCCACCCTCAGGGCCCCCTTCAGCCACTTACCTTTATCCAGCACCGGGCTCCCTTGGCGCTGGTGACTTCTCCTCCCCCTCTGATGTCAGCTCCCGAGTGGAGCCGAATGCGAGGCCAGAGCCGCACGCGCATTAAATATGCCCATAGGAAAGCATTTCTCAATGTTTTCCTATGGACGTTCTGCGTTCTCAATGCGATTTTTTTGGCGGCTGTCAGGAAGACCGCCACTAGAGACTGGATTAACCCTACAATGTAAACAGTTTCTCTGTCCCCGGGGGAAGGGGGTGTGTAAGGCACCTAAATGGTGGGTTTTGCCCTATAGGGTTAGGAATACATGTTTGTGTTCCTGACCCTATAGTGTTCCTTTAAGGCTTTTTGCAGTACACATTGTGTTTTCAGAGAAAAAGCTGTGTTTACATTACAGGCTAGGGATACCTCCACTGGCCACTCCTCAGATGGCTGCCAAGGGTGCTTCCTGGAGCAGTTCTGCATAGTGTGCAGCACTGCCATTCAGTGTCTCCACCCTCTGCATGGAGACACTGAACTTTCCTTATGGAGATGCATTGATCCAATGCATCTCTATGAGGAGATGCTGATTGGCCAGGGTTGTGTTTAGCTTGTGCTGGATCTGCCCCCTTGACAATCTCAGCCAAACCAATGCTCTCCCATTGTGATTGGCTCAGAACAATTTCTGATGATGTCAGCCAAGCAAGCAGATCAGGGGCAGAACCCCAGCAGTAAACTGGAATAAAGGTATATTTAGAGGGGGCGAGGGGGCTAGATGGTAGTTTTAACACTATAGGGTCAGGAAACCATGTTTGTGTTCTTGACCCTATATTATTCCTTTAAGTTAATCCCATATTGGAGAACAGGCCTGATTAAAGGTGCTTAAGAATATTTTTTTAAAATACGTATGACATAATGTGAATAATGTGTATGTAAGGCAGAGTGTATGAACTATTAATCTGAAGTATAGAAGTCAAAACATGAAAATACTATACACCTGTAATAGAAACACACACTGACACACTCATTGATTTGACATACAAATTAATACTTTGTATTATTTGTATTTACGTTCACCCAGCCTCCCTACCTTTGGTGGTAGAACTGGAGTGGATTCTTTCCCTCTCACCCAGACAAAGCACATTCGGGCACAGTAGGCACTGTCCGGGTAAGCAGGTGCCCAGCCTGCCTTATTGCACAGCCGGCAGCCTCCTAGGGACCCCAAGATGGCCAGTCTGCAAGCTTTCGGCGTACCCCCAGGGTAAGCATATCACATGTTAAGAACCTGTGCTCTACTGTACTTGCTCTCTCAAACAAAGCAATGACAGACTGTGCAGATCTCAACACATATACTTCACACATATTAGCATCCAAGCAGGATATCAAAGATCAAATCGCTGCAACTACAACAG
The DNA here is from genome assembly GCA_933207985.1 of Pelobates cultripes. Taxonomy (NCBI): domain Eukaryota; kingdom Metazoa; phylum Chordata; class Amphibia; order Anura; family Pelobatidae; genus Pelobates; species Pelobates cultripes. The sequence continues at coordinate 25,126,408 of OW240917.1, forward strand.
AGTACTTCCTCCTTGCACCACAACCTAAGTAAAATAAGCAAGGGTGGTTATTGTGTTCATAGCATCCCTTCACAATATTTTAAACTCTTCTGTTTTGTCAAAAAAAAAAAAAAAACACACAAAAACCTACATTTACTGTTACTGAAGTTTAAAACGTATTATTTATAAAGTCACATATGAGCCCAACTGCTCATTTACAAGGGTTACAAATCGTTGTATCCTATATTTGTTGCAATAAATGGCATAATACAGACATGACATATCCATCATCACTCAACCAGCTGACAGAGGGGACCAGCAGGGATTTAACCCATTTTTGTACCTTTACTGCATGATGGTCTTATCGTCACTGGGAATTAAAGCTCTGCACATGACAGCACAGACCGAACTAAGGCGCTCTTGAGAAGTGACGCGTTTGTGATCAAGGACTTTTTTGGCACTTTTACCATACGTAAATTCTAACAAGATTTCATCCTGTTTAAGTGTACACACACTAATAATATATAATTTTTAAAGAGACTTAGGGCTGTCTTTGATACCCTATTTGTATAAATAACACAACATTAAATATAAATCCAATATTAAAAGATGGGGAACCCAAGTGCAACTAAAGAAAAATAATTATTAATAGATTCACTAAATAGTCCTGTGTTAATATAGGTCTAGGATTTCAATTAATTTTTAGAAGTTATAAAACAAATACTACAAGCAGTAAATTGCAGTTTTCAAATTCAACCTTTACAAAATATAAACAATGGTCACGGTTTATTAATTGGGGATAGAAAGAGACTTCCTATTAAATGTTGTGTTGGCCTAAATTGTTCCAGACAATGTATTAAAGACATAATAAAAGATATGTATCATATTCCTATAAAATACGCTACAATTGCTTCTTGTAAAAGGCAGCACACATGAAAAGCTTTTTGTTTTCTGTCAATATAACGAAAGAGCACAAAAATATTTTCATTTTATTATAACAGTATCATTAAAGGTATATGGAGTTGTAAGAACACAGCCCAAAATACAGAGGGCAAAATTGACTCTGTTCTATGAAAAACAATAATTAAGACACACAGTGAGTTGGGAAAATACAAGCCAATTAGAAAGTCTAATCTTTCCAACCCTCACATTGATATCTTTCATGTGTCTTGTTTTACATATTACACAAACACCATGGATAAAAGTTTTCACTGACACAAATAAAAAAAATTTAAAAAATCAGGTTAAAGAAAAAATAAAAAATAAAACACAATCTCAGCTTTTTATTAAGATAACTGTAACGGCACGACCAGGCATAAAAGGGTTAAACCGCCGTTTAGTAGATCTTCCCCTTCCAGAGATACAGGCACAGCTACTGCAGAACACCAAACTCCCGAACTGCATACAAGGGAATGCTCCAAAGTCCCGAACTGCATACAAGGGAATGCTCCAAAGTCCCGAACTGCATACAAGGGAATGCTCCAAACTCCCGAACTGCATACAAGGGAATGCTCCAAACTCCCGAACTGCATACAAGGGAATGCTCCAAAGTCCCGAACTGCATACAAGGGAATGCTCCAAAGTCCCGAACTGCATACAAGGGAATGCTCCAAAGTCCCGAACTGCATACAAGGGAATGCTCCAAACTCCCGAACTGCATACAAGGGAATGCTCCAAACTCCCGAACTGCATACAAGGGAATGCTCCAAACTCCCGAACTGCATACAAAGTAGCACTCCAAACTCCCGAACTGGAACCTCACGAATAGCTGCTAGCAGACGAATAGGAAAAGCACCCAAGCGGCTTACACTCCTGGCAATCAGTATCTAACAGCATACAGTAAATCCCCCCAAAGACGAGACAGAGCTCCGTGTTGATGGTCAAGCAGTGGTCCAAAAGATAGATCGTAGTCCTTTGTGACCAAAGGAAGCATGGCTTTTCTGCCCAAAACCAAGTAATCCAATTATCTCCAAGGACAGAGGCAAAACTCCATTGAACACATGGCAGCAAAAGACAACAAAACACATAAAAACATAACTGTGCAGCCATTGCACAAAACAGGTACATTCAACATATCTCCAGATAACTCAGATCTGAGCGCACATTATTACTGAATGGCGCTCAGAGCACACACATACAGTTCAATTGCCATGGAGCCAAAGTCTTTCCCATAGTCTTTCATTATACGTATGGGCTCCATGGCATAGCTATCTGGGGTATCACCGCTCAAACAGGGCACGCACCGAATGACCCGGCTTTCATGTCTTTGCAGGGGAAAAATCAAGCCTTTTAACATGGGGCCATAGTCTAAAGGCAACAGGCAAGCAACCAGGCTTCTCCCATGCAATGTGGCGAGATTGCTCTCGTCACAATAACCAATTACACATTAAAATGAATGATTGCACAATACATAGCCTATGTTTTTACATACAAGTAAATAGGTAAAGAGACACTTCCTGTAGACCCTATAAATGAAGTGGTTATGGGATCTGGAGTCCCCCGGAACCATCTTTTCATTCATCGTTAAATGTTTAATGTTCTAACGCTAAACAAGATACCCCAGCAGCCCATCGCCTCTGTGCTGTTTGGACTAATGAGGATGCATTAGCCTGAGCATTAGCCTTAGGATGCATTAGCCTGTGGCTGTGATTGGCATCTGACTGATTTCAGCCTATCACAGCCACCCATTGCTGGTATAATTTTGTATGCTAAGGAAGTATGTAAACTATGCCTTAGCCATACCTCCAGTAGAGGGTTGGGCTGTGGGAGGCCAGGGACCCTTATTCATTTTTAAACTTCTGGAAAATAGATTAAAACTGAAGGGAAAGGCAGAGCCAGGGAGCTGCAGGCACTATAATCAATTCAGTAAGATGAAACTATTATAGTGCTTATAGTATCCATTTACGTGCATCCCCTGGCTTACATTGGTCCTCATTGGTCAGAATCACCACGTATTTAAAAAAAGGCAACACAGTTAACAGAGCTAGAGCTCAAACTATGATGCTATGCACTGTGACGAAGTGCCCTTCGCCACTTGTGCCTGGAGGGGACTATAGACCATGTGCTGATAGCGGTATTTTCCCCTGCAGAAAGGTTTAATTGTGTATTTCTGCTGGGGCGTTCTGAACTTTCAGTATGGTAGTAGTGCTATCCCAGATAGCTATGCCATGGAGCCTATTTGTGTAACAAAAGACTATGGAAAAGACTTTGGCTCCATGGCGATTGAATTGTATGTATGTGATCTGAGCGCCATTCAATAATAATGTGCACTCAGATCTAAGCTATCTGGGGATATGATGCATGTATATGTTTTATATAGTAATTGTAACATTGTGTAATTTTATGTCTTTTTGTAACCATGTGGTTAATAGAGTCTTGCCTCTGTCCTGGGAGAAAATTTGATTAATTCCCAGGATAGAGAGGAGGGATTGTGATGTCACTGTGGGAGTGTTTTGTTTGTATTGTCTGTGATTGGTTATACTGGGTCCCACCCTGTGGGATGTCCCGTTGCATGGGGACTTGCATAAAAGCCAGTGTGTGGTCATTAAAACCAGATCATCTTGTACCTTTCTTGAAGCCTTGGCTCATGTTTGGGGGAAGGGATACCTACACTCTGGGGATTGCTATAATCACTTACTCCCCAGAGTAAGCTCTTGCAATAGCTTAATTTGTCCCTGCTACGCTCTCTGGATTTAGGAGAGGTTCACCCACTGGGAGCTGGATCCTGGTTGAAGCACCAACTAGTGATTGTCAGGGAGGCAGCCACTATAGGCGTATTTAGTCCTGCATTGCCATGTCTCCAAAACAGCAACGTTTCACCTCGCAGGACCAAAAACGGCAAGGAAATTGCACTCCAACCTCTTCACTAGACAGTGTGAACTTACGGGGAAATAAGTACAAAGCAGCCCAGTTTTGACCATGCATCTATTTTATCCACATAGAAGGGAGATTATTTATAATTCCTATTATAAGTGCATTGAATACCCAACATTCACTTCCAAAATTCTTGAAGGTCACCATTGCTAGCATTCACTTGATATCTGAAAAGGTGTCAGGGATAATCACTAAAGTGTGAACGGTAGCAATACAAAGCAAATTCAAATGTAATCAGTGATCATCACGTTTTAGCCCCCCCAAATTTTTTTTAAACCCACATCTCCAAATCAGGCCTTGTTTATAGTTTAGCTAGTCTGGCCTAAAGCATGAAACTCACTTTAAATTCCCAGTAACACACACACATTCAGTGTTATTCACCAAACACTGAATGTTAGCAAGCTAAAAATAGCACAGTAGCAGATTTTTACAAATCAGCTATTTTAGGTTCAACTTTGTCATTGAGACAGACTTAAATCTCTACAATTCGGTGTTTAGTGAGTAGGTATAGGACAAAGTATAGGACAAAGTTCATCAATCTTGTCTCATCACCAACTTACATCAGCAATTCATCCTTTCCCAGCGAACAGTCTGAACCATAGGACAGGGCTCGACAAACTCCAGTCCTGGGCATTTGTCAGCCCATTGAGCGAAGGCAGCAAGGGCACATGCAGGTAAATCAATGCATCTCTATGGGGAACATTCAGCGCCTCCATGCAGAGCGTGGGGACACTGAACGTAGGTGCTCCCTGCCTCCTCTACAGCTCAGTGAGAGCCAACAACCACTGCTCAGGAGAATCCATTAGCACTCCTGAGCAAAGCTCTGCCCCCTGCGCTTCTGGCTCTCTCCAAGTAATGGAGGCAGGGAGCGAAAGCCAGCTGACCCCAAGTAACAAGTCAAACAGTTCTAAAACAGTCTGACACCTTACAAGAGGATGGTACCAGATCACTCCTGGGACCAAAACAAATACAGCACATTGTAGTGGTTATGGTACTTGAAGTGTTACCTTAATGCAACATAGAATATTCTAAAATAAATTTTAACTTAAACGGACTATTCGTATTTCCCCCTAAAGTCCTGGTATTTATTAAGGACAAGTTATTAGAACCGCCATCAAAACAATTAACCTGTAATATAAATAACAGTAAGCAGTAATGTAATCTATATTGTCTTTATTTTTTATTTTTTGAAATTTCAGTCTTTCCAGACATTTGTCAAAAGCAAACTGTAAATCCGCAGAGTTTGAGTATATGTTGACTAGGTGTTTAATGTCCCAACACCTCCAATAGAAAGGAAAAAAAAAAAAAAGTAATGATTGGGAGCCAAATAATTCAAAGGTAACTCAGTACTCCCTGAAGAGGAAACCTTACCCTTCACACACGGAGACCGTTTAACGTCCTAATTGATACAGGTCACATGGGCTTTTAATGGACTGTACCTGCCTGAGGCAGGATTGCTTGACAGAATGTGCAACACATTCACAAAGATTGACAAACAAAAGGTTGCATACCTCATGCCTACAGCCACTAGGGTCACTCAATACCAGATACAGAACAAAAAGTTTACAACTGAAAAATACAGAAAAAAATAGTTTGTTCCGTGTTACTCTTATCTGGTTTCATTAAGCTAAACAAACTTCCTGCTTCCAGAAATATTGAAAGTACAAGAGCAAATGATGTCAAACACTGCAAAACACACACACAAAAGTTGAAATCTAAAGAAGATTTAAATTGGCTCTGTCATCCCCATCCGCCAAAGTAGTATTTCACACTTCAAAGATAAAGTCTTTATGAAATACTCACATTAACGGTGTTGGAATTTCACTGAAATTATAAAGCAGTCAAGAGATGGACTAAAACAAAGTAGGGAGTGTAACGGACCGGCAATATTAAATCCCACGAATTCCGCTGGTACATACAGTAACCAACAGTCAGCCCTGAAAAGCAAGGCAATATCCCAAATCCCCCAGTAACCGGACGAAACACAGTTCTGGGAGTCAACTGAGGTCTTTATTTGCAGCTCCAGTATTTATGCAAGTCCCCATGCAAGGGGTTTCCATACTGCCTTAGCAGGGGTAACAGTAGGGGACTACATGGGGAACTTCACATTCTGGGCATTTCTCCCATCAGACACTGCTGCACAAGAGGGATACTCCCACTGGAATATACCGTTAAGTGGATTATCCCTCCGTGCAGCAGAACCGGCAATTTACTTTAAAATGTATAACTTCCTTAATACTTAGTCGATTTACACGAATGGACGTTCGGTAGATAGCTGGGGTCTGAACACACCGTTCGTGAGAATACCGCTCAGATCCCAGCTAAAACAACCGAATGCCGCACGAAAAACACATTATTTATAACAGGTGAAAAGTACAGATTGATAGAGGTTGACCAAACTACAGAACGGCCCGGGACTCCCAAACGGTCTGGAAGCCCAGCGGTGTTCACGCCGTCTTCAGTTCCATGCGCTCGACGACCAAACACCGTTGGGGAACAAAGGATCCAAGATGGCCGACCCCCGTGTGGTTGGTAGCCAAACGACGGCCACCTAGGAGAGCCTCTAATTACCGATTGCAACATTGTTGCAATCGGTTAACAAGCACCACACGTCCCTTAGTGTGTGGGCTATTGAAAGATCGTTAATTTGGTTCACGAACAGCCCGCAAAGGCGCTGTTCGTGAAACGAAATAGAAAATGACTGTTTTCGGCAGATAGCTAATACAGGCAATACAGCATGCAGGATACAGCAGATTACAACCAAGCACATATACAATGGTATTAAATATACAGGCAACCCTTAAAAGCATATTGTCTCTGTTTAGTCCAAGTGGCTAGGTTTGCCACAGGGAGTACCGTATTTTTCGCTCCATAAGACGCACTTTTTTTCCCCTCAAAAGTGAGGGGAAATGTCTGTGCGTCTTATGGAACGAATGTGAAGAATTACTTACCTGTCTTGGAGCGTGGGCCGGCTTCACAGCGCGCTCCGCGGTCCAGGAACTTCTATTTCAGGTTCCGGTTTCCGGCGGGACTGAAAGGAAGTGTACACACTGAGTGTGCACACTTCCTTTCAGTCACGCCGGAAACCGGAACCTGAAATATTAGTTCCTGGACCGCGGAGCGCGCTGTGAAGCCGGCCCACGCTCCAAGACAGGTAAGTAATTATGGGACAAGGGGAGGGGGAGACACTATGGGACAAGGGGAATGGGACACTATGGGAGAAAGGGAGGGGAGGAGACTATGGGACAAGGGGAGGGAAGGAGACACTATGGGACAAGGGGAGGGGGGGAGACACTATGGGACAAGGGGAGGGGGACACTATGGGAGAAAGGGAGGGGAGACACTATGGGAGAAGGGGAGGGGGGACACTATGGGAGAAGGGGAGGGGAGGAGACACTATGGGACAAGGGGAGGGGAGGAGACACTATGGGACAAGGGGAGGGGGACACTATGGGAGAAAGGGAGGGGAGACACTATGGGACAAGGGGTGGGGGGGACACTATGGGACAAGGGGAGGGGGAGACACTATGGGACAAGGGCAGGGGGGGACACTATGGGAGGGAAAGTGCACTATGGGACAATGGGAGGGGGACACTATGGGATCAGAACACTAATGGACAAGGGGAGGAGGAGTTAAAGAACACTATGGGACAGGGTAGGAGGGGTTAACAATCACTATGGGACAGGGTAGGAGGGGTTAACAATCACTATGGGACAGGGTAGGAGGGGTTAACAATCACTATGGGACAGAGGAAAGGGGGGTTAAAGATCATTATGGGACAGGGGAGAAAAAAAAATATTCTGAACAAACTGTCCCATGGTAAGAAACACTATGTAACAGTTTGTTCAGAATATTTTTTTTTCTGGGTTTCCTCCTCTAAAAACTAGGTGCGTCTTATGGTGAGGTGCGTCTTATGGAGCGAAAAATACGGTATTTTGTCTTAGTAAATTTTCACTTGTCAAAATTTGACAATAAGATGGAACTACCTTTCTCCAGCTCTAGCAAAAAGCTCTGTTTATGGAGAATTCCAAAGCCTTCTCACTGTTGTACACTTGCAGATGCCCATGATGTGGGCTTTTGGCAGCTTAAGAGCGAGGAACACAATGAAGACCATGGCGGCATCCATGAGGGACATGTTCAGGTAAATAAAACTCACTTTCCGCTTTATCCCACAGCCAACAGACACCCAGAGCTGCATTAATACTGCGCATTACAGGAGTATTATATAAATGCCAAAATAGGGTTCATGGAAAAAAAAAAAAAAAAACTATAGTAATACCAACACCCAAATACAAAAGGTTAGTGATTAATCTTACTGCACACTAAATAGTTTCATGTATGACGCAGAACTGACAAACTAACTTTTATATGTCCACAAAAAAATAAACATGTACTATTAAAGTGAAATGAACAATGCTCTTATTTAAAAAAAATAAAAGGATCACATGGTAGTCTTGATTTCAAATAAAATCAGTCAGTGTAAACAGTGTGATGCTGTACAAATTCTTCATAGTTCCCAGCCCAAATCCCAGGATTCTTTCTTCAATGCGATTGTAACAGGAGCATTCTAGGATTCAGAGGCAAGCATTGGAAGCAAATCAGTCTCGCAGAGGAGGCCAGGATTACAGCTCTATATATTTGCCAGTTTCTTCACAGGCACTTTATATAATAAATATTTTTTACACTAAGGGAACATTATAATCACACTGGTGGCTGGCAGGTCCATTTACGGCAGTCCTTCTGCATAATATACTGTGTTTATAACGAATATATATTCTGGAAGTCTGCACATGTAGACAGAAATGCAGCCCCAATGGGGAGAGAGCTTAGCGTAATCACAAAAATACAAGTTCTGAATTTACAAAGCATTTTGGATTACAGTATGGGAAGCCAGGCTAAGAAAGATTGTTCCACACTGTTTCTATTAAAACAGAAGTTTAAAAAGTGAATACTGAAAAGCATTTTCACTGTAAATATTTTGTTACAGGAACGCTATAGTGTTCAGGATATAAACTTTCCTAATGCTATAGTGTCCTGTATCTAACATAATAGGTTCGTCGGTCCCCCCACCCCCATTCGGTTAAAAAAAAAAAAACAACTTTATTTTAACGTACCTTTTTCTAGCTCGGTGGCTCCCTTACACGATATCACAGCGATGGTGGGACCCAACGCTATGCAAGCACATTAGAAGCTTCCCAGGAGGAAAGCAATGAATCAATACTTTCCTATGGAGAATCTGAAGACATTAGCCATTCACATGCAAAGCGTGAGCATGTCCAACATTGTTTGATAAGCTCAGTTAGGGACCGGGAAGCTTTTAAATTGCAAGGTTACACAGACAGGGGAAATGCACCCAGACCACTTCAAATCAAATGAAATAGTCTGGGTGCCCGTAGTGTCCCTTTATACTGGATACTGCTGGAGAGTTTCAGCTGACGGCTCTCAGCAAACAACTGCAATTATGTGCAACGAAAGTTGCACGGAATTGGCATCAGCTTGTCTGAAACTCTAGTTCCAGGGCTAACAACACTCTAAATTATGCTATTTCATAGCACGGCGCTACACATACAGACACCAGGAACCACTTCAAATCACAGAAGTGCCCATGGTGCTTATAGTAACCATTTAAAGAGTTAAACACTCTCTCCAGAAGCAGTGCAGGACAATTTTATAAACAATGGGTTTGTATTCTAAAACAGATATTCTTACCTGAACAGCATGGAATAAAGGATATTGCAATATCTATATCGAACAAAAAAAAAAAAAAAACACTTAGAAATCAATTGTTTTAGAGCACCACGTAAATAAACATAGCAATGCGCTCAAGTGCTTTAAAGGGATTCTAGAGAGCAGAGTTCTAAAAACAGAACCGAACAGTCTTCGAGGAAGAATTCTGCAGGGACTGGCAAGTACATTAAACCCTTTTATACCACGCAAAGCACCATTAAACGTGCAGATGTGATGCGATCCCTTGTTGCTGCGATGTTCAGATCTGATGACTTACAATCTTTTTAAATTGGCATCTTCTCCAAACCAAGGAGCGGAATATGGAAAATAAAATTTATAAGCCAATACGTGCAGCAAGATCAGCTCCATGTCATTGTGTTGGAAAGCATAGAACAAGTTACACTGTAATAATTATGGAAAATTACATATTTACAGGGGACGGTGATTACAATATACCATTAGAACAGTCAAAATGGTACAATCACTTTTGGGTTCTTGATAAAGATGGAATCTTTATTGGGAAAAATAAAATCATATATAGGAGGTTAAAGGGACACTGTGGGCACCCAGACCATTTCACTTCGTTGAAGAGCTCTGGGAGCAGTAGCCTGTGCTCTTAGCCCTGCAATGTCAAAAACACTGCAGGGTTAAAGGGTTACTCCAACCACCATATACACTGCAGCTTGAAACACTGCCCATACAGAGTTATTGTGAATTGTGAGCTGGGGGATAGTTGCACTGCCAGCACACGTGACATTTGTAAGAACGTCTGCCAACAGACAAACATTTTCCCTTTTGCAGGAAGAGCATTTGCAAAGGAAAAAATGCTTCTCCTTGACTCCCTACACAGTGCACTGCCTCCGACTACCTCCACTGAAGTAAAATAATAATAACTCGGCCGCAATCCTAGCATGGGCTCTGAGGCCCCTGTGACGTCGGAGGGGGTGTGGATGTCAGTGCCAGAAGTTGTACCCGGTGCTGGATTCCAGGTAAGTAAAACTTATTTTCTGCAGGTTATACTGCAAACTGATGGAGGACTGTATAGTGCCTAATAGCAGTGGCGGACTAAGGGGGGGGCGGTCAGCCTCGGGTGCCACCTGGTAGGGCGTGCCTTGACCCTGGTCTTGGGGCTGGAGGGAGATGTGTGAGCTGTGCCCCATGGCAGCTGGGGTGTCACATAGTTCACACGGAGACCAGCAAGATGAACTGGCCGCACGGGAGGACAAAGGGGCGGAGCTATGACTGTTTGGGGCCGGAGCCTAACAGCGAGCAGGGGCGGGGCTTAACATGGCCCTTACAAGCTGCTGTAATCCCTGCACCTCCACTTCCAACCAGGGAAGGACCTCAGGCCAGGGAATTCACTCCTCCAGCCCACACTGTCTGTAAGTATAAGAGTGTGTGTGTGTGTGTGTGTGTGTGTGTGTGTGTGTAACTGCCTGAAACTCTGTGTGTGTGTGTGTGTGTGTGTGTGTGTGTGTGTGACTGTCAGTCTGTAAGTGTGTGTGTGACTGTCAGTCTGTAAGTGTGTGTGTGACTGTCAGCCTGTAAGTGTGTGTGACTGTCAGCCTGTAACTGTGTGTGACTGTCAGCCTGTAACTGTGTGTGACTGTCAGCCTGTAACTGTGTGTGACTGTCAGCCTGTAACTGTGTATGTGTGTGACTGTATTGTGTGTGTGTCTGTGTATAACTGTCTGTCTGTAAGTGTGTGTGTGTAACTGTCTGACTGTAACCGTGTGTGTGTGTGTGTGTGTGTGTGTGACAGTCTGCCTGTGACTGTGTGATGCTGCCTGTAACTGTGTGTTACTGTCTGCCTGTAACTTTGTGCGTGACTGCCTGTAACTGACTGTGTGTGTTTGTGGCTGTAACTATGTGTATGACTGTCTGCCTGTGACCGTGTGTGTGACTGTATATGTGACTGTTTGTCTGTAACAGTGTGCGTGACTTTGTAACTGACTGTTTGTGTGTAACTCTCTACCTGTAACTGTGTGTATGACTGCTTGTAACTGTCTGCCTGTAACTGTGTGTGAGGGGGTGCAGGGGTTTTAAAAAGTTACCAAATTTGTTCAATACATTTTTTTGAAATCTAACAAATTTTAAAAAATTTAGTAGGGTTTTTTTTTTTTGGAGAAGGGTGGGGTAGGGGGGGTGCTAAACCCAGGACCCGCCCCGGGTGCCACATGCCCTAGGTACGCCCCTGCCTAATAGGGCATCTTACACAGTAAAGGTCTCCCCCCGCAACCTCAAAAGAATTGGAGTAACCTTTTAACCCCTTAAGGACACATGACATGTCATGATTCCATTTTATTCAAGAAATTTGGTCCTTAAGAGGTTAAAGGACCACTCTAGGCACCCAGACCACTTCACCTAAATGAAGTGGTCTGGGTGCCTGGTCCCTCCAGGATTAACCCATTTTTTTTATAAACAGTTTCAGAGAAACTGCTATGTTTATAAATGGGTTAATCCAGCCCTCAAATCCTATAGTGGCTGTCTCATTGACAGCCACTAGAGGCGCTTGCGTGATTCTCACTGTGAAAATCACAGTGAGAACACGCAAGCATCCATGTAAATGCTTTCCTATGAGACCAGCTGAATGCGCGCGCAGCTCTTGCCGTGCATGCGCATTTAGCCGAATGGGAGGATCGGAGGAGGAGAGCTCCCCGTCCAGCACTGAAAAAAGGTAAGTTAATCCCTTTCCTCTCCCCAGAGCCGGGCAGGAGTGGCACCCTGAGGGTGGGGGCACCCTCAGGGCACTATAGTGCCAGGAAAAAGAATATGTTTTCCTGGCACTATAGTGGTCCTTTAAAGTCTAATTCTAGTGGCTGTCAATACTCTGTCATGTGACATAGAAACCCCCATAGGAAAGCACTGATTCAATGCTTTCTTATGAAGAAGGTTTGTGTGGCGGAACCAACCTCGCCACTATGCACTGGAGAAGCCTGGTTGCCCGCCTGCTGCCTTTAGACTATGGCCACATGTTGAAACGCTTGATTTTCCCCTGCGAAGACACGAAAGCCGGGTCATTCGGTGCTTGCCCTGTTTTAGCGGTGATACCCCAGATAGCTATGCCATGGAGCCCATTCGTATAATGAAAGACTTTGGCTCCATGGCAATTGAACTGTATGTGTGTGCTCAGTAATAATGTGTGCTCAGATCTGAGCTATCTGGGGATATGTTGAATGTATTTATTGTCTTTTGCTGCCATGTGTTCAATTGAGTTTTGCCTCTGTCCTTGGATATAATTGGATTACTTCCCAATTATCTCCAGGATAGAAGACTCTGTGGAACTGGTTGGGCAGAAAAGCCATGCTTCACAAAAGGACTACGATCTATCTTTTGAACCAATGGATATTTGGAGTATGCTGATTCTGAAAATGTAAGTTTTATGTGAATGTGATGCATACTTTTCAAGTTATGAATAATATGGAAAAATTGTATTTCTCTGCTTGTTATAATTACATTGTGTAAGGTAATTGTATCACAGGCAGAGAGGAGGATTTTGTGTGGGAGTGTCTGAGTGTATTGTACATGTTTATTGGTTGTTTTCCAAAACCCTGTGGGTGGTACTAATGTGTAGGAATGTGTACATAAGAACAATAAACCCACAGCTCTGACTAATTCTGCTTAACCCTCAAACGAAGTGTCGTCTCGTTATTAGGGGAATTGGATTGTATGCTGACTGCCAGGAGTGTAAACATTTCGTATGGTTTTTCCTGTTCAGCTGTTTCCAGTATTCGTGTAGTTTGCCGTTTTGGGAGATTGATGATTGCAGTAGCGGTCTGTGCATCTGAAAGGGGAATATCGCCTAAACGGTTTTTAACTTCTTGTGGGCAAAACGGTCCGTTACAGTTTGTATTCCGAATACTATAGTGTTCTTTTAAAAAAAAAAAGTGTATAGTTCATGTGATGCATAAAATGGGTGTTTAAATTTGAGATGGAGCGTCCCTTTAAGGGCTATTACCTTAGCTACTCATGTTTCAAGCCCTGGGCTTGCATTACTACAGTCAGAAAAGCGTGAATATCATCTATCTTGTCAGCTTTGAAGTACACAGATTAAAGCGGCACTGTCATGCCGAAACCCGTTTTTTTTTTAACCCCCCTCCCGCCTCCACTACATCCAATTGACCCACTAGTCACCCCCAAATGCCCCTAAGCCCCCCACATTACCTATTTTTTAATCCTTATTTTCTGCCCCGATCTTGATTTCATAGCACGGCGCTACACATACAGACACCAGGAACCACTTCAAATCACAGAAGTGGCCATGGTGCTTATAGTAACCATTTAAAGAGTTAAACACTCTCTCCAGAAGTAGTGCAGGACAATTTTATAAACAATGGGTTTGTATTCTAAAACAGATATTCTTACCTGAACAGCATGGAATAAAGGATATTGCAATATCTATATCGAACAAAAAAAAAAAAACACTTAGAAATCAATTGTTTTAGAGCACCACGTAAATAAACATAGCAATGCGCTCAAGTGCTTTAAAGGGATTCTAGAGAGCAGAGTTCTAAAAACAGAACCGAACAGTCTTCGAGGAAGAATTCTGCAGGGACTGGCAAGTACATTAAACCCTTTTATACCACGCAAAGCACCATTAAACGTGCAGATGTGATGCGATCCCTTGTTGCTGCGATGTTCAGATCTGATGACTTACAATCTTTTTAAATTGGCATCTTCTCCAAACCAAGGAGCGGAATATGGAAAATAAAATTTATAAGCCAATACGTGCAGCAAGATCAGCTCCATGTCATTGTGTTGGAAAGCATAGAACAAGTTACACTGTAATAATTATGGAAAATTACATATTTACAGGGGACGGTGATTACAATATACCATTAGAACAGTCAAAATGGTACAATCACTTTTGGGTTCTTGATAAAGATGGAATCTTTATTGGGAAAAATAAAATCATATATAGGAGGTTAAAGGGACACTGTGGGCACCCAGACCATTTCACTTCGTTGAAGAGCTCTGGGAGCAGTAGCCCGTGCTCTTAGCCCTGCAATGTCAAAAACACTGCAGGGTTAAAGGGTTACTCCAACCACCATATACACTGCAGCTTGAAACACTGCCCATACAGAGTTATTGTGAATTGTGAGCTGGGGGATAGTTGCACTGCCAGCACACGTGACATTTGTAAGAACGTCTGCCAACAGACAAACATTTTCCCTTTTGCAGGAAGAGCATTTGCAAAGGAAAAAATGCTTCTCCTTGACTCCCTACACAGTGCACTGCCTCCGACTACCTCCACTGAAGTAAAATAATAATAACTCGGCCGCAATCCTAGCATGGGCTCTGAGGCCCCTGTGACGTCGGAGGGGGTGTGGATGTCAGTGCCAGAAGTTGTACCCGGTGCTGGATTCCAGGTAAGTAAAACTTATTTTCTGCAGGTTATACTGCAAACTGATGGAGGACTGTATAGTGCCTAATAGCAGTGGCGGACTAAGGGGGGGGCGGTCAGCCTCGGGTGCCACCTGGTAGGGCGTGCCTTGACCCTGGTCTTGGGGCTGGAGGGAGATGTGTGAGCTGTGCCCCATGGCAGCTGGGGTGTCACATAGTTCACACGGAGACCAGCAAGATGAACTGGCCGCACGGGAGGACAAAGGGGCGGAGCTATGACTGTTTGGGGCCGGAGCCTAACAGCGAGCAGGGGCGGGGCTTAACATGGCCCTTACAAGCTGCTGTAATCCCTGCACCTCCACTTCCAACCAGGGAAGGACCTCAGGCCAGGGAATTCACTCCTCCAGCCCACACTGTCTGTAAGTATAAGAGTGTGTGTGTGTGTGTGTGTGTGTGTGTGTGTGTGTAACTGCCTGAAACTCTGTGTGTGTGTGTGTGTGTGTGTGTGTGTGTGTGTGACTGTCAGTCTGTAAGTGTGTGTGTGACTGTCAGTCTGTAAGTGTGTGTGTGACTGTCAGCCTGTAAGTGTGTGTGACTGTCAGCCTGTAACTGTGTGTGACTGTCAGCCTGTAACTGTGTGTGACTGTCAGCCTGTAACTGTGTGTGACTGTCAGCCTGTAACTGTGTATGTGTGTGACTGTATTGTGTGTGTGTCTGTGTATAACTGTCTGTCTGTAAGTGTGTGTGTGTAACTGTCTGACTGTAACCGTGTGTGTGTGTGTGTGTGTGTGTGTGACAGTCTGCCTGTGACTGTGTGATGCTGCCTGTAACTGTGTGTTACTGTCTGCCTGTAACTTTGTGCGTGACTGCCTGTAACTGACTGTGTGTGTTTGTGGCTGTAACTATGTGTATGACTGTCTGCCTGTGACCGTGTGTGTGACTGTATATGTGACTGTTTGTCTGTAACAGTGTGCGTGACTTTGTAACTGACTGTTTGTGTGTAACTCTCTACCTGTAACTGTGTGTATGACTGCTTGTAACTGTCTGCCTGTAACTGTGTGTGAGGGGGTGCAGGGGTTTTAAAAAGTTACCAAATTTGTTCAATACATTTTTTTGAAATCTAACAAATTTTAAAAAATTTAGTAGGGTTTTTTTTTTTTGGAGAAGGGTGGGGTAGGGGGGGTGCTAAACCCAGGACCCGCCCCGGGTGCCACATGCCCTAGGTACGCCCCTGCCTAATAGGGCATCTTACACAGTAAAGGTCTCCCCCCGCAACCTCAAAAGAATTGGAGTAACCTTTTAACCCCTTAAGGACACATGACATGTCATGATTCCATTTTATTCAAGAAATTTGGTCCTTAAGAGGTTAAAGGACCACTCTAGGCACCCAGACCACTTCACCTAAATGAAGTGGTCTGGGTGCCTGGTCCCTCCAGGATTAACCCATTTTTTTTATAAACAGTTTCAGAGAAACTGCTATGTTTATAAATGGGTTAATCCAGCCCTCAAATCCTATAGTGGCTGTCTCATTGACAGCCACTAGAGGCGCTTGCGTGATTCTCACTGTGAAAATCACAGTGAGAACACGCAAGCATCCATGTAAATGCTTTCCTATGAGACCAGCTGAATGCGCGCGCAGCTCTTGCCGTGCATGCGCATTTAGCCGAATGGGAGGATCGGAGGAGGAGAGCTCCCCGTCCAGCACTGAAAAAAAGGTAAGTTAATCCCTTTCCTCTCCCCAGAGCCGGGCAGGAGTGGCACCCTGAGGGTGGGGGCACCCTCAGGGCACTATAGTGCCAGGAAAAAGAGTATGTTTTCCTGGCACTATAGTGGTCCTTTAAAGTCTAATTCTAGTGGCTGTCAATACTCTGTCATGTGACATAGAAACCCCCATAGGAAAGCACTGATTCAATGCTTTCTTATGAAGAAGGTTTGTATGGCGGAACCAACCTCGCCACTATGCACTGGAGAAGCCTGGTTGCCCGCCTGCTGCCTTTAGACTATGGCCACATGTTGAAACGCTTGATTTTCCCCTGCGAAGACACGAAAGCCGGGTCATTCGGTGCTTGCCCTGTTTTAGCGGTGATACCCCAGATAGCTATGCCATGGAGCCCATTCGTATAATGAAAGACTTTGGCTCCATGGCAATTGAACTGTATGTGTGTGCTCAGTAATAATGTGTGCTCAGATCTGAGCTATCTGGGGATATGTTGAATGTATTTATTGTCTTTTGCTGCCATGTGTTCAATTGAGTTTTGCCTCTGTCCTTGGATATAATTGGATTACTTCCCAATTATCTCCAGGATAGAAGACTCTGTGGAACTGGTTGGGCAGAAAAGCCATGCTTCACAAAAGGACTACGATCTATCTTTTGAACCAATGGATATTTGGAGTATGCTGATTCTGAAAATGTAAGTTTTATGTGAATGTGATGCATACTTTTCAAGTTATGAATAATATGGAAAAATTGTATTTCTCTGCTTGTTATAATTACATTGTGTAAGGTAATTGTATCACAGGCAGAGAGGAGGATTTTGTGTGGGAGTGTCTGAGTGTATTGTACATGTTTATTGGTTGTTTTCCAAAACCCTGTGGGTGGTACTAATGTGTAGGAATGTGTACATAAGAACAATAAACCCACAGCTCTGACTAATTCTGCTTAACCCTCAAACGAAGTGTCGTCTCGTTATTAGGGGAATTGGATTGTATGCTGACTGCCAGGAGTGTAAACATTTCGTATGGTTTTTCCTGTTCAGCTGTTTCCAGTATTCGTGTAGTTTGCCGTTTTGGGAGATTGATGATTGCAGTAGCGGTCTGTGCATCTGAAAGGGGAATATCGCCTAAACGGTTTTTAACTTCTTGTGGGCAAAACGGTCCGTTACAGTTTGTATTCCGAATACTATAGTGTTCTTTTAAAAAAAAAAAGTGTATAGTTCATGTGATGCATAAAATGGGTGTTTAAATTTGAGATGGAGCGTCCCTTTAAGGGCTATTACCTTAGCTACTCATGTTTCAAGCCCTGGGCTTGCATTACTACAGTCAGAAAAGCGTGAATATCATCTATCTTGTCAGCTTTGAAGTACACAGATTAAAGCGGCACTGTCATGTCGAAACCCGTTTTTTTTTTTTAACCCCCCTCCCGCCTCCACTACATCCAATTGACCCACTAGTCACCCCCAAATGCCCCTAAGCCCCCCACATTACCTATTTTTAATCCTTATTTTCTGCCCCGATCTTGATTCAGGGCGCCGCCATCTTTGTGTGGGTAGATGAAGTCCCTGTGGGACACGTCATCAGCCCACACTAGATAGACTGTGAGATTCCCGCACATGCCCAGTGAAACACCTGGACATGCGAACGGGAATTTCATCTATTCATTCATTCATTCATTCATCAGACAGACGAATGAGTGAATAGAAAGATCAGCCGAACAAACAAACACAATGTATCAGTGTATGTTTGTTCGTGCAGTTTATTACAAGGAGGGAGCTACCGGCGTGCAGCTCCCTCCTTGTAATATGTAACTATAGAAGCGGCAGGGAGCAGTGCTCCCCACCACTTCATAAGCACCCCAGTACCCCCTCTCACTCTATGGGGGTCAATATGACCCCCATAATAGCACAAGAGAGATTTAAATCTCCCAAATGCCCCTACTCACTATACCGCGAGTAGGGGTATGTCTACTAAACAGTGAGCAGCCTGTGGCG
>OW240917.1:25153249-25341975 GCA_933207985.1 Pelobates cultripes
CTACATAGACAAAAAATTTACCAAAACGTGCAGATTGTTCCCGATCGGATTGCTATTACTTTGTGGAACGTTTCGCCGAATGGTTCACGGAATATCGTCGTTCTTGTGGCGAAATTTGTCCCATAGGAATGAATGGCAAAGCTAGAGTGGGAGCTGGCAAAAGCTGAAAAATCAGGACATGATTTCTAAACTGCCACCACTCCCTTATTTTCAGGCCCACCTACACAAATCTTATATCAAAACGTTCAGCTATCCCTGCTGCCACTAAACATGTCAACGGCTAAGCCATAGTCCTGATAGTTTTCACAATATAATCATTTGTTTGCAACTAACGCCGTCCATTGACATTCATTGAAACTTCACTCTTCAAAGCTCAAATTTGAAGTGCAATTTCTAAACTGCGACTGTGCCTTCAATTTTAATACTTCAGAGACATACTATGCATCAAAATGTAGGTCTGGGTCTTGTGATTCCCACAATATAAAGCTCTTCACTGTAGGAGTTATAGTTTTTAAGATACGGCCGTTAGAAGATGGCAACCGCCAAAATACTCTGACCTGTGTCAAGCTTCAGCAGCAAGTGATGTCATAGACAGGGCCTTTTGAACACCTGCTAATGTTTTTATAAATGTATGGTTTAATGTAACTGTGCAACAACGTTGCAATTAAATGTGCTATGTAAATGATAACAGTTACTCCGCCCACTCCAGTTGTAGACTACAGGTGGAGGCAAGAACACTTCACACAATTTCCCCAGAAATTGTAACTTTTCTAGTTATTATTATTATTATTATAGCAAAATTTGCCACCCTAACTCCTCCCACAGTTTTTACACTACATAGACCAAAATTTACCAATGCAGATTGTTCCCGATCGGATTGCTATTACTTTGTGGAACGTTTCGCCGAATGGTTCACGGAATATCGTCGTTTTTGTGGCGCAATTTGTCCCATAGGAATGAATGGCAAAGCTAGAGTGGGAGCTGGCAAAAGCTGAAATATCATGACATGATTTCTAAACTGCCACCGCTCCCTTATTTTCAGGCCCACCTACACAAATCTTATATCAAAACGTTCAGCTATCCCTGCTGCCACTAAACATGTCAACGTCTAAGCCATAGTCCTGATAGTTTTCACAATATAATCATTTGTTTGCAACTAACGCCATCCATTGACTGTCATTGAAACATCACTCTACAAAGCTCAAATTTGAAGTGCAATTTCTAAACTGCGACTGTGCCTTCATTTTTAATACTTCAGAGACATACTATGCATCAAAATGTAGGTCTGGGTCTTGTGATTCTCACAATATAAAGCTCTTCGCTGTAGGATTTATAGTTTTTAAAATACGACCGTTTGAAGATGGCAACCGCCAAAATACTCTGACCTGTGCCAGGCTGCAGCAGCAACTGATGTCATAGACAGGGCATTTTGAACACCTGCTAATGTTTTTATAAATGTATGGTTTCATGTAACTGTGCAACAACGTTGCAATTAAATGTGCTATATAAATGATAGTTACTCCGCCCACTCCAGTTGTAGACTACTGGTGGAGGCAAGAACACTTCACACAATTTCCCCAGAAATTGTAGCTTTTCTAGTTATTTAAGAAATATTTAAAATAAATAAAATAAACAAATAGTAATAATACTTATAAAGTTAAGTCTTAATGTCCAAAACGCGTTTGTTTCACTCCTTCTGGAGCTTCCTCAGTCAGCTGTCACACACACTCTCCCAAAAGGAGATTCTGGTTCTAGTTTTGTACTGAGAAGCTTATTTGTAATTTGCAGATCGGAAGGCACATGTCAGGAAATAGATTATTCTAATTAGAGTCTCTGCAGGTTATAATCCTCCAGCTGCCATTGTACTCTAAGCTACTTTGGCTGACATTTGTGAGAGTTTTAGTTCATTGTAAACAGAGCCTCAATTTATTGTCCTGTACATGTGTAACTGCAAATCATTATATTATACACAGTTGCATGAAAAAGTATGTGAACCTTTTGGAATGATATGGATTTCTGCACAAATTGGTCATAAAATGTGATCTGATCATCTAAGTCACAACAATAGACAATCACAGTCTGGTTAAACTAATAACACACAAAGAATTAAATGTTGCCATGTTTTTATTGAACACACCATGTAAACATTCACAATGCAGGTGGAAAAAGTATGTGAGCCCCTAGACTAATGACATCTCCAAGAACTAATTGGAGTGAGATGTCAGCCAACTGGATTCCAATCAATGAGATGAGATTGGAGGTGTTGGTTACAGCTTCCCTGCCCTATAAAAAAAAACACACACCAGTTCTGGGTTTGCGTTTCACAAGAAGCATTGCCTGATGTGAATGATGCCTCGCACAAAAGAGCTCTCAGAAGACCTACGATTAAGAATTGTTGACTTGCATAAAGCTGGAAAGGGTTATAAAAGTATCTCCTTGCTGTTCATCAGTCCACGGTAAGACAAATTGTCTATAAATGGAGAAAGTTCAGCACTGCTGCTACTCTCCCTAGGAGTGGCCGTCCTGTAAAGATGACTGCAAGAGCGCAGCGCAGACTGCTCAATGAGGTGAAGAAGAATCCTAGAGTGTCAGCTAAAGACTTACAAAAGTTACTGGCAAATGTTAACATCCCTGCTTTGCTGCGTCAGGGCCTGGACGGATTGCTATCATTGAAGGAAAAATGAATTCCCAAGTTTATCAAGACATTTTGCAGGAGAACTTAAGGCCATCTGTCTACCAGCTGAAGCTCAACTGAAGATGGGTGTTGCAACAGGACAATGGCCCAAATCATAGAAGTAAATCAACAACAGAATGGCATAAACAGAAGAAAATACACCTTCTGAAGTGGCCTAGTCAGAGTCCTGACCTCAACCCGATGCTGTGGCATGACCTCAAAGCGATTCACACCAGACATCCCAAGAATATTGCTGAACTGAAACAGTTCTGTAAAGAGGTATGGTCAAGAATTACTCCTGACCGTTGTGCATGTCTGATCTGCAACTACAGGAAACGTTTGGTTGAAGTTATTGCTGCCAAAGGAGGTTCAACCAGTTATTAAATCCAAGTGTTCACATACTTTTTCCACCTGCACTGTGAATGTTTACATGGTGTGTTCAATAAAAACATGGCAACATTTCATTCTTTGTGTGTTATTAGTTTAAGCAGACTGTGATTGTCTATTGTTGTGACTTCGATGATGATCAGATCACATTTTATGACCAATTTGTGCAGAAATCCATATCATTCCAAAGGGTTCACATACTTTTTCTTGCAACTGTGTGTGTGTGTGTATGTATATTATATATATATAAATACATTGCTAAACACAAAAAAAACACCATCTAAGCCATAAGGCTTTAACAGTGCTATTACTAGTGCAAGGCATTCTGGGTAGGCATATACAAATGGCTTTGCTCCTCTTCCTGAGTTGTTTCAAAGCTGTTGCATACAGCAGACACATACTCCAAGGAATCCATGTTTGAAGTGGAATTATGAGGCAAAAATTTTGTTCTTTGTTGAGTTTATTTGCATACACCTACCCAGAATCCCTTGCAGTAGTGAGAGCACTGTTAAAGTGAGATTTCTGTGGGGAAAGCAAGTCTTATGGCTTGACTGGTGTGTGTATTTGTGTTTAGCAATGTATTAACTATCCACTTCTGGTGGAAGGTGTTTTCATCCACACTTTTTTCCTCACCACAACACTTTTGTGAGAATTGCCATCTGGCTTCTTCCTTTGGCATAGCTTGGCATAGATTATTGCGATCAAAGGTCCAGAGTGTGGAAAACATGTTTGAAGCCATGAACACCTGGCTTCTAGGGTATACTAAGCCCTGCTTAAAAAAAATAATTTAAAATTGTATATTACAATCCTGTATTGTGGTTGGCGCAGGTCTGTATTGTCCCCGATACACTAAGTGGACAATATGCTCATTTCAGGGAGGACAGTTGAGTTTTCAGCAGAGGCTTATTCTGCAGCTCAAACTGTATGTGTCTTCCGGAATTCAGTTTATGACCGAGCAAGCCTATATTAATGAAGCTCCAGCTGTAAGCTTTGCTGCTCTCTCCGGCCTGCCCGTCAGCTTTTTCATACCACTTGTACAATTACCTCCATTAGCCACTCCCTTCATGTTAACCAAAAACATGTGTCGATAAAGTACAGTACAATTCATACAGTGGTTAGGAGGAGGCTATGTGATGAACCTCTGGTACCAGACAACATCGAGCAGTCACTGCTTCAGTTTCACCTTCGATCTGCTGTTCTTGCTCTGGAGAAGTTGCGTTTAGTTCTTAATTTAAGCAAATCTTAAATGTTCTGCCATTGGAAGTAACTCGCCACTATTTCTACAATTCCTTCTGCTTGTTTTTGTGTGTGAAGGTTTGGTAGTCAATTATGTGATTGTGTAACTATAAGAACAACTTCACTCCCTAATTACTGTGCCAAAAACCCACAGGTTACACAAGAAGTTCCTTGAGAACCTTATTTTGAGGGTATCGTACAAAAGATGTATCTTATTATTTGAATAGTTTGTAATACAACATGTATACTTGTGCTCAAAGATTCATGTATGCTGGCAGACATCTAAAAAATGACCGTGTCTCTGTTTTTTTTTACGAAGCAATCCATACAGTGTGGCTTATGAGCAGAGAAAGAAGGTCCTCTCACGAAATCAGATATTACAAATAACCCTATGTTTCCCCCTTCCATTATTCTTTAGCACCATGTACGTGTTTGGAGGGTTTAACAGTCTTCTGCTCAGCGATGTCTTGATGTATACACCCAAAAGCTGTGAATCGTTCAGCAGTAATCGCTCCTGTTTGGAAGCAGGACCTGGCTTACGTTGTGTTTGGAACACCAGCTTGATAAAGTGCGTTCCTTGGGAGATGGCTACTCCTGAGCAGGAACAATGGAGTCTGTTCCACTGTCCCAATAAAACATGTAAGTCTGATATATTGTATAGCAGATTAAAACCGAAAATACCTCTGCAGGGTGTCTATTTTCATCTTGTGTTTAAAGGGACACTACAGGCCAGAGTTGACCCTTTCATTTTCAAAACATTGTAGAATTTCCAGTTACTTTAAACATGCGTTTACAAGGCAAGAGTCTTGCCTTGCTTTGGTTTCATAGTTTATTCCCTCTTTCTCAGATGCAGATAATGAGAAATGCGATCAATATACGGACTGCATTAGCTGCACTTTAAATACAAATGGCTGCGGGTGGTGTAATGATATTTGTATTTCCGCAACAAACAACTGCACCGGAGGCCAGGTCAGTAAATATTCGTACAGAATTGTCTGTTTCAGAGACTAATTCAGAGATCAAATGGAGAGTCAATCATCATGTAAGACCTCAAGCATGGTTTTCAGTAATGTTAGCCATTTCAGTAAAAAAAAAAAAATTTTTATTAAATTTTTTTTTTTAAATGCAACTTATTAAATATATTAATAAAAAAAGTTTTTGTTTTTTTTTTCTGTTTTTTTTTGTCTTCTTAATTTGGTTTTATGACTTGTACTGTCCACCCCTTTGACAGGGAGAGAAAAGGAAAGTGAAAGCACTTTCCTCTAGCTACACCATCGCCTCCTCACCAACAGGAGGCGCACAGACACTGATAAAATCCTCAAATCACTTTAGAAAAGGCAAATAATATTGTCTTCTCTTCTGTATACAACTTTATTCTTTGCATATGTTTTATAGAGTTTCCCATGCATTCATGCATTTACAAATTCTATATACCATATATACTCGAGTATAAGTCGAGACCCCTAATTATACCCCCAAAAACTGGGAAAACTTATTGACTTAAGTATAAGACAAGGGTGGGAAATGCAGCAGCTACTGGTAAATTTCTAAATAAAATTAGATCCCCCCAAAATTACATTAATTGAATATTTATTTTGTGTATATAATGAATGCTGTGTATGAATGCAGTTTATGTGATGTAAAGTGTGTAACCTTGGTGGGGAATTTTTATTTTTTTTAAATTATTATTTTAATATTAAATTGTGTGTTTTTTTAAAATATTATTTTTATTTTAATATTTTTTTATTATATTATTTATATTTGTATTTATATATTTTTTGTCCCCCCCTCCCTGCTTGATACATGGCCAGGGAGGGGGGCTCTCATTCCCTGGTGGTCCAGTGGCATGGGCTGTGTAGGAGGGGGCTGGCAGGGGGACCTGCAGAGAGCTGTTACTTACCTTTCCTGCAGCTCCTGTCAGCTCCCTTCACCTCTGTGCCAGTCAACTCCCTTCTCCTCCACTGTAAGTCTCGCGGTCTGTGCCGCGTGGAGCGTAACCCGTGGCAACGCTCTGACCCCGCGGCTCTCGCGAGATTTACAGTGGTGAAGAAGGGAGCTGACTGGAACGCAGGAGAGAGAAGGGAGCTGATAGGAGCTGCAGGAAAGGTAAATTATAGCTCGCTGCCAGCCCCCAACAGGACCGCCGAGCTTGTAATGAGCCCGGCGGTCCTTGTCTGTATTATGGCAATGTAAGTTGCCATAATACAGACATTGACTTGAGTATAAGACGAGTGGGGGGGTTTTCAGCACAAAAAATGTGCCGAAAAACTCGTCTTATACTCAAGTATATACGGAATCTTTCTACCCTAACGATCATTTTATTTTACTATTGGGCTATTTCACTTACATACACAGCCACGCAATCATACACATAGCTACATATAATATGAGAGAGATTCACAATCACATATGTTTTTAATGATTACACCTCTCCTTCTAATGTTAGTAAATCACTCCACATCTTATTCTCCTATTATGTCAGCTATTTGGTGTATTGCAGGCATCGCAATGTTTTTATTAAGCAGATGGCTGTTTAACGTAGCTACTCTGGTATTCTAAATCTACTCACAATTCTTATCAAAGGTTTTATCGTAACAGTGCCATGTACAAGTTCCCCAGTAATCACAAGATGACTTGGTGTGACTTAATAAAATGTCTCCTCTAAGTTGTGCTTGACAAAGTACTAGCCAGTGTAAATTGATTTTTGTGAACTACGGACGTATGCTGCTATGAATATGCTATCAAATGTTTATCTAGATGGTATAGCCTATCCCATACAATATAATCAATGAGTGAAGTTTGAAATGTTTTATAAATAGCCCTGTAATGCGAAAGGAAGCGGTGACTCTTCATTTACTATATTTAGAAATGTAATTGTGTGTATTGTAGTGCACCATGCACATCAAGCACCAAGTACTCTCTTCCAGGAAAGTATCTCCCCGTGAGGAGTGGCACACCATCTCTTTAGCACGGGTTGGTATGTGAGCTGTGAAATTTAATTCATGGCACTCTGATAAGACATAAACACTAGATTTATCTCTTTGCCGAAATTGAGTGCCGCCATCTTGACTCTCAGATATTTCTGTAAGCTCTCCTCCTTTTGTTCATTAAGCATAGTAAGAAGAGTGTTTTTAAAAAAAAAAAAAAAAAAAAATTGGCTTCTCCAGTGCAGCTGTGTCATGATTGAACGCATAATACACGTTTTAGGTAATGTTTTATTTTAAGGTGTCATTTTAAGAAAAACGATGGTTCCCCTTCAAATTTAAGAGCAAAAAATGTATCTCATTTGGGGGCAGTGAGTTTGTGTAAAGCATGAGGAGTGTAGGCATTTTATTTAATCTGGCAATTCAGGGGGTTTGTAGTCCTCTTTTAACATATTTCTCTTTTGATAACAAAATATGTGTTGAGTGTTATTGATTAAGGTGAACACAGAATTAATATGAATCTTGTGATCCAGGGTTTTGTCATGTCATCTGATAACTGCCCCAAAAATAACCCTGGGTATTCCTGCAATAAGAAAACCAGCTGCAAGAGCTGCTCAATGGACCAGAACTGCCAGTGGGAGCCCAGGAACCAGGAGTGCATTGGACTACCAGGTATGGGCTGCTCATGACCTTCCTCTTGTCTTGTGTAGATTTTTCAGGCAAGCATAGACTGGACCTTGCTTGCAGGACTTCACAGGTTTCACCTGTCGTTATCCGTGATTTAAAAAAATCTACAATGCTTTCCTTAATGCTTTCACAGTATTCATGCCACCATTAAAAGACTACGGAAGTCACTCACACCACTATATCTCAATGAAGTGGTCTGCGTTCAATGGTCCTGTTGTTTTCACCCTGCAATTTAAAACATTGCAGTTGTATAAAACTTATAGAACTTATAAACTTAAACACACCGCTAGTGGCTATCTTTCCGACAGCCAGTAATAGCTCTTACGTTGCATTGACACATTATAATTCTGTCATGTGACATTGCAGCCCATATGAAAATTCAACATTCACACTTGAAGGGACACTATAGGATCAGGTATTCCTTACCCTATTGTTTTAAACCCACCATCTGCCCCCCCTCCCCCCTTGCCTCCCTAAATATAGTAAAATCTTACTTGTATTCAAGTCTGAAGCTGCTGCCTCTGCCCTGAACTGCTTCTGTCTGCTGACATCAGAAGTAGTGGTCTGAGGCAATCACAATGCTTCCCCATAGGATTTGTGTAAACTGTCAAGATGGCTGTTCAGGGGCAGAGCCAGCACAAGTCAAAAACAGCCCTGGCCAATCAGCATTGAATTAAATCAATGCATCTTCATGAGGAAAGTTCAGTGTCTGCATGCGAATTGTGGAGACACTGAATTACAGTGCTGCTTACTCTGCAGCATTGCCCAAGGAAGCAGCTTTAGCAGCCATCTGAAGAGTGGCCAGTGAAGTTATCACTAGGCTGTAATGTAAACACGGCATTTTCTCTAAAAAGACAGTGTTTACAGCAAAAAGCCTGAAGGTAATGATTCTACTCACCAGAACAAATTCAATAAGCTGTAGTTGTCCTGGTGACTATAGTGTTTCTTTAATATTTACCATGTGTTTCAATTACTCATTACCTTATCTGGCTTTAGGTATATAATACAAGGTAGTATAAATTTATTGTGAGCCCACGTCATGCTTGAAAACGAGCGAAATCTCAGTGTATCCTTACTAGTAAAATATATATATATCATTTCATTCCTTTATTTATTTTTCTCCTCTGCTGTTGTGTGGCATTGGTAGACTTTTTAGAGTAGCAAACAGAGAAACCTCTTGTTTTATTTATTAATTTAAGTGTTTATGTAAGATTCTGCTCTCAGCTATGCATCTTTGGGCAGCTTATCAAATCATGACTTGCTGTACTGGTCACAGATAAGTGTTTAAGGGTTATATGTATATTAGGTGATTTATAAAATGGTCTGAATTTATAATTATACTGGCTCACTATGTTTGCCTTTTCTTTTCTTCTCTCATTTGCCAGAAAATATCTGTGGAGTAGGTTGGCAGCTGGTTGGCAGCTCCTGCTTAAAAATAACTAGCGCCAAGGATAACTATGACAATGCAAAGCTGGCGTGTCGTAGCCACAATGCAGCTCTGGCGTCACTCACCTCTCAGAGTAAGGTAGACTTTGTGGTCAAGGAGCTCCAGAACATGCAGGTAAGTCCTCCTGATCCATTCAGTGCTCCAATGCATGGAAGAGCAGGGAGAGGAGGGAGAGGAGGAAGGGGGAGGGGAGGGTGGCGAGGGGGGGAGACTAAACTGACTAGCTGGTTCTGATTTGTTGCTTTGTGTGTTTTTCAAGCAGAATAAAAACTAATTGTAGGGCAGTGCCGAATCATACATGATATTAGTGGGTGCTGTACCCCTGGGATATCACTGCTTTTTGCTCTTGCCACCTTTAATTCGGTCCTGATAATCATATGACATGGGAGTTGCTGGGCAAGGCAAGCAGTGTTATTGTGTTTGTGTATATAGTGTGGTCTAATGAGTGTGTTTGTTCAAGTTATCGATGTGTAAGCTATTTCTACACCCAGCAAATACTTCTTACAGTTTTATCGGTGCCAAAAACAATTTTCTCTGGGTGTCAGGCTTCATTTGTGAGCGTACATCTGAGTAGGGTTAGAATAGCTAGGGAGTGGAGCATTTACGCTTAAAGAATGTTTTACAGAAATCAATACCTTCTGTAGTTAACAGTGATGCTGGTATTGTTTGTCTCTATTTATTTACATAATGTTGTATTCTGCCAGATTTGTTTAATCACAATCTGTATGGAATAACTGATTATCGAAAACTGGTTTTGAAATTCTTTATAGTTTAAAAATGTATATGATTTATGATGAGTTATGATTTAAAAACAAAAAAATGTTTTGAAAGGGGCAATCTTCACTTGACAGGTTTTTTTTTTTTTTAAACTAACAAACAAAACACTTATAAAGAGATACATCTATTCAAACCAAAATAAAGTGAGAAAAGCATTGAAAAGTGTGAAATAAACATTGATACATTTACTATAAGCTCGGTCAGATTGCATTGGTGGGAACAACTCTCAGCTAGAGGAGCTCTTACCCACCCATTTCTGTTTCTGACTAGTCCACTAATGACAGAAACAGGGCATCATTGTGTGCAACAACAAGCTTTCCATTTTCCTTGATTTACTAACACAGGAGGGAGAGCGAAAAATGACACTGAAGCCTGATCTGCATGATCACACTCACTCTCTTTTCCCTCTGTCGAATGTTACAAGGTGAAGAGACCTTGCAACGGCACATGTACATCTGTCAGGCATGCCCAATGCACTTTTCCAACATTCCTAGGGATAGGTCACGGATTGGTTAGATCTGTCTCCCCTGGAGTTAGTGTGGAGCATAGGAAAGGAGAAGCATTTAAATATGAAAAGGGAAAAAAAATAAATCACATTTACCAACTCAATAGCTAAAGCTGTTGAATGAGGCGCTTGCCTCAAAATGATGCATGTCTCTTTGATTATTTTTTGCTTTTTCATTAGCAATCTTATTTGCATTCTAACATCATGTATGTATATCTCATTAGCCAAAGACGGACCTTACACCGTGGGTTGGACTCCGAAAGATTAATGTATCTTATTGGTGCTGGGAGGACATGTCTCCGTTTACCAACACGACCCTCCAGTGGCAAGCAGGGGAGCCCAGTGACGGTGGATTTTGTGTGTATTTGGCTGAGCCATCTACGGTGGGGCTCAAAGTAGCCTCCTGCATTCATCAAATCAATGGGAGTGTGTGTGAAAGGCCTGGTAAGCCGTCCGATAAATGTCACAATGCTAAGCTATAGCCAGCACGTCTGGGATGGTGTGTGAATCAGTTAGTTTCCCTAAGTGTGAGTGACTGTGAATTTAACCTGAATAAAGTTTATTGCTTGTAAATCGTATTTAAAATAAAATCTATATATATTTGTGTGTGTGTATATGCTTTACAAATTGAAAGGTCTTCTGGTTTCATTTCCCAACAAATGGAACATTTTATTTTGTTTTTCAGCCAATCACAGTGCTAAGCAGTGCCGCACCCCATGTGCCTCCAGGAGTCAATGCGGTGAATGTACCAGCGCCAGCTCGGAATGCATGTGGTGCAGCAACATGAAGCAGTGCGTGGACTCCAGCGCTTACGTGGCTTCATATCCATTTGGACAGTGCATGGAGTGGTATACCACGAGTACCTGCCCACGTAAGTCCCCTCTAACACTCTCTTTTTTTTTTCTGTTGTTCCCGACAACACATGTTAATTCTATTCTTTTCAGATTGTGTCCGAAATTATATTGTATCTGTCAATAAATAACTCCTCTTGCAGCATTCTTTTAATGAGCTTAGTGTAATTTGTAATGGACATTGTAGTCACTTTAACCTTTTATAGTACATGGAGTCCTATTCAATGTCCTACAGGGTTTTGGAAAACAACCAATAAATACGTACAATACACTCAGACACTCCCACACAAAATCCTCCCCTCTGCGTGTGATACAATTACCTTACACAATGGGTAATGTAATTATCACAGACAGAGAAATACAGTTTTTCCTCATAATTCATAACTTTAAAAGTATGCATCACATTCACATAAAACTTACATTTTCAGAATCAGCATACTCCAAATACAAACATAGGCCAAATCATACAAATTGGTCCAGTGGTTCAAAAGATAGATCGTAGTCCTTTGTGACCAAATGAAGCATGGCTTTTCTGCCCAAAACCAGTTCCACAGAGTCTTCTATCCTGGAGATAATTGGGAAGTAATCCAATTATCTCCAAGGACAGAGGCAAAACTCCATTAAGCACATGGCAGTAAAAAGACCGTAAAATACAATAAAATACACACGGTTACATTTATTACATAAAATTCAGACATGCAACATATCCCCAGATAGCTTAGGTCTGAGCACACATTATTACTGAATAGCGCTCAGACCACACACATACAGTTCAATTGCCATGGAGCCAAAGTCTTTCCCATAGTCTTTCATTATACGAATGGGCTCCATGGCATAGCTATCTGGAGTATCACCGCTCAAACAGGGCAAGCACCGAATGACCCGGCTTTCATGTCTTTGCAGGGGAAAATCAAGCGTTTCAACATGGGGCCATAGTCTAAAGTCAGCAGGCGGGCAACCAGGCTTCTCCAGTGCATAGTGGCGAGATTGGTCTCGTCACAAAAGCCATTCCCCCAGTAACTGGACGGGGCACAGTTCTGGGAGTACAACAACACTTTATTGAGCCACATGTGGCTTATATGCATAGCCCCATGCAAGGAGTCTTCATCCCAAACACCCAGGGGTCGTATCCCAGGATCCTCTACACCTGGGAGCCAAAGTGCTGGAAGTTGCTGTCCCTTTGTCTCCCAGGTATAGACAGCGCCAGATGAGGAGGGAGAGGGGGGAACATTCATCCTATGAGCCTCTGTGTCTGGGAGCCGAGGCTCGGTAAAATGGATTGTCTCCTTGTCTCCCAGGCACAGAAAAGCCTGTCAAACTAGCCTGTCCCCCACAAGTGTCCACACCAACCTCAGGGAACCTCACAACGATACATTCCTTGACCAGTCTCCGTTCACAAGGTTCCTGTAAGAAAACCAGGCAAGCGAAGCGTCTCCTTTCGCGGTATGAATGCTCCCCCTGGCTGACGTACGTCTATACGAATGTCGGCCACCCAGAGGAGCACTCCATTACTTCCCTTGCGGTTTCACACTTCTGTTGCGAGTGCGAACCTTCTGATTAATTGTTGTGAACGTTCCAATGGGGCACTGGGGAGGTCCTCGTTCGGGAAACGAACGAACTGGGAAACAATCCACAAATGCTCCCCCTGGCTGGCGTTCGTCTATACGAAATGGCGGCCACCCAGGGGAACACTCATTAATTGCCTCCCTTGCGATTTCGCAACTATCTTAGAGGTGAGAACGTTCTACTTGAACGTTCTAAATGGGATATCTGGATGGTAACCGTTCG
Organism: Pelobates cultripes; assembly: GCA_933207985.1. Classification (NCBI taxonomy): domain Eukaryota; kingdom Metazoa; phylum Chordata; class Amphibia; order Anura; family Pelobatidae; genus Pelobates; species Pelobates cultripes. The sequence goes on from OW240917.1 coordinate 25,166,526, forward strand.
GGAGACGGAGTTCCTTTCGTATGAGCGCTTCTGAACAGGGAGCATGGTACAATATACGAAAGGCAGGGAAAAACACACAATACCAGTGGAGGGCACCCGAACAAGCAGTGGTTCTGCCACATGAGGTATGGCTAAAGCAAACATTACACACTTCCTTCTAGCCATACAACATCATACCAGAAATGTGTGCTGTGATAGGCCTAAAGAGTCAGCTGACATTATCACAACCACCCATTGCAGCTTTGATTAATTCTTCCTCAACTGCACAGAGGCCAAGGCTGCATGTGACATTCTGTTGCCAAAGAAACCTTATTGCACTTTAATATAGATACAGCATTTAACATGCCTTCCTTGATTGCCATGGTCAGTAATTCATACTTCAATTACCTTACTTAATAGCTGTAGTAGCTCCATATGCTCTCAACCTTGGTACTGGCATCACTGTGGACTTTTCCATTGTCAGACACCAGCCACACACTGTGACCGTTTCTTTGCATCACGGATTAGTTTAGAGCTGAAAAAAAATCACAATACACGGCAAGGATTTATACAGAGGGTTGTTACTATACACTATTTTTAAAATGTCTTGTGTAATTTATGTGAGTGCTGAATTACTGTAAATATATAGCAAAATGTTAATACCCATTTCTGCCTTTAAATACAAATTATAATCTCATATCAACTATATAATATAAATATATACTCTCTCTCTCTCACACACACCACACCACACCACACCACACCCCCCCCGGAATAGAAATCTTTCTTCCTCTTCAAGACATCCCCCTACTAATTACAAGACGCATTTGGTTAGGGAGATTGCGAACCCCCAAAAAAGGGGAGATCACAGAATGTTTCCAACAGAGATCTCAAACCCTGAATCTCAGCAACAGGTTTGAAGGGTTGAATACCCCTGGAAAAAGGAGGGCGATAAGTGGAACAAGAAAAGTATAAATTCTCACCCGTGTAAATGTGACGATCGAGGGATTTTTAGCAAATCTAATAGTGTTATAACTTGATGAGAAATTCTGCCTTTAAATAAAGATTTAAAGTTTAAAGAACCATCTAATTTTTTTTTTAATTGTTTGTGGATGCACAAAAAAATCATTAGAAAAATGTTTGAAAAGGTTCTTCATTAAAAAAAAAAGAGTGAAGGACTAAATTTTAATACCAGAATAGTGTATTAATACAACTGATTTTTTGGGACATATTTTAAAGCTGTAACAAAATATGCAATAAAATAGGATCCATGCTATTAATGGACCTTTATTTGTCAAGATAACATTGTGTACCGATTGCATGTTTATTTCATGGGTTTGTCCCCATAGCTGAGAACTGCTCTGGATACCGGACCTGTGGACAATGCCTGGAGCAGCCTGAATGTGGTTGGTGCACAGATCCCAGTAACACAGGCAAAGGGCAATGCATGGAGGGAGCAAACCGGGGCCCAATAAAAGTGCCAAGCAGCACCCTGGCTAAGAATAACTACCTGGAACCTGTGTTAAACGTCAGCATGTGCCCGGCCGATAACAACTATACTTGGTCTTTTATCAACTGTCCAGGTGCCAAGAAATATTTATCATAATTAATTTTCTATTTTATTATTGTTTCTTTTGTGATTCATACTAAAGTTTATTACTTTTAACCAATTTTGGGGGTACGATTAGAACATTTTTTTTTTTTAGTGCATTTTGGGTTCGAGTAAAAGAATTTTACAGAAAGATGTTTCAGGAAGCGTCTTGCTATAAAATATCTTCGATCAGAAAAGATCAGCTGTAGCCATATTTGGTTTGGTATATAATTTTACACTTTATCAGCTCTTTCTCTTTATCTGTTGTAAATCTGTAGGAAAAGCAGTTTCCACTGCTTAGTTTATAAATCCACACATTTGTTTAATCTGCCTTTGTGTGGTTATATTACATATTCTAGAAAACCAGCTACACTGCACATTAGAAAGAGATGTCTGAAAAGGGTAAACTTAAAGGGACACTCCAGGCACCCAGACCACTTCTGCCCATTGGAATGGTCTGGGTGCCAACTCCCACTACCCTTAACCCTGCAAGTATTGAGGACCTACAGCGTCGCTGAAATCCCCATAGGAAAGCATTATTCAATGCTTTCCTATGGGGAAGTCTAATGCACGTGTGCAGCATTGCCGCACATGCGCATTAGGTCTCCCCCGCCGCCGGATGGCGTTGGCGGGGGAGGACCCTGACCCAGCGCCGAGGGACATCGGCGCTGGATACAGGTAAGTCACTGAAGGGGTTTTAACCCCTTCAGCAACATGGGATGGGGGTCGGAGGGAGAGGGGGGACCTGCAGTGCAAGAAAAACTTTTTTTCTTTTCTTTTTCTGGCACTGGAGAGTCCCTTTAAAAGCAACCAGCAGTGGTCTGGAGTCTCTCATTCTAGGCTATGGAGTATGATTTTGTTTTTAATTTTTTTTTTTTTTTTTCCAATAAGCTCTTGTCCAATAGAGGTTTATGGGATAAGTAGTTTACCACCCACACTCAGCGCTACCAAACACATAGGATTATTAGAACTTCTTAGATTGTTGCTTTACAAATGCAGTAATAAGTGCTCAGTAATATACTGTGGCATAAAGTATGGGTCTTTATAAGAGCAACCTTAACTGAATATGCGCTATTAGTTTGGAAAAACTCCTCTTCCTGTTGTCCGGGGTGGAATTTCCAGTGCGTTGAAGAAAGCATTTCAGCTGGAATAATACGTTTATTGTGGACTGCCATGTGGCCTAGGAACACATATAAAAGATATAGGAACCCCCACATGACATACATCCCCAGAAAGGTCTTCTTGGAGCACCCATTGTGTCCGAAAAGCGCCCAGATTGGATATTGCTAGCCTGCATTACGTACACACCCTGCACCCATAATAGACACAGGAGTCGTTCACAGACCTAATTAAATTGTCCATTTTAAACTCTTGGTGATGGTGACTACTGTCACACTGATGATTGAGATTGACACAGTTTTCATGATATTATGTATAGAGGTATATTCACTAAATTGAGAACTGTCAGGAATTCAAAGTCAATCTGAGGATATCTGTAATTTTCATTGTATGTCAGAAATTCAAATTCAAATAAAAGCCCATGTAACAACGAACGATTAGTCCCTTTCCCTTTGATGTGGCAATTTAAAAAAAAAAAATATTTATTTTACAGAACTGGGAATATTTTTCTGTGTCTTTTTCAAAATATGTCTCCCAGCTATTGCTAGGCTTGCCATCCTTCTATTAGGCTCCCCCCCAGCTTGTGATTTTAAACCCAATTTCTAATCTTAAAACAAAGAAAACCTGCTCTGTGTTGTTGAATGAGATGAGAATACATATTGTTCCTTTTTCGCAGCGTGTCAGTGTAACGGTCACAGTAAATGTGTCAATGAAAGCATATGTGAGAAGTGTGAAAACCTGACAACTGGCAAAAACTGTGACACCTGTATCTCCGGCTATTATGGAGATCCAACGAACGGAGGAACATGTCAACGTGAGTATTGGCTTGTTTTTCATGTAATCGTTACAGCCTTTGAATGTTGGAGAATTGCCAAGTTGAGTGGATTAGCGTTTGCTGAGTGGCAGTCTGTTTTCCTAGGTAGTTTGTACAGTCCTGAGTTTAATCTTGGCGCTATCACCGTAACAAGTTCCTAAACCTGTCAAGAAACGTGCACAATTCAGTCATGGATAGTAATAGAAGGGAAGATGAGGGCAATCGGATATGACCAATGTGCTTGCTTCATTTACATCCCAAAGACTAAAAAGGGAAATATTGTTAAAAAAACAAACAAACACCAAATGTAAAGAGAATAAAAGAATCAATAATAAGTTATAACCGACTGTAACCTACTCTGAGATTTATTTTGAGTCTGACATTTCCTCTTTTACCACTAGGTGTCCTCTTCTCTGAGTCTGGAAATCTCTCGGTCTAAATGTTAAATATAAAATAAAAGATGCAAACCCTGCAAAACCTTACTCAGATTAAAGGCTGATCGCCCATCAGTTATTCTTGGCTGATGGGAAAAGATATGTGATTTTTCTTGAGTTTATTGCTGGTTTCCATTGCAGGCCTGCACCTCTTTCATCTCGGAGAGAATTATACCAGACCAGATTGCAACATTTATAAACTCACAAGTTCTTTTAGCAAGCAGTGATTAGAAGCAAATGTACCGATTTAAGTGAGAGAGAAATGTATTTCAGGCGTCCTTCTGCGTGTGCCATGTGATTCAGCTCTGCATGCAGTTTGTTATAAAGAATATTTAATTTGCATATTGTGCCACATAGTGAGTTTACAAACAAGCGTGGAAACAAATATTAAACGTGATTACATTTTTTGGCCAGTCTGTTAGCTCAACTGTTGGCTGCTGGTTGTCTACCTTGTAACTGTCCCTTTAAGTAATGCCCCTCCATCACAGATCCATCAGTTTGACCTTCTTTTGCTGTCCAAGGCTTGGTGAGCTTACTACTGTAAGTGTGCAGAAAGTGCTGCAGCCACAGGGAGTATCGCATCCAGTATGCATTGTTTGGCTTTGTGGAGGGTGGAGGCTGAAGGCAGGAGGGCGGGCGAGTTGATTGGATGATAAGGGACAGTAAAGGGGAGGCTGGTGAACGAGCAGGGCGGTGGAGGAAGAGAGTAGGGCAGCGGAAGGCAAAGCAGTGCGCTGTGAGGAAATTGATACATTTGTAGTTTTTGCTATAATTCCCTGAGGATGATGAAGCCAGCAGGTCTTGATTAGTTTGTTAACACTATAATTGCTGTGTATTAACCATCAGTTTCTCTTTTAATAGGCAAAATGGGTCTTAATGGAGGGAATGTTTGAGTTTTCTAATAAAGTGATGCTGTTTTTCTCTCACAGCCTGTAAATGTAACGACCACGCATCGATGTGCAATACAAACAGTGGGAAGTGCTTCTGTACCACCAAGGGGATTAAAGGCGAGGAATGCCAGCTGTGAGTGCTTTTTTCCTTATATTGTAACATGCCCCCAAATCCTTCCTTTTGGTCCATGATGCTGGAGAACCCCTTCTGCTATACATGGCATTGACTTACAGAAACCAATAATCTCAGCTAGTGGGGATTGTATTAGTCATATCATTCCTTAAAAAACAAACAAAAAAAAAAACGCAGACCATTCCCAGGCACAAGTTACTTTTTGGCGCCCTCTGCTGGTCTGTATGGAATGTGTTTGCATCTTTTCAGTGAAGGCTCATCCCATTAAGGACACTCCAGGCACATGGACGGCAGTAATGTTTGTTAATGCTTATTTACAGAAATGCCATGCTGCAGAACTCCTCTTCCATCTGTCACTTCTGTAAATAATTGAAATATGACCATAAATCTGGTCAGCTGTCTGTATCCCTGAAACTTTGCTGTACATTAAGTTCATATTTATGCATGCGCAATGCAGTTGCCAACGTCTTGTCACTGGCACGTAACAGAATCTTTCTGCTTGCCACATATACAGGCAGCTTAATTGCTGCATTACCCCTTACTCTCCGCAAGCTGACTTCATAGGACTTACAAGGTGCAAAGGGATTTAAAAGGCACATGAAAATTTAATCTGATGCGAGTTTGTCTACACTGCACCAAAATACTGATTTTTATTACGGTTTTGCAGTCTTAATAAGAACTGTGTATTTTATAGATGATCATTTATTTATTTTTAAATCATTGTCTGACCATCATTAGCAAGAAAAGGTAAATCAGCCAAAAACAATTCTATTAAACTGCAGACTCTTCATGAGAATTGCATTTCACTGGGGACTATGTTAAAGGGACACTGTAGGCACCCAGACCAGTGCAAACTCCCATCACACTTAACCCTGAGCATGTAATTATTGCAGTTTTGTATAAACTGCAATAATTACCTGCTAGGGTTAACTCCTCCTCTAGTGGCTGTTTACTAGACAGCCACTAGAGGGACTTCCGGGTGCTTATACAACTTTTTTTTTTTTAAATGTTTTTCCATTTCAATATGAACTAGAACTCTACTGATACAAACGTTCGCCTTTAATACTAACTTTACGCATTATAGAACAACCCCCTTCCCAACATGGCGCCAGTTTTTAAAACTTAATTTTTATTGCATCCTTGGACACACTAAAGTGGATGCTTGATAATGAGAGGTGCGTTATACTCGAACTGTTGATACAGTGATACCATTGATATTTGCAAAAGGTAGTTGGTGTTGTTTAAAGATTGAAGTGCAGGCTTTTTATTTGCATTTCTTTCCTTTTTAGTTGTGAAGTGGAAAATCGATATCAAGGCAACCCTTTGAAAGGAACTTGTTACTGTAAGTTCTCCGTAAATATTGCTTAATTTCCCGTGGTTTGGTTTGACATATTTAGAGATTTTAAATATCCAGGGCACAACTCAGATAGGTTGCCGTTCTTGATGTTCTTTCCGACATGCATCACTCCTATAATGGTGAACTCATTGTGTTACCTTCTTTCCCTTTGCACAGATACTCTGCTGATAGACTACCAGTTCACGTTTAGCCTGTCCCAAGAAGATGACCGCTACTACACTGCCATTAATTTTGTAGCTACACCTGAAGAAGTGAGTACTTCCATTGTTGGAGGAGCTTAGTTCTGCCAGTGATATGTTGGAGCTCAGACGTGTTATTGATGCATTATTGTATTACTCGAACTATCCTGTCAAGCATTGCATAATGAGTTAGTAACTGCTAGATAAAGATTTATGCTTCTAAATCTGCTTTCTTTATGCATCATTAAAGGGGACACCCCAGTGCCTGAATAAAAGCTCTGTTGTGTAGATACACCCCTAATGAAGACGTGCATACGTTTAGTTATGCATTTTTTCCCCTTGGAGCTATATCTAAAAACAGCCTGCAAAAGCTGCAGATCTCTTGTATAAAGCCTTTGCAAAGCCCACCTTTTCTCAAACCCAGACTTTCTGTGGCTGTCCAATCACAGACTTCCCAATGCCGCCAGTAAGAAGTCTTTGCAAGGCACGTGCTCTGGGTAATCGCGTGCCTTGTGAGTTTAGATCCACCTTGCTACAAAACTGAAAGTAACAGGACCAGTTATCTGATTGACAGCTAGGGGGGGGGGGGGGGGTGAGCCAAGGTTCATTTACAAAAGTTCCTATTTCTATTGGAATCTGCACTATGTAAAAAAAAAAAAAAAGAAACAAAGCACACTCTTCACACACAAAACACATCAGCAAGCTAAAGTGCTATAGTGATCTGGGGTGTCCCTTTAAGAGAAGAACTGGTCTGTAGTGGGTCTTTTATGTGAAAGTGATATAAGTTGTATGCGTAATTATTAACGTGTCCTAAAAGGTTTTATTTTTTATGATCTTTTTGATGGTGGATTTGCCGTTACCTTAGTGCTTTTTGGCAGCTGTATTAAACCTGTGCTGAATCAGAGTTCGGAGCTTCAGAATTCTCAATGTCCCTTCCCTTAAAGCATTTCATTGGAGGTAGCCAAAATATTATAAAAAGAGACACATTTAAAATAAGCCTATGCAGGCAGATTTTCCCTTTCCCTTGTATTTTTGTTATTTTTGTTACTGTATTCGTATTTGCTGAAGTTCTCAAATCTGACTTCAGCCTTTACATTTGCGCTGGCGTTGTAGAAAGTTACATGGAAAGGGGGGAACCGAAAGGGACCTGTTTCTGGCTGAGCAGTGAAAACTCTGCTGATATTTTCCATCTGCGTGCCGCTGCCTTCTCTGGTACAGTATCATCTTTGTTTCCATGTAGGAAACTCGCTATTTGGTTTGGAATATTCGAAGACCATAGGAAACGTGAATTTCCATTTTACATGGCAGGAAACGCAGCAACATTCTTTCGTGTGGTTTCAAACACAGATCAAAATTGGGATGTAACTGTGCTTCAGTGATCTATGTATTTATAGCTATCAATGGCTTGTGCCTTTCTCCGTTTATTTATAAATGTATTTTTATTATTATTAGCTTTTATATAGCGCGCACATATTCCGCAGTGCTTTGCCTTTAAAGAAAGGGGATATTTAGAGGTAAAGAAGGCCTTGCTCACATGAGCTTACAATCTATGAGGATGTTCGTGGTTGTTCGGTGTTTTTCCAAGGACGCTTACAGGTGGTTTGATCACGATTTGGACCTAGGTCACCCTGTTCTAAGTCAGTGACATTAAAACTGTACAAACCTGTTGATACTTTTACCATTTGTAATGTAAAGTGGGCCTACCACTGGCAAGATTTGTAATAATAAAAAAGGGCCTTGCAAACATTGCCTGCAGCTATACAGGTAGATACCTATAAAACTAACATTTGGTCCGCGCCTCTGCTATGGTCTCCTCACAAGTTTGTGTTTCTTAGAATACCATATACCCCTCCTCCCCCAGAGCTTATATGTCATATTGCAAGTACTCATCTGTGTTTCTGAATATATCCTATCATCTGTTTGCTTGGAACTTTTGATTTGTGCAATGTTAAGCTGATTTATTTTTTATCTGTTATGTATATATGTAGCATGTAAAAAGGACATTTAAAATATTATCATACCATAGTTGCGTAAAAGGTGTCCTTTATATGTTGATCTAAGAATTCCTTTGTTGGTGGTGTTCTAGAGAGAATTATGAATAAATGTCATGGCAATTTGTTTAATCTTGACCATTATCTATCTTTTCCCCAATAGCATAACAGAGATTTGGATATGTTCATCAACGCGTCGAAAAATTTCAACCTAAACATCACCTGGTCAACCAGCTTTCAAGGTATAAACAATCTTTTTTTACCTTCCTTGATGGCGATCACTGTACTTGGAGTCTGGCAAAATGGCAATCGAAAAACTAGCCTTTCAACACAAGTTCTTTATTTGTAACAAAATATGTCTTGAGTAACCCCATGCCAGGACCTGCTTTCATTTTTTTAATAAAATATTTAAATGAGGACGTATGAACATCCATTTTTAATTGGGCAGCTGTGACATTTATAAAATAAATATGAATTTCTACATCAATACAAATTCTCTGGTGCATTCCCGTTGGGGATGTACATAGAGGCTTGGATATTCTCATCGCAGACACATTTTTAAAAACTGGGTGGGGTCAAGAGTAAGAACTACAACAAAAATAAACAGGATTATTCACTGATGTTAAATAAAATTGAAATCAAAATGGCAAAATGTTTCCAGGCAAGTTATTTTTCCAATTTAGTTTCCTAATATTCGGCGCTTATTAAATAACCCCGATAATATAAAACTTGAAATATATGTGCACCTTACTGCCCCCTGGAGGAATATATAGGTTTTTGAAGCCTTATTGCTTATGAAAAATGCATCGCTCAGCTAACCATACAATTGTACGTGATGGATTTACATTATTTAACTTAACAAAATGTTTTAGTATCTACCTCTGTATGTTTATCAATGCTTTGTGGCTTCAGAGGATAGGTGTAAACAACTTTATTTCTGCCGTTGTCATAAAATCTTTTTTACTAGCTGTATGCCAGTCGATTTTGTATAATCTAAAATAGTGTTTTACAGAGCTCAACACCAATAAAATCAAAGGCATTTATTTATTCACTAACTCAGGAATTGGTCTTTAGCAATGTTGGCCTAAAATTTTCAAACCATTTTTTTGTGTTTAAACGCCAAAAGAGAGCGGTGAATGTTTCAAGAATTCTCCAGGAATAAACCTCTCTGTCATGTACGGTGTGTAGCAGACACTAGATGACTGAATCTCACTATTTTTAAGCAGTGCCAATCACTGTAATGAGCAATGTGTCTGAGATTTATCAGAGTTTCACAGTAGTAAATTATTTTATAAAATATTGAATTGCAAAAATGTTCTTGACCTAAATTACTTATTTAAGCTCCATAAATGACAATGAGCAAATACCAATGACTCGTAAAACAATCTAGGTAATGCTTTGCACACTCGCCACACCTCTACTACATCTCCAAAATCATTCTTTGCATCCCTTCCAGTATTTCCAAGTAGACTGGCAGGATGATCAAATCAAATTCAATACTAAGCTACTTAACCCAGTCGGAAATTTAAACCAAGGATTTGTTAGGTTCACTTTGAAAGCATGCTTATGGGAAGGCACCTGATATTTATTTGTGGGGTGTTTCCTTTTTTTAATCCTTTTAAAACTCTATTAAAGACAGAAAAATACAGACACAATCTTAAACCAACCTAGGCAACCATTGGCCCTCCAGACAGTGTGGACTAAATCTCCCATAATGCAAAGAAATATGGGGCATGTAGTTCCTGAATCCTAAAACCTTTTCATTAAACATATGTATTTTTTTACGAGAATATTATGGCTGAGCAGATCCATAGGAACTGTAAAAAGTAATCGGTTATATGACCATTTAGTATTCTAGTCACATGCAGTAATCCCATTTTTAACGTAAGAGAGGGATAACTTTGTAGTAATTGAAAAACATTTTAAGGTTGGAGGAGGAGGGTTAGTATTTGGTTAGAAGGGAGATCGATGTTAGATCTGTTTATTAAGTGGCCCAACTTCTCCATGTACAGACCAAATGGTGATCTCGCTCAACTCAGGGGAGACGTTATCATTATCATTATTTGGCAGTGTGTAAATGTTATCGTCGGCAGCGATCTGTTCTTTTTACAACTTGATATTAAGACACTAAGACCATAATGAGGGAGCTAAAATGGTAGGCAGCGGATTTTAATGTCATTAAAGTAGTATATCCAAATAAAATAATAGTAACCTTCACTTTCTTTTGCCTGTGGCCCTCTGCTTTAATATGCATGTTACTGTAGTTTTTGTCATTGCCCAACTAGTCTATTTACCAATTTCTTTGTTCTCAATCTAATCTGATTGCAGCCGGGACTCAAGCCGGGGAAGAGATTCCCATCATCTCAAAGACGAATATAAAGGAATACAAGGACAGCTTCTCCAATGAGAAATTTGATTTTCACAACAATCCGAACATCACTTTCTTTGTTTACGTCAGTAACTTCACCTGGCCAATAAAAATACAGGTAAACTTTTTATGATTTGTGACAAGATGTATATTATCTCCTCGCATTGCTGGATAGCTCTGTTAATTAATGGGTGTTCCTACCAATGGTTTTATTTCTCTGACGAACATGTTTAGTATGGAACCTGGAAATATGAGTTCTGTATGACCTTTATCTCTATTTCCTGTATTTCCTTTGAATTAACGGAACACTCTACTGCCCATATTGGGGGAAAATGATAGAAATTTTAGTAGATTCTTCTCCAATTAATACATGAATGCATTTTCATGTATGTATTCACTGATGTATAACTGAAAACAGTTTTCTTATGAACTGCAGCCTTTGCAAGCCTTCCCTTTTTTCCCCCTTGAAGAGACTCTCACAGGGGAAATAGCCAATCAGAGGCAATGGCTCCCTCTGAACAGGCCTGCTCATGCGCTAGCAGCATTCTGATTTGAAGTCTTGGTGCTGGTCTAAGGTATGCAGTGGGAGGGAGGTTCATTAATTATTTATAAAAGTCCACAGAAGCAACCGATCAATCAGATTCCTAACTCTCCTCCATGGCCAAGACCAAAGAGCTGTCCAAGGATGTCAGGGACAAAATTGTAGACCTACACAAGGCTGGAATGGGCTACGAGACCATCGCCAAGCAGCTTGGTGAGAAGGTGACTACAGTTAGTGCGATTATTCAATGATCGTGAGAACGGTGAGAATCAGCCCAAAACTACTTGTGGTCCTAGCTGCCTAGAGATCTTGTTAATGATCTCAAGGCAGCTGGGACCATAGTCACCAAGAAAACAATTGGTAACACACTGCGACATGAAGGACTGAAATCCTGCAGCGCCCGCAAGGTCCCCCTGCTCAAGAAAGCACATGTACAGGCCCATCTGAATGATTCAGAGGAGAACTGGGTGAAACTGTTGTGGTCAGATGTGTCAAAAATGGAGCTCTTTGGCATCAACTCAACTCGACGTGTTTGGAGGAGGAGGAGGAATGCTGCCTGTGACCCCAAGAACACCATCCCCACCGTCAAACATGGAGGTGGAAACATTATGCTTTGGGGATGTTTTTCTGCTAAGGGGACAGGACAACTTCACCACATCAAAGGGACTATGGATGGGGCCATGTACCGTCAAGTCTTGGGTGAGAACCTCCTTCCCTCAGCTATTGCATTGAAAATGGGTCGTGGATGGGTATTCCAGCATGACAGTGGCCCAAAACACACAGCCAAGGTAACGGAGTGGTTCAAGAAGAAGCACATTAAGGTCCTGGAGTGGCTGGAGTGGCCTAGCCAGTCGCCATACCATAATCCCGTACAAAATCTGTGGAGGAAGCTGAAAGTTTGAGTTGCCAAACATCAGCCTTGAAAACTTAATATCTTGGAGAGAATCTGCAAAGAGGAGTGGGACAAAATCCCTTCTGAGATGTGTGCATCTCACCTGATGGCCAACAAGAAACGTCTGACCTCTGTGATTGCCAACAAGGGCTTTGCCACCAAGTACTAAGTCGAAGGGGTCAAATACTTATATCGCTCATTGACATGCAAATCAATTTATAACTTTTTTGACATGGGTTTTTCATGGGTTTTTCGGTCTTGTTTTTGTTATTCGGTCTCTCACTGTTAAAATACATCTACCATTAAAATTATAGACCGATCATTTCTTTGTCAGTGGGCAAACGTTCAAAATTAGCAGGGGATCAAATACTTGTTCCCTTCATTGTATAAGAGTTTGTATTTTTGCATCTGTAGCTCCCCTTTTCATAAAAACGGCTTTAAAAAGGTGTGTAATTTTTAATCCATTTTTATGAACTGGGAGGTACTGATTGACTTAAAACTTCAACTGACCACTCTAAGCCAATTCGCCAATACCAATGCTTGGCTGCAGTCAGAGACTTTCTTTGGAAGAATTTCTAAAAAGGAATGGGAACGGGGACATAGAGAAACAGGGCTGCAGAGCAAACTCTGAGATTAAACTGTTCGTGAAATGTTCAAAGGTAAGGAAGTGCCAGGGACCTCCTGCCACCATAACCATCATTTCCATTAAGTTGTTGTGGTGCCCTTCATGTTCCTTTAAGATATTATTTCTCAGTATGTCTTTTTTGATTACGATTTTTGCTGCACTATGTATTATAGTCGTGTAATGTTCAGATTGTCCTTATATCTGCTTGTTTAAAGGGACACTATAGTCACCAAGACCACTTCAGCTCAATGAAGTGGTCTAGGTGTCAGGTCCCTCTAGGGTTAACCCTGCCTGATGTAAACATAGCAGTTTCTTAGAAACTGCTATGTTTACATCTGGGGTTAAGCCAGCCTCTAGTGGCTGTCTTCCGGACAGCCACTAGAGGCGCATTGGCAATGATTGAGGCATATTATGCCTCAATCACGCAGATCGTCCATAGGAAAGCATTGAAAAATGCTTTCCTACTGTAACTGTAAATGCGCGCGCGGCAATGACAAGGATGCTGACGTCGGCTGGGGAGGAGAGGTAAGGGAGCCCGGCAGGGGAAAAGGGTGAGTAGCTGAAGGGGTTTTATCCCCTTCAGCGCCACTGGAGGGGGACCCTGAGGGTGGGGGCACCCTCAGGGTACTAATTTTCCTGACACTATAGTGTCCCTTTAACAAACTGAAAGTGAAGTGCTGACAGTATGGTGAAATATACTTTAACATCACCTGAAATGTTCTATACGCATTTATTTTAAAAATGTTTTCATCTGCATGTCCTTGTCACTTATACTATAACTATAGTATAGTATTAAATGACCGTTTTAGGTCATAGGTGGTCATTTTGTAATGATGTCACATTTTCTGAATCCTCTGAGACTATTAACAGTAGCATAAAAGACCGCTGCACATAGCATGTGATAGCTACTACCAATCGGATCCAGGAAATCCCAAAGTTGAGCTGCTTGGATTCCATAAATTTATGCTAGTAAGCAGGTTGTCCACAATTATCATTGATGCTATTCACATTCAATCAAAGATACCTCACTCGGTGACTTCGGGGGTAAAACTCATCTGTTTTCTTGGTAAATTTTTTATTAAAATAATATATACCCACAGACTGTGCCAAATGATCCGTTCATGCAATGAGGACCGACACATGTTTAAAGAGAAACCACATTGCTTACTACTTTTAAACCAGACTGTAAGCATTATGTCTCCACAACACAGACATAGCAGCTGTGCGTCCCTTCACTTTGTCACCTACTTTCTCAGTCTCACGGCTTTTTCACACAAAATCTGCAAACAGAGCAACCTGTTGGGTTATCATGTTTATATATAAATATTTTTTTGTTTGAACATTTCTTGAGCATATTCTAAAATTATTTGTGAACCATGGTACTTTAGAGCTGATTGAGCAACTACTGAAGGATCCCAAACTTTCACAGAATAAGCAAGCATTGGAAGGACTTAATGACATGAAGCTCCTTTTCCAGTATTTGGAACTTTTTGGTGTAAAGATAAGATGTGTGGAAATACTGTACTTATACATGAAGATAAATACACAGTGATATAGTTCAGCTGAATGTATAAACGTCACAGGGGCATAGTGATACTGTGACACCTCAAGGGTTGGACATACGTGGCATAACAGAGGACACTGGTACTCCTAAATAAGAATCCTTTCCCCTGTCATCGGTGGCAAAATGTGCATACCCTCGTACTCAACTTTGGTGTTCAGCAGAGTTAGAAGTGTGGTCAATATGACAGATCTGATGGTGGTTCTCCATTCAGCAATGCGTGTTGAGCTGAAATGCTGCTTGCCAGACAACTCTTTAAATAAAAGATGCTTCAGATAAATCTTTAGTGCATGAGTACTGCAGAATCTAAGAAAGCTGGGTATACAGTGGACTATATCAGGGTTTAGAACTTCAAAATTCTAATCTGCTAGCCAAGGGTGTACAAGGGCTTATTCTCAGTATTTATAGTGTTTAGAGTTCTTTTTAATTATCTTATCAGGTTGTTTTATTTTATTTTGACCTGCTGGTTATACTTGATCCTGTTGATCCTGTGATTCATCCTATGATCCCAAGACCGGTGGTTTCATATATGCCTGTTTGCCACTACAATATTGTAAGTGTGCCTTATTATTAAAGTGTATTTTCTCACCAAGATACTCTGCACTATTATGCTGTTTTATTTCCTTCTATGTACATCTTGACGTTCCACTTATCCTGAGATATTCATCGTTCTATAAGATATGCCTACAATCAATTTTGGTTTGTGAGTGTGAATTATCATCTATATTTCCACTCTCCTTTTACAATTAACAGTATTATGCTATGTTTTTTTCTGTTATTATTGTATTGTAGATTTATCCCTATTTTGTTCAAGGGTGTACTCCTGTAGAATGCAGGGTTACATTTATGTGGTGTGTCAATGACAGACTTAAAAGGTGTATTTACCAACACCTCGTGGCAATAATAAAATTTACATGTAGCAGTAGTCAGAAAGGAGAATAGATAGCACACTGCTCCCTGCCACATTCTCTTATTCCCAAGCCTACCATTTCCAGTTAATATCACTAACCCTAAAACCGGCTAACTATTCACTTTAATCCCCCCTCTCACACTCCAGCAGCTGACTAGATTCTGTTGATGTATACAAGTTTGTTTAATTTCCCCAACATATGCACATAAATCACCACACCGTATTTGATGTTTGGAAACCACTGCCTTAGATACGCGGCAGAAGTAGTATACGTGTTACCCCACTCCCTCTAGCATGTAAGCTCATTGAGCAGGGCCCTCAACCCCTCTGTTCCTGTGTGTCCAACTTGTCTGGTTACAACTACATGTCTGTTGGTCCACCCATTGTAAAGCGCTGCGGAATTTGATGGCGCTATATAAATAACATAATAATAATAAGAAGAAGACGACACCCATACATAGACACACAGGCTGGAAAATAACCGGCCCAAAAATCTCAGCAATATGCATCAATATCGCAGGCATTTTTTGTCTGTTACAACTGCTAATTAACGTATCGCCATTGGTTTAATATCGATAATGGGTGTACTAAAATAGGTTCTCTTCTACGTAAATAATGGTGTGTTTCTGTTCTCCAGAATTGGTTTTTAAAGCAAACCTCACCCAATATCCAAAAGTAAATCCTTAAAATGTGTCTTTCCTCCCCCCCCCCGCCCCCTCATCCTGCATTGTTTTCATTTCCTTATTCTGATTTTGTCTCAATTATTACACTAATTCTCCTTGCCATTGCCTTTATTTATATTTAATTCTTTTTTTACGGCTTCTCCATTTTATATTACTCCACATGAGATTTCAGGAGTTTGGGCCAAAGCATGTGCTTTAGATATCCCATATGCTGAAGGCTGAGCTGGAATTAATTGGTAACTGCAAGCACCAATTTGAAGTGGTCATGGGTGCTTGGATTCTGCATGTGTAGTGTTTCACTATGAAAAGCTTTGCATAGAGAGATATAGCATTTTGTCGTTGGAGATGCAACTCCAGTACCATTAGGAACAAGCGTCCTGGGGTGGCTAATGTTACTTCTGTGCATAATGTATGCATACCACATGATGGCTTCGGACTTCCAATGATGGCACATCTCATCCCCTTAACAATTCCTCCCTGACATCACCAGGGGCGGATTGGGCTGACTGGAGAAAGTCTCGGCATGGCAATGAAGGATTTTTTTAATTCCCCCAATCGGTCCATCCATCCTTCAAATGTTTAGGTGAAGGAATGTTGGTGCAGGTAACACAGAACTTTGCTTAAGCTCCCCTGTAGACAATGCTTGGCAGCTATCACATTCTGCATAAAATGTAGTGATAATAAAAACATAGAGCCCACAAAGGCGATCTATAAACCAACTTTTGTGTATTTTTCCTCTGCATGAGAGATGCAGGAGACCAAGGACTAAAGCCTTTATTTAATAGCTTTTTAAATGGTTCGATGCTGTTATATAAATTTTCCTACTGTTTTCTTTACAGAAGGTACCATTAAAGACTATGGGTATTTTCTAAAGATAAATCATTTGGAATGCTTTTCTAAAATCAAGCTGTATGTTCTGCTGGGAAAGCATGGGTCCATGTGGATGTTACTTTGACATGTACCACCCCTTTATGGCAATGATGTTCACTGGTGATAGTGACCTCTTTCAGCAGGATAATACACACTACAAAAATAGTTCGAGAATGGGTTGAGGAACATGACAATGAGTTCAAGGTGTTGCCTTGGCCCTCCATGTTACCCAGATCTCAATTAGATTGATCATCTGTGGGAAGTGCTACAACAACAAATTTGTTACGTTCAGGCCTCACCCTACAACTTGCAAGACTTAAGGGAATACTATAGTGACATGAATACAAACATTTATGCCTGTCATTAAAGCTGTGAAAGCATAGTTTAGGCTTCCAGCCCTCATGTCAGCTAAGTAAAAGGTGATTTTACTCGCCTTTATTCCAGCGCCTTTAGTGTCTTCTTTCGACTTGCTCCGTCTCCTTGTGAGATCATCAAAGTTTGCGATCTCAACCAATCCAGTGCTTCCCCGTAAGAAAGCATTGGGAGGCTATTGCACATGCACAGCAAAACACTGAGATGCATCTCCTCACAGAGATGCATTTAATCCGTGCATATGTATAAGGAACATTCAGCGTCTCCATGCAGCACGTGGAGACGCTGAACGTCCGTGCTGCACATTTTATAGCACTGACCCAGGAAGCACCTCTAGTGGGCATCTGAGTGACTGCCACTAGAAGCGTTAATAGCCAGCAATGTAAACACTGCCTTTTCATTGAAAGGGATATATTATATATATATAATACACACCAGAACTACTACATTAAGCTGTAGTTAAAGGCTCTGATGCTAATGTCTTGGTGCCAGACACCACACACATTCAGAGGTCTTATGGAGTCCATGCCTTGATGCATCAGAGCTGTTTTGGCAGCACAAGGGGATCTACATAATATTAGGCAGGTGGTTTTAATGTTGTGACTGATTAGAGTATTACATATGTAATATGTCCTGTCTTCACATGTTTTAAGATGAAACGCTTATGCATTCATTGCACATACACCGGGAACGAGGATGTCCGTTGGGTACCAAGTATTGTTTGGGATTTTTCTGATGAGAGAATTTCTACATCAGTCAACTGTCATATTGGACTTTTTTATTTATTTTATATAAATAATTTTATTCATAAGATTTATATGTACCACTATTTCTCCATCACTTTTTTTTAAGATTAGCGAACCAGCGTTTTTCCTGCTTTTCTCCTTTCTTGTGCCTCTTCTGTTCCGAGCCTCTTTCGCAAACATTGCTAAGAATGGATTCACTGCTGCTGCCAAAAAGCTAATCTGTTTCTGGTTTCCAGCTCTTGTGGCAGGAATTGTTCGATAGAAGTAAATGTAAAAAGTGAGCAGATTTCACACTGGCAGTGGTGTGAATGATAGTTCAGACTCCTAGGCAACCCTGCGGGATGGCTTTACGAGACACAGCTTTCATTTTTGGAAGCAGCGCTTCAATATCACCCGTTTTATATTTAAAATGCACCTGTGCGCCAAAGACAGCTTTATTTTGTAGACGTTGATTCTGAGTGCTGGTTACTGTGTTGGTGCAGACGTGCAGTTATTAGTGCTCTGTCTTAATACCTGGTGTGCCCAGCGAAGCATCTAAATAAAAATAAAGAATTAAAAAAACAACAAAAAAACACAGCCAATAGGTTACTAATAGCCAACTATTTGGATGTGTTTATTTTTTAGAACTGAACGTTTCCTTTAATTCGTAACTCAAGATGAGTCCAAAGAGGTTATTTTTGTTGTACATTAAATTCTGTTGTAGACCTTATAGGCCTTACTCAAGTTTGATGGTAGAGGAGACTGCTTATCTCCTGCAAAGTGTTATCAGGCTAGGTACCTGACACTACAGCTAATAAAAAGAATAAGATACCCAAGAGTTTGCTTCTTAACCCTAATAATAACACAGGCAAGATTCACCTAATCCACAATAAAGTGGACGAGGTAAAAACTGGAAATATGTCATCAGTATCCTGAGATAAATGGGATCACAGTCCACTCTGCATGCACCCATACATACACAAACCACGTATATATCCCCAGTGCAAGTGAAATATACTAGCCGTGTAAGGCTACTCCTCTACCTAGTATAGATAATGGATAATCACTGGATTACCCAGACAGGTGCTTAAAATATTAATATACAAACTTTATTAATTAGGCTTATTTGTAGCACTTTTGATAACCCTTTGTAGGTAAACCAGTGTACCAAGGTAGACAAGGGGTTAAACCATAGTATTAATGTTAAAAAACAAAACAAAACCGGGATTAACCCCTTAAGGACATGTGACATGTCATGATTCCCTTTTATTCCAGAAGTTTGGTCCCTAGAGGTTAAACCATAGTTCTGTCCTTCTAAAGCAGCCAGTTAATAGTACCTTTGTTAGCCCTTGGTAGGTAAATAGTGCACTGGAAAAGCACAGTGTACCCAGGTAGACAAGGGGTTAAACCATGTAAGTGTTAAGTAACAGAGATTGACTAAAAGTTAGTCCATAGTACTATCCAAGTGAAGCACGAATAAACATAGATTGGATAATAGAGAACTATAGTATATTCAGCTGCAACCTAAAATATTCAGAAAATAAAATTAATTCCAATGTACAGGAAAGTGATATAGGAAATAGGTTGAGCATAAGTCAGTAAAGTGTAGTAAAGGCTCTCTCCCTGTTAAACTGACTGGCTAGGTAGAGGAGTGGAAAAAAAATACTAGTGAGAGTGAGGCATGTCTATAAATTAGACATCCTACAGTGCATAGTGATAAGTGCCCCAAACATACGCCAAACAAAACACCTGTTTCAGTGCAGTACAATGTGCACCTTAGTCAGGGGCAGGTAGGTACCTGACACCTCTTTGACTAAAAAGAAATAAAATAGCATAATATTTGGAAGTGGCACTCAAACAAGTTAAAGAATCTTTTTAATCTTTACCTTCACCAGAAGTCTAACCAGTATAATGCATGATTTAAATAGCAAGCCCTCCTAACAAATTTTGCCTGGACTCCACATTAATGACCATTCTATTTTCTTTCCAAACTGTGTAGTCATCTATGCAAATGTTAATTTTCAGAGATTAATAAGGATATTACATAATATACAGATATGGAACATATCTCTCTCCCCCCTCTCTCCCCCCTCTCCCCCCTCTCTCCCCTCTCCCCCTCTCTCCCCCTCTCTCCCCTCTCTGCTCCCTCTCTCCCCCTTTCTCTCCCCCCCTTTCTCTCCCCTTTCTCTCCCCTTTCTCTCCCCTTTCTCTCCTTTCTCTCCCCCTTTCTCTCCCCCTTTCTCTCCCCTTTTCTCTCCTGCTCTCCCCCTCTCTCTCTTCCCCCTGCTCTCCCCTCTTCCGCCTTACTCTCCCCTCTCTTCACCTTACTCTCCCCCTCTCTCTCCCCCCTCTCTCCCCCTCTCTCCTCCCCTCTCTCCCTCTCTCTCTCCCCTCTCTCCCCCTTACTGTCCCCCTTACTCTCCCCCTCTCTTCCCCTTGCTCTTCCCCTCTCTTCCCCTTACTCTCCCCTCTTCCCCTTTTCTCTCCCCCTTTCTCTCCCCATACTCTCCTTATCTCCCCTTTCTCTCCCCTTTCTCTCCCCTTTCTCTCCCCTTTCTCTCACCTTTCTCTCCCCTTACACTCTCCCCCCTTGCTCTCCCCTTACTCTCCTCCCTCCTCTCTTGTCTCTCTCCTCCTCTCTTGTCTCCTCTCCTCCTCTTGTCTCTCCCTCCCTCTCTTGTCTCTCTCCTCCTCTCTTGTCTCTACTCCCTCCCTCTCTTGTCTCTCTCCTCCCCTCTCTTGTCTCTCTCCCTCCCTCTCTTGTCTCTCTCCCTCCCTCTTCTCTTTTCTCTCTCCCTCCCACTGTCTCTTTTCTCTCTCCCTCCCACTGTCTCTTTTCTCTCTCCCTCCCACTGTCTCTTTTCTCTCTCCCTCCCACTGTCTCTTTTCTCTCTCCCACTGTCTCTTTTCTCTCTCCCACTGTCTCTTTTCTCTCTCCACTGTCTCTTTTCTCTCTCCCACTGTCTCTTTTCTCTCTCCCACTGTCTCTTTTCTCTCTCCCACTGTCTCTTTTCTCTCTCCCACTGTCTCTTTTCTCTCTCCCACTGTCTCTCTTCTCTCTCCCACTGTCTCTCTTCTCTCTCCCACTGTCTCTCTTTCTCTCTTTCTCTCCCCCTCTCTCTTTCTCTTTCTCTCCCCTCTCTCTCTCTTTCTCTCCCTCTCTCTTTCTCTTTCTCTCCCCTCTCTCTCTCTCTCTTTCCACTCTCCCCCCCCTCTCTCTCTCTCTCTCTTTCCTCTCTCGTCTTTTCTAGCTACCTCTTTTTCTCTTCTCCTACCTCTCTGCGGCTTTCATATATTAATATAAAAGTATATTATCACTAAAGAGTGGTGTGAGGTTTGCTTCTGGCTTTGGGTGTTTGTTTTCCCCTTCGGTCTTCCTCGATGCGCTGCCTAGCTGTGGGGTGTGGGGTGATCAATGCTCCCCATTGTGTTTCTCTCTCTCAGGTCTGAGAGGCCCACAGCTGGGTGTCATGTGGAATAAATACTGTGTTTTCCTAGCGAGAACAGCCATATCCTTTCAGCCCTTAATAGCAACATCTATACAAACCGTTGAGTACAAAGAGATGTAGTTCGCCAATGCCTTCCTGTCCTGCCTCATTCACCGTAGCAAGCACTCATTCAAGCGTCTAAATTAAAATGTGGACGTATGTCAGCTGTGCTCTCTTTGACCATGTGTAAGACTCTCCATAGTGGTCTCTGTCCATCCTCTACAAAGAAACGTACACTCTCTTGTATCGGTGTGGTCTCTTGGAATCAGATCTTCCCTGTTAAAGCTCATATTGCTCTTATCTTTATTAATGAATTATTTCTCATTCCTATAGAAAGATCCACCCATTGTGTACACCTGTACTAGGTAAAATATTACTTACAATAGCAGTATAGGGTAGCACTACTTTCAAAAGTTGTATGAATGAGTAGTTGATATTCAGGTAGGTAGCAAAAGTAATATGTAGCATTAATGCAAAATATTGACTTGTCTGACGATCTCTTCCCTAATTTGGCGTCCTTGAATAGATGAAGTAGGTGGCAGAATGTCCTAAGTGTTCCAATTTCCATCCCACTCTGTATCTCATATTCCTGACATTCAGGTACCTGCAATGCATCATGGGATGCCATAGTGTGGCACATCAAATTAAGCTGAATATTTTTACCCTCTTTAAACTTTATCAAAGGCTATTTTAGATGAACTTTTTCTTTTTTTTTGGCTATACTTATTTCAGCTTTGTACCCCTGTCATTTTAACCCTGCATTGTAAAACGTTGCTATTTTCTACAAATGGTTTTATGTAGAGGGTCAACACGCATTATAGTGACTCTCTCTAAGCCACTAGAGGGGCTTCTGCAGCAGGACCCAAGTCAGACTCCTAGAGAGCATTTAGCTCACGCAGCACAGCATTTTGCGTTCTCACAAATAGTGGCAGCAGAGACAAAGACAAATTGCACTGGGGAGGAGGATTACATGCTGAAAGTCATAACATGCGGTCAGAATGCACCTTTATAAAATAATTGTAAAAATTACTTTTTGACCCAGTCTTGTATGTTATGATCTTCACAAAGCTGGTATTTAATACACTGCATACGTTTGGGAAATCTCACGCATCCAAGGCTAACATGCATTGATTCTGTGCATGGTAGGACCTCAAGATTTGACTTAACACTACAGGACTGGAAGCACGTGTGTTATAATGTCCCTGAATGAGTCCACTTATGAAAAATAATACGTTCACGACCACCATGATTCCAAACAGTTCTACAGCACTGCCAAACTATCGTAAGTGATACGTTCAGCCACTGCTGACATCGTACAAACCCTTAAAGGGGAGTCATTCCATGGATTTTAATATTAAATTTACTTAGTTGCTGTAATTGTTTGTGAGGTATGGAAAATAACATTAGTGTAGAAATCCATACTACTGGATGCCTCCATCTTGTCTTCCTGTCCATATTGTTATAAGCTCTGGTGTTTGCAAATGTCAATCACCATAGAAAGAGGAGAAGCAACAACGTGTCCCCTCTTTCAGTATAGTGAGTGCTCTGGCTGGGCCTGGACTAAACTGGATTGTGATGTTAATTGCTAAATCTGTCATTCACATTTAAAGGAATATGGAGCATCACATGAACAAAAGGTTAACACAATTTATACATCGTTTTTAATATTTTTTTCTTGTGGTACCAGTTCCACTTTAATGCCACACAAACAATTGTGTTTAAAAGTTTGCCAAAGTTTTTCCAAAACTTCCATACAGTTTTAAAGGTTGATGGGAAGAAATAATGATATAAAAGTTATCTCCCCCCTAAATAGCTTACTTTTTGAGGCACCACCAGTTTGAAATAAAATGACTGCTCCCTTCAATCTTCTTTGTTTGGTTTTTGTTCCAAATATTTCCCATATCGGTTTGCTTTACCTGAAGATAAGTTGCAGTCCCCGACATTATTCATTTAATTTCTAAAGCGCCAACAAATTCCGTAGCGCTGTACAATGGCTGGTCTAATAGACAAATATTTGTAACAAGACGAGTTGGACGCACACGAACAGAGGGTGCTGATAACTCTGCTATAACAAACTTACATTCTAGAGGGAGTGGGGTAAAGTGACTCAAGAGTAAGGGTAGGATATACTTCATGTATGGGGAAAAATTAGGTTGATAGAATAATTTTCAATAAAGGCTTATTTTTTTTGGATAACCCTTTCAGGAGGCAGTTACCAAGGTGCCTAAGGCATTAGTGATATTCGCCATTTCTTTGGCTTAATGAGGTTCTGTAATCATTCTTGCTATTTTCTCAATAAGGTGCTTTTATTTTTTGGCTACTGTTCCCAAGTAGTCACTTCACTTTTCACATTCACTTGTTGAAAGCGTTCTGTCGAGACCCATCCGTCGTCATCGTTGTGTTTGTGTTGTTGGCAGTAGCTTGCTCTCTGAACGGAGAATAGCAGAGATGCAAATGAATTTGTTTTCAATCAGTTAAGTTTATTAGTGTAAATAATTGCTCCCAGATTTCTGTAATTACACGCTGCTTCGCAGACTGACATACCTCCTGTCGGATTCAAGGAAGGGAGGAGGGCGACTGTGATTTGAAGCACAACGCCTAAGTGATACTTTAAAACGTGAAACAGATGCTTCCAGCTATTCCTGCCTTATTTTTGGCAGTAATCGGTGATATTCCCCTCACCTCCCCCCCGTTAGTAGTGCTTCCTGCTTTTACATGGAATATTTTGGAAAACTCCATTCTGTATGTCTCTGAAAAAAAGACTTTTTTTTTTTTTTCAAGGAAGAGCACCTTCTTACAGAAGCTACAGTGGTGCGAAAACTCACAGGAGGTAATTATACTTTATTAGATGCTTGTTAAATCGAATAAAGGACGGAGGATTGTATATACTGTAGTGGATGAAGAAGAAACTATACTACTGCAGCCTGTGTATTTTCTGTCTTTCTAGGATTGTTGCCAAATATACAGTAGTCAAAAATGTTAATGTTTCAGCTCTACTTTAACTTTCCCTGGACTTATTTTTTTTTTTTAAAGTAAGTAAAAGGAAAGGTGGATGAAAAAGTTACGGTTTTATATTTTTGTGGGTCTGTTCATGTATGTTAGCAGGTCCCCTTCTGATTAAAGTTTTATCTAGTTAAAATCAAAATCTAAAATGATTTTTTTCCAGGTATAGTCATTTAAATAACATGGGCTTGCACTCAAAGGTAATGATAAAATGACAGCACACTTAAAACCTTCAATAACTTTGACTCAGCTTACCTGACACTGAATATATTGTGATTTTTGCTGATTTTTTTTTTTTTTTTCTTGAACATTTTCCTGGGTAATTGGTATATTTGGAATACGATGAAACTGGACTAAGAAAATAAAAGGACAGGGAGTTTCTTTATAAAGATCAGTAGTGGGGGCAAAGTGTTGAAAGGGGTGCAGTTAGCAGGGCCATTCTGTTTGTTTACCGTTGTTCCATCGGATCCTCCGTGTTCTGTATATATAACCCCATCACGTTTTAACAGCAAAGCTTGAAGTGCGAACCTTTATGTTTCCATCCTCTCGCTTTGTGATGCAGTGTGAAGTAGAGTGACAATAAGCATCCTTTGGTTGTATAGCAGCGGAATAATCAAGAGCACCGATCATTTTTAGCAAATGACACAATAGATAAATCTGTGGCCTATCTACGTCTCCAGTCGTACTCAGGCAGATGAAATGTATGTATATTTTGCAGTCCTTTTTTAACACTTATATTATTATGAGATGTGGGCAGTAAACGAGGAAATGTTTGTGGTTATTGTATTTTTATCCATTGGGGGCAGGGGATTAGTTGCTACATGGCTGTGCTAGATTAGAATGCTCTTCTATAGGAGAGAGGGATTAGACACATGAGCAGAATTATAGTGTGTAGCTCCTATATCCATCTAACAGGGGGTTAGAGCATCGTTATATTTAAGTGGGGTGTATAATAACGAAGTATGAATTGTGAGTTTTATTTCCAATTTTTATCTAAGGACGCGTGCATATATTGTGGTTTATCAAAATTTGAGGTGTCATTCACTTTGGGCCCTATTGTGAAATCTTCCAGAGTTATAAAAATATTCAAACAAACAAAAAAACAGTTTAACAGAGTAATGGTTTAATTGACTCTCACATGTATTTACTGGCTACAACGTGATGTCATCACTTTACGACATTTTCCTTGTCTTGGAATGCAATCTATATATTCCAGAGCACGTTTTAATATCCTGCCTCAAAGCAAATTGTTACGTCATCTCAAATGTGTGAGTTCGTTATTCCTAATATAAACCCAGCGCTTTAGAAAAAGATATTTAAACTTTTAGTAGATTTTCTCTTCCAAAGCTTAATCTGACAAGGATCTGTTGTTCTGTTGCTTAAAGGGACACTATACGCACTACATTAACTTTAGCTTAATGAAGCAGTTTTGATGTAAATATCACTCCCCTGCAGTCTCACTGCTCAAATCACTGCCATTTAGGAGTTAAATCACTTTGTTTATGCAGGTCTGGTCACATATTCCTGCATGTAACTTGCACAGCCTTCCTGTAAATGTTAAACTTCCTTTGTTGCACATTCTATTTAATTTTGAATTTCTTCTCCCTTTATCTGTTAATAGACTTCTAGACCCTGCCTTGTGTGTGTGTGATTAAAGTTCAAGTTACAGAGCAGGATAATCAACACGTATAATGCAAGTTAACATTATAAGTGTTGATTAAGAATGAAACCATTTTTTTCATGCAGGCTGTGTGAGTCACAGCCAGGGAAGGTGTGGCTAAGGCTTCATAAACAGAAACAGTGTTTAACTCCTAAATGACAGAGAATTGAGCAGTGAGAATGCAGGGGCATGTTTAGTAGAGGTAACATACAATACTACAGGATCTTTGTGTTTTGTAGACCAACAATAAGAAGTTACACGCATTGTGTAAGAACTGTAAATAAATAAAATAACCACTGGCAGGACTGGTTATAGAGCAGGGCAGACCTGTTGTTGCAGTTCTGAACAGTTTAGCTTATCCAAAGTCCGGTACAAAGCAAGTATACAAATGAGGTCATAGATTGCTGCAATCATTTCTTCTTCAGGATGGTTAGTTATAGGGATAAACAAGGCTGCAGGTACCTTTTTGTAGGTATATGAATGCATTAGAGCAGTGCTGTCAGAAGTACGGTCTGTCAATCCTATGAATGATTGTCACGTTACTTGAAATCCTTTTGGTTGTACCCGCTTGTTTCCAGTCTGTATACATTTTATAAAACCTTCTACAATACGTTTTTAAACATTCTTTTTCAAAGAAGCCGCTACAATTACAACAACCTTATTCTCGTAGCAAGATAGTACCAGTGTGCAAGAAAGACTCTTGAAAACGACATTGTTTATAATATCCTAGCTACAGTTGCAGTGAGCAGGCCTGACACCAGGAAGCAGGGCATGATACCAAAACAACCCAAAAAAGCAGAAAACCATGACATATAGTGTATAACTGTGTGACACTGATTGTTATTAAATGATTTCACTTGGCAGCTCATACTTATTCAATCAAAATGTGCCGTGAAAGGATCCTCCAATAAAGTGCAGATGTGTTATGTGCCTTTAACGGGGGAAATTCTTATTTTGCTTTTTTTTTTTTTTTTAATTGTATTTATTTTTTATATATTATCCCATATTGTGTATATTTTGACATACGGAGAGAAGAGTAATAGTCTCTGGGTATTCCACTTTGTATTAAGGGAAGTTGTTGAGAGAGATATATATATATATATATAATATGCGTTTTTTCCTCATCACATTTGCACTTTAAATTGTGATTGTTACATTATATATTCTGAAACTGCTAATCCAGGAGGCATTTCCTATACATTTCTGAAATAAAAACTGCCCTTTCTGCACTTGGTTTTTCCCCAACTTTACTCAAACATGAGATTTCCTTAACACGGGCTTGTGGATGATAGAAAGGTACAAGCACTAAGAGCTGGATTTAGGCTGCCCAGAGCCCTAGATGGATTGCCCTATTAGGGCCCACTCCTAGATCCCTGGTCTCTGTTCTGAGAGTGCTGTGGTTCCGGGGAGAATTGCCAGGAACCACGAGAGAGCTGTAAAAGTGATCTACACATGATTAAAGGTGCAGACAGCATAGCTACCTCGAGCAGGTGACGAGATACACAGCTGAGCAGGATAATTTTTAGATGTCCAGAGCTCCAGGCCTAGACAAATCAGAGCCCTTTGACCCCTTATAGGTGATCCCAATCTGCCAGCACTGTACACAGCAAGCTTTGCTTGCATTTCTGGTGCTATAGAGTACATGTTAACATTAATTATTATATGCCATATCTTTTGTGTGGTTTATGAACTTACAGCCATTTCAGTTTGTATTCCTTTGCTGTAGTGTCTTTTTGTAGCTGTTATGCGACATCCCATACAAGTCACTTTGGGTTGCTCTTTACGATGACGTCATGCTGAGTTGGACCAGTGCAGTCAAAGCACAGCAGATTGGGAGTGAAATGAACAAATGGGTTTAATTATTGAAAAAGGAAATGGAGCTGAGCACCCCAAAAAATCCATGTAACTGTAAATAAAGCTAACAGTATAACAGTGCGACATTCTGAATGCAAGCAGTCTACGGGAACTAATTTAAAGAAACAAACTGCCTTGGGATGTTTTGGGTTTGGATAGTTTGAGTAATTAGATTTTTTATTTATTTTTTTGTACCAAATTCGCAATCTTAAGAGGCAAGGTTATATTACCAGTAGTTTGCATATCAAGTATTTCATGTCATAGAGATTGGAAATAATTGTATGCATCAGTTTACTGGTGGGATATATAACATCCAAGTGCCTTTTTAAAATTTCTTTCTTTTTCATGCACATGATCGAACCCACTCACAGATCTGCCACATTGTGCTGTTTTTAACAAGGCTAGCAAAGCAAATTAATACTGTTCGCAATTTGTATGCCAGCCTTCCCCACACTCTCCTCCCTGAGGAAGACAGAGGCATCTTTGTGGTCCCTCTTGAACGGAGAACCATTTTTTGGTTGAAGGATTAGTAATCTCCTAGCAACGGAATCCTTGGTTGCTTTCTCAGGAGCTCTGTGCAACCTTGGCACACCGCCAGCTCAAAGTTATGTTTTCACAAGTATTTTATGAGACCAAATTGTCATTCTTTGGCCCCATTATGTAAATATTTCAAACCATAATCCCAGAATGAGCCCCTAGTTAAACGGACACTCCGGGCACCAGTACAACTTTAATGCATTTGATATATTTTGGACTCGTTTATATACTGTATTTTTTGCATGCTCAAATATTTATAGTTTTCCACAAAAAATAATATAATAATAATAATGCAACATAAGCCTTCCTCTTTAGCCACGCGCACGCATGCCAGAAAGAGTTATCAAATGTATGCACACAGTCTCAGCCCCAACAGCACTGAGTGAGGGGCTTTTATTTCACAACCTGGCTGCAGACAGTCAGAGAAACTATAAACCAGTTGTAACTCCCTACTATATGTCTCCTTGGGTGTACTCTCCTTCTAATGCAGGTTGGCTTGTAGTTCAGATCATTCAGTAAGGTCAGTGGCTGAGCTGTGTACATTTGATAAGGAAGTATTTTCCTGGAGTGAGGGGGTGTGGCTAAAAAGGCAGGCTTATGGTGCTGCATTCTGCACAACATTTAATTATTTATTTATTTATGCAAAAACTACAGACTTAAGCATACAGAAAAATAAATTTTTATGAATAAGACAAAAACCTATCAAATGCATTACAATAGTATTGTTGCCTGGAGTGTCCCTTTAAGTATAGCCTTTTAGCCAGAGGCAATGTTTCAGTCCCAGAAGTTTTCCATTACTCAAGTATTTTCATTTACTTTTTATTTACTACTTTTGATTTTTGTTTTGTTTTTTGAACTTTTTGCGGAAACTCTTCCACAGTCGGTGATAGTGGTTATTTAGTGAATCTGCCATTGATGGATGTCCTTCTTTCCTCCATTCAGCTCTACAATGGTTAAATGAGCGTGACCTTCCATCTTGATACTTTCTGCTAATTAACTCTGTCCTCCAGTTCTAGTTGTTGGTAAGACAAGTGTGGCCAGTGTAGTTTTTCAGATGAGGGCCTACCTTTTGGCCCCTTCTCCTCTGGAGCATTGACTGTGGTTGTGTACTGTGTGATGTGTATTGAAACAGATCTTGCCACCTCTTAACCAGCTTCAGAAAAACATGGAAACCATGGTAGAAAAGTGTTTCCTGTCTGATTAAACAAGGATCATATCGACACCATTTTTAAGGCATCGTGGAATTTTATATATGATCCTATTTTTGTTGTATATTAAAAGGGTTAAATTCTGTGAGAAGAATCAAAAGTCAACAACCTTGTACGTTGCAAGGACATCACAGAGCCTAATTTGGTACATGACCCTCCCACCTTTAGGAAGACCCCACCAACAACATGCACCCTAGATACGTTTTAGATCGATGATTTGCTGCATGCCTTTATCATGCTGTTTGCACAAGCTTGTTAATGCTGTTAGTTCATAGTTGTTAATATTTGATTGGTAATTAATGAAACTCCCCTAGACTTCCCATTATTTGGTTTTGCCTTATAAACTTGTTTTTTTGTAATAAACTTTGGGCTTTCTCTGAACTGACTTCTTTGTATGGTCTACATCATTGAGTGTCTCCGAGATCTCAGGGAGTGATACGATCTGGATAGAACTCAAAGTCCAAGGCTGTAAAAGTCTGGTTTTAACGCAGCAGATGCACCAACCTATATAAAAAGCCATTTTATCACACATTTGTTGATCCACTTAACTTGGATTGTGAGATTAGTTATTATAAAAGTATTGTAATGCCAATCCAAATGTCTGCGCTAATGATAGTTATTTTTATGCTCATGGAAATTAAATACTCCAAAAATGTTGCGTACCGTTTTATTATTTTCATATAGATGATTTTTTTTTTTTTTTTTAAACTGGAAATTTTCTTAATTTGCACCCATGAGTCTAATATGCTTCTACATTATCACCTGTCAGCCACTTTAAGGACCAAACTTCTGGAATAAAAGGGAATCATGACATGTCACACATGTCGTGTTCTTAAGGGGTTAAAGATCTTTGTCCTCTTCTGAAGCAAAGCTCTTGCTGTGCCAGGGTTGAACAGGAGTTTGTCAATTGGTAAATCCTTAAATTTCTGTTTTTTCAAATATAGTATGTACAAAAAATAGCACCACATAAAGTAAATTAACATATGTTACAAGTGATATTCAGTGTCTTATTCTACATTGTAATTACCATAGCATGTCTCTTTTAATTGAATTGCAATATTCCCATTTAAGCGATAGAAACATAGAAACATAGAATGTGACGGCAGATAAGAACCATTCGGCCCATCTAGTCTGCCCAATTTTCTAAAAACTTTCATTAGTCCCTAGCCTTATCTTATAGTTAGGATAGCCTTGGTTAAATGAGCGTGACCTTCCATCTTGATACTTTCTGCTAATTAACTCTGTCCTCCAGTTCGATATGTGTTAATTGCAGAGTCTACGGGTTACTCCAACTAAGAGCCAGTGGTTTATGAAAACACTGGTTTTGGCCAGCATCACCCTTCCTATTCAACGTTAAAAGGAAAAAAGAGAACTTTTCTAGTGTCGAGGCCAAATTCTCACCCTGGCTGATTATCGTCAGCTGACATCATTCTCCCTAGCTGCTGATAAATGTATGTAGGGAAGGACATGAAAAGCATGGAAGGGAAGAACGTGCCGCCATTGGAGGCCTGTTGCCAGTATGGTGTGTGTTCTGATGAAAGACGTCCATATGCACATCATTGATGTAAGCCAGCTCGGAGCTCTTTTTCCAGGCTGGCTAATGGCAACCCAATGACTGCTAGAGGTGGAGTTATACATCCTTCAGCAGAGGGGTTAAAGGGATCCTATAAAACCAAAGATAAAGTGTGCTGTGCCTTTAAAACCACAATAAATAAATAATTATTACATAAATATCATATGACAGTGAAAATTATTTAAGAAAAATTTGTGCAATGATTTATTACCAAAGTGACCAAGTGCACTTGTGAAAAACACACTTATTAATTACTGTGCAAATGTTTTTGTTTTTTTTAATCCTTAATACCTTTACCCACTTTGGAATAACACCTCTTGCTTGTGTCCGTATTCCAATGTAAATATCAAATAAAAAAGGGGAAACACAAACTCATAGGGCAATATGTTTGATTACAAATATAAAATGATATAAATAGAAACACTCACAAAGGTAGAGCAATTTAGTCTGCTCTGAACCGTGATGGCATCTCTTGCAAAATATGCAGACTTGAAGCCGTGATGGAAATCTTTATTAACACTTTCGGATAAAAACAGCTACCGGGCAGGCAAGTCCCCTTCTTATGAATCTTCCTCTCCAATTTGTGGTGTATTGGTTCCCTCGTTCTTGCGCCGGCTTTGCAGGACACTGAGTGACGAAATCACGAACCACTAGTTCCGGGAGGCGTGTCTTACAGCCGTTGAGCGTGATGACGTAATTACGTCAGAGCGTGATGACTCATTTCACCGATACACTCTGCTTCATCAGATCCTCCCACTTGTCCACCACAGTCATAATTTAAGTCCTGTTGAGGGACTTGAAAAATTAAACACTATTCATTTTCTAATACAGTTTACAGCCAGTCTAATTCACCGTGTCAATGTGTGTTCATTGATTTAGGTCACAGTGCTGTTGGTTGATTTAGGCAACCTTGAATTAATGGTTATAGATTACATTTGTATTGATGGTTATGCATTATGATCAGCTATGTGATCTTTAACATAAATGTTTGCTTGTGACTGTGTTAATAAATATGTGGATGCTGGCATTCAGTGACACAGATCCACAGATCTCATGACTAGTTTTTCACATAGCTAATGTTACAATGTTTTATTATGTAGGTCACTTCCTTTGGAAAGGGTAGGGTTCACCTGGAATACCGCTTCTATGGTAATCTCACTGTGTCATGTTTAATTAAGAGAGTTCATGCATTGTTTTTGAGGACAAGGTAACACATGCTAATATCTTAATCTAATAATATCCTCCACATCCCAGCTGTGCAATTTTTTTAATTTATGGATTGCTTTTGAATGGTTTTAGCTGTTAACATCCTTATCTGTTTAATTTGAAGCTTGTTGTTATTGGCAGAAAAAGAAAAAGGGTAATAGGCGCTCACTATAGTAATTTGTGAATAAGCAGCAGTATACAAGACAAGGATTCCCAAAACCTTGTTAATAGATATAAAAAAAAAAAAAAGGAAAACGTAAACCGCGCTATTATAAATATAAGAAGTACATACATATAATTGCAGGTATTTCCAATGAGTCGAAAACCTCGGGATAAAATAGAATTAAAAAAAATAATAGTGCAATACAGTAAAATTATAACATGAAGTGGTGAATATAACTAAACACAATACACTCACATTTGTATGAGCTATAACAGAGCTCAACTGTGATGCGCTTGGACGGTACAATCCCCGTCTCAGGATATGTTGGATGCGCTTGGACGGTACGATCCCCGTCTCAGGATATGTTGGATGCGCTTGGACGGTACGATCCCCGTCTCAGGATATGTTGGATGCGCTTGGACGGTACGATCCCCGTCTTAGGATATGTTGGATGCGCTTGGACGGTACGATCCCCGTCTCAGGATATGTTATTGGTTGACTAGTTGGTCCGTGACTAGAGACCAAACTTACCTGCTTGTTGAACAGTTGTGACTAGCACTAATATAAAATGTAACTCGCCGAGTGTAAAATGAACCAAAATCACAGAATCAGTCATCCATATGGGTAAGCGACCTGAGAATGCTTAGGATCACATGGGGATCTAGACAAGTTTATTAGCTTTCTGTACTCTGCCGAATCCAGCATCGATCTTCCTCGGCACTTGGTTTGTGCTCCGCCTTCTCTGGGTGCCTATAGTTTCTCTTTACGCATTAATACAATGTAAAAATCCTCAAATTTTTTACTTTTAATATTTTTTTGTACATTAAGTGCACTTAAAGAAAGAGAAATTAAAATAGATTCATGAAGTCCTAGCTTTTAGTACCGACTCTACTCTTAAACCTCTATTAACCTTACACATAACTCTGTGCTTACTTTAACTCCAACAGTACAGCTACTCTAACCTTAACCCTAGCCTTAATCCAACATTATTCCAAACCCAGCATTAATTCTTGTACTGTATTAACCCTAACTCATGCTGACATTAACAAACGCTAAGGGATTCCTTCTACTAATGTCAGTACTGACAGCAGAGTGAATAGAAAATAGCTGAGAAGTCTCAGCACGCCATCTACTGGATGAAACCCAATAACACATGCACTTTCCCAGAAATCAGTAAGTGTCTAATTAAAAACATAACTTTTATTATCATAATATGGTCAAGTATGAAAGATAATTGAAACCAAGTAGAGTAGCACTAACATTCGTAAATCCTAGCTGAGTCAAGATACATCATAAATCAACTCAATCAGAATCATTAAAGGAGCACTATAGTGCCATGAAAACAAACTAGTTTACCTGGCACTATAGGGTTATTAGATCTCCCACTCCTTCAGGGTCCCCCTCCTGCTGGGCTGAACAGGTTGAAACCCCTTCAACCACTTACACTAATCCAACGCCGGGCTCCCTCAGCGCTGGTGACCTCTCCTCCCCCTGCCATCAGTTCCCGAGTGGAGCTGAATGCGCATTCAAACCACCATAGGAAAGCATTACTGAATGCTTTCCTATGGACGTCCAGCGTGAGTTAAATGGGATTTTCAAAGTGAGAATCACAGAAGCGGCCTCTAGTGGCTGTCAATGAGACAGCCACTAGAGGTTGGATTAACCCTGCAATGTAAATGCTATGTTTTCAGCTGCAGGGTTAAAACTTTTGGGACCTGGCACCTTCATTGAGCTGAGGTGGTCTGGGTGCCTATAGTAGTCCTTTAATACAAAGAATAGAAATAGAATAAAAAAGGCTAAGCCTTGTGAATTGAATACATTTAGCTCATGGAAACATTACATAATGTCAGTAACTTAGATTGTTATAATGAAGAATGGAAAATGTTTTTTTTTTAAATTGCCAATGCTGATACAAATAACGGGTTATAAATATTTAGGAGGACAAAAGCACCGACATGCCCTTCCTACCTTGCAATAACAGGGGGAGGGGTGGGGGGTCGGGGGTCTGAATAGGTCCCAAGCGGAGAGAGCCCAGGGGGTAGGTGTAGAATTGGTTTCTGCATGGTGAACAAGTAATTGTGGTTTAAAGTCTCCTTATGGTATAAACTTGAGTTTTGTGTTAATGCCTGTTTTTCTTTCCTGTAAAAAGTGAAAAATGATGCCTAACTAATTACACTTCCCTACTGTCATATGCAACTTGCTGCCGTCTATTCTAAATAAAGAATAAAAAAATAAAAATAAAAAAAGGGGGAGGGACTGATCCAACTCTTACACTTATTAATGTGTCAGCATAAGGTGCATTAGCCACATGACAATTGAGACATTCAGAAATATCAGAGTTAAATACTGATGAAGATAAATCTAGCTCCCGGTTTACTTGTTTTACAGATGCTGATCAATCTGGGGTTACCGCCAAATGTTTTTCCTAGAACCTCTGTGATTAGCTCTTTTCTTTCGCTTTTCTTTCATCTTCTGAATGGTTGCATCATGAAAATATAATTTTTTGTTCTTGTCAGCCCTTTTGAAATCTCTGCAAACATGGCACATTCATAGATTGGCATGCTTTACATTTCTCCAGTTTTGCATACCTTTTCATGTTTCAGATTGGAAATATTATTTTTATATCCCACATAGACTTACTTACTATTGTCTTTTTACAGCTTCCTTCAATTCACCTTTTGTCCAAAATACACTCTAATTCTCTGCATTCACTACATTCCCTCCCTCTAAGTTACATTTTGCATTGAACCTGGCATCTAGCCAGAATCACAGGAATGTGCTTTAGATTGGCATCATGACTATATTTCTAGCTTAATAGTCTGGGATGATTTTTAGATCTGCTTTTCAAATTGTAAGCTCATTGGACAGGGTCCTCTTCACCGGATGTTCCTGTATGTCAAGCATATTTTGTTTTTTTACCCATTATACAGTGCCATAGAATGTTGGAGCTTCATAAATAATTGTAATCTCAAAGACCTCATATTTGTGACACTTTTCCCACTCTAGTCTCACCAAACCATATAGAGTTAAAGTCTTAATATATACTATACAGTCCTGGAAATGTAGACACACTTATAATGGGAGAAGTGAACACAGGCAACTGTTTTTAAAAAATGTCTGCTGTTATATGCACATGTTTTGTAAATTTGATGTGCTTTACAATTTAATGCTGCATCTGTTTTATCTAATGCAGATAGGTTTTAAAGCTGTCGATGATGGGATATTTGCCCAGCTGGAGTCTCAGATAAGACGGTTGATGGCACTGATGAATCCTTAAGACCAATGAGAATATGTGGAGTCATATCCACACGTTGGCCGAGCCGATCTTCGTGTTCTGTCATCTTTCCTGGCTAAAATTATGTGCTAGCATAATAAAAAAAAAAATAATATCCACCACTTACAAACCATATCCCCAATGAGCTGACTAACCTTCTATATAACAAACCATATCCCCAATGAGCTGACTAACCTTCTATATAACTGCAATAGGCACATTCTTTAAATCATGTTATCATCGCAAGTACTATTAAAGGAAGTAATGCTGCAAATATTCCATAAGTTGTTTTTTATTTTTTATTTTTTTTTATTTATAGTTATTTTTATTAACCAGTACATTTTGTGGAGAGTCTTGTCTGGAGTTCAGACATTCTATTTGCAATGGATTCTGTAGCGGAACGCCAATATAAAATCCACGAATTCCGCTGGTCCAGAAACGAATCCACAGTCAAGCGCGGAAAACACCAAGGCAATATCCCCAACCTCCCAATAACCGGACGAGACACAGTTTTGGGAGTCAACTGAAATTCTTTAATCGGCACGACAATTTATACAAGTCCCCATGCAAGGGGTTTCCTGAGTTCCTCCCCAGGGGCACTCCCAGAGGGGACTACATGGGGGACTTACAGTACAACATATTTCTCCCATCAGGCACTGCTGCACGAGAGGGATCATCCTCCCAGAATGCACCGTTAAGGGGATTATCCCCTCGTGCAGCAGAACCGGCAATTCACACAAAAATCTACAACTGTTACAATATACGGTGGATTTACACGAATGGACGTTCGGTAGATAGCTGGGGTCTGGGCGCATCATTCGTGAGATTGCCGCTCAGATCCTAGCTAAAATAACCGAACGCCGCACAGAAAACACATTTCTTTCAAAACATACGAAAAGAACCGATTGCTTTTAGTGAACCTGGTCTTGAAACTCCCGAACGTCCTGGAGGCTCAGCAGTGTTCGTGCCGTCAAATAACTATTGGTAATGCTATGCGTTCGACGACACGGACCCGCTGAAGAACAAGGGATCCAAGATGGCCGACCGCCGCATGGTCGGTAGTCGAACGACGGCCACCCAGGAGAGCCTCTAATAACCGATTGCAACAATGTTGCAATCAGTTAACTAGCGCCACACGCCTCTAAGTGTGTGGGCTATTAGGGGGTATCGCGTTCGGTTCACGAACGGCTTTCTAAAGTGCCGTTCGTGAAACGAAAGAAAATCCCCATACAAAACCGCCATTTGCATTCGGCGGAAACAGCAGTACAGGCAAAGCAGAAAATACATTAACATCTACATAAGTGTAAAGCGCATATCTCGCCCGACCTATTGGCAACCCTTAAAGGCACAGTCTCTAGTTATTGTCCAAGTGGCTAGGTTTGCCACAATGCTCCCCCAGAACCAAGCCGGCATACACAGTCTGATCCCAACGGATCGGCTTGGGGATGTCCGGAGGAGTGCTCACAGATCATTTCTCAAGGTCTGTTTGTCGGGACAACCCGTCGGCATTACCGTTTTGTTTCCCTGGGCGGTAGTGAATTGTAAAGTCAAAGGGCTGCAGCGCTAAACTCCAGCGCAGCAGCCTGGCATTGTCTCCAGCCACACGGTTTAACCACACCAACGGGTTGTGATCTGTGAGCAAAGAAAAGGGTTGCCCATAGAGATATGGCTGTAACTTTTTCAGGGCCCACACCACGGCCAGGCATTCTTTTTCTATGGCGGCGTAGCTCACCTCTCGGGGTAACAATTTCCGACTCGAGTACGCTACGGGGTGTTCTCCGCCATCGGCTCCGACCTGGCTCAGTACTGCTCCCAATCCAAACATTGAGGCGTCTGTGTGAACAAGAAAACATTTAGTTGGATCGGGAGCTGCCAGTACAGGGGCATTGGTCAGAGCCGTCTTCAGCTGATTGAATGCCTGTTCACACTCTGGGGCCCAGACTACCTGCCGGGGCAGGTTTTTCTTCGTCAAGTCAGTCAGGGGTTTGGCCAGGGCACTGTAGTTGGGTACGAATTTTTTGTAGTACCCTGCGGTACCTAGGAAAGCCAGGACTTGGGTTTTGGTCCTAGGGGTAGGCCACTGGGCTACAGCTTCAATCTTTGCGGGCTCAGGCTTCTGCTGCCCGCTACCAACCCGGTGTCCTAAGTACTGGACCTCTGCCATCCCTATGTGGCATTTGCTGGGTTTCAAGGTAAGCCCTGCCTCCCGAATCCTATCTATTACTGCCCCTATGTGTTGTAGGTGCTCCGACCAGGTCGGACTGTATATGGCAATATCGTCCAGATATGCACACGCATAGTCCTGGAACCCGTCCAGTAGCCGATCCACCATCCGCTGGAAGGTCGCGGGGGCGTTCTTCATCCCGAATGGCATGACTCGAAATTGGTACAAGCCAAACGGGGTGACAAACGCCGACTTAGGGATGGCGTCCTCGGCTAGTGGAATTTGCCAGTATCCCTTACACAAATCTATGGTAGTGAGATACTGACCCCTGGCCATCTTATCAAGCAGTTCGTCTATCCGAGGCATCGGGTAGGCGTCCGACACAGTTTTGTCGTTCAACCTCCGGTAGTCCACGCAGAACCGGGTGGTACCATCTTTCTTGGGAACCAGGACTACCGGCGATGCCCAGGGGCTATCGGAGTGCTCAATAACCCCCAACTGCAACATCTCGTCAATTTCTTTCCTCATATGTTCCCGCACGGATTCGGGAATCCGATAGGGAGTCTGTCGCATGGGAAGCTGTCCCGGGGTTTCTACTCGGTGGGTGGCTAGTGGAGTGTACCCAGGTAGGTTAGAAAAGGCGGCGCCCTTGGTTGCTATCAGTTCTTGTACCTGGATACGCTCTTGAGGACTTAGCCGCTCCCCCAGTTGAACCCCCTGGGAGGGTTCCTTCTGCTCCTCCTGCTCTAACAGATCTGGAAGGGGCAGGTTCTCCTGATCTTCGGAGGCGGGCGTGCAAATAGCTGCCACGTCCTCCGTCCGCTCGTGGTAGGGTTTGAGCATGTTCACATGGAGCATGCGTCTCTTCCCTACTCCGGAGCATGGGCCGATCACATAGGTGGTATCGCATCTCTGCTCTACCACCTGGTATGGGCCCTGCCAGACGGCCTGTAGTTTATCGGTGCGGACCGGTTTAAGGATTAGCACCTTCTGTCCCACTTGAAAACTACGGTCTCTGGCCCCCTTGTCATACCAACGACGCTGTCGTTGTTGGGCGGCCTGGAGGTTGGTGCGCACTGCCTGGGTCAATTCCTCCAGGCGATCCCGGAACGCCAGCACGTAGGGTACAATTGGGGTCCCATCTGCGCTACTCTCCCCCTCCCAATGCTCTCTAATGAGATCCAACGGCCCCCGGACCCTTCTCCCAAACAATAGCTCAAATGGGGAGAAACCTGTGGACTCTTGGGGTACCTCTCTGTATGCAAACAACAGATGGGGAAGGAATCGTTCCCAGTCCTTATGGGTCTCTCCGAATGTCCGGAGCATCTGTTTTAGGGTGCCGTTGAATCTCTCACATAATCCATTGGATTGCGGGTGGTAGGCGGAGTTAATGATCGGCTTAATGCCACATATCCTCCATAATTGCTGAGTAACCTCAGCCGTGAATTGCGTCCCCCTATCGGAGACCATTTCCTGTGGGAACCCTACTCGGGAGAATATTTTCATCAAGGCTTCAGCTACGGTCTCGGCGTGTATATTAGTTAGGGCAATCGCCTCGGGGTACCGGGTGGCGTAATCCACCACGGTCAGGATATACCGTTTCCCAGAAGGGCTGGGTTTTGGTAGTGGCCCTACTATATCCACTGCCACACGGCTGAATGGTTCCTCAATGATAGGTAGGGGACACAGTTTTGCCTTGTGGCGGTCCCCCCTCTTGCCTACCCTCTGGCACACATCACAGGAGGTACAATATTGCCTCACGTCTTTAGAAATCCCGGGCCAAAAGAATGCGTGCGTTAAGCGATACCGGGTCCGGGTCATCCCTAGATGGCCGGACAGAGGGATATCATGGGCGATTCTTAGTAACTCCTGCCTATACTTCTGGGGCACTACTAACTGCTTGGTTTGGAGCGTCACCGAGTTGCCTATTGCCCTTTCCGCCACCCGGTATAGTAACTTCTTCTCCCACCTGTACTGTTCTCCCTCCCGCCCCACCTGGTCCGTATCTACCCTATCTCGGTATACCTGCAGTGTGGGGTCTGTCTGCACCTCTACTTCAAATGTGGACGGGGTGTCCCAAGTCATGCCTGTCAAGGGGGGGTCATGATTTCTTACCTGAGCCCCAGAGTGTGCGGGGGATGCCGTGGTGCGAGCCTGTTGCCGGGTGGTTACCGGATGCGCCTCTTGTGACGGGGCCTGGGGTAGGAAAGCAGAAGTCATCTGGCCCAAGTCATTCCCCAAAACAACATCGGCCGGTAGCTTTTTCATTATGGCCACTTCCACAACCCCCTCCCCAGCACCCCAATTCAAATGCACCTTGGCCGTGGGTAACCGGTACATGGCTCCCCCTGCTACCCGGACTGCCACTGATCCGCCAGTGTGGGCCGTATCTGGAATTAAATGGGGGGCCACTAAGGTTAAGGTGGCTCCCGAGTCCCGCAGCCCCTGCACTTCTTTCCCTCCCACAAACACAACTTGGCGGTGATGCTGCCGGTTGTCCGTGGCTTGCACAGACATTACCTCGTACAGAACCCCCAATGGTTCCTCGGTTGGTCTACTTGTCAGCTCCGAATGGTCAGGTTCTGCGTGGTAGAAATGGGCCGCCGCCCTGGGAACGGAATTCTACCGTACCTGGTTCCACGCCTGCCTGCTACGATTCTGGGTGCACTCCCGGGACATATGCCCCCACTGCCGGCAGGTATGGCATTGTATGTTGGCCCTGCCATTGTAGCGGGCTGGCGGTGGGGGGTTTCCTGGTGGTGGCCTGAAGGGGGTAGGGTTGGCGGGTGTGGAGCTGGCTGGGTGCTGTTGTATTGGCGGTCTTAGGGGACCCCTGTTGGTGAGCCCATGGTGTCTCCGGGCGTCAAAGTGTTCGTCTGCCAATCGGGCGGCTGCTGTGAGGTTGAGAGGTTTTCGGTCCCTTACCCACTCCTGTGCCTCTGGTGACAGACCGTTGAAGAATTGCTCCAGCAAGATGAGTTGGCGCAGTTCCTCCATGGTGGTGGCTTGACTTGCCTGAATCCACCCTTGTGAAGCTTGGTCCAGCTTATGCGCCCATTCTGCGTGGGAATCTCTGTCGGGCTTTTTCAATCCCCGAAATTTCCGTCGGTATGCCTCTGGGGTTATGGCATATCTTTCTAGGATTGCTCTTTTTACTTTAAAGTAGTCTTTGCTGTCCTCTCTGGGCACAGCGCGGTAAGCCTCTGCTGCTCGTCCT
Organism: Pelobates cultripes; assembly: GCA_933207985.1. Taxonomy (NCBI): domain Eukaryota; kingdom Metazoa; phylum Chordata; class Amphibia; order Anura; family Pelobatidae; genus Pelobates; species Pelobates cultripes. Next base: position 25,207,907 of record OW240917.1, read on the forward strand.
GCCAACTTGCCTGCCAGTAAGGGTACCCACATGGTCGGTTCCAGATCGTGCAGGTCGCATAGCCTCTTGAAATCCTGCAGATATCAGTCTATCTCATCCTTCTCCTCGCAGAATGCTTTAAATGCCTGGTACGGTATTTTCTGCTTTGTTGGAGGGCAGAATGAGTTGACGATGGATTCCGCCCTTGATGGTGACCTCTGGGGTTGCTGTGCCATAATGTAGTCCTGGACGTCGGCCATTAGCACGGTTAAAATGTCCAGGGTTACTGGCTGTGGTACAAATTCCAGCCGGGTTCTCAGTTCCCTCTGGTATGGTGTTTCCTCTCTGGCAGGTGGGGGTGGACTGCTGTGTGCCTGGTCGCCCTCCATTAGCTCTGCAGTCAGTACTGCCTTCGATTTGTTGCTAGCGCTTTTCCCTCTAGCCTCCAGCAGTTCCTTTAGCGTCTGTCTCTTTAACGCCGTGTAATCAGTCCCCATTCACTGATCGCTTTCATCTGCTTGTTTCATACGAATTGCCTTTCCGTTCGGTTGTTCCTTTCATTCGAATGCGCTGTATTCGGCTGTAGAGTTGGATCCCACCGCTGCCACCAATTGTAGCGGAACGCCAATATAAAATCCACGAATTCCGCTGGTCCAGAAACTAATCCACAGTCAAGCGCGGAAAACACCAAGGCAATATCCCCAACCTCCCAATAACCGGACGAGACACAGTTTTGGGAGTCAACTGAAATTCTTTAATCGGCACGACAATTTATACAAGTCCCCATGCAAGGGGTTTCCTGAGTCCCTCCCCAGGGGCACTCCCAGAGGGGACTACATGGGGGACTTACAGTACAACATATTTCTCCCATCAGGCACTGCTGCACGAGAGGGATCATCCTCCCAGAATGCACCGTTAAGGGGATTATCCCCTCGTGCAGCAGAACCGGCAATTCACACAAAAATCTACAACTTTACAATACACGGTGGATTTACACGAATGGACGTTCGGTAGATAGCTGGGGTCTGGGCGCATCATTCGTGAGATTGCCGCTCAGATCCCAGCTAAAATAACCGAACGCCGCACAGAAAACATATTTCTTTCAAAACACACGAAAAGAACCGATTGCTTTTAGTGAACCTGGTCCTGAAACTCCCGAACGTCCTGGAGGCTCAGCGGTGTTCGTGCCGTCGAATAACTATTGGTAATGCTATGCGTTCGACGACACGGACCCGCTGAAGAACAAGGGATCCAAGATGGCCGACCGCCGCATGGTCGGTAGTCGAACGACGGCCACCCAGGAGAGCCTCTAATAACCGATTGCAACAATGTTGCAATCAGTTAACTAGCGCCACACGCCTCTAAGTGTGTGGGCTATTAGGGGGTATCGCGTTCGGTTCACGAACGGCTTTCTAAAGTGCCGTTCGTGAAACGAATGAAAATCCCCATACAAAACCGCCATTTGCATTCGGCGGAAACAGCAGTACAGGCAAAGCAGAAAATACATTAACATCTACATAAGTGTACAGCGCATATCTCGCCCGACCTATTGGCAACCCTTAAAGGCACAGTCTCTAGTTATTGTCCAAGTGGCTAGGTTTGCCACAGATTCTATAAATAATGCATTAGAAATAATGAATATTCAAAAACAAAAAAATATACATCAGGAAGAAGGAATGTGAGAAGGTGGAGAAATACCAAAGACTGAAAGAAGAACTAGAAAGGATGTGGAAAGTGAAGGCAGTAGTAGTCCCAGTTGTGATAGGAGCACTCGGGGCTGTGACTCCTATGTTGGGGGAGTGGCTTCAACAGATTCCAGGTGGGACATCTATAATTGTGATACATATATATATACATACACACACACACACGCGAAGAAAGGCCCACGCCGGGCTTTTTGAAAAAAATTATTTGTCTTTATTAATAACACATGGGTTACAGCAAATTGACGTTTCAGTACATCATAGGACTTCATTATTTATATATATATATATATTCAAACTCTTTAACCGCCCATTGGAAATCAGGTAACACAACGAATACTTCAAGAAGTGTCCACAAATTCAACTGAAAATCTAGTCTCAGAATTATTCAACTCCTTCATGGCAGATATCTTTAGTATCAGTAGAGCACTCTTTTGCTGTTACGACCTGCTGCAATTGAGATTCATAGACAGACACCAGCTTCTGGCAGCGTTCATGAGGAATCTTAGCCCATTGCTCATGAGCAATGGTCTCCAGTTCAGTAATATTCTATGGTTTGCGAGCTGCAATCACCTTCTTTAAATCCCACCAGATATTTTCTATTAGGTTCAAGTCAAGTGACTGTGATGGCCACTATAGAATCTTCCAGGACTAATTCTGCAACCAAGCCTTGGTGGAATTTGAGGTCCGCTTGGGACCATTGTCTTGTTGGAAGGTCCAGTGATGCCCAAGCTTTAGCTTCCTCACAGACGACATATTTTCTCCTAGATTTCTTGATATTTCTATGAAACCATCTTGCCCTCCACGCACTGCAGATCTCCAGTCTGAGAGGATACAAAGGAACCCCAGATAATCACAGAGCCACCACTATGCCTAACTGTAGGCAGTGTTCCTGTCCGTGAATGCTGCATTCATCCTGTTCCAGACATACCGCTGCTTCATTGGGCCGAAAAGTTCCAGTTTTGTTTCATCGTTCCTCAGAACAGAATTGCAAAACTTCTATGGCTTATTTATATGATTTTGAGCATATTGGAGCAGACTTTTCTCGTACTTTTGGGTCAGAAATGGCATGGAACCCTTCTGCGTTTAGTACACGCTTTACTGTGCTCACTGAAATCTCAGTACCTGTTGCCACCAAGTCTTGCTGCACATTTTTTGCAATCACTCAAGGGTGTTTCTCTTTCTACCCATTCCAGGTAGAGTAACCATTGTTCCTTCAACTTTGAATTTGTGAACTATGCTTCCAACTGTGTCTCTTGAACATTCATAGTCCTCCCTATCTTTTTGTATCCAGCTCCTTGTTTGTGAAAGGCGATGCTCTCTTAGCTTAACTCTGTGTACCATTCTTTTGACTTGCCATATTTCTAATAAGCTGACAAACATGACACTCAACAAACCCCCAGACTAGCCAGTAAAGGTATTTCAAGTGTTCCCCAAGGGATAAGTTTCTAGTGCTACTGATGTGTGTAATGGAAAGCAGCAGGACCAAGCCAAACAATAGTACGAGAGAATGGATAGAAATGGAGTGAGCAGCGCCTAGGTACAACAATGCACAATAAATAATAAAGTAGAATATTCACACTCTGTATAAATATCAAATGTAGGATAACGGTATTAAAAAGAGTAAAATAAATATAGTCCAAAAGACTGCAAAAGTACTGCAAAAACAAGAACCCTTCACACCAAGGAATTAAACACTAAATGAAATGTGACACTTACTTCAATAAAGTAAAACATCTTAATTTTCTTCAATTGTCCTTTAAAAATGTTTCAAAATAAACCTTTACTATCGTTTGAACAGACTACAACAATGTGCTTATTCTGTAAACAATGCACTCACATTTACTACTATACGCAGGGTCTTGATTTTCTATTTTTCTAACAAAACAATTTAAACAGTTAAGGAACCAACTGCTCAGTTCACAGCATTGATGCTTAGATCTAACCCCCTCCTTTCCACCTCCCTGGTGGACTTGTCCCAACTAGTATTCGTTATGCATTTTTAATACACTTCGTTCGTTGCCCTGGCAAGCCGATCCTTCATGCTGCACAGTGGTTGCTAATCTGCAATCTGTGGTGTCCCATGCCAGTCAAATACTATCAACGTGTTTTAGCTGTGTCCTCCAGACTTTCTCATGGCTGAACCGCCAGGATCAGAAGCGGCTGGAAGAAGGGACAGGTTCAGGTACGTAAATCTAAACCCTCCCCGCCCCACCCACCGGTCCATCAGTAGCAATGTCACCGTCCGGCATCTTTGCAAATTATAGCATCCCCAGACGGTGACAGTGCTGCTTTGAGATGGTCGGCTTTAGCAATGGTAAAAGTAGTGGCTAATTGAAGAAAATTAAGATGATCATTAGCCGTGTTCATTTTAACATCTCTCATCATTCATATATGAGACTGGGGCACAGAGCTTTTATCATACACACTGCAGTGGAAGACAATAAACCATTTTACAGATAGTCTATCATATTCCTGTATTCCCCTATGCTCTTACATGAATGAATGTAGGTGGGAATATCAGAAGGAATATTTTGTGTAATGTTATTCGTAGTAACGTAGAGTTTGTTTTGGTTCTAGTGATGAATGCACAGTTTAGTCTCTGTAGTCTCTGTGTTAACAGTGGATTGAAAAAGATACATAGGATATTAAGGTAAACCAATGAGAATGGAGTTGCCGCTAGGAAACAACTGTTGCATCGAGACAAGCTTTTATTGTAAAGATTCCATAATTAGCAGTTTGTTAATTTACATTATTTATTGCCATTTGAGAAATATAATGAACATAGCGCACATTGAGATGGTAATCATGAGTGTGTCGGAATACTAATGTTGACAGAATGGAAGCGGAGGGGAAGGCCGGCAGTGTGATAACTAGAGTTGGATGACTTTGGGAAAGTTTCACTGAAACTGATTGGAATGCCTCGCATTTCCGTTATAGTAGCATCCTATTCAAAGCTATAGCATAGGATGAGCAAAGAGCTGCAATAGGCTTTAACAGGGGCTCAGCGGCTGTGCGGATGGCATCTCACCATGGCATCTCTTACAATGTAGGATGTCTTAGAAGTGTTGCTTTGCAGGTTTGCAAATGTGTAGAAGACGTGTACTACACTATAACTCTATGCATACCTTACATAACATATAGTCTTAGAAAAGCAATGTAATATTACCATGGAAATGGTCACCTCCTTGGAAAGGACACCATCGTGTTAATGGACTACACCTTTCTTTCTCCATGACACATCCATACCCTCTCTGAGGCTGTTCTGAGCCTATCCCTTCAATCTCTGCACAATGCTGTACAATACTGGAGACGTTTCTGGCAGTTGCAATTTTATTTGCTCTCCCAGAATCATGTGCTGCGCATTAATTGAGCAAAATAAGAAACACCGCATTCGTTAAAAACATATATTAAAGGGACACTATAGTCAGCAGAACTACAGCTTATAGAATTTGTTCTGGTGAGTAGAATCATTACCTTCAGGCTTTTTGCTGTAAACATGGTCTTTTCAGAGAAAATGCAGTGTTTACATTACAGCCTAGTGATAACGTCACTGGCCACTCCTCAGATGGCTGTTAGAGATCCTTCCTGGGTCATGGCTGCCTAAAATGCATCCAAACATGCAGTGTCTCCTCCCTCTGCATGCAGACACTGAACTTTCCTCATAGAGATTCATTGATTCAATTCATCTCTATGAGGAGATGATGATTGGCCAGGGCTGTGTTTGAATCATGCTGGCTCTGCCCCTGATCTGCCTCCTTGGCAGTCTCAGCCAATCCTATGGGGAAGCACTGTGATGGGATCAGGCTACCACTTGTGAAATGTAGAGTGATGGTGAATTCAGTACCCATGAGCACTGATTTGCCTTGAGTCTGTATGTGTAGCTTTTCATGTTATTGGGGCATTGACCCCATGTGAATCCCATGCAAACTAGGAGATTGGCACCTCCGCCACCATGCTTACCAACGCCCATGTCCTCTCCTCATCCCACTTTCCCTGACCTCACTCCCCCTCCGGTGAGGCAGAGGGATGGAAGACATGGTGGATTGGGCTCAGGGAGAACTTAGGTGAGTTTTTAGGTTTCTTATTTTCTTACTTTTATTTGTCTTGGTTTTTGAGACAGGAGGAAAAAAATTCTTTAACCTATCAAGTTGTTTCATTGTTTATTAGTGATAACATATATATATAATATAATACAAAGTGAAAATACCGGCACTCAAGGTTTTCCAGAAGATAACTTCTCCATTTATTGCGGAAGAAAAATTTGAATGGAGCTGAAACGTCGAATTTTTCTTCCGCAATAAATGGAGAAGTTATCTTCTGGAAAACCTTGAGTGCCGGTATTTTCACTTTGTTTATGATTAAGCCACCAGAGCACCAGGTACTATTTTTATTTTTCTAGTTGGAGTGCAGGGGTATTTTGTGTGTGTGTGTGTGTGTGTGTGTATATATATATATATATATATATTATTTTTTTTGTTTATAATTTTTTTTTTTTTACTAGTGTTACTCTTTACAGAAATAGTAGTAGAGGCATGGACTAGCCTTCCAGTTTTTTCCAAAACTTTAATTTTGACTTTTGACATTTCTAACAATTTACATTTTTGTGAATAATGTTTACCTGCGAGGGCAAATCATTCTGAGAATGTTTGTTTAATTTGCCAACTGGATTTTTTCCTTTTCACACAAAACTCCATCACATCTCATAGTCTGATCTTTTTCTTTTATTTTCTCTTACAGATTGCGTTTTCTCAACACAGCAACTTTATGGACTTGGTACAGTTCTTTGTGACGTTTTTCAGGTACGTTGTTTACCCAGATCTAAAGAGGTGTAACATCCCCCTAGGAGTGTATCACCTTGTTTATCATAGAATATATCATAGCTTCCCATGATGGGGTAGGTTAGTTTGCTTGGCTGTCATTGACATTGACCTGTTTCTTTCAAACGCTGTCTTTGTATTTGAGCAGATTATAAATTGACACTTTGGTTCCAGGCATCAGGAATAGCTACTGGCAGACTTTCAGTAAACTTACCATGGAGGTCATTTGTCACTTTAGGTTTTTATACTCCGCCAGCCATCACTGCTTTGGCATGTATTCATTGAGGACACTGGGAAAAATGTTGCCTTTTTGGATATCTGATTATCTGTATTGGAGTGTTTTCTCCAGTAACAAATGTTATTACACCTGTACTAGGGGTGTCTAAAACACCCAGATAGATACAACCAGGACCAACAGGTCTCACAAGATACATGAACTATCAGTACGTCATGGCAGATACTGCAACAAAAATGTCTATACACTGAGGTGTATCCAGTACTATATATTTAATATTATAATGGTTATGTAAACTGAATCGTCCAGTTTTGTTTTTGTTTGTTTATATTTATTTATTTTAATGTTTAGCTATATTCCAAATAAAGGTCTCTGTCTGAATAACAGATTTTGCTAAGTACTTGGTGCCCTCTAATGGTTGGTAACCAAGTATACAGCGTTTCTTTGTGAATGAGATTGGTTGTATTTTGAAATTGAAGGATTGAGATTATATAAATTGGAGTCTGTCTATTCTATCATTTAAATACATAAAGGGAATCAACACAGTAAAGGAGGAGACTATATTTAAAAGAAGGAAAACTACCACAACAAGAGGACATAGTCTTAAATTAGAGGGACAAAGGTTTAAAAATAATATCAGGAAGTATTACTTTACTGAGAGGGTAGTGGATGCATGGAATAGCCTTCCAGCTGAAGTGGTAGAGGTTAACACAGTAAAGGAGTTTAAGCATGCGTGGGATAGGCATAAGGTTATCCTAACTATAAGATAAGGCCAGGGACTAATGAAAGTATTTAGAAAATTGGGCAGACTAGATGGGCCGAATGGTTCTTATCTGCCGTCACATTCTATATTTCTGTCAAACTGTGCTGCAACATATTTAGATACTTCTTTCACTGGGGATGTTGAGGGTCGTGGGAGCCTGAGCTGTCTATTGTTCTAATGTCTCTCACAGGGATGACTAATGATCCGTTTTTTAAATTTATTTTTTGTTTTTTAGTTGCTTCCTCTCCCTGCTGCTCGTGGCTGCTGTTGTCTGGAAAATTAAACAAAGTTGCTGGGCTTCAAGAAGGAGAGAAGTAAGTTTAACTGGATCTATTGATTTTTATTATTTTTAAACGGATTGTCTGGTAATGATCAGTGTTATTGGCTGCAACACTATTGTTATGATTATAAGGATTTGTGTAGCGCCAACATATCCCACAACGCTGGGCAATTATAGAATGGGGAAGTTTGGCAATATAGAATTGACATCCAGAATATAACTGATGACAGGAGGTCAAGAAGGCCCTGCTGAGTGAAGAGCATATAAAACAATGGGCTTGGTAAAAAAAAAAAAAAAGGGGGGGGGAAATGTGTAACTTGGGTAACGAAGAATTTAAAAAAACCATCCTCATAGACTGGAGGGAAATGCAGCTGTAAGAAGTTAGTGTATTATGGTTTTAAAAGTATGGATTTGTGTGCTTTTTGTGTTCTCTCATCCCTAAATACAGATTTGCAAGCAATGCAGAATAGCGGCTCCTGGATGCGCCAAGTAATGATCAATTAAGATAGATGGTCCTAGCGATGCTTGCAGACTAGTAGAGAGACTGCGCTTGTCACAACATCCTGCTACCATGCGCTATAACAGTGCCATGGGTGGCCCCCCACCTCCCGCACTGCCAGCAGAGCAGTCTGTTGCTTTTAACACAGCTACTGCATTTTTGTATTACTCTGAGCTCTTCAAAAGACCAGCATCCTTGTATTTCTTGTGTATTGTTAGGAAAAGGCATCACAAATAGAGATATTTCTGCATTTCTCACCTCCTTGCATGCATTATACAGACGTAGTGTGATGTAGTATGATTGCCTGTATGTATTTTGTGTGTAAACGAAGTAGTGTTATTGTCATTTCGGTTTGCCTATACATGTGTAGTAAGAGAGTAATGAATGCTCAAAGCCGCCCTTCTCAAGGCTCTCAGCTTGTGGATGCTTCCAGTGCCCATTCATTATGTAGAAAACATATATTTTGTACAAAACAAGGAATTATGGGGACCGTAAAATTATTTTACTTAAACCTGCAGAGAGAAATGCAGATATTCAATTGATTGTGATGGACAGGATACTATCTTGTTTTTATCGGGTATTCACAGCCCTGTCCATTGCTAATGAAATATAGGTGAATAGCTTGACAAATGGTTGTCTTAGTTGGAAATCAATTTAATCTTGGCTTTTTTTGACTATGTTCTCCTAAATTTTGGAACTCTGTTTTCAATTCACAGCTACTTGCTGTTTAATGAATACCGTCCCTTGAGTTTCATTGTTTTAGAATCTTGTTACAATAAGGCATTCTCCTGAAGATGTTCCATTGACCTCTATAGTGCACCATATCCTTGCATCCTTCCTCAGGCTACATTTCAAATCTTAAGTCATATTTACTGTAATTATATTGAAGACTGATGTAATACAGAACTACCTTTTAATACTCTTTAACCAAGCTTGAATGCAGAAAGTTCCCAACGATCTGTCCAGATTGCTGCCATGGTTTGGAACGTCTGAGATTGAAGCCTTCCCGGACTATACTTTGTCGAACTATACTTTATATTAATATGTCTTGTGTACAGTGAGAGCAGAGTTTCCCCACTGGGAAGGTCATGCTCAGTGCCTCTCTTATAATATTTGAAGGGCGATAATTCTTGCTCGCAAATGGTCTGTGTTTATGTCCTGCAGCTTTACATCCGCACTTTCTTTCTTTAACTCTCGTCGTTTCATCTCTCTGTATTGTCAGCGTTTATTATCACCTTTTCAAACTCCCCAGGAGTCTGTGACTTGTTTATTGACAGCTGCACCTGCAGGACTCACTTCGCAACCAGCAAATTCCATTTAAAGGACCACTATAGTGCCAGGAAAACATACTTGTTTTCCTGGCACTATAGTGCCCTGAGGGTGCCCCCACCCTCAGGGACCCCCTCCCGCCCGGCTCTGGAAGGGGGAAAGGGGTTAAAACTTTTTCCAGCGCTGGGCGGAGAGCTCTCCTCCTTCTCTCCTCCGTTCCGCCCCGCTGGCTGAATGCGCACGCGCGGCAAGAGCTGCGCGCGCATTCAGCCGGTCACATAGGAAAGCATTCTCAATGCTTTCCTATGGACGCTGGCGTGCTCTCACTGTGAAAATCACAGTGAGAAGCTGTGACGAGACCAATCTCGCCACAGTGCATTGGAGAAGCCTGGTTGCTCGCCTGCTGCCTTTGGACTATGGCCCCCTTTTAAAAGACTTTATTTTTGCCTGCAGAAAAGCTGTATTCGTGCTTTTCTGCCTGGGGTTCAGTAGATTTGTTTGAATGTGTTATACCCCAGATAGGAATCCCATGGAGACCATTTGTATGAAACTGACTGTAAAGACTTTGGCTCCATGGCGATTAAACTGTATTTGTGTGGTCTAGCGCCATTCACTTAATAATATGCGCTCAGACCTGAGCTATCTGGGGATATGTGAAATGTCTGTGTTTTATGTAAAATGTAACTTTATGTATTTTAAAGTGTTTTGTGTCTCTTTGCAACATGTGCTTAATGGAGTCTTGTGTCTGTCCTGGGAGATAATTGAATTACTTATCTCCAGGATAGAAGACTCTGAAACTGGTTTGGGCCAGAAAGCCATGCTTCATTTAGTCACAAAGGACTTTTTACTAACTTTTGAACCCCTTGTCTGATTTGTGCCATTTTTGAATATGTTGTTCCCCTGAATGGATTGATTGAGAATATGTAATTTTATGTGAATGTGATGTATGGTTTTGGAGTTATGAAAGTTGGGTAGAAAGTATGTTTTAACTGTTTGTATAATTGAGTTTCCTCTCAGGATAAGGGGAGGGAATATGTGGGATGTAACTGTGATATGATTGGTTGTTTTATCCCTCCCTGTGGGTGGTCCTGCATTTGAAACACTGTAATAAAAACCAGGCTGGGTGTGCCAGCACCTCAGACCACTGCTTGACCCTCAACACGGAGCCTTGTCTCGTTCTTGGGGGGATTCACTGTATGCTGTTAGAGACTGATTGCCAGGAGTGTAAGCTGTTCGCCTGCTTTTCCTGTTCGTCTGCTAGCAGCTATTTGGGAGGTTCCAGTTCGGGAGTTGGAGTGCTATTTTGTATCCAGTTCGTGAGTTTTGGTGTTCTGCAGTAGCTGTGCCTGGATCTCTGGAAAGGGGGCCGATCGCCTAAACGGTTTTTACCCCTTGTGTGCAAAACGGTCCGTTACAGAAGATGCAGCGCTCTAGCGGCTGTCAATGAGACAGCCGCTAGAGGAATGGGGGAAGGCTTAACCCATTCATAAACATAGCAGTTTCTCTGAAACTGCTATGTTTATTAAAAAAAATGGGTTAACCCTAGAAGGACCTGGCACCCAGACCACTTCATTAAGCTGAAGTGGTCTGGGTGCCTAGAGTGGTCCTTTAACAAAGCTGACAGAGCCACTAAAGTGTTATTTTTCCAGTACAGCTTCTTTCTAATGCCTAATGGGATCATCCGCTGTAGAGAAATGGCTTCCCAGTACCCTTATTACTCTCTATAGGAGGGATCCTTGAGTTGTGTGTGTTTCGCGCTCGCAGGCTCAAACTTACCAACTTACCATTTAAAAAAAACAAAATGCAAAGCTTCATCCAAAAATGTATGTATGTATGCACTAGTTTGGACTTTAATTCACTTGAAATGTGGACATCGTCGTACCAGTTGGCTTGATAGCATGCAGCTTACACAGTGCACATCATTTTGAATACAGGTACTCTCCTAACCACAATCCCTCTCTAACCTAAATCCTCCTAATCCAAAGTATCTCTGGTCATTTTTTATTTTTTTTTGCTAATGCCCAGTGTATCTTAAGGATTCCACTCTCCCCATCGTCACTTTTATTTATATTTATTATCTTTTCTTCCTTGCACTGGATTTAAATTCCTGAGTTCCTCCATGTTGTTCTCCTCTGTCCGTGGTGTATGCAGTGTGTCCTTTGGTTGGATTATTTTCACTGATGGATTGTGGATCAATTTGCTCAGCAACTGAATGGAACTTTGCTTTAGCTCTGCACATTGCCAACGATCACACTGCTTATAAGAAAATGTAGCCCCTACTTTATCTTGTGCATGGACTAAAAAGACCAGAGAGAATTTCCACCTAAAAAGGAACCAAGGAGAAAAAGAGGGACTAAGCAGGATTCATTTAAAAGCAAAACCTACAAAGCAATAGAGCTCATTTCTAAATCCCCATAGAAAGTGACAGCAGAAAATCACCCCAATTTGACCTCAATACAAAATAAAACCCAATTATTATAAGTAGGTCTAAATGATTAACATAACTTACTTATAATAACCCAATTATTATAAGTAAGTTATGGATAACAATAGCACAGTGTTATAATTAAGACACATCCACAACTGATGTACGCAGCTCCATTACAGTATTGCTCAAATAACACTTTATCTTTAAATGTGCAAAATTCAGCAAATCTTCTATGCTGATTACATAGTTACATAGCTGAAAAGAGACTTGCATCCACCAAGTTCAGCCTTCCTCACATTTGTTTTTGCTGTTGATCCAAAAAAAGGCAAAATATCTAGGCCGAAGCGCTTCCAATTTTGCAACAAACTAGGAAAATATTCCTTCTTGACCCCAAAATAGCAGTCAGATGTCTCCTTGGATCAAGCTGCTATTACCCCACTAATTAGAAATTATATCCCTGTATGTTGTTTTTGCAATGATTCTCTGTGATCTAAATGCTGAAAATGTTTACTTTATCGCATCATATAACATTCCAGCAAACGGCCTATACCTTGCATTGATTATTATTATTTATATAGCCCCAACAAGTTCCACAGCGCTTTTCTTTTGCTTTGCATACAGTACTCCTAGACACAGTCCTGCTTGTGGTCCCCTTGGCCAACAGTCCAGCCTGGCAGTTCAAATATACATTCATTCTTTCCTTCTAAATAGAATGCTGGCTCAGCAGTTTTCATAACCAGCTCTGGTGACAGGATTCCAAGCGGTCAGATGTTTATATGGGAATTACAGCTACATTTGCGATAGTTTGCTTTGTAATGTTATGTTATGAATATGCACATTTTCTAGATTTGTAAACTACAACTTTTTTGTGCAGATTCCAGATCTAGATGCAACCCATGGAAAATATGGAATCAGCTGGGAACTCTATAAGATGCTTTTAATTTTATATATATTTATATGCTTCTACATCTATATTTTACATCTATGTAACTTTATTGGGGAACATTATCTACTTTATTCTATATTTACCTTTACTCTTCCTTCATTCTATAAGTTACAAACATCCGTAAGACCTGCGTACTTATCTTTTTATATATAACAAGCATCTTTGTTAACAAATTACCCTTATGCCTCTCCCCGGCCCCCCCAAGGAAGCAGCATGTAAACTAAAAATTAGGCAGCTCTAACATTTTAAAGTATATGGGAGCACAGGGATTTTATGACATTCTCTCAGAACAAATTTCATAGTGTTTGCAAACTTTAATGTAATATTTTAGAAAGCACTGCATATTTCCTTGCTTATGATCTTGCCCCTTCGTGCCATCTTTATTTATATTTTTTTTGCCTAGATGATTAAAGCCAGCGTACTCTGTATGCTTGTGGCTAATAGGATTCAGTAAATAAGAATATACCGGTGTATTACCAAGAACTATAAGCAATAACTTTCAGCAGTTTTGTTTTCATCTCCCCTCAACTTAATAAAGAACATTTTAATTGCAGAACTTAATGACCTTACAAGTATCACAGTGAATTAACGAGACATAAATAATTCATCGGCTTTTTGTGAAAAGCTTGTTATTGACTGTTAGTGAAGTGATAGTTGGCATGCAGTGTTCTGGTGTAGACATGAATTATAAATTGAAGAATCCTTTAGAGGACTTTGATCAATAGAATTTTTTTTATCTTTTTATTCTTCTTCAAAATTGGCAACTGTCAGGCTTAATAAAAACTTTGTCACAAATATTATCTAAAACTACAAAAAGTGTGTCTCCAGAATGATTGTTTGAGCAGATCATATTTAGGTATGATAGCCACTATCTGTATTTTTTCCTGAGTGCACCTTTTTTTTTTTTCTTCTACCTGAAAATATGCTTTGGTCCATGTTTGGTCGATATAATGTAGTCTTGGTCAAAGAGCTGGATATCTGGATGGAATCGGTAATACTTGTATATAATGTCCTGACACAGAGCTGGATATCTGGATGGAATCGGTAATACTTTGTATATAATGTCCTGACACAGAGCTGGATACCTGGATGGAATCGGTTATACTTTGTATATAATGTCCTTACACAGAGCTGGATGTCTGGATGGAATCGGTAATACTTTGTATATAATGTCCTGACACAGAGCTGGATATCTGGATGGAATCGGCAATACTTTGTATATAATGTCCTGACACAGAGCTGGATATCTGGATGGAATGGAATCGGTAATACTTTGTATATAATGTCCTGACACAGAGCTGGATATCTGGATGGAATCGGTAATACTTTGTATATAATGTCCTGACACAGAGCTGGATATCTGGATGGAATCGGTAATACTTTGTATATAATGTCCTGACACAGAGCTGGATATCTGGATGGAATCGGTAATACTTTGTATATAATGTCCTGACACAGAGCTGGATATCTGGATGGAATCGGTAATACTTTGTATATAATGTCCTGACACAGAGCTGGATATCTGGATGGAATCGGTAATACTTTGTATATAATGTCCTGACACAGAGCTGGATGTCTGGATGGAATCGGTAATACTTTGTATATAATGTCCTGACACAGAGCTGGATACCTGGATGGAATCGGTAATACTTTGTATATAATGTCCTGACACAGAGCTGGATATCTGGATGGAATCGGTAATACTTTGTATATAATGTCCTGACACAGAGCTGGATGTCTGGATGGAATCGGTAATACTTTGTATATAATGTCCTGACACAGAGCTGGATATCTGGATGGAATCGGTAATACTTTGTATATAATGTCCTGACACAGAGCTGGATATCTGGATGGAATCGGTAATACTTTGTATATAATGTCCTGACACAGAGCTGGATACCTGGATGGAATCGGTAATACTTTGTATATAATGTCCTGACACAGAGCTGGATATCTGGATGGAATCGGTAATACTTTGTATATAATGTCCTGACACAGAGCTGGATATCTGGATGGAATCGGTAATACTTTGTATATAATGTCCTGACACAGAGCTGGATACCTGGATGGAATCGGTAATACTTTGTATATAATGTCCTGACACAGAGCTGGATATCTGGATGGAATCGGTAATACTTTGTATATAATGTCCTGACACAGAGCTGGATATCTGGATGGAATCGGTAATACTTTGTATATAATGTCCTGACACAGAGCTGGATATCTGGATGGAATCGGTAATACTTTGTATATAATGTCCTGACACAGAGCTGGATATCTGGATGGAATCGGTAATACTTTGTATATAATGTCCTGACACAGAGCTGGATATCTGGATGGAATCGGTAATACTTTGTATATAATGTCCTGACACAGAGCTGGATACCTGGATGGAATCGGTAATACTTTGTATATAATGTCCTGACACAGAGCTGGATATCTGGATGGAATCGGTAATACTTTGTATATAATGTCCTGACACAGAGCTGGATACCTGGATGGAATCGGTAATACTTTGTATATAATGTCCTGACACAGAGCTGGATATCTGGATGGAATCGGTAATACTTTGTATATAATGTCCTGACACAGAGCTGGATACCTGGATGGAATCGGTAATACTTTGTATATAATGTCCTGACACAGAGCTGGATATCTGGATGGAATCGGTAATACTTTGTATATAATGTCCTGACACAGAGCTGGATACCTGGATGGAATCGGTAATACTTTGTATATAATGTCCTGACACAGAGCTGGATATCTGGATGGAATCGGTAATACTTTGTATATAATGTCCTGACACAGAGCTGGATATCTGGATGGAATCGGCAATACTTTGTATATAATGTCCTGACACAGAGTTGGATACCTGCATGGAATCGGCAATACTTGTATATAATGTCCTGACACAGAGCTGGATATCTGGATGGAATCGGTAATCCTTTGTATATAATGTCCTGACACAGAGCTGGATATCTGGATGGAATCGGTAATACTTGTATATAATGTCCTGACACAGAGCTGGATATCTGGATGGAATCGGTAATACTTTGTATATAATGTCCTGACACAGAGCTGGATACCTGGATGGAATCGGTAATACTTTGTATATAATGTCCTGACACAGAGCTGGATATCTGGATGGAATCGGTAATACTTTGTATATAATGTCCTGACACAGAGCTGGATATCTGGATGGAATCGGCAATACTTTGTATATAATGTAGTCCTGACACAGAGCTGGATACCTGGATGGAATCGGTAATACTTTGTATATAATGTCCTGACACAGAGCTGGATATCTGGATGGAATCGGTAATACTTGTATATAATGTCCTGACACAGAGCTGGATACCTGGATGGAATCGGTAATACTTGTATATAATGTCCTGACACAGAGCTGGATACCTGGATGGAATCGGTAATACTTGTATATAATGTCCTGACACAGAGCTGGATACCTGGATGGAATCGGCAATACTTTGTATATAATGTCCTGACACAGAGCTGGATACCTGGATGGAATCGGTAATACTTGTATATAATGTCCTGACACAGAGCTGGATGTCAGGATGGAATCGGTAATACTTTGTATATAATGTCCTGACACAGAGTTGGATATCTGGATGGAATCGGTAATACTTTGTATATAATGTCCTGACACAGAGCTAGATACCTGGATGGAATCGGTAATACTTTGTATATAATGTCCTGACACAGAGCTGGATGTCTGGATGGAATCGGTAATACTTTGTATATAATGTCCTGACACAGAGCTGGATACCTGGATGGAATCGGTAATACTTTGTATATAATGTCCTGACACAGAGCTGGATATCTGGATGGAATCGGCAATACTTTGTATATAATGTCCTGACACAGAGCTGGATACCTGGATGGAATCGGTAATACTTTGTATATAATGTCCTGACACAGAGTTGGATATCTGGATGGAATCGGTAATACTTTGTATATAATGTCCTGACACAGAGCTGGATGTCTGGATGGAATCGGCAATACTTTGTATATAATGTCCTGACACAGAGCTAGATACCTGGATGGAATCGGTAATACTTTGTATATAATGTAGTACTGACACAGAGCTGGATATCTGGATGGAATCGGTAATACTTTGTATATAATGTCCTGACACAGAGCTGGATATCTGGATGGAATCGGTAATACTTTGTATATAATGTCCTGACACAGAGCTGGATACCTGGATGGAATCGGCAATACTTTGTATATAATGTAGTCCTGACACAGAGCTGGATATCTGGATGGAATCGGTAATACTTTGTATATAATGTAGTACTGACACAGAGCTAGATACCTGGATGGAATCGGTAATACTTTGTATATAATGTAGTGCCTGGTCCCTCTAGTTTTAACTTTGCAGCTTCAGAGAAACTATAGGCCGCTCCGCGATTCTCAGTTGAGTAATGCCTTCCTATGGGCGGTTTGAATGCGCGTGCGGCTCCACTCAGGCAGGGGGAGGAGAGTTTTTAACCCCTTCAGCCCAGCGGGAGGGGGGCCACAAGGGAGGTGGGGGAGCCTAATAACCCTATAGTGACAGGAAAACAGGATTGTTTTCCTGACACTATAGTGCTCCTTTAAGTATGTGCGTTGCAGCCCTGCTCCAGGTAGGATTATTATTACTGGATGGAATTATTATAATAGCTTTGTATATAATGTAGTCCTGATATAGACATAGATTCCCATATTACGGGAATCGGCAATATCCTCGTTTATAATGCAGCCCTGATGTAGAGCTGTATTCTCCTATTACTGGAGTAATGGCATGTATAATAATTAAACTTGTGCTGGACAAGAAAAAAGTATCTCGGCCGAACCATTGTTGTTGAAATTAGAACATTTTTACGACACCCGTATGTAGGTCAGCTCAGCAGAATTTTGGAATAAATTCCAATTTGGAAACTGAGTCCGAATTACAATAATGGGCCAATTGCAATCCACTGATACGGACTGCATATTTCTCACCATTTGGTTCTCAGATCAATTAAGAAATCGTAACCAATAGAGGGGAAAAGAGGAGAACCCTCTATTGCTCACTATCTGTGAATACAATCAACATTTGGGGATTGTCCCCTTATTTATATTTTTTTAATCCCATCAATCTTTTCTTTTCTTTTTTTTTTGGTGCTACAGCAGAATCCAGAATCGTGACTCCTAGCTGAACATATT
The DNA here is from genome assembly GCA_933207985.1 of Pelobates cultripes. Taxonomy (NCBI): domain Eukaryota; kingdom Metazoa; phylum Chordata; class Amphibia; order Anura; family Pelobatidae; genus Pelobates; species Pelobates cultripes. Next base: position 25,226,037 of record OW240917.1, read on the forward strand.
GAAATCTCCAAGCCAGCTTGTAACCTTGTATGTAATGCAGCCCTGACATCGAGCTGCATTCTTGTATACATTGTACGTATTGCATTCCTGGCACAGTGCTGGGTCCCTTTAATGGCTGGAATCACGGATAGCCTTGTATATAATAACTGCGTATGCAGACAGTCTATCCATAGAGTATAAATGAATGTATTAAATGTTTAGCACTCCAATCTAGTACTGTATATCTATCAATGTATCCAGCAGTAATGGAGATCTGCTTGATCCCCTATAGATGCAGTGCGTGCACTTTACATGAGGGTCCATAGCTATTTAAATGTCTTTCTGTAGCGTTTGTTTCTCTCGCAGCTCAGAACCCGCTGCCATGGCTTTTCTGGTTGAGCCATAGTCTCTGAGCTCTCGGCTATCCTCTGCAGAGGGGCAAGCAATCCATTTAGTCCACACTTTGCAGAGTCACGTTTAAATCTCTGTGCTGTGCCGAAGATGGGGACCTTCGTGGAGGATTTCAAATGCCGTTCCTTGCCCAAAGCAAAGTCAAGACATTTAGCAACTTGAAAAGTAAAATGTCACTGGTGCTAAATAACTCCGAGGCGGAATATAGAAAAATAGATCTATTGCAAACAAAGGGAGTTTATTCAAGCTTACTGCTCTCCTAGATTCATATTCAGTCAGTGCAGCTCAGTGATAAAGCTGCAATAGAAATGTGTTTCGAGTATATAAAATCTTTATCTTTAGATGGGCCCTTTGTTTAATTGACATGATGCTCTATGGATCGTATCTCCATTTAGGTCAATGCTTTTATACCTGGACACTATAAAGCCCAAGGTGCAGTGGTTTCTAGAGCTCTCCAGAACTCAGTGACACTATGTATCTCTCTTACTGTATGGGATTAATGGTGTTAGGGTAGCAACTGGTCAGGTTAATGGAAGCCACACTTTAATGTCATGGCAGAAATAGCTGAAAACTCACTAATTACAAAGAAACTCGGCACAAATCATGACACCGTCTGTGCAGAAAGGAATATAAAACATAATCCGTTCATTGATATTTTGTAGTTTGTGTGTGTTTTAATATAGAATGTGGGAGGGGGGGGTTAGCACGCTAACCTTGGGCGGTGCAGGACAAATGTATCAACGCGCTTCTGAGATTGTGGGCTCCCATCCTGCAATGCTCCAGTCAGATCCTGCTTAATGCAGCATTGTCTACTTGATCATCCCCCACAAATCCTACAATGAACCCTACTGACAGAAACACAAGATAGGTTGTAAATAGGGTATGTCATTTCAGGATGTGTGAAAGGAAGCTATATCATTCAGCCCCTAGATAGCAGTGAAACTGCAGGAGCTTGCTCTATACATCAAAACAAATTTGCTTATCTGAAGTGGTTTTGGTGCTTAGTGTGGCCCTTTAAATACTTTGAGATATTTGTAAGTTTGCTTTTTTAGTATGTAAACAAGCTCTTCTAAGCATTGCACGATTGCAATAGATGTCCAGGTCATCCAGATTGGCACACTTTGTTTGTTTTGGTATGCGTTACAGTGCTGTTGTCAGTGTGCATGCAATTATTAATGTAGTCTCTAGGTGGCAGCATTACTCCATTACTATATTGCATTTGCCTATAAGCTGAAAGTGATATTTATTTGACTATCTTCCCAAATAAATCTTTCTGTACTTGGTGAGTTTCCAGAAACTGGAATTACTGCCCATGCTAATTTTAATATATAGAATTGTTTGTTTTAATCATTAGTTTGGTGTTTTCATATTGATGAATACAAACACAGAAGTAAATATGAAATGTTTTGAGAGGCAGGCAGACTTTCTGGATAGTGAAGAGGTGAAAGACAGACCGATCTAACGTATGTTGAAAGCTGTGGAGCAGATGGAGGGTGGCAGAAGATAGGAGGTGGTGTAAGGACAGATGATGGAGATAACCCAGGGAAGGAGAGCTCTTCAGTGTTAGCTGGGTCGATTTTTTTCAAAAGCCGTGAGGACATCCAGAAGGTGAGATTCTGGAAGAGAGGCAGGTGTAAAGGATGGGAATCTGCAATGACATCCATTTGTCTGCTAGTTATAAGTCTGTGCAGTGTTACACGTCATGAAACGTGTTCTATACTTTTCTCCTAGATTCTGTACAGCATGAGCAAGCCAGGGTATCCAGTAATATACCGTACACACATAGTAAAATGCTGAACGTGATGCACACACTTACGTTAAGAATAAAGTTCAGCATTGAATATGTTCACGGTGATGTCCAGCTATGAGATTTTTTGCATTTAGTGGTAATTGCAGAATGCATAAGTGTTTAATCTAGGTGCTTACCTCAAAAAGTCCAGAGATGTCAATTAATGCAGTGGCACCAAGGCCACACATTATCGCATAATGCGTGCATGCACAATGTACAGGGGGAAATATGAATACTTTTTTTAAAAAGACCGTTTCTGATACTGCATTTTCTGCAAAACCCACTCTGTGAAGGGTTTGCAATGAGTCCTTGCCAAATGAGAAAGGCATGTTTACTGAGCTTTTCCCAGTGGTTTAATGATGCAGCAATAGCTTCTGGGAGTTGTAATTCCGCAAACAGATGAACTACAAATCCCTGAATCCCTAGCCATGACATCTTGCACAGCAGTACTTTTGAAGAATGTAAGTAAACACTACTGGATGGAAAGAGCGTAACCTGAAGAGTGGAATTATAGAGCAAAACGAATAATTGCAACTAATTAGTCATTTTTTTGTATAACTGTAACCTAACCTACAAATTGCACCAGCTGTGTATGTGTTGGTCCTGGGGTCCCTTCAACCTGTATAAATAGGGTACAAAATAAACTGCGTGACTTTTGCCATGCCTGGTTATCCTTCAACTGTATTTCAATAGAAAACAACATATTTCTTCAGAATTCTTTAATCAGATCCTACCCCTCTGTGCGCTGGGAAAGGCAGACATTGGTTTTGTTTGTTTTTTGTTTTTGTTTTTGTGCTCGTGTATGTTATAATAGTGAATGGTTCAGTTTCTCAAACCTCATTGTGGAGTTATCTGGCAACTTCATAGTGTTTAATAGCCCAAAACCAAGCGGTTATTTGATGCACACATCTCTCTACGTAAAGACGATCTTTGTCAAGACCAGTGTGATTGTGTTTAATTTTGTATAATAAAGCTTGAGGTACAATTACATCATCTGTTGCAGTTTTACTGGTACTCATTATGGTGAAGATCATCCAACAAAAGGACCTTCTGTCCATTTACTTGCATACATCTGTATGTGCCTGTATTATATATTTATATATATACTTTGACATATTAAACGGACAGTAAGGACTAGAATCCTGAGATTGTTACAGCCGGCTGCTGTGAAAATAGTTTTGCTTTATCTAAAATATCTTTTTTATCTGTTGGAAGATAGCAGAGGAGATTGCTATGTGTAATATATGAATCTTCTGGAAGATAGCAGAGGAGATTGCTATGTGTAATATATAAATCTTTATGGAAGCTAGCAGGGGAGATTGCTATGTGTAATATATGAATCTTCTGGAAGATAGCAGGGGAGGTTGCTATGTGTAATATATAAATCTTTTTGGAAGATAGCAGGGTTGATTGCTATGTGTAATATATGAATCTTCTGGAAGATAGCAGGGGAGGTTGCTATGTGTAATATATGAATCTTCTAGAAGATAGCAGGGGAGGTTGCTATGTGTAATATATGAATCTTCTGGAAGATAGCAGGGGAGGTTGCTATGTGTAATATATAAATCTTTATGGAAGATAGCAGGGGAGGTTGCTATGTGTAATATATGAATCTTCTGGAAGATAGCAGGGGAGGTTGCTATGTGTAATATATAAATCTTTATGGAAGCTAGCAAGGGATGTTGCTATGTGTAATATATAAATCTTTATGGAAGCTAGCAGGGGAGGTTGCTATGTGTAATATATAAATCTTTATGGAAGCTAGCAGGGGAGGTTGCTATGTATAATATATAAATCTTTATGGAAGATCGCAGGGGAGGTTGCTATGTGTAATATATAAATCTTTATGGAAGATAGCAGGGGAGATTGCTATGTGTAATATATGAATCTTCTGGAAGATAGCAGGGGAGGTTGCTATGTGTAATATATAAATCTTTATGGAAGATAGCAGGGGAGGTTGCTATGTGTAATATATGAATCTTTATGGAAGATAGCAGGGGAGGTTGCTATGTGTAATATATGAATCTTTATGGAAGATAGCAGGGGAGGTTGCTATGTGTAATATATAAATCTTTATGGAAGATAGCAGGGGAGGTTGCTATGTGTATATATGTAAGATCTTTATGTGTAATAAATCTTTATGGAAGATCGCAGGGGAGGTTGCTATGTGTAATATATAAATCTTTATGGAAGATAGCAGAGGAGGTTGCTATGTGTAATATATAAATCTTTATGGAAGATAGCAGGGGAGATTGCTATGTGTAATATATGAATCTTCTGGAAGATAGCAGGGGAGGTTGCTATGTGTAATATATGAATCTTTATGGAAGATAGCAGAGGAGGTTGCTATGTGTAATATATAAATCTTTATGGAAGATAGCAGGGGAGGTTGCTATGTGTAATATATGAATCTTTATGGAAGATCGCAGGGGAGGTTGCTATGTGTAATATATAAATCTTTATGGAAGATAGCAGGGGAGGTTGCTATGTGTAATATATAAATCTTTATGGAAGATCGCAGGGGAGGTTGCTATGTGTAATATATAAATCTTTATGGAAGATCGCAGGGGAGGTTGCTATGTGTAATATATAAATCTTTATGGAAGATCGCAGGGGAGGTTGCTATGTGTAATATATAAATCTTTATGGAAGATAGCAGAGGAGGTTGCTATGTGTAATATATAAATCTTTATGGAAGATAGCAGGGGAGATTACTATGTGTAATATATGAATCTTCTGGAAGATAGCAGGGGAGATTGCTATGTGTAATACATGAATCTTTATGGAAGATCGCAGGGGAGGTTGCTATGTGTAATATATAAATCTTTATGGAAGATAGCAGGGGAGGTTGCTATGTGTAATATATGAATCTTCTGGAAGATAGCAGGGGAGATTGCTATGTGTAATACATGAATCTTTATGGAAGATCGCAGGGGAGGTTGCTATGTGTAATATATAAATCTTTATGGAAGATAGCAGAGGAGATTGCTATGTGTAATATATAAATCTTTATGGAAGATCGCAGGGGAGGTTGCTATGTATAATATATAAATCTTCTGGAAGATCACAGGGGAGGTTGCTATGTGTAATATATGAATCTTCTGGAAGATAGCAGAGGAGATTGCTATGTATAATATATGAATCTTTATGGAAGATAGCAGGGGAGGTTGCTATTTGTGACCACTGTGAGACTCTATTTTCTCTCCTATTCTAAGACACTGGCTAGAAATCTATTTTATTATTATTGGTATTTATATAGAGCCAACTTATTCCGCAGCACTTTAATAAGACTCCTATTGTGTGACTGTTTATTGTTGGAATACAATTTTATCTGATGTTTGGGTGCTGCGTTACGGCCTGGTCTTTGAACCTTCAGGAGAAAATTGCATTATAATACCTGTAACAAACCAGTTTTTAAAAGTCCTATATGAAATTGGAACGAACTACTCCTTTAACAATTACAGCTGAAATGTAAAATAAACCGCACATTCCGTACTAGCAGAGAGTCTATAGGGACCAGCTTGTGCCCCTTAAAGTGGCACTGTCCGGGCCGAATCCATTTTTTTTTGTTTTTTTTAACCCCCCTCCTGCCTCCACTATTTCGAATTGACCCCCTAGTCACCCCCAAATGCCCCTAAGCCCCCCATATTACCTATTTTTTTAATCTATATTTTCTGCCCCGATCTATATTCAGGGCGCCGCCATCTTTGTGTGGGTAGAGGAAGTCCCTGTGGGACACGTCATTTGCCCACACTAGATAGACTGTGAGATTCTCGCACATGCCCAATTAAACACCTGGGCATGCGAACGGTAATTTCATCCATTCATTCGTCCGAAAGACGAGTGAATGAATAGCATTGTCAGACGAACAAATGAACACTGAATATCAGTGTTCTTTTGTTCATTCAGTTTACATATTACAAGGAGGGAGCTTTGCGCAGGTAGCTCCCTCCTTGTAATAAAGATAGAAGCGGCAGGGAGCAGTGCTCCCCGACACTTTATAAGCCCCACAGGTCCCCCCTCACTCTATGGGGTCAATATGACCCCCATAATAGCATAAGGGAGATTAAAATCTCCACAATGCCCCTAATTGCTATACCGCGTGTAGGGGCATGTCGTCTAAACAGCCTTGGCTGCTCACTGTTTAAAAAAAAAATACTATCCAGCCCCCATCCCTGCCCTAAAAAACAATAAGGGGGGACCTACTGTGCTCCCCCCTGGCACCCATCCCTGAGCGGTGGGTGGGGGCCCTAAAAAACAATAATGGTGGGGACCTACTGTCCTCCCCCCGTCCCCCACCCCTGAGCGGTGGGTGGGCGCCCTAAAAAAACAATAAGGGGGGCCTACTGTCCTCCCCCTGGCCCCCACCCCTGAGCGGTGGGTAGGGGCCCTCTATAAGAATGGTGGGGGGGGGAACCTACTGTCCTCCCACCCTGAGCGGTGGGTGGGGGCCCTAAAAAACAATAGCGGGGGGACCTACTGTACTCTTCCCCCCCGGCCCCCACCCCTGAGCGGCGGTTGGGGACCCTAAAGAAAAAATTCACCCCCCCCCCCAATCAAGGTGACTAGGGGTCCAAAGCCCCTAGTCACCTCCACCCCTTCCCCCCACCCAAGTAAAACTATCCCCTACCTACCCCCCTCACCCTAAAAATTGTGAGGGGTGGATAAAATAACTAACCTGTAAACAAAAATTAAATTTACCATTTGATGTCTTCTTTTTGCTAAAATCTTCATTTTTCAGCCCCAAAAAAGGCCAAATAAAAAGCCATCATACCCGTCGAACTTAAAATAAAAAAGAAACCCGAGCGCAAAAAAAAAAAAAATCCAGACGAAAAAGGAAAAAACCCGACGCTAAAAAAAATTGCTCTGACCAGCAGAGATGAAGCACACTTTGCTCCTCCGCTAGTCAAAGCTGGTCAAGCGGAGGAAACCTCCATAAGGCAAAGAGTCCCTACTTTGTCTTATGATTTAAAAGAAAACTAAAGAAGACAGGAAGAAATGAAGAACAGATCCTGAGAGAGCGGGAGAAGAGGAAGAGATTGATGAAAGGTAAGTTCGGCATGACAGTGCCGCTTTAAAGGGATATAAATGGGTATTCAGGGTGTCGTCCGGGAATGCTTTCTTATATTTTTTTATCTTAACTTTTTTTTTTTTTAACACCACTAATACATGGTCTCTGGTTTAAGTAGACTGTAGAATTGACTTGATGTGGTGTTTTAACAGTGATTTCTCTCTCGTCAGTAGCAATCATCTCCCATCTCCTTACTGATACCAGTATGATCAATTTGCAGAACCAAGGTTAACCATCTCTGCATTAGTGGGTTGTGATCCTCAGGAGGGCCACTCTCCCATAAAGATTGGCTGGTGGACAGTAGATCTATGAAGTATTGTGAAGACTGTAGCTCTTGGCATTGTTGGTGTCATGGCATTGTTTACCCCCCTCACCCACCCCAACCTGCCCCTGCTATCTTCCAGGAGATTAATGCTGAAATGACACCTCCTTGTTTCTTTAACCAGAGAGGCCATAAAACTGCTTCCTGGATAGTGACACCAAAGGAGGAATTATGTCTGTGTGAGTGTTGCTATTTTAGGTACATTTTAAGGGTGTTTTTCCTTTGAGTTAGTATCTTTGCATCAATTGGCAGCACATTGAAAATGGAGAAGTGTGCTGCTACCTGTGTGTGGTGCGCCTGAATAAACTATAGCTTATTAACTTACCTTGCCATGATTATAAAGGTGGTACAGTCGTTAGTGCTAGTACTAAATGGGCATTCGTAATGTTGGCATAATATCACACGTGGTTCCTTCAGCTGTGTTCTGTGACATGGGGCTGATATAGATAGAAGCTGCAGTTGGCTACACAAATTTCCAATCTCCAGCTTTTGGTAGGACTTTACGACCTAAACAGAACATGCTGTCTGCATATTCATCTCTTCATAGTTTGTTGCAATCAGATATGTTAACTGTTAAGAACTAAACCAGAATGGCCAAGTGAGGGAAAATTCCACTAAATTAGAGTAATAAATGTCAGATCTGTGTCATGGCCTTTGGTGAGTATTAAAGAGGAGCAGTATCTGTTTATGGGCTTGTTTGTTTTTTGTCTCAATCAAAATCCACATTGTGGGTGGTAAATATGTTCATCAGAATCCTGGTCATCTTGGTCGCTTTGTTTATACCAATGAGTACTGCAGTTATTACCGGTGTTGCCTGAAGTCGAACCGTGGTCCGTCTTGGTATGCTGTTTGCTATCTGACATTTTATTAAAAATCATGTCTTGCTCCTGATAGGCTGAATTCTAATGAACTAGTTTTACCCAGTCAATTCAATGCTTGTTCACTGTGCTACAGTCACACTTCTATAAATCTTTAATTAAACATAGCAAGGTCACTACACTTGTTCTGCAGTTACTCTCAACACCAATCCTGAATAATCTTTCGGCTGCAGGAGTAGGATATGTGGCAATGTAAGGCGCAAGTAGTGAGATCGTCAGAGAACGTTTGTTTATTTTGAGATATACCATCTCAATACGTTTACTGAAAGTAATTACGGTAATTTGAGTACTTTTAATAAAAATATATTTGTAACATATATTCCATGTGTTTCTGGGCTGTTACATTTTTTAGGTGAAGCTTAACACTTTGATACATAAATGTTATACCTTTTTGTATAATTTAATAGTGCCTTTTCTACTTGTTTTTTTTTAATTGTTTTTATATTTTTAACATAGTTTAACCTCCTTTAACACATGGTTTTAGACAAAAAGACCCGTAAAACCGAATGTGCGGGGAAAAAAATAAAGTCTGGAGCAGTAACATATTAATAGCATCATTGGATCAATGGGCAGCTCAGGCCCTTAACTAGCTCGTTGTTCGAGGCAAGATAAAACCTAATTGGATTAAGTAGAGATGTTTTGTGTAGCTGGATTCAATTGTTTAAAATGCCGTGACTTGTTTACGGTGCAGTCATTGAATCATCAGTGATGAAGCTTGTTCTAAATATGGAATAAGGAGATTCCCAGTAGTGTCAAAGCGGCACTCCACAGCTTCTTTGTCCTATTAACAGAGAGCTGTCTTTCTACCTAAAAGCCTCCCCCATGCCCTTCTTGAGTGACGTTGAATTTATTTAATAAAAATTGAAACCTGTCTGGACACAATCATTGTGCCCTTTCAAAGGTTCACTGAGCACCCTGAGGCATGTAAACTGTGGTGGAGATTACTCGGAGCAAGGACGGATCCTGCGAGGTACACTGGTTCAATGAAATGTGTCTGCTTTAATTACCTTTAAACAAAATTAATTAAAAAGATGGCAAAATCTAATCTGTGCCAAATTAACATTGCTGCATGGGTGGAAAAAAATAGCCCAAAATCATATAATGACCTCATACCTTTCCGAACCTTCATGGACAGTCGTGAGAAAGTCTCCTAGAGAGATGAAACATGTAGACTTCAATGGTCCTGATTTGTAGTAGGGACCGCATATCGACACTTCTCCTTTAAGGCAGCCAAGGCCTTTTTCGAAGTTCCTGGCCGCGGCGTACCACGAGATCCCAGCTTGTTTTGCTCCCTTTCCCCAGTCCCCTGCAGCTTTCAGAAGAGTTGCTGATCGTCGAATTCTACAGTGCACTCCAAGTACAACAGTGAGTGTGACAGCAGGTGTTTAGGTTGACGTCGCTGGCAACTTTACCACCTGGATCCCTATGACACCTATGTATACACAACGATAGCATCTTTCAACCGGGGAGGGGGCACCGATGGAGAAGTACCCTTTTTTCTTGTATTTTTGTTGCTATTCCTTTTTATAGTGTTTATAGCTTTTTTTATAGTGTTTTGTGGATATTTATATACTTTGTATGATATATTTATATATTACTCCACTACTCCTTTTGAGGTTCGTTATCCTACTCCCCCCTTTTCACTGTTTAGGGGATATGACCCCTTTTTAGTAGTTTGGATATATTTTCACTGATATCCATTTTATTGTGCGCATTTATACAGTTTACCTTGGATAGCAACTTGGTTGCAGTTGTTTGTACCGCATTACACCCTTTGTTGCTATCTTGGGCATGTTCTGTACTTATATAGTGTATTTAGATTATTCTCGGAGTTGATCCATTCTGTCTGTTTACATTTAATTTAATAAATTGACTAGTATATTTTGATCTTTTTGTATTGTGATATATTTATCATTTTTTTGGTGCACACACACTCTCTGTCTCTTTATTCTTCGTGGTTATGGTAAAGTCTATAAAGTTCTACCTTGAATCCATTCTTTTATGCTATTGATCCAAAAGAAGGCAATAAATAATTTTTTTTTTAGCCATTTCCAATATTTTTCTCCATAATGGCAGTCCGATTTCTCCTTGGATCAACACCCTGTTCACATACATATCAATTCAATCCTTAAATATTTTTTTGTGTGTGTGAAAATATCTATCTGAATCTGATAAAATAACCTCTTTAGGTAGAGAACTCCACATTGTTCTTACTGTAAAGAATGCGGTCATCTGCTGTTGGCAAATGTGATCAGCTATCGAAAGCCACAATCTCGCTGTCCAAAACCCAGATTAACTCCCGTAGTGTTATATTAAATGCTTATTTCAAGTAACTACAAGACTGGGACATACATAGTATAAACAAATTTAAACCAATATTGAAATTATTATTACTACATTTTTTTTTACAGCATTGGACAAAAAGGATATTAGGCAAAATCACCTGACTGGACCATTTTAGAAACCTTTTTGACCCCTCCCCGCCATAAAAAGTTTGGAGTTGAGAAGTAATTTCTCCTGTTTTCTGGTGTAAGGCACATCACGTTTATGCTATTTTCCTATTCCGAACAGAAAGCAAATGAAGGCAAACAGATAAGCACAACGTGTAAATCCTTGGTAGCAATGTTGTGTAACTTTTTATATTACGTGGATGAATCTAGTCCATGTATTTGACTCCATAATGGCACTAAAGGGCTGGAAGAGAGATTCCCTCTCAGGCTATAATGCGGCTCACGCAGTCATTAAATTGCTGAGTTATTAAACCTCTCTGAGAAAACCAACACAGGTTATCCCCGAGCTGGTGGAAATAGAATAAATTGGCAACTCTGTGAATGCCTCCTCTGTGAACGCACTAGCATATAATGGGTTAAAAGCAGAAGAATGATGGCTCCATTTACATGTCGATCTGTGGCAACGTGAACGTAGCAATTTCACTTTAAACGCAGTAAAACCAACCCCTGTATTAACAAAGGACTAACGCAATAACTCAGTCAGCAGAAGAAAACCAAATCCTGGATGTGGTGGGCTAAGGACAGTTTTATTTCGTGTCTCACTGTCAACATGCTGAAACTAAAACGGTTATTTTATAGATCTTTATTTCTGTTTTCAATTCTTGTGTTTTCTACATCACCTAATATAGTCCTGTTTTGGAGGGTCACTCATCATGCTTATTGCACTTAGATGAAATGTTCCTCCTATTTAAGAGGGACAGTGCCTATTTTGGGCACAATCCCCTATGTGCCTCTTTTCTAGTCTAATGTCCCTTTTTAATGGCGCTCTATTATTATTGGTGTGCCTGACTGTATAACAGAGCTCCACAGCAAGAATGCTCCCAGTAATGTGTCTTCAAACTACAATAAATATGATTAGAAATCAGTCTGTGTAAAGAAGACACATTGTTCTTGTTCTAAATTACATTTTAGTTGTATAAATTATTAGTAAGACACCTAAAATTACAGTGTCTCACTTTATGCATTTTAAATTATGTGAGGTATGCCTTCTGTGACCAACAGCAGGGTTCTTCCTCGCCAGCAGGGTTCTTGTCGGGATCCTTCCTCGCCAGCAGGGTTCTTGTCGGGATCCTTCCTCGCCAGCAGGGTTCTTGTCGGGATCCTTCCTCGCCAGCAGGGTTCTTGTCAGGATCCTTCCTCGCCAGCAGGGTTCTTGTCGGGTCGGGATCCTTCCTCGCCAGCAGGGTTCTTGTCGGGTCGGGATCCTTCCTCGCCAGCAGGGTTCTTGTCGGGTCGGGATCCTTCCCCGCCAGCAGGGTTCTTGTTGGGTCAGGATCCTTCCCCGCCAGCAGGGTTCTTGTCGGGATCCTTCCCCGCCAGCAGGGTTCTTGTCGGGATCCTTCCCCGCCAGCAGGGTTCTTGTCGGGATCCTTCCCCAACTTACTTCGTCTCTAGTGCCGAGAATCCTGTCCTGCTCTGCCTCTGTTAAAGTCTGCATCCAAGCTGACAACACCAGCGATCTTACTTAATCCGATGCTTTTCATTGAGGAGCTTTGGGTTAGAGAATGCATGTGCTGCAAAATGCTGTGCTCCTCCAATCAAATGTTGCTATCCGCACCATTTGATTAAAGGACAGAGGTTGATTCTGTTAATAAGGTAGAAGCACCTCTAGTGGCTGTTGTTTTTACAAAACGGCAATAGTTTTATATTAAAGTTTTACAACTACAGTGCTACAAATTCTGTGGTTTGGATAACTTTAGTGGACCTTGAAAACAAAATATATAATGTGTAGCTCCAATCCATTGCTTATCTATGAGAGTTAATGGATTATAGGAGATTGCTAAAATGTCAGTGGGCATGCTGATGTCTTTGCATTAGGTGCTGGAGGCTGCAGAACAGAATTGCTTGCGCTGGAAACAAGGTGAGTAATATTTACTGAATTTTAAGAAGAGTTTAATCTCGAAGAGCAGTGGATAGAAGAGAACTTGTAGCCCTGACACCTCACCTGTTTTAAAGCAGGGTTACTAATTAAGAAATATGAGTGAAGCTGCCATAACACAACTTTACAAAGCGTCTGTAAACAAGTGGTAACACTAGGATAACACTAGGATAACTGTAGCCGTAGTTTGTGTGACCGAGACTAATGTAGCATTTCCAGGAGAAATCGGTCTGAGAGACTCAAACGCCATAGTAAGTTTTGTGGAGGGCAGCTAATTGTGAAGCTACAGGGTCAAGCTGAAGTCAGAGTGTAATGGAAGTTAGCGCACTCTCTCATCTTTTGAGGAGTTTATTACTGGAGGCTTAATGTTTACTGTTATGTTTTCTTTTACTTTTTTTTTTTTTTTGTACAAATTATTATATCCCATTGGTATGGCAACATGGTAGTGTAAGGAATTGGCAGAGGAGCTGTGCTATTGCTGTATTGGAAAAGTGAAGTGGCATTGAGACACTTGCATTTTAAAGGTGGGGGTTTCAGGAATTTTCTGTAAATCTTTCGCATACTGTTTATATTGTTTCATTCAACTCTGCGATCTTGAAGTTTCCAGATTTGTAGTTGAATTCTTGCAAAGTTTTGGGGAAAACCTATGTCCTTAATGCAATAATACATGCATTCATTGTGGGTGAGTGTGAAATTGCCTCCATCTCCTGTCTGACTGTGGCACTGTGACTTGCTTACCTTGTTTGGCAGCCAAATGTACGGAGTGGTGACTGTGTCAGGGATCCCAGGGTAGCTCCAGATGAAAACTCCCATAATACCCGACTGCACAGGCTCTAATGGTAAGAGATTTGCAGGCAGATAAAGCATATGATATAAAACTAATTTGGGAAAACTAGAAAACTCCATAATTATCAATAAGAAAAAAAAAGTATAAGAGGGACATGGACGATTATGCCAACAATAGGGTGAGAAAAGTCCCAGGGGAGAGAGTCAGAGACCAAAGTCACTCAAGACCACCAAATAAATCAAGAAATGATAGGTCTAAATAGGAGTTACAATTAACAAAATAGAAGTAATTTTATCCAAAAAACCCTCCCCAAATTCAGCCTAAAAAAGGGTAATCCAAAATACCAGAGGAAATGGTTGGAAAAGTCCACCACAAAATACTAGGCCAAGATATACAAATAAAATACCCCTAACTATTACACCAAAACCTAGAAGAGAGACCCAAAAAACAGAGATAGATGGACTGAGGATAGACCCTTCCAGATTCCTCTCAAAAATATATCTGAAAGATTGTTTTTTTTGAGATAATAGTTTTAAATATATCAAATAAAATTTTATCACCTATACAGGAAAAAAAATTTACTATATGTTTTAAATATGCCCCAAGCTGCTCCATTAACAAATTTGAGGCTTTTATTGATATTAATAAATTAACCAGAAAATTATGCCTTGAATTCTATAATCGAAATGAAATGTTAAATCAAGATGGCATTTTAAATCAAGATGAGGTTTTAACTATAGCCGATAATGATAAAGAAAATGTTATTAAAATCAAACTCCCAAATTTTAAGAAAAAATGCTCGTTTTATGCACAATTCGTAAAATCACAAAGCATGAAATTATTTGAAAAAGCATGCTTTGAGGAAATCTACAAAATAAAACCGCTATCTAAATACAAACAAAACTTATTCTTTAAAGAGAGGAAAGTTCTAAACAACCTCAAAAAAGACCCCTCCATCGTAATTAAACCAGCGGACAAGGGTGGAGGGGTAATTATTTTAAATAAAGAGACCTACCTTAACAAAATCAGACAACTGCTTTAAGATGTAACTATTTACAAAAAATTCAATAAAAATCCTACCACAGAAATAAAAACTAAATATAAACTATATTTACAAGAAGGATTAAAGAATAGCATGTTAAATAAAAATGAATACTAGTTTCTTTTAAATTAACATCCTAAAATACCGGTCATCTATGCCCTGCCAAAAATTCATAAACATCTAGAAAATCCTCCTGGCAGGCCAAATGTCTCTGGCATAGAGCCAATTTTATCTTCACTGTCACAATTTATCAACTATTTTTTTACAACCCCTAGTGAAATCTTGCCCTTCATACCTCTGAGATTCCATGAGCCTTCTAAAAATTTTAGAAGACCAAAAATGGGAAGATGGATATCTTTTAATTACCTGTGATGTCACCAGTCTATATACAACTATAGAACACCGTATAGGGATTGAAGCAGTGACGTTTTATCTAAAACAATCCAAAGAGCTTTTAGACATACAAATTGATCTTCTTATTAAAGGAATTATGTTGATTTTAACTAATAATTATTTCTGGTTCGAAGGCGATTTTTAAAATTTTTTTATTTATTTTATCTCCAAACTCAAGGTACAGCTATGGGGACCAAGTTTGCTCCTAGCCATTCCAATCTTTTTGTGTTTTACTGGGAATGATCATTTATTTACCAGGGACATAGCTGTGGAGCGGACATGGTCCTATACAAACGGTACATAGACAATATTTTTATAGTTTGGAAAGGTTCTGAACAAGAATTTAATTTATTTTTTAATTATCTTAATTGCAATGACTGGGGTATTAAATTAACTAGAAACGTAAACTCCACCACCATCGACTTTTTAGGACTACAATATGTAGGGCAAACCTAGAGACCATATTAGGAATATTAGAATTGGATTTTTAAACCACAGCGTATCTAAACCCTTTTTAGAAAAGCACAATTGCAACCCAAACGTGGAATTTATGGCAATCCTAAAGTCTCAACCTACTGGAGAGGTGGAAATATCGCTTTTAGCTTAAGTAAAAAGGAAATAAATTGGATATTGGAGTTAGACTCTGAGCCCAAAGGGACTAAACCTAGATTTCGAAATTGGACCCATCCTCTAGTGAAACTATTTCTCTCTCGTTATATGTATATGTGTAAAACGTTTTTTGAAAGTTTGTAAATGCATACTGTATTTTTATAGTTAAAGGGACACTATATAGTCATCAGAAGAACTACAGCTTAATGTAGTAGTTCTGGTGAGTATAATAGCTTCCTTTCAGGCTTTTTGTCATGCAAAAAAATGCAGTGTTTACATTGCCTCTAGGGGCACCTCCAAGTGGCCACTCCTTAGATGGCCACTGGAGTTGCTTCCTGGGTCAGCAGCCCTGACGTTCAGCGTCCCCACGCTCTGCATGGAAATGCTGAATTTTCCTCATAGAGATGCATTGATTCAATGCATCTCTGAGGAGGTCCTGATTTGCCAAAATTGCATTAGGCCCTGCCCCGTGCCGATTTTAGCCAATCCAATGCTTTCCCTTTTTTTCGAACTATATGGACTATGTCCATTGCATAGTAAGGACTCTTGGACGATATTTACAGTTGCACAAGTTGACGCTCACCGGAAAACCAAAGAACGGATGCAACCGGAAGTGAACGTCACACGTGACCGGCCTCGATCTGGAATAGCACCGCGGCCATTTTGGGAAGATCATGCACGTCTCCATTGAAGATGTACCCCTCTCCACCATGTATTTAGAGGCAGAACTGATCTGGAAATGCACCATATATGGGAAAGGGGGATGGTCTTATGTTTTATCCTTTTTTATCATTTTAATTAATTTGTTAATGGTATATAAAAGCAATTGCTCATATGTTTGGTTATATGCATCTGAGGAAGACCTACTGGATAAGGTTGAAACGCGTTGTGTTTTTATATGCTGTTTAAAGAAAAGTTTTTACTTCGCATCCATCTGGTTCCTGAATTACCATACAGAGGAATTTGTTTACCTTCTGGGGGACCTGACAACCTACATCAATATCTACATCTGGTTGATAAACCTGCCTTTACAGTTTAGAGCCGACTTACACAGTTACATAGTTACATAGCTTAAAAGAGACCTGAGCCCATCAAGTCCAGCCCTCCTCACATGTACTTTTGCTGCCGATCCAAAAGAAGGCAAAACACCTAGTCTGAAGTGCCTTACATGGGCTCTAAAGATTGTGAGTGCTCCATGTTTTCTACTTTATTCATTTTGTACATATGTATTGCCATATGTTAGTTTTTGTATATTTTCAGTACCTTAACAATCTACAACGATACCAAGATAAATATTTACCACTGTGTGCGCGATCACATACCTCCGTTTTCCATTTTTATGTAAGTGCTTTTTAGTGACATACCACTTTGGTGATTTTGAGCTGCACTAGGTTGATTTTATTCCTCACCTTATATTGAATTTTAGCACCACCTTCTCTTTTCTTCCAGATAAAGCATATAGGAGTGTAGGATTGTAGGAACAGTGATTTTACAAATGGCTATACTTATTATACACTATGTGCCTTGAACAGAAAGGGGCCAAGGATGTCCTTAAATTATAACTAATGCAAGTTATATAGATTGTTAGGGTTCTTGGAATTCTAGAATTTTATTGTTTGACTTTTATTTAGTTTGGTATTTTTTAACCTTATTTTTGGTCACACATTTCCAGGGCTCTTAATTATAAACGATTGAAATAAATTGCTGAGAATTTAAACCTCTTTGCTATTGCTTTTTGCTGGCGTTGCGGGTTGCGGTGAGATTGTACTAGGAACACGATGACCCTGTATTTGGAGCAGTCATTTAACATGTGTATGCTTGCTGTAGGGTGTAATTACTGGACCAGCAGCCTGCAATCAACTCTCAAAGTGGCCTTTACCATTGGCTCTTCTGTTTGTCACAATTATTAATACTGGCGTTTCTTCTTTCTCTTTAAAGGAAAGATAGTATAACATTTTCTTACCTTTTAGCCTTTTTAAAAATTACTGTTTATGCATCCATCACCCCTTCTGCTTTTAGAAGTGGTCCTGGTGGTAGGAGCCTGTATGTGCAGCCTTTCTGCTTGAAAGATACAGTGTAATCTGCACTTTTTGTGTCAGTGGCCCAGCACATGCAACTTAGGCATCCTGGGACTCTGCTATTGACTGCTTAATATAAATTCTGTAGAAAACATACTGAATGCTGGGAACAAATGTAATGAGCTTCTCCCTTGCAGACAGCACACCTGAAATTCAATGTCTCCTGCTCTTTCCGCCTGTCTGTTTTCAACATTGACACTTTGTGTGTGCGCTTGCTCACCGAATGTTATTTCATTTAAAAAAAAATTTGAAAAACACCTAACCTCTGCAAAATAAGGGGGGGATTTAGTTACAGTATATGATCATACATTGCATTATCCTGCCAAGTATGTTTTCATCTATTTAGTAAGATTTCGTGTTTTTTTTGTTTTGTTTTGTTTTTTTATATAAAAAGGGGGTGGACAAGATAAATAGGACATAATAGCATTAAAACAAATGTAGAGAAAAACGTTATGCTAACCCTTTAATGCTAGGATAGACTGCACATGGCCGCAAAATGTGCAAATAATATTAAACTAAAATCCCAGTAACACATTTATAGATGGTGGAAGTTAGCTGTATGCGACTGCATTGCATGATTGTAGAACCTGTTTTTAGGGGCACACATTAAACTGATCTGAATGCTTGTTTTTTTCTGAAATGTAATTCAGTGCACTGTTCGGAGGAGATTAATTGTCTCTCGAAGAGCACAGTGCCAAAGTCTCATCTGCTAAGTGCTGAATTGGGGTTGGTGTGCCCCCAACTAACGGTGAATATTTCCTTGTGAACAGAACAAGGGTAAATATGACTAAATAGTGAACGGTTTCCACAAATTATATTTTAATATTTACTTTCTCTTATACCAAGACTCAGGGTTTCTCGAAGAATTCTTGAAATGTGAGCTGCTCTGATAAAAGGGTTCGGAAATATGTTTTGTGACAGACTATATTGCCGTGTGTGTGTGTATATATATATATATATAAAAAACAATATAATGTAATTTTGTTTTTAAAAATGATTTCCATTTTGCGGATAATAGCATTTTTGAGTTTTGTTTTATTCAAGTAAGTGTTACAATCTTTTTGTGTGTAGTTTCTTTTTGCTGATCCCTGCATCCATTCAATCTTTGTTTTCCATACTTTGATTACTGGGGACATTTCATTGATCCTTTGTGTAAGGGTCAGATTGAATATAATGCACTCCAGGTTCAAAATATAGTATCTCAAAAAGGGCTTTTCGACGATATAGAAAATGTCAAATCAAAATTTATTAAAACACAGAGAGGCAGCTGTATGAAAGTGCTAAAAGTAGAGCAGTGTTCAGAAGCTGCTCATAGCAATATCTCATATTGTAGAATTGCTTTTTATACATATATACATGTTTGTACTCCTTGTATGCCCAAAATAGTGAAGTATCTTGAAACAGGGATGCTGTACTTTTCAATGTATGGTGCCTTTCGGTACTTATAATAATCCCAAAGAATCAAACATG
This sequence comes from Pelobates cultripes, assembly GCA_933207985.1. Classification (NCBI taxonomy): domain Eukaryota; kingdom Metazoa; phylum Chordata; class Amphibia; order Anura; family Pelobatidae; genus Pelobates; species Pelobates cultripes. The sequence goes on from OW240917.1 coordinate 25,245,255, forward strand.
TAGACTTAGACTTCAGCCCATATTATGTTTAACTCAATACAGCTGTATAACTTAATTAACGACAAATGGATCCAGTCTACCTGCTGCTTTGATTGCGATCTGCTTGCCATGGTAACCATAAGTCAATGTTTGCAGTACCCAGTCTACAACTAAAATACAGAGAAGGAAATGGCTCTATACGTTGGTTTTATGCATGTTCAAAAGATAAGGAGGATTCTGTTACCAGTTCCAATTAAAACCTTTTTAATTTAAGGTCGGTAAACCTTTTGGGATGAAAAGCCAATCATGATCTGCTCTGCTGCTCATGAATTTTGTGTTCTAATCGGCTTTTCTGGGAATGGTTTAAATAGTTAAATAGATTATGTAGTTAACTAGTAAATGGCAAAACTCAACCTGAGAATGAGACCTTTTTTGTTCTACCACAGCATTAACTTGTATGTATTACTCTTCATCTTACAATATTACATTTTTATTTTCCTGTCTCTAAAAAGTTATTTATTTTCCCCCCAGAGCAGATGGGGGACAGAGGCACCATGAAACGGTCTATCTCTTAACCCTGACATGGGACCCTTTTCATTTCATGAAATAGCAGTTAAAAAAAAAAAACCCTGCTGAAATTTTAAATTTCCCTCTGCATTCCCAGTTAAATTTAATTAAGAACTTGCTGTGTTTTAGATGAGACTCTGAATTAAAACAAAAAGCTGCTCTTCTGGGTAGGAGAAAGTTATAGAGCACCTCCTGCTCTCCTGACCTTCCTGGCTCAAATATTGGAAGCCCTGTCTTTCTAGCAGTGGAAACTATATTTAGGTGGGTGCCATTGGCTGGAAACAGCACCTTCCTATTCCAAAAAAAGAGTTTGAGAAGTTTCCAGGTAATCTGTTGAATCTGTTTGATTTTTTTATTTTTATTTTTATTTTGTTTGTTTTAAGGTGGGATGGTGTTCTCTTGGTTTCTGGCGCCTTCCATGTTTGTTGGGCCTCTTTCAATGTACTCTTCTCTGCAATGGTATCTCCTATCAAGGTCAAATCCAATATTTAAATAGATTTATACATCATATTTATGCTATCAGAGCGTTCACTCAATTGGTCCCCTTTTCTAAATTTAAATAATGCAGCTTCTGTACTATCCCCTAGTATACAAGGATGACTTGGTATAATGGTTCAGTGTAGGTGTCACTGCACAAATCCTTCATATCCGCCAGATCTTCTTGTCCTACTCGCACAAGGTTTCCCCTGTGGATATAGGGACTTATCTATACTTTCTCTTTTAATGTTCTCATTCAGTCTTGATTGTGGGTTTATATTTATGGTGAACCCTAGCTTTATGTATATTTGTCCCCCGAGGTTTACTTGCCCTGTGTCGTTGAGAAGAGTGGTTTGCAACTCTGGTTCACACAATTGGGCATCCTCTGATCTGTTTCACGTGGGAGAATCCTATCAGCTTATAAGAAAACTCTTATCGTTATTTCACATTCATGATTTTTACTAGTGCAACGGGTACTGAATCTTGCTGCCTTTAATAAGGAGAAAATCATGGGTCTTTATATTATTTGACTATGTCCCACTGTTATTGAATAAACAATTTAACTCCAATGTGTTTGGTGCTCCAGACCAATAGCAGAAGCTTAATCTGATTCTATGTGCAATTTTTTTTGTTGTTCATTTTTATTTATGTTTAAGCAACCCCAAATATTCTTATTAAATTGTAAGTTGTGTAAACCTACCTTGTGACCTTAGATAGATACAGATACTTTTTTGGGCTAACATGGTTTTTAACACGTTCTCCATGCATGGTCTGCATGTCTTGCTCCAATGTGGCAACTGTCCGCACTGGTCCAGTCCACATTACCACTTACATGGCACTATAACAAGACTGCTAGAAAACCTACGAAAAATACCCCTGAAAAGACATTGCTCTTGCTAGCATTGTTCTGCCATGCCAGGCTTCCCTTTTACTTTATCTTCATTAGTTCTCTCCATATTCTGTACATTTCGATTTTAAGAAGCATTTGTCAGAAAATCTCAGCTGGACGAACCTCATTTGTGGTTTATTTTGAATCCTGTGTATTGACAGTCTACTTTTTCATATTTGTTTTATTCTGTTTAACTATTCACCGGCTTATTCCTTTGTTTGGATCTTTCCTGGTGAGTGTTCTTCCAATCTTTGCATATTTTAGTAAAGGTTTATATATGTATTCAGCCTGCAGCAAAGAATGCAGTCATGCTGCGGTACCCCTCGCATCCCGGTGGTAGAGCAAAAAAAAAAATAAAAATTTTTTTTGTTTTGTTTTCAAAGTATATCCTAAATAAATTTTGAACAAAGGTTTTTTTTTGGGGGGGGGGGAGTGGGGGTGTTTGGTACCGCTGTAACGCATGACACATTTTAATAAGATGCACAGCCACAAACTTTGTGTGAGCCGTTTTATCACGTAGTGTTAAAATGAAAATGTAAAGGTTAATTACATTGAGCTTTGTCCTAACTCTGCATACTTATTAAAAAATAAATAAAAAAAAGGGTACTAGAGAATAAAAACATCTACAATTTTTGTACATGTTCACTTCTGTAGTAAGGCTTGTGACATTGTTGTTTTTTTGTCATGTGTTATATCTGTCCAATGCTTACTCTTTCTATTTTACTTGCCAAGTAATAATGTTTTCTATATTGCACTTGTGAGTAAACGCAGCAGGTTGTTTGATGCATGTAGCTATTATAGAATGGAACAATGGTGTCACTTCACGCACACAGCCCGGTTCATCTTCTACTGCCATCTTTTGCTATGTCGAGCGCCTAAATGTAGTCGTCAAGGCTCAGAGCTACTATTGCAAGTTCAGATATAGCAGCCATTTTATACAGTATTGGCTGGGCTCTTGTAGGCTTCAGTTTAAATTGCCATTTGAAAGCCATGTTTACATTTTTACATCCACAGTATTTTATACATTGTCCAGTGATATTACTCTTTGTATTACTAAATGTAAAACTGTGAGTTTACGGGGATCTGAGGACATCTGAGAAGGACAAGTTGAAACTAGTAACGGGACAAAAGTATAGTCATTGCAGATAAGAGACGTGGCAAAAAGGAGTAGGGGGAGAGAACACAACACACAGCAGGGCCAAGGAAGAGGGGAATTAATCAAAGATTAGAACATTGCTGCACAGAAGGAGTTTAAGTGGGACAAGATGTAGAGTTGATAAGGACGTGGGGACAAAAAGTGCAGAGGAAGGGGGGATAGGTGACTAATATGGGTGGGGAAAAGCATCTTGTTCGGGGTTCCTACATTTGTGATGATATTATTATTATTATTGTTATCCTTTTTAAAACGTGAACACACTCTGCAGCTCTGTCAATGGGTACAATTGGTAGAAGTAAAAATGTACAATACACAATACATCTAAGGAACAAGTACAAAATGTGGCTAACAAATACTGAAGGAGTCGGGGGCCCTATTCCCCTGGGAACTTGCAGTTCCTGAATAGGGCTAGCGTAATATAAAGTCTCAAAGTGTTTGTGAAAATCTAGTACTGGGGTTTGACAGCTCCGTGCCATGGCATCATTTCCTACATGTAGTTTGATGAAGTTCCTTCGTTTTCTCTCTGCTTCTAGAGCTTTTTGCATTCGCTAATAAACTATGCCACAGTAAAGTAACCGCGGCATTAAACTTTTAGTGTATTGTTTATACTGCAATTTATAGCTCTATTTACTTATTGTACATCAGCTGAATTATTTATTTTAGTTTAACTTGTACAGTATTCGCCTGTAACTTTCTTGTTTTGTGTTTTTAATATTGATATTTGAAGCTAATATAAGTAAATAAGAAAACCCTCAAAGGCTTTCGCTGAGCCGATTCTTTAGGCGTGATCAATAATCATTCTTCTCTTCCCTTTAATGCAATGGTTAATGCAAAGCAGGTATCAAATACTCTGGAAACAAAATAACACTTTTTGCCTCATTCCGCATTTTGATTTTAAAGTTGGGACTGCAATCTTTTAGTTTTACTTTCTCCAATACAGAGTAACTTTAAAAAAAATACAAGGAAATATATATATATACTTTTTTTCTTTTTAGCAACTGATCCGAGAGATGCAGCAAATGGCGAGCAGACCTTTTGCCTCGGTCAACGTTGCCTTGGAAACAGATGAGGAGCCCCCTGATCTCATTGGTGGGAGTATAAAGGTGAGGAACATTGTTACATTGCACATTTCTTATTTAAAGCATTTCTGGCTTTGCTTATTTCCAAAATTCTTTGTCACAATAAAAATATTACTGATAACCAGATGCAAATGCTTCTCCGTACTGACTGTATATTTACACCATGACCTAGTTGTTGGCTGGAGGAGGTGACCCAGATACTCTTAAAGCCCATAGTAAAATATTCTATGTAGCAATAATCCAGATTCTCCTGTTGGGAGTTTTCAACTGCAGACCTAACCGATGCAGTATAGAGAATAAATATAGTGTGTACTTTAAAATATAAATACATATATATTACCTTTTCTCCGACCTAGAGTTTCCCAAAGTGTGCCACCTGGATGATGGTCTTATCTATTGCCTCTCATAGAAGAGCTTTGGGGAATTTGTGTACATGTGTGGCACTTGCCACGATGACCAATGATTCTCTTGCCATAGTGAATTATTGTACACAATTGTTTTCAATGACAAACCAGTTTCTAGAAGTTAGTGGTTCACACAGAGAATAATGGGAGCTACCTGTTAGCAACTGGCCTTAAGTAACTGCAGCCAGTAACACTCTGACTAATTGTGACATTTTACTGTTGGTATATAGCTGCTGCTTGCCAAGAGTTGAGGTAAGTATTCAGGAATTGATTGAGAAGAACATTATCAGCAAAAATCAGCATGGTTTTATGGAACATGGGTCATGTCAAACTAGCTTAATTGCATTCTATGATGAAGTAAGGCGTTTAATACTGTTCCACACAATAGGTTATTTTTCAAACTCAAAGAAATTGGTCTTGTTCTTGGGTAGAACATTGGCTTAAAGATAGGGTACAGAGTGTTGTCATTAATGGTACATTTTCAAGCTGGACAGAAGTGGTAAGTGATGCCCATCAGGATTCTGTTCTTGGACCCCTTCTGTTTAACATATTTATAAATGATCTTGATAAAAGCATTGACATTCATGTGTCAGTATTTGCAGATGGCATAAAACTGTAAAGTAATACAATGTGATATTACTTTGCTGCAGAGGGATTTAGATAGATTAGGGGCCCGGGCTCTCAAATGGCAGAATACAAAAGCAATTTATACCTTAAATGTAGTGAATTAGGGATAACCACACACAAGAAGGATTTGGGAATTGTTATAGAAAACAATGTGCAATGTCAGCAGTTAGCAGTGACTAAGAGGGGTAAAACATTGTCTGGAAATCTATTCAGAAACTGGACTAAACATAAAGCACAAGGTCCCGTGTTTAGACTGGCAGAAAGATGTAGTCTAAGGTAAAGGAAAGTAAGAACAATAAGGATGTGGTTTTATCAGAATCTGTACAAAGGTTTGTTCAGCAATTGGATGCATACTTGCAAAAACATATTAAAAAAAATATTCAGGAATATATATATTTTTTAAATTGGAACAGCTTCTTGATCCAAGGATAAACCTGACTGCCTTTCTGGGGTCAAGCAGGATTTTTTTCCTATTTTTTTGCTAAATTGAAAGTCCTTCAAACTTTTTTTTTTTTTTTTGGCCTTCTTTTGGCTCAACCACAAATGTGAGGAAGACTGAACTTGATGTACATATGTTTTCACCCTATGTAACTATGAAAAACGACTAGCTGGTAAAAAGTAGTGATAAGATTGAAAAAGAGCCCTTTGTAAAAGAGGCCATGTTTACGCAAAAAAAAGGAAATAACCTTCTTTATGATGATGCCCCAAAGGTGGAAGTAAATAATTCTACGGAATGATAATGTATTAATGTTTGCATATGTGCTAATATCTTTGTCCCAGCAAGTGGAACGACAATGGGCAGATATAGAAGGCGGCAGGCCAGTGACACGGTTCCGGTCACTGGTGCTGCCCATAGAATTGACGTGTATTTGCGCAAGGCTGCCTGTCAATCCCACAGATCAATTCCACTGGTTCCTAGTGCCCTTAGAATAGTGCAGGTACGTTTAATGATGGGCTTGTGTGACATTCTTTGAAGGTAGTTCCCTGGTGTCTCGAATAGCAGGACACTAGCGAATAAACTGGGGATTGCGGACCAGGACCTGAAAATCTGAATGATCTCAACTAAATCAGGCCAGTTTGCTGTATGCTATAGATACGCTATGTGCCTAAAGGTTGATTTCCACATAAATTGAAACTTCAGCCACCTTGATACCTTGTCGTTCTAAATGCTGGCAATGCATCATTGAAGTAACCATTCTGAAACATCAAGAGAACTCCCTCTTTGCACTTTCTGTGGAGTTATGGCGAGAGTTGAGCCATAATGTTATAAAACCGTACGGCCTTCTGCTGGCATCTGAAACCCCCACAGTCTTTCATGACTGAGACTATCTCATCACAACAGATAAGCATCCATTACGCCAATCAGCGTTATATCCTGTATATATCCGATAAAAAAAATGTCATTTTTACAGTTACTTACAAACTATTGTCCATGTTTCGTGAAATCCTCTTATCAGAAAAAATATATATTCTCACTCTTTAAAGAGCACTTTGGCATTTTTATGACAAACTCTAATTCGGGCTAATCTCCCAATATTTGTTTGAGGAAGATTGGGAGAACGATATTCATTTATTTTATTTTCAGTGAGGTTTTGTGTTTTTCCAGCTGGGAATGTCCTGGGTTAGAGCTTTTTATAGACAAATAAAATCCATTCTGGAGGGAACGATCTATATCATTTACTTTTGAGAACCCTCTCAAGGTACTAACAATATTATTTCTGCACAATGGTACTACTGAGCTTTGATGCCAAACTTATCTGCTGAACCAAGGGGTGCTATTTTTTTATGCTTAAAAAAAAAATTAAAAAGTTTTGAAAAGCTTTTCTCTTGATCTTAGATGTTGAACAGTAGGTGTACTCGTAGTGTTTTGCTCTTTGTCAGACTAAAACCTTTTTGTGGCGTTTTTGGAGCTGTGCATTTGTACCTCTGGACTCATTAATGCTGCAGATTTCAAACATTGCTGACATGACCTGTTTTTACAGATTGGAGGGCTCCAGTGCTTTCCGATTTTACATTATTGTACCTCGTAGCTTCAGGTACAGCCACAATTCATACATATAGATGCCATGATGCATGTGCACAAGTAGACATTCTATGATACAACACCTGAGTAGTTAATAACACAGATTTCATTAATTGTCATTAGCCCCTTCACTTTACTTATTCTGGAAGTATGCCGATCACTACCCCCTAAACCCCTGCATAAATGTTTATCACCATTTCCATTGCTGTCAAATACAAATAAATTAAAACTGCATATTCAGTAAATCATGTGAGGACCATTAAACTAGGATTAGCAAAGTTTTATATATACAACAGCTATTTAAAGTGTCTTGTGATCTGTAAAATATAGACCAAAATAGTAGAAATAAAAAAATAAAAATAAAAAATCTCCAATTCTGCCGACAGAAATATTTATTTTAAAAAAAAAAGCTGTCCTATATTTTGCAAATCTGTTCTCATCACCTCAACTCATTTTGTATACAAGGATAGGATGATTGCGCACACTATGGTGGATGGTTCTTTTGGTATTGTTGTAAACGTACCTTGATATTGTAACCATAAAATGCCATCATAGGACAGTATGTATGTACAGAGATAAAAGGTTAAAATAACTGAGCCGACTCTAAACTGTAATCGCAGTTACATCAATCAGATGCAGGTGGATCAGGTAAGTGCAGGTCCCCCAGAAGGTATTGGATTTCCTCTGTCGTGGTAATTCAGGAACCAAATCAAAAGTAACTTTATAGCTTTTATTAGAACAAAAAAGTGGCAGGTGTATATAGCATAAGGTATGGGCCATAATGTCTCATATACCATACACAATCCATTAAACACGATGCATATGTAAAAATTTAAAAACCCATCCCCTTGACCATATATGGAGATTCCGTGACGATTTCGCAACACTCAATATGGAGGATGTCCTTTTTCATTCAGTGGCCGTGTATTTGACCTTTACAAGATTGCCACGCATCTATTCAGAAACACTGCCGGTCACGTGTAACGATTACTTCCGGTTACGTCCGCTGTTCCTTTCTTCGCTGTGTAAATTTATAGATTCTCTTATTTTATCTAGCACAGTAGAATTCAAAATGACTGTTTCTATAAACTTTCAACACCTCTTAATTCCATAATTTATCTAAACTCGCTATTTTTACACATTCTCAACCTGCTTTAACCTTGCAACAAACTCCTATACATGCTTAAGTCCAATCCGCAATCTCCTTTTGGGCTCTGCATGGTTTAAGCTTTAAATATATACATATAGAATGCACATATTCATCACAGTATTTCTTCAACCTCTTTCCTGCCAACGACTCGCCTGAATCCTGTATCTACCCAGTCTGACCTGATCACTTGCTCCCTTACAGTGAGAACTGCAACTTCTTCCAATCTCTTTACATCTTACTGTACCTACTTCTTATGTCTTTCTGATTTGTATCAGAGTATGCTAAATATCTGTGATGTATCCTGAATGGTAAATGTTAAATAATGAGCAGAAATCTTAGCTAAACCATCTTCTTACTAGAGGTCTCTTTGGATGATCATATAGTCATTGCTGTGTTATTCTCATCACTTAACCCGTGCCATCTTGTGTAAGAAGCTTTATACCATAAAGAGGGCCCCTTTCCTCTGAGGTCATGCTTTACAATGCTTTTACATTGATTAGAACATTGTTGTTGTTTTTTTTGTTTGTTTTTTTAATTAAACTTTTTGTTTAGAATGTGTGGTTATGTAATCTAGTGTAATTATCTCCAATGGGTTAAATCCTGTGAAGGTTATCAGGGGAACATAGTCGCAAATTGCGAGTTGGCAAATTAATTCAATTTCTTATCGCTTGTACATTGTAATCGTTTCCATAAACCCTGTTTTAGAAAAGAAAAAAAACACGGGAAGCGTTGATTTTTAAAAGCTATTTTTTTCTATTCAGTTACATATATATATATTTTTTTTCTTTCCCCCTCTTAATACACTTTGGCCGTATTTGGATAGAGAGAAGCACAATATAATTACAGTGTAATGTTTCTAGATGTATAAAATGTGTCCGTGACGGCGAGATGCGGCTCTCAAATCTATTGTGGACTCTAGAGGTGCAGGCAAGTAAGAGCCGGCAGTATTTTGGCGATACCCTAGGGGTGTATTGCAGTGAAGCAGAACAAAGTTTAATAAGATGTAATAATCATAGACGGCAGGCTGCTTTTATTTGTTAAAAAAAAGAAAAAAAATACTTTTCTGCAGTTCCTTAACTGTATCAGAAATGTTAATCTTAGACGTGTGTTCATAGCAAACACAAAGCATCTGCTTAGCATCATGAGATCTTGGATGTCACCGTGTTAATGCAGAGATTGTCAATTTTATATTTATTTATTAAAAGCTATAAAATACTATTTAACCCCTCAAGGACCAAACTTCTGGAGTAAAAAGGGAATCATGTGTCCTTAAGGGGTTAAAGGAGAATGTTAATGTTGTGTGAAGCTGTATGAGGTGTGGGATCTTATCCTTTACTTTTAGACACTTTATTCTTAAAGGAACAATATAGGGCCAGGAACACAGCCATGTATTCCTGACTATATAGATTTAAAAACAAAATCTAGCCTCCCCCCCCCCCCAACATTCTACTTCTCCATGTAAACTTGTACAATACAGAGAGCTGAGATTAATACAGAGATGTTCATACAATAAAACCTAGAGATATGTAAAATACATAGAGCTGAATACAATACAGAGATAACCATACCACAAACTGAGCTAAAACGAAATAGAGTTATAATACACAGAGCTGGACACAATACATAGATCCCTATATGGGTAAACTACAGAGATAACCATACAAAAGGTTTGAGCTGAGTAAAATACAGTGAAATAACTCTTAGTGCTGGGCACAATAAGGGTGCACTCATAACTACATAACGCAGCCAGAATTGCTGTGATTGATTACACAGAGTTTCAATAGATTCCCACACAGTACATGTCTGTATAATGCTACTGTATAATAAAACTGCTATAAACTGATCACTTGATAGAACAAGGTGGGTATGTGCAATAAGAGTTTTTAAAAATGATCCCTCCTTTGATTCTACAGTACGTGCAGCGTAGACTATAGATTATGACCTTTTGTAGCTTCAATCATCAGTGGTGTGATGGTAACCTCGAACGTTACTACTTTTACACGGATATCCAAGTTTTGCTTCTTGTGACTCTGTGCATTTTAAAAAGTTGAAAAATGTTACGCGCAGGTTGTTGGGGATTGTTTTGGGTTTTTTTGGTCCATTTTCTTTGCGGAACCAGGTTACCAAGGTTGGTCTCTCACCCAAAGATTGGCATCTATTGTAAATAAAGTTGGTCGCTTAACTGAGCGATAAGTATCCCCTGGATTTGTTTAAAAAAGGAAAAGAAAAAGCGAGAAGAAACCAAATACATAACAGCATAATGATGTAAGACATCAAACATTGCTGTACTTGTATTCATATGAAGAAAATACCTTTCTTCCAAGATCTCGTATCGAACTTTAAAATTGCTGAGTGCAAATCAATCGTTTTCCTTCCTTCATCTAAGGAATAAACAAGCTGAACGTTATAGCGTGTTTTGTCCTTTTTATTTTTATTTTTTAATATATATTTTTTTGCTTTTTACATTTTCTTTGCTCAATCGTGGCCCACATGCTCTGTATGTTGCAGTGCATCATGTTAGATGCTGGCTGATTGGCCAGTAATCAAATCCTGAATTCTGCTCCATCAACAGAATATATCCAAACAGAAGCATTTTCTGGCGAAAAATGCAATTTATTTATAAAATAAATCCTACTGCTGAACTCGCGAAGGCACTTTGATTAACCTGCTGAGCGCCAGTGATGATTTTAGAGCATTCATCTTCTGATGACAGAGGAAGGGTTTATTCAGCACTCCTTACATATATTTTTTGGAGGGGAGAGGGAATGGTTGGTTTCTGCATCACTTTGTCGTTTTTTTTGTTGTTGCTTGTTTTTCTTTTTAAAAGGTAGCAATTTTAGGATTCATATCTAGAACCTGGCTAATACTGTTGCTCCTAATAAAAAGGAAAGTTCTGAAGAAGAAATTCTGAGCCTGAGTACGTGTATGGATGCGTTCATAAAAAAGAAAAAAAAGCAGAATAATTACCCAGAAACTGATCTGCTTTTAAAAAAATAAAATAAAAAAAATCTAAACTGAAATGAACACCGCCTCAAACAATCTGAGTTGAATTTTATGTTTTCGCAAGGCCATAAAACATTAATTTGCATGGCACTGGATGTTAATTCATTAATCGAATTATGTCGGCGTAATAGAAGGCATAAATAGTTTTGTGGCTGATTTATCTGTCTGACATTCACTTTTCCATTAAGCCTTTAAATAGTTTAATGGCACCATTCGGTCCCTGCCTACTCATTGATATGTTGCTATTCATTCTCTATTAATCGCAGCAGGGGAAATAAATATCCTATACTTAAAAAACAAAACAAAAAAAAACAAAGAAAACCCCACAAAACAACAAACGTTATATACCTCTTGATGTGGATCATTATTATTATACCTGGCATTTATCTTCATTAGTTTAATGTACATCTTACAGTTCTTGGTTTTATTTATTCTTGCAATGGTGGAGTTCCTTTCTGTAGGATAGGAGAATAGGTTTGTCAGAAGTGACAGCTGGCAAAGTGAAGGGGACAAGAAACGTACCTTTCTAATGGTCCAAGTCAACATATGGTTAATTAGATAATGAGGTTAGATGTAGTGCTTATATTTCAAATTAGGTCTAGTTCTTGCTGCTTCTTCATACACATTCTTATCTTAAAGGGGCACTATAGTGTCAGATACATAAACATGTATTCCTGACACTATAGTTCTAAACCACCGGTTAGGTGGTCGGCCCCCTCCTATCTCTGGTTGGAAAGGTGATTCACTCACTTTTTGCATCACCGCGCAGGGCTCCTAGTGTCTGGACCCCATACCTGATTCACCTCCTTGGCTGACATCAGCCAATCACAGTGAGCTCAGCCAATCACAATGCTTTCCCATAGGAAAGTATTAGATTGACTGAGTTTCTCAATTCTGATGATCTCAGACAAGAAGGTGGGGAGCAGAGCCAAACACCAACCTGACCAATCAGCATTTCCTCACAGAGATGCATTAAACCGCTGCATCTCTATGGGGAGCGTTCAATACCTCCATGCAGAGCGTGGAGACCATGAATGTCCGTGCTGCATACTGTGGAGGTGTCCCTAGGCTGTAATGTAATACTGCAGTTTCTCTGAAAAGGCAATGTTTACTTGAAAATGCCTAAAGGGACTGATTATACTCATCAGAACAACTACATTAGGCTGTAGTTGCTCTGGTGACTATAGACATTCCTCACTTACCGACCGGGTTCCCTTCCTACGACCCAGTCGTCGAACGAATTGGCCGGTAAGTGATTTCCTACTCTGCTGCGTTCTTCTAAATTCAGGGAAATGTCCCTGTACATAGACCAACGCAACAAAGCAGGGAATCCATCTAATCTATACTCGGGGAAATGTCCCCGAACATAGACCGCTTGCACTTACCACCCCGCGAGAGAGCTGGTCGTAAGTGCGAGCCATCGAAAAACGAGGACCACCTGTATAGTGTCCCTTTAAATGACCACTATAGGCACCCAGACCACTTCAGCTTGGTGAAGTGGTCTGGGTGCCAGGTCCAGCTAGGATTAACCCTTTCTTCTATAAACATAGCAGTTTCAGAGAAACTGCTATGTTTATAATAGGGTTAATCCAGCCTCTAGTGGCTGTCTCATTGACAGCCGCTAGAGGCGCTTTCACGCTTCTCACTGTGATTTTCACAGTAAGAAGACGCCAGCATCCATAGGAAAGCATTAAGAATGCTTTCCTATGGACTGGCTGAATGCGCGCGCGGCTCCTGCCGCGCATGCTCATTCAGCCGATGACGGCGATATGGAGGAGGAGAGTTCCCCGCCTGGCGCTGGAAAAAGAGGTGAATTTAACCTCTTCCACCCCCTCGAGCCTGGCGGGAGGGGGGCCCTGAGGGTGGGGGCACCCTCAGGGCACTATAGTGCCAGGAAAAAGAGTATGTTTTCCTGGCACTATAGTGGTCCTTTAAGGATGAAGACTAACTGTATGTTTTTTTTTTTTCCCTTCATTTTGCATATTTTTTTTGCATATTGTTTGGACTTGTGTTGGTAGTTGCGTCATATTTTTAGTTCCAACATTTTCTCCTTCCCAAATGATAACAAAAATGAAATCCTTGTTCCAGGAGGGATAAGCCAAATGGCAAATGACTTAGGTAAACTAGAAAAATGGTCAGAGTTGTGGCAACTGACATTTAATGTGGATAAGTGCAAGATAATGCATCTTGGACGTAAAAACCCAAGGGCAGAGTACAGAATATTTGATAGAGTCCTAACCTCAACATCTGAGGAAAGGGATTTAGGGGTGATTATTTCTGATGACTTAAAGGTAGGCAGACAATGTAATAGAGCAGCAGGAAATGCTAGCAGAATGCTTGGTTGTATAGGGAGAGGTATTAGCAGTAGAAAGAGGGAAGTGCTCATGCCATTGTACAGAACACTGGTGAGACCTCACTTGGAGTATTGTACACAGTACTGGAGACCGTATCTTCAGAAGGATATTGATACCTTAGAGAGGGTTCAGAGAAGGGCTACTAAACTGGTTCATGGATTGCGGGATAAAACTTACCAGGAAAGGTTAAAGGATCTTAACATGTATAGCTTGGAGGAAAGACGAGACGGGGGGATATGATAGAAACATTTAAATATATAAAGGGAATTAACACAGTAAAGGAGGAGACTATATTTAAAAGAAGAAAAACTACCACAACAAGAGGACATAGTCTTAAATTAGAGGGGCAAAGGTTTAAAAATATCAGGAAGTATTACTTTACTGAGAGGGTAGTGGATGCATGGAATAGCCTTCCAGTTGAAGTGGTAGAGGTTAACACAGTGAAGGAGTCTAAGCATGTGTGGGATATGCATAAGGCTATCCTAACTATAAGATAAGGCTAGGGACTAATGAAAGTATTTAGAAATGGGCCGAATGGTTCTTATCTGCCGTCACATTCTATGTGTCTGTTTGCTATCTCTGTTTAAAATCAAGTTTTCCTGATCGTGTTTTCTTTCCTTTTTTAGAGCGTTCCAAAACCCATTGCGTTGGAGCCGTGTTGTGGTAACAAAGCAGCAGTACTATCTATATTTGTACGACTACCTCGTGGTTTAGGTGGTATCCCCCCACCCGGGCAATCTGGTAAGTCGTCATGTGTGGTTACTAGTCTCCTGCATTTCTGCTTTCCATGGGTTGTATGGTATGAACTATAACAAGTAAAAAAAATCCACATACAGCACCCATATTGCATGTTTTCTTAACCAGCATGGTATATCTCTCGTACAGCAAACAGAAATGGAGGAAAGTGGCTTAATACATTAGTGTTACTGGAGCAAATAGGGCAATCCATGCTGGGGGGGAGGGAAGGGAGTTTAGGTGGAGGAGAGGGTCGCATCAAAAAAGAGGGCTTTTGTAGAATACTATACTTTTCATTTTATTTGAAAATTGTTAATACACAGCATAAATAACACTATCCCGAAATAAAAATAGCATACAGAATTGGGGTGCTTAAAGTATCCCTTATGCCCAGCCTTCACGCACTCCTTAAGGAAGTTGGTGTTACTGCAGATTTGTAGTGAGATGAAGACCGCCCTTACAGTAACGTCTTCAGATCCTTGGTGTTGATGCACTCTTGTGCTGTGACAGCAGATTCGTTCATAGGGGCTATAATACAATTTCTTATTGCCCAACTTAATGGAGAAGCTGAGGTAAGTAAAAACATACTTACCGCCTCTGCACTTATGGATTTGGAGGACTTGCAAAAGATAATAAGCTTACATACTATGCTCAGTCTTGGCAGATTAAATCCTCAATTTGATAAGCCTTCCAAATGACTCCATACTGTTAGAATCCCTTTCCAAATGATTTATCTATGGGAATCATCATTAAAGTCTATAATTTGGGAAGTTTTTCTAACAGTATGGAATCATTTGAAAAGTTTTATTAAATCAAGGCCCAAGTTCGTTGGCTAAAATGTTGCTAGATATAAAAAAAAACATTAAAAACCTTTTATCACGCTAACTTTTTAGTTAGTGATATAGTTATTTGGCTATTCTAAAACTGAGACGGCATTATTTCTATAACTATCAGACACTTTAGACATTTTGACATCTCTGTGTGAGGCATAGAAATTTTGGGGGGAAAAAGGTTCAAGAAAATGATTGCCCCCCCCCCCCTTAATGTTTCTGCATGGAGGTGATTTGGACTTGTCTCACCCCAGCTTTCTCTTTACGATGTCCAGCTGCAGTCCCAAATTAGAGTATTACTTTTTTTGTGTGTGTAATTGGAGACAGAGAATGAATGGCCAGGGCAGAAACCAAGCTCATCTTTATTAGTAGTTGGTGCAAGTCAGAGAAACAAGTTCTTTGGAAGTTCGGGTTAAAATAAGCCTTGTTCTGGAGCAGCCTGAGCCTGAAGCCAATTCCACCTCATGTTTAGAAACATAGAACATTGTAGAGGACCCCGTGTGACCCCCTGCAACCTTGCAATTCCCTGTAAGATTTAATGCCATGACTCCATTTCACCCTTCACTGATTTTTATATGCAGAGCATATTTGAACATTAAACCAAAAAGCATAATAAAATACAGTGGGCAAAACTAGAAACTTGATAAAAGTGGTAGAGATTTATTAAATGCATTTGTTTTGTTTTTTCTTCAAGTGGTGCTACCTTAACCCTTTCATACCAGGTGACATTTCAGGACTGTTGCCAAGTGATCGCGGTAGAGTATTTCCGTAACCTATTACTTGAAGCAGTTAAGACCGAGCAGCAGGAACATGCTGCACCACAAGCCTGCTTACTCAGCTCCTACCCCTCATGTTAGAAAGGCTTTTTATTTTTAATATCAAATGTATGCACACAGTCTCAGCCCGCAACAGCACTGCTTGAGCTGCTTTTAAGTTCACAACCTGGCCGCAGTCAGTCAAAGAAACTATAGACCCGTAGTGATGTCCTTACTATATGTCTCTCTTGGTGTGCTCTCCTTCTAATGCAGGTTGGTTGGTTTGTAGTTTAGATCATTCAGTACTGTCGGTGGCTGAGCTGTGTACATACATTTGATAAGGAAGTATTTTCTTGGAGTAAGGGGGTGTGGCTAAGTAGGCAGGGTTATGGTGTAGCATTCTGCAAAAAAAGTTTTTTTTTTTTTTCTGAAAAACTATAAAGATTTGAGCATGCAAAAAAAAGTACTGCGTATTTAAACATATCGAACACGTTAAAGTTGTATTGTGCTCGGAGTGTCTCTTTAAAGTATGGCTGTAATGCAAATGTGATATGTCGGACCTTTATATATATTGAACTATTATGAAGTGACTTGTTGCAAAATTATTAGCAAATTATATCTCAAAATGAAGATTAGTACTTTAGACTTTGGCTGTGCATGCATTATGCAATGTCATTGATCCTGATCTTGTACGTATAATCTATACATGTGTTGGCAATATCCGTAGCACAATTTATGGAGTAAATTGGCCAAAGGGGACAATGTATTTGTTTTCATACATATTTTATTCTTATTAGGTCTAGCTGTGGCCAGTGCTCTGGTGGACATTTCACAACAAATGCCTTTAGCGTACAAAGAGAAATCTGGAGCCATCCGAAACAGGAAACACCAGCCCCCAGCACAGCCCGGAACTTGCATTTGATGTAGGATTTCTGAACTCTAGGGATTTGAATATTACTATGTTGGAGTAATAACGTCCGTTTATGTGGGACGAAGAGACACTGTGGATTATGATGAATACCTTCCAAGTTTTCTCATCTGACCACCTTCTGTGTGCGCATGGATCTAATTGAGATCACGTGAAAATCCATTCTACGGAGATTCATTTCAGATGACTTTTTTTTTTTTTGTTAATTTCTCATATAAAATTTTCATCTCAAGGAGATATGGTAAGAATCTAACTTATTTTATGTAAAGGAACTGTATGGTGCCTCAACCCAAGCTCATGTTAAGGGTTAATGAATTATGGACTGCTGCTCTTCCATTCTTTAACGTCAGGACACGCTTTGTGTGTCCTCAGACTTTGAATAGACTGAGATTCCAACTTGAATACCTGACTGTAAAAAAAAAAAAATAAGTCTGACATTATTTATCTATTTGAACTGAAAATGCTCAACTTTATGCTGACATTATCCGGGAACCGGTGAATGACATACGTTTCCCACCAATACCGTTTTGTAAAAATCTGATGTCCGAGAACTTACACTGTGGTTAACAGCAGAACGTCATAACGCTCTGATGATCTACCTTTATTTTGGGGTTTCTGTTGGGCTGAGGAACTACGCTGATGGTCAGCCGCATCTTCAGTATTTATGCTTTTGCAGAAAATACAAGTCTCTTTCAAATCGAACTGAAGAACCTATCCAGGACAAGTATTCACTAGTGGAGTAAGAGACATTAAAGTTTCATGTCCAATAGGCTAATTGTTTAACAAGGCCACCATACCGGAGGGAGACATCAAATGCTGTTATCATTAAGGGGACATTGCTAGCTTTCATAAAGAAATGTAAATTAATTTAATGGTTTTTTTTTTTTCGTTCATGCAAGTAAAATAAGAAAACAAAAAAGCACATCACATTCCTGCAGATATTAATGGACTTAAGTATATAATAGTTTTTAACAAGTTTTCTCAAGGTTGCAAGTGACTAGTGTGTAGGGACCTGGTCCGTGTTGGTTGCTCTTATGTAGAATTACCATATCTAAGTTAAAGGGAGACGCCCTTCAAATGGACCATTGTTCATGACTTGGTCCTTACGGATGGAAAAATTACATCTGTAGCCAATGGTGAGGTGTACACGACAAGGTGCTAACGAAATTACACAAAATCAAGACTGCATTACCCCTTTGAAAATAAATGTGTTTTCTAAATAACTGGGTTCATGGTGTATATAATCCCTGCTGAGCGATTGAATAATGATCTTCTCATTGTTAAATCTACTT
The DNA here is from genome assembly GCA_933207985.1 of Pelobates cultripes. Taxonomy (NCBI): domain Eukaryota; kingdom Metazoa; phylum Chordata; class Amphibia; order Anura; family Pelobatidae; genus Pelobates; species Pelobates cultripes. The sequence continues at coordinate 25,263,503 of OW240917.1, forward strand.
TTACTATTGAGCGAGGCAGACAACTCAAAATGGCTTACACATAGCCATTAACACTGCGTATTTTGTATACATCTTTATACACCGTCTCCAGTAAGCTTCCATAGTGTCTGACAATGGAACTGGACATTACAAATGTGTCTTGAATAAGTTCAACAATTAGCCCCATCATGATTAGTTGAGAAATATTTGATAACTCCAACAAAACAATACATGTTTGTATGCGTGTACAGTGTTTGTTAGCAGAGTGCCAAACATGTCCTTTTGCTGTCCATTTTTTTCTTTCATTTTTGTTGCAACCAAGTTCATATTTCCACATGAAAAATTCACTCAGTCCTTACCTTTGTATTGTACTGTCATCATCGTTCTGTTTTGTTTGTATGTTGTATTCATTTTTCTTGCTTACCATCTCGATAAAGGATTTGCAGGGTTGATGGAGAATTTTGAACACTGTCTACCAAACAGCAGTCTTTAATGCCCAGTGAGCCAGTCCATAGCTCACTGAGCTTTACGGGAGTTGTAGTTTAAGACAAGCTAGTGGGAACGAGTTGGACTGCTACAAAAGTGTTCCGTTAACTTAACTGCATCTCCTTGGTTTCTCCATTAGCCAGTGTATCATGTGAAATATCTGGCAGATGATGATGGGAATTTTAGTTCAGCAACGGCTCCTGTACCCTTCTTTTAAAACGTGATAATCTGCAACCCAACTGATTTGACCTACTTTTAATTATCCTCCATGAAGTCGGAGGAATAAAAGAGTTACATTTTTGTTTTTCTTTTTGCATTTCACCTTGGCTATCCCTTCAAAAATGAATGTTTTATACTCTTGATACAAATTACTGTCAAACGCCTGGAATCAGATATATATATATATATATATCTCCTAATGAATTGTACGTTGTAATGGTATTTGTGATTTCTCTAGATTGAGGTGGCAATCCACCAATAATGTACAGAGCCCTAATTCGGCTAATCTGAATTCTTTCCCAGGACTGTAATAAAAAGCAATACCCCCCATGGCAGCAATGAAAAACGCTTTCTATAGCAGTATGCTGGTAATTGTTTTACATGTAATTCATCACTGCGCTTGATGAAACAATGTCTTTTTTTTTTTTTTAATAGATTAAAATTACTGTAGACTTTGCCTGTTTTTTGTTTTTTAACGTTTCTTCTAGAATCCTATCTAAAGTTTCTTTTGCATTCAATTCGTAGGGTAGAAGGTAAATCGGTCCGCGGTTATGCTTTACATGTGTTCTCTATACAGCATACTTACTATTTACCATATTGGGGAGAGGAAAACCCAATATATACTCATTAGGCCAGTGTTGAGAAGCTCCCATCTGCAACTGGATTTGTCTACCATTATTAAAAGACTTTGCCTTATCTGTGAGATATTTACTATTATTCGTTTAGATATTAAAACTGAATTTCAGTGACCCGAGCAAGAATCATATCCCTACTTTTAGGAATATATACCTGCTACCAGCTATGTTTAACAATCGAGGCTCTAGTTGACCAATTCTTTAATACATAGTATATTGTGCACATTCAATTATGCAAAAAAAAAAGCAGTAAATTAAAAATATATTTACATTTGAAATTCCTGCCTGATTTTCCTGTTAATTCCAAAGCAGTGAAGGCTATTAGGTGAGCTCTCACCTAACCAGAAAGTGATTAAGCTAATCATGACTCTCCTTTAATGTTCTTTGGCCATGCTAACCTATCTTTATGGGCTCAGAGCAGAGGTGTGTGATTGATGTCCGTTTTCTACAGAAGGCTAATAGATGAGCTACAAATGTACAACAGTATTTTGGACCAAAAGTGGGAATACTCTACGATGAGAACAAAGGGTAGAGAAAGGGTTTTTTGATGGCGCAAAACCAATTCTAATAACAAAAATCACTGCATTTTATTTAAATTCAACCCAGCTTAACTGTAATGTAACCTGCGCATTGTACATAACGTAAATGGATGTCTGGTTATGGTGTTTGTGTGATGTATGGTTGTCTGTTTATGTGTGTCTGGAAGACCGATATATATATATATATATATATATATATATATATATATATATATATTTTTTTTTTTTTTTTTTTTTTTTTTTTTTAATTTTCACGTCTTTTATTCATATTCTATCAGTGCTCTTGATATACTGATGTATCATTTTTATAGGATTTCTCATTTGTTCCAGGATTGATATTCATATTTAAAAATGAAAGAATTTATTTACCTGCTTCTGTATCAAGAACAAACCATATCATAAAGGATATAGCCATGTATCTTTTCTGTTAAATCACCATTTTCGCTTTCATTTGGTTAAGGAACTTATTAAAGATGGGGGTCACATTGGATCCTTTTACAATGACCGTAGCTTCTCCCCCCCGCCCCCCCCACTACAACTTTATGAAGCCTATTTATATTTTTATGTGAATACCGGATTGCTCTGAGTTTTACTTCTTCAAACAGACATTTTAAGACGAGTTTTTTTTATTTTATTTTTTTTATTTCCTTTGGAGTTGAAACATTAGTTTGCACTTTGCAGTTTTTCTGATCGTTTAAATACCTTTCCTTCTAATGAGCCCTGAATTCTGGTGGTAAAAGCAAGAAGGCTATTTAGCCTGAAGGTCTAAACTAAGCATATTCACCCCTACTGTGATATAGAACGCAGAGGGTTTTGAAATGTAAATTCTCATGATTTTTGTTTTGTAGTAACTATTGGTGACTGACCTGTAGTGTTCTTATTTTTCCACTATGTTGCTGGTCCTGATAGAAGTGCAGCTGTAGTTTTTAACTTTCACTGTTCACGCAATTCTATATTTAACAAATATTGACCTCTATGACATTGTCTATTCATTGGTTAAGTAATAAGCCTGAAAGTAGGATAAAACTAGGAAAAATAACCTCAACCTCCTGGAACGCTTTGCTCGTAAAATCCTGTAAATTTATCCCAGAGTTCTCCAGATGGACTACAGAATACTGTTATAATCTCAGCCCTCCTCACCCTTACTATCATCCCCTCAGCCTTAATAGCAGCCATTCTCATGTTCAGTGTATGAAAGGTTTGTGTCTCCTCAGTTGTTGTACCACTACGACCCTGCGTAGTTAAAGGACAATGGTCATCACACTTTCACTTCTTTTTTTTATATATAATAAAGTTTTACATTAAAGCAGCCTTGACACCTTCTGGAGTCTTTGCATAATTTCCAATGGTGATTTGGTTTACAGGTATCGCAGGGTGCAGGGCAGGTGGGTTTTTCTTACCTGAACCTGTTCCTCGCGGTCACCGCTATGGTCTTCCTGCTTTTCCCCTTTGTCTGCCACAAGCCCATGTCCACGTTCTAGTCTCACATGTGTGAGAGACAGCAGTGAGGACTATCAAGTTTTGTCAAGCGGTGTAAAAATACATAAGGCAAAGTAGTCCCTATTTTGTCCTACGTGTTTTAGGAGAAATAGATTTAAAAAAAAACAAAAGAACAGAAGAAAGAGAGAAGAGGAGCAGCTTGAAGTAAGCAAAGTATAGGATGACAGAGCCGCTTTAATACAAGTTAATATATTATTATTTTTTATTTTATAATTATTGTATATTGCTTTTATTTTTTTTTTAATTAACTTTATCTGGCTGAGGAGATTAAGGGTCAGGTTCTTGATAGACCGAATACTTGATTAAAATCCAGCGCTATAGTCCACTTAATGAAGCATATTGAGATAGATACATATATATATATATATTGTTTTTTTGTTTTTTTTTATAAATCTCTTTAAGTTTCACTAAATGTAATTAACATAAGAAAAAAGAAGTGTGAATTTGATGAGTTGACCTTTAATTCTTGACACTAGGCATGTCAGATTTAAACCTGACCCCCATGTATAAGGATTTTTATGCTTGGAGGGATTTTAGTCAGGGCACCAAGTGAAGACAAATGGTAGGAGTGACTATTTACCATTGTTGCCTACAACAGGCAAAGAAAGATTACAATCATATTGAAACATAGCTTGACTTACTGCCTGAGCAGCTTAATTCTCGATACATTGTTTATAGTGCAGTAAATCCACTTACATCAGAGAATCATTCCACCTTCATAAAGATAAATGCTGCATAAAGTTATTTTCTTTACTGGTATATTGGGTACATCGGCTCACCAAAAAAAATGTGACCACCTTCAACATTTTTATTATTTTTTTTGTGAATCGTATTTTGTTTAATGTATAAGAGAAATCTAGCTTTTTGTTGTTTTTTCCCACACAATCTCTGTATGTCGGTGTCCTAAGACAGAAGTCTAACGTGACAGAGATCATTGCAAGCTAAGAACATAGAAAACGTGTACTTTGAGTGACCCAATGCAGCCTGAGCTCATGTCTTACAGCTTGGACCCCTGCTTGTTTCATGAAGCAAGTAGACAGAAGAACCCTGATGGAAGGACATTTGAAGTGAAGATGAGAATTAAATATAAGGCAATGCTTGCTTTTTCTGTTTATATTTTTTTTAGAAGACAACAAAAAAACACCTTATTACCATGCAGTAGAAAAATCTTGACTGTGTTTGTCCTTTAAACTTGCATTTCCTGTGATGTCGCAACTGCCTTGGTGGTTTTCACTAGGAAACAGCTTAGGATGTCCGTTGGGTGTTGCACATGCACCTCCTGTGCAACACAGTATGCATACACAGAATCACTAGGGTGGGTGGGGTTTATATCTGAGGCATTACATTGGGTGTCAAAGCTGACAGATCAACATCGTCCGTAAAAGGCATTTAAACGGATCAGCTCTTTGAACTTTTAAACAAAACTGTTGAACAACTAGGTCAAATGCATCGGTTATGATAGTGGTTGATTGCCTACAAAATGTAATTTATTCTCTATTGAAGTGCTAAGTTCCCTTTTTTATGTACATTGCAAGTGATTTTTATACATCACTGCTTAATATATTATACATCTGAGCATTCCTTGGCAGCCTGCGGTAGAAACTATAGAGAATACGAATTTCTACTTTTCTCCGTTCCTTCAATTCCACGTAAGAAATACCTAATATATGCAGCCTACATGCTGTGCTCACATATATTGTATATTTTAACTGGGATACACATGGAAAACTAATGCATGCCCAACTCATAACTAATGAATTTCCTGACAGCCCGTTCGGTAGTGCAGAACATAGTTACATCTTCTGTCCAACGAGTTCAACATATGACTAATGACCACTGAATGTGGAGGCTTTGATTAAAATCCAGCCGTAGTCCACTTTAATGAAGAATATTGAGATAATGAAAACACGATCCATGATCCATAAAAGAAACCATTTCACTTGGATGCTACAGTTCAATTGAATCGCAGCTGAAAAATTAATGTTTTCTGAACTCCCCGTTCACCTTTCAAACCCGGTATCTCTTGTGCTGTTAGCTATCAGGGTTTGATAATAAATATTGTGTCTGAACTGCACGCGTTTTATTCGGAACACGTTTGGTGTGGGGGAATTATCTGTAAATGTCTTTCTTGCGTAGATTGTTTATACTTTATTATTGACACATACAGTGAACTTCTTTAAAGTTTTCTGCTGGTATTTTTTTTTTTCCTTCTCAGTCCCCACTGGACCCGTGCTAATCAGAGTTTTATACGTCTGGCAAGCATCCCAAAAGCCTGACAGTCTTATATTTAATTCCTCGTCCACGTTTCCCGAGAGCCATTTTTATATGTCAAGATTTGCACATGATTTATGATTTGCCATTTGCTTTTATAAACCATTGTATGATTAAAACGAAGGGAAAGAAGGAAACTTGTTTTGTTACATTGTAGCTTCTACATAGTATTTGTTTGTCACATCCCATTTTACCTGTGACCAGCATCATTCTCCAGTCAACATGACACACATTCCACCAGATTAGTAAATTAGACTTCTCCCTTATGTCTGACTGGGAGTCTCTAATACATTCCCCTACATCTTGCTTATAGTTTGAATATAGGCCAGCAATAGATGCTGGCTTCAAGTCTGTGTTCGGCTTCAGATGCTGTAACTCCTGAGAATTCCATTTCTAGAAAAAGTGTAAAGTTAGGAATCTATACACTGAGCTTTGAAACCGTAATTATCTTGATAGACTCATGAAAAACCGCTGATAGAATTTCATTACTTTTCAAAAATAAGCATCTTAACTACAAAGTTGGATGAGGGTAAAGACTACAGGCAGTAAAGGAGAACCTCTGTGGTTTAGAAGTTGGCTGTGCCCACTCAAGTAATTTAGAACCTATATTTGGCCTTGATCCTTCAGTATTACAATGCCAACATATAGTGGTATTTACCAAAGTGAGTTTCAAAGTTAAGATCTGTATAGAAGAACTGGGGAAAAAATGGAATGCATTATTTGGAAGTAACAACATCAAGATGGTATTTCACCTGAACACACAATTATATATTATTTACTATACGTTATTTTTATTTTTTTATATTCGGTCTACAGTAAGGGTTTCCTTAGAGGGCACGTGCATCACTTTAAGACAATTATCTCAAACACTTCAGCATGCTTTTAGTTGCCTCACTCTGCAGGTTGAAACAAAAGTCATGCTTTTCACACTCACTCCAGGGGTGGACTGTGATCTAACCAATCAGTGTCCTATCCCTAGGAATGCTGGAAAAGTGCATTGGGCATTCTGACAGATTTACACATGTGCAGTTAGATCGTTTCACGTTGCAACATCTGACAGAGGGAAAAGAAATGGAGTCTGATCAGTGTGATCATGCAGAGCAGGCTCCGGTGTCAGGTTTCTCTCTTCTGCTGCTGCACAATGACATATCACTGTTCTGAAATTGAGATGGGTGGATAAAAGGCGTGTAAGGAGGCTGAAGAAACACTGATAGCTGATCGGCGTGCCCAATAATGATCTTCTTGAATTATTTTGAACGGACAACGTTTCGACACATTAAGTGTCTTTATCAAGCCATCATCACAGCTTCATACAGGGTTATTCACTAAAATAAGAATTCAAAGTCAATTTAAAATTTAAGAGCAAAATAGCTGAACTGAAAAAAATTAAATAAAGAAAATCTTTGTCGGGTATAAAATTCACTTTGAATTCTCACATTAGTGAATAACTTCTGTACACACCGTTTATAATACAGAGTTGTGATGGCTGGCCTACGGCACTGCCGACTGAGCGTGTTGAGAATAGTAATCTAGAAAAAAGTGCAGTGTCAAAGATTACTAATCACTGCTGCACAGTATTGAACATTCACTTTCATCTTTATCAAATGAATCTGGGGTTCTTTAGAGAATTGATAAAATAGGGAGGAAATAATTTGTCAAAATAACTTTACTTTTAAATAACGCCGTTGTGAGGTTTTTTTTTGGTGTGCATGTTTTTATTTACATGTTCGTACCATATAATTCTGGAAGTGAATATCTCTCTAATCGAACGCATAAAGCAGTAAGTATTTTCTATTGTTTGTTTTGTGTGTTCCCTTTATACGAGTGCTTTAAAGAAGGTAGCAATTTGCAGCAACATTTTTTTTGTTTGTTTGTTTTATTTGTGTCAAATGCCAAATGTTAAAAATACAGCTGCCACATACAGTTCTAGTTAGTTATAGAGGCGTCAAGCAAAAATACATTTCTTAAACTCTTGTTTTGATTCTGGCATCTATTTTTTTTGTGTGTTTTTATTAAACCTTAGACATTCTGTTATGAATCATTAGCACACAAATGTTGGTCAAAACAGCAATTTTGTTTACAGAATGCAGTGCGGGCATAGAAAAAAAATTATATATACATTTTACATAACTTGACCAATTTATATAGAATATAAATTCGCCAAATGCTAAATCTATGCTGTGCTATTTCTAGTTTGTTTATCTGCTAGCTAGAAGTATTTGAGGGGGAAAATTCATAGATTATATTGTATCCCTTATCTTGTGATTACAGTATTTGGAGTGCTTCTGAAATATTTATGGACACAGAAATAGCATTTTATGTCACATACAAGTAGTATGATTAAAAACTGGAGCAAAGGGGAAGTGATGATTATTGGGTTCAATTGAAGGTTGGGAGAGAAGGGGTTAAACATCGGATTGCTTTCCTCCTCTCCCCCTCTTCGTTTTGCTAGTTTTAGCAGTTTCTGGGATTTTGATTCCAAATTTAATTGTAATTATTTGTGTTTTTCATTTTTGTTTATTTTTCACCCCCATATTTTATTTTGGTTTATCACTGCTCCTGTCTCACCTCTATGTTATAGGCTAACCAATAGTGTGCCACAGTTGTGTTTATCACACGCTCCATAAAGATAGAATGCTCTAATTTTAAACAATTTACCCACGGACACAAATAAACCTCTGAATGTTGCTAAGACACCAGAAAAATGTAGCTAATGAACCTTTCCATTATGCCCACATCAGTAGCCCTAAATTAAGGTTGCCAGTTTAGGAGTTATATATACACATCATTCTAATTTCATAGCTGTAATACATGTATTCTCATTTGTTCGTTATCACCTACTCCCCTTCCTGGGGGATGTCCTGCACAAGATATTGACTTTACGAAAGAGTAAAAAAACAACAATGTCTGAACACATTGCTCTACATTTAAAATACTTTAGTTTTTTTTTTGTTTATTTCCATTCAGAGTGTGTGTGTTCGTTCTAATTTACACAACCTTTTTCTCTCTGATTTTACATTTTCAGTAATATTTTTCCTTTTGGCTGTTTTTAGTTGTAATTAGAGCTTTATCATTCTGTACATATTAGCGCTTTAATAAATCTCTGCCAATCAATGGACTTCTGTTCAATTACTCCAGACTGGTCCTTTAAACTTGGTTCTATATTTGCCTGAAGGGGCCACATAAAAAATGTCCAGATATATCATTAACCTTCACTGCTTTGGAACTTTACATCATTTTGATCATGTATCACAAAGATTAAGTAATTATGTTTTTATACCAGTTAATCAATTCTTCTTAAAGCTTTTAAGCGATCCATGTACAGAGAATTTTAAATGGGTCAATTTCAATATTTATTTTCAGTAGTAAAATGTTCATATATTTCTATCACAAAAATATCACACAAGCGAGACAAATATAATTTATCAAAGTTAAGATTTAATACATGGGCTTCTATGATATAAAAAGTATATATTTTTAAAACTCATAGTAGTGATAACAAAAATAGTTTCAGTGTCTACAGAGAAGTATATATGCTTGCAGTTCCATCTAATAGTTTTAAATGCTTTATTCGTTAAACAGTGAATCAATATAGTCAAAAATAGCCAGCACAAAATATGCCAGATAGTGATCTTGAAAAAAAAAAAGTTAATTAGAAGACATCTGTAAACTCTGTATGAATTACGTAACTTTAAAGTTAGTTTATCTGTAAGTTCTGACCATAAAAGACCTTCAATTTGGGAAGTTAACGTAATATTTCTATATAATTCTTATTGGTGTATAAAATATTTTTCTCATAAATTATAAGGATAAAGCAAAATTTAAAAAAAAAACTATTTTAAATTCGAAACAGACTTTTGTATAACAAAGTTTTATAGAAATTATAAACCCATAGTTTAAGCTAATTTTATAAAAAAAAAAATATGCATACAGAAATTGTATTTACAATTCTATGTTTGAATTGTCTGATTTAGTGGATTTGATGCCAATATAAATTTCACATCTTTCCCGTTTATTTAGAAACTAGTATATTCCAAGTTTCTAAGATTTTAGTTAAAAAAAATTTGCACGCAAACTCTGTATATCCAACTGCAACAGATTAAAATCTCAATATTTTTGAATAAAAGATGAAAAAAAAAACACTTTGGGAATTCATTCAGATTTAGTTTTTTTTTTTAATCCTAACTGCATTATTAATTTTGTTTAGATAACTCTCTATGTAGAAAGCATATTGTTTGTTAAATTGTGTATGAGACTTTAAAGCAATTTTTTTTTTTAAATAAAAATTCTAAAAGCAATTAACCAATGAAAAAACTGTAGCACCGCTAGTTCAATGTTTTAATGGCTCGTAAAAAAAAAAAAAAATAGAAATTTGACTGTAAGCTAAATTTTTCACAGTGTATTATAACCATTTTCTGTATGTTGTCATGAGGCCCCAATGGTAGTTTTAACCTATTACCAGGATTTGCTTTTTATATTATTGTATTAAGAAACAGGGGGGGGGGGAAAGTCTTTTAATATGCTCCTTACAGGCCTTCAAAAAATAAAATCATTCCAATTGATGTTTTTGTATGCCATTTAATTACTGCTTTTTAATTTGGTGAAAGACTGCCAACATTCAAAAATATTCAAAATTGCGTATTTTCATTATTATTAATATTTTATTATTTATACAGCGCCAGCAAATTCCATAGCACTGTACAATGGGTATCATCTACCCTCTACAAGTATTGTTGACCTGTTAAATACAGTCACCAATTGCAGCTGAGCTACTTAGACTGTGATGATCATCATTATTATTATTTAACATAACAGATTATCTGTAAAATAGTCTGTTTTATTTTCAGCCATCTCTAAGCCTCTTTGGTTATGCAGCTAAATTAGAGCTAGAGTGTGTGTTTTATAAATCTTAAAATCACAAGAAAATACAGGGACGTCTTAAAATGCATTCTGAGATTGGTTCAGACCTTTAAATTAAAGGGACATCTTAAAATGCATTCTGAGGTTGGTTCAGACCTTTAAATTCTGGTTTTAGTGGATAAGTGGTGCTTCTGTCCATAAAGATTAAAAGAGTAGCGGCCTACACATAGTAAGGATAATCCAGGAAATGCACTGACCCTGAATTAACCTAAATATATTCTTTCCAAAATAATGCATAATGATGTTATCTTACACAAAATGCTTTCTTTTTCTGTAATAATGATCATTTTCTTTTAATAAAAAAATTGAAGTTTATATTTTATATTGCTAATTTCATACACGTCTGCTATGAAATATATTTGTTTCGTTACATATCAATGTAGAGATATATTTGTCTTCCAAGTTTCCTGCACTCTAGCAGATCATCAAAAATGATTTTATCGTTGTCTTGGCTTAAAAAGGTGAATTCGGATTTCGGAATTAGAAAATATATATTTCATATTTAGCAAGCTTCTAAATTACTCATTTTCTGCCACATTTATGATATTCATCAGTGTTTCAACCTAAAACAATTTAATAGGAATAATTAAGCATTGATTGCACTCATTTGTATATATTTAAGTATTGTAAACATTTTCTCTGATACTGGATTTCGGGCTTGGGGGAAAGCATTCGTAATATTGAACCTGCAATTTTTTGGGGGGGAATGGTTTATTTTGTTTGTCTTTTTTTTTCTTTTCTTTTTTTTGTATTGTAAAATAGATAATTTAAAAAGTGAAAATAAGTCTCACAGTGGAAATGTGAATTATATGTAAAATGAAAAGCAAACAATATCAAGTATTTTCTTTTCAAATAAAAATAAAACTAGATCAACATACATGTCTTTAATATTTTGTTGAAATCGCAAATGTTTTATGGTTGAGTCGGCGATGGGGAAATGGGTCCATCTTGCTTGGATGGATGGAGGAGAGCGAGGGTAAGCTGTGGAGTTCTGAGATGCCAAATAAACTTGAAGAAACAGTGTCCCTCTATCACCCCAATCAAGGGTTAAAAAACACTCTTATTTTCACTTATTTGATTTCAGCAGCTCACCCCCAAACATTATTTAAAATGTTTTTAGGTGGCACATCACCCTATTTATTTACCTAAAGGGACACTCAACCCCAGGGGTAGGTAACCTTCGGCACTCAAGATGTTGACTACATCTCGCAGAATGATCGTACAGCCATAAAGTTGGCAAAGCATCACGGGAGATGTAGTACATAACTTGTGGAGTTCCAAAAGTTGCATACCTCTGCTCTAGGCAATGTAACTGCTTAATCTCGCGGAAATTAGAGTGCTTAGAGTCCCCTGGTGCCATACTTCTATTAAGTGTTAATCTGTTTTCAAATGGTTTAATGTTAAACAAGAGCCCTAGGTAGATTATCCCCTCAGTTGCATAGGCCTAAGACAAAGCATTAACCAGAGCAGGAGGGACAGCAGTCATTGTATAATTGTCAGCTGACTGCCCATTACTGGTATGCATTGGTATGGCTTAGTAATTTTCATGGTTGTTTGGCTGTGGATGTCCAGGGATGTAAACTGAATCAAATTTTAACTACAGCATTGGAAAGACCAACACCAACAAGTTTTTCCGGTAAGTAGAATTGGGTTACCTTTGCATTATGTGGCTGTGCTAAGTCTCTTTGACAGATGGTTTTCCAAGATTCCGTGTAATTGTGCCCAAGCTCTTTTGTTTTGTGTTTATTCTAACATAATTTAACTCTTCCTCTGCACATTATATATATATATATATATATATATATATATATATAACACTGTTTAAAGTAGAATAGGATAGAACTTTCTTCTCATAGCCCAGTTGTTTACTTAAAGGATCACTATAGGGTCAGGAACACAAACATGTATTCCTGACCCTATAGTGTTAAAACCACCATCTAGCCCCCCTGGGTCCCTCATGCCTCCATAAATATAGCACAATCTTACTGTATTCAAGCCTGAAGCTGTAGATCTGCATGCTGTTTGCCTCAGAAAACAGCTGTCTGCTGACATCAGAAGTGGTAGCCTGATCCAATCACAATGCTTCCCCATAGGATTGGCTGAGACTGACAAGGAGGCAGATCAGGGGCAGAGCCAGCATGATTCAAACACAGCCCTGGCCAATCAGCATCTCCTCATAGAGATGAATTGAATCAATGAATCTCTATGAGGAAAGTTCAGTGTCTGCATGCAGAGGGAGGAGATACTGAATGTTTGGATGCATTTTAGGCAGCCATGACCCAGGAAGGATCTCTAACAGCCATCTGAGGAGTGGCCAGTGACGTTATCACTAGGCTGTAATGTAAATACTGCATTTTCTCTGAAAAGACAGTGTTTACAGCAAAAATCCTGACGGTAATGATTCTACTCACCAGAACAAATTCAGTAAATTCAGTACTGGTGACTATAGTGTCCTTTTAACAAAACACTAATTATGGAAAATGTGAAATAAAATGTTTTGGGTTTTTTTCCTTCATTTTTGCCTGTAATAATGTGTAAACTAGCTGTATTCAAAAATTGGAAAAAACTAATAATTAAATTAAAAAAAACGATGCATTTTCAATTGTTAAAATACCCAATAAGATATTATGCGTTTCAAACTGAACCTAAAACTTTTCCAAATTTTGCGTGCTGAGACTATAACATTAAACAATAGTCACAGAGTGGGTTAAAGCCAAATCTCAAGCAAGTGGAATGTGATGAGGAAAATGTGGAAGCTTTATGGGTAGATATCTGCTTGGGGGGAAAGAAGGGAAACGAATTATTGGTTGGGATATGTTATAAACCACCTAATGCTAATATTGATGAGGAAGAACAGCTGTTCTTCAAACTGGGAACGCTACAAATTTGGGTAACACGTTAATTATTGGAGATTTTAATTATCTTTGCATAAATTGAGATAGAGGGACTAATAGTTTAGCAAGGGGAATCCGGTTTCTGAACGTGTTAAATGACATCTTTATGTCACAACTGGTACAAGCACCAACTAGAAAGGACGCTTGTCTGGATCTTATTATAGTAAACATTGTTGATCTTTTAACCAACTTTCAAGCAGGGGAGCATTTGGGAAATAGTGATCACAATATGTATTTTGAAATAAACTCAAAAAAGCAAAACACATGTGGTATACTAAAACATGTCATTTTAAAAAGGCTAGTTTCAGTAAGATAACGGCAGCTTTACAAGATAGTGACCAGCATAAACTCTTTAGTGAAAAAACACTGAGGATAAATAGAATATCTTCAAACAAATATTAGAAAGATACGTTTCTCAGTATGTACCATTGGGTAATAAATATAAAATAAACAAACTGAAACCAATGTGGCTTGGTAGGAAAGTAAACCAAGAGATTAAAAAAAAGAAAATGGCATTTAAATCAGACAAATCAGAGGTATACTATATAAAATATAAGGAAGCCAATAATGCATGCAATAAAACAGAAAATGATAAAGTGATAACCAAATGGAGCAAAACCAACCCAAAAACATTTAAATACCTAAATTCTAAAAAAAAAAATGTAGGTACACTGAAAACCAGGATGGAGGTGTTAATTAATGAAGACCAGGAGAAGGCAGACATTTTAAATAACTATTCCTCCTCAGTATATATTAAGGAAGAACCCATGGCTAAAGATATGAAAATGATTGCTGCAAAAAACTTGCAGAAAACTTGTGATTCGATGACACAAAATAAGGTACTGCAGCAACTAAAGAGTTCATGTAAATAAAGCTCCAGGGCCTGACGTTATTCACCCACGAGTACTTAAGGAGCCAAGTGTGGAAATAAGTGAACCTCTGTTTTTATTCTTTCATTATTTTCTTTCAGAAATTGTTCCGGAAGATTGGAGGGAGGCAGATGTGGTTCCTATATTCAAAAATGTTTTAACATTCTTGCCTGAAATTATAGACTTGTATGCTTAACTAGTGTGGCTGGAAATGTATTCAAAAGGTTACTAAGAGATGATATTCAGGAATTCAATGAGAACAACATTATAGGCAATTGTCAGCATGGTTTTACGAAACATAGGTCATGTCAAACTAATTTAATTGCATTTTCTAAAGTAGAAGTATAGTTCGGGGTGGTGCAGTAGGTATGATCTACTTGGAAATTTTAGATACACAAGGTGTTTGATATGGTTCCACACAATAGGTTGGTGTTCAAACTAAACTAAAATAAATTGGTAGAACATTGGCTTAAAATATAGTAGAGTTATAGTAGAGTTGTCATTAATGGTACATTTTCAAACTGGACTGAAGTGGTAAGTGGTGTCCCTCAGGGTTCTGTTCTGGGACCCTTTCTATTCAACATATTTAAATGATCTTAAAATAAGCATTAGGGATTTGTTATAGACTACAAACTAGGCAACAATGTGCAATGTCAATCAGCAGTGGTATGGGCCAGTAAGGTATCATCATGTATAGAAAGGGGCTTTAATTCTCTGGATGAAAATATAGTTTTCCCTTTTTATAAATCACTGGTAAGACCACACCTTAAATATGCTGTGCAATTTTGGGCACCTGTTCTAAAGTAGGATATTGCCACACTCGAAAAATTGCAGAGAAGGGATACAAACTAAATAAAAGGAATGGCATAGCTTAGTTATGAAGAAGTTAACACATTTAAACTAATTTAGTTTAAAAAAAATGGCACCTCTAAGGAGATAAGATAGCATTATACAAATACGTTTGGAGGCAATACAAACTATTGTCTGGAAATCAATTTATAAACAGGACAATAAATAAGACACAAGGTCACAAATTTAGACTGGGCGAAAGGAAATTTAGTCTAAGGCAAAGGAAAATGTTTTTTTTGTTTTTTTTGTTTTCTTTTACAGTAAAAATAAGGATGTGGAATTCTCTGCCTGAAGAAGTGGTTTTATCAGAGTCTATACAGATGTTTAAACAGCAACTGGATGCATACTTGCAAAAACATAATTCAGGGATATAATTTTTAATGTGTGGGATAATAGCTTCTTGATCTAAAGATAAAACTGACTGCCATGAAGGAATTTTCTTAGTTTGTTGCAATATTGGAAGTGCTTCAAACTGGATTGTTTGCCTTTTTAATCAACTGCAAAAACAAATGCAATAAAGGCTTACCTTGATGGACACACGTCTCTTTTTTTAACCTATGTAACTATATGTAAGCATCCAAAAACGCTACCCAAACATATTTTGAGAAAGTAATACCCATCAGGTAAATTAACTTTGAGCATTTTGACAGGTTTTATTTAAAGGGACATTATAATCACCAAAACAACTTTAGCTGTATGACGCTCTTTTGGTATATCAATCAAGTCCATGCAATCTCACTGCTCAATTCATGGCCATATAGGAATTTAATCACTTCCTTGCATGTAACTGCCTTCCTTAACACTTACTGTAAAGTGAGATCAAATGTTTAAACTTCCTTTATTGCAAATTCTGTTTAATTTAGAATGTCTTATCTCCTGCTCTGTTAATAGCGTGCTAGACCCCAAGGGAGCCTCCTGTGTGTGATTGAAGTGCAAATCAATTTACACAGAAGGATATAAAAATGTCTAAAGCAAGTTAACCTCTGATTGAAAGTGAAACCTTTTGGTTTTTTTTCTTCATGCAGGCTGTTGGTTACAGCCAGGGGAGGTATAGCCATTGCTCTTGAATATAATACCCACCACAAACACATACCTAGATGAGAACTCCAATCTGCTCACAGGAACTATACTACCAATACGAGAAAATCTTCATATCACTCCCCACCGAGGTCACGGTTTCACAAACCTTATACAAACTACACCTAGGCAATACCCACCCACCAATAATACATATCACCAACCAGAAACAAAGTATCGGAAAACCTCATATAGAGAACCCATCTTACTATTACAATGTACCAAGCCCTATAGAAAAATACGAGTCACCTAAACCACAAGATCGAAGTTCAACACCCTATCCCTCAAGAGCCCCCAAAAAAACAATTAAGTCTAGAGGAAACCGAAGTGGTAGTGGAACACAAAAGAGAGAGACTGGAAAGACCACAGTGATTACAAATGAAAAAGAACGTGGCATTTTTAACCTATCTCACAAAATTTTAACTGCAGCACAAATTTCGATTTTAAACAAAGGTCTAAAATTTGCCCCAGCACATTCTTTTAAACCATTTGAAGCCTTTTTAGATGTTAACAAGTTTGTACGCAAAGCCACTTTAAAAATATATTTTTAATGGCAAAGACTCAGATTGGCCCATATAGTTCACCCCTAGAGGCTACTATCATCAATACAAACTTAAAAAAATCTAAATTGTATCCCTCTTGCAAATCTGCCCCATTAATTATGTTTGAAAAACTTGTTCTTAAAGACTTTGAAAAAATCAAGCACGTCAAGCTTGATCCCCATAATCCGTCACAGATAGAAAGGATGGATATCAAACAACTACAAGAAGACAAGAGCATAGTGATAATGCCGACAGATAAAGGAGGAGGTTTGGTTATACTCTCTAGCAATATGTATATAGAAGAGGCAAATAGAACGCTAAATGACATCATGTAAATGAAAAGCTAGTATCAGATTCTACCCCTCGCATACAGAATGTTCTATCTTCATTTTTAAAGAAAGGTGCAGATATTTTAAACAAGCATGAAACTAATTTTCTAGATATCCAATACCGAAAGATTCCTGTGATATACTTGTTACCCAAGATTTATAAAAAATGTAAATAACAGACCAACCCAAGGCCAATCGTATCAGGCATTGGCTCCCTTTTATGTAACCTGTCCCAATATATAGACACTCTCCTTCCAACCCTCTGTGAAATTTAAAGGTTTTATCTTAAAGACTCTGTGTAACTATTACGTTTTTAAAACTATTTTATCTGGCAACCTAATTTTATCCTAGTCACCTGTGATGTTCACTCATTATATACAATAATCCCACATGACACAGGCTGCAAAGCAGTTGAGAAGATTTAAAAGGCGAAAATAGAATCTTAGATATCCAAATTAAATTTATCCTAGAAGGTATAGATATCCGTTTAAATAATAATTATTTTTGGTTTCTGAACTGTTTTTTCTTTTTTTTTCTTACAAAAAAGAGGCACTGCCATGGGGACCAGGTTTGCCCCTCGCTATGCTAACCTCTTCATGGCAGATTTGGAGTCCACTGCTGTTTGGGGGAGCATGTTTGGCGGGCAAGCTTGGTCACCTATTTTAGATATATTGATAATCTCTTTTTTTTATATGGGAAGGTCCAGAGGACTCACTTAATTCATTTATTCATTAGCTTAACACTAATGACAGAGGAATCATTTTAACTTGTGAACACAGCAGGACCACTATTAACTTTTTAGATTTAGAGATTTTTATTAAAGATGGGATTTTAAACACTAATTTTTTATTTTTTTTAAAAGGTGTGCACAAATATAGACATTGACCAATCTAGTTATCACTACAAGTCATGGCTGGAAAGTGCACCAAAAAGTAAATTTTTAAGATTACGGAGAAACTGTTCCAAGATAGAAGATTTTAACCAACAAGCAGATTTAAAAAAATATATATATATTTGTGGAAAATAATTATTCACTAGCTAATTTAAACAAAACAATAAATGCTATTAAGACAAAATAAAGAACTGACTTTTTAACTTATAAAGAAAAATCTTACGATAATTTATCACACTCTCCCTATTATTTTCAGTTTTAATAATAAAAGTGATCAAATTAAGAAAATAGTTCAAAAACATTGGCATCTGCTCAAACATGACATCTTAAAAGACATCATACCAGACAGACCTAACATTGTTTTTAGAGGAGCCCCTAGTTTTAAATCTATTCTAACCTCTAATTTTACTATACATTTTTTTTTAAAACCTATATCTTTTTTCCTGTCCAAGACCAAAGGCTTTTTAAAATGTAAACGATGTAAAGTGTGCAAAAGTACTGACCAATCCCCAATCTGTTCAAGTGCAACAGAACAAATAAGACCTATATTAAAGATTTCATTACCTGCACCACTACAAATGTCCTCTACCTCCTAGGAAGCCCTTGTGGTCTACATTATGTCGGAATAACAACAAGGAACCTCAAAATAAGACTAGGTGAACACTTCCGTAACATCATTAATGGATACCCAAACCATTTGGTATCCAAGCACTTCATCACCCATAATAAAGATCCTGGCCAGTTAAAATGCATTGCTATAAAAAAATGCAATACCCTATAGAGAGTATGTCACTTATGGGGGAAATTAGCACCCCCATCATGGAGTACCTTCGCAAAGGACTTATGCTATGTAATATGGGTCATTTTCAGTCTTTTTTCACAAGACTGTTTTAACACCAAAAAGTTAGCAATACCTTAAAAAAGTGCATCCAGACAGAGGCACGTAGTCCTGATTTTATTTGAAATCAGTGTGTTGTATATGCCTGGATCTATCATACGCGTTAGATGCAAAAAGTACTGATTTTAAAACCGACCCCAAATGCATCTGGCTGAATGGTGCAGATTTAGTTGTGATGACCAGATTTAGCATCTAGTAAATATGAGCAATTGCCAATCCCATGGAACATGCAGCCATTGTCACAGAATTTTGTCCATTCAGACAAAATTCTGTGTTTAGTGAATATCTCTGAATGTGTTTTTAATATTTAAATAGTTATTTGCTATCTGATAATTTCAGCTGCTACTACACCATATTGTGTTGTAATTTCACTTGTTTCTTTAATAATGTTAAAATTATAACTTAATGTTCATTACATGCATGGTGCATAATGAAAGATGTTTTTAGATAGAACAGAAGGAAGCAGATTAAATGACGGATCATGCATCTTTTTGCTTTCTGCTCCATGTAGCCTTTGTTGTAAAGGGAGGTCTGTGCCAGCTTATCAAAGATCACAGGGGAGCCCATTCTCCAATTAACTATTGGAACTCGAATAGGAGCAAGTTTAGGAAGCGTGCTGCAAAACTGTGATATTAACATGTTATCCTAGACTAGCCACGTATGTATTTAGATACATTCATTCAAATGTTATCCTAGACCAGGGATAGGCAACCTTTGGCACTCCAGATGTTGTGGACTACATCCCCCTTAATGCTCTTACACACTATGCTGGCAAAGCATCATGGGAGGTGTAGTCCAAAACATCTGCAGTGCCAAAGGTCAGGACCGGCACTTCCTATAAGGCAAACTAGGCAGCCACCCCTCCCCTTCTTGTAGTGTGGCCGAGCTCCTCTCCGGTCCACGGTCCCGGCCGGACTGACCGGAAGTGCACACTCAGTGTGCACTTCCTATCAGTCCGGCCGGGTACAGGAAACAGAAGCTCTTGTACCGCGGACCAGAGAGGAGCTCGGCCACGCTACAGGGAAGGGGAGGTGAGGAGAACAGGGGCGGGGAGAAGAAGAGAAGATTACAGGGAGGGGGGAAGATTACAAGGGGGGAGAAGAGAAAATTACAAGGGTGTAGGGAGAAAGAAAGATTACAGGGAAGGAGGGGGGAGGAGGAAGGGAGAGAAGATTACAGGAGGAGAGAAGGAGGGAGGAGAGGGGAAAGAGAAGATTACAGGGAGGGAGGGAGAAGAAGATTACAGGGAGGGGAGAAGAAGAAGATTACAGAGGAGGGGAGAAGAAGATTGCAGGGAGGGTGAGGGAAGAAGAGATTACAGGGGAGAGAAGAAGAGAAAGATTACAGAGGGGGAGGAAGAAAGATTCCAGAGGGAGGAGAAGAAGAAAGGTTACAGGGAAAGGGGAAGCGAAGGTTATGGGGGAGAAGAAAGAGGAGGGGGAGAAGAAGAAGGTTACAGGGGGAGAAAGAGAGTTACAGGTGAGGAGAGGGAAGAAGAGAGAAAGTTACAGGGTGAGGAGAGAAGGCGAGAAGAAGAAGAGTTACAGGAGGGAGGTAAGAAAGAAGAAAGAGAAGATTACAGGGAGGGGAAGATGAGAAGGAGCAGAACACGCAGTGGAGATATGAGAACACGGGGAGTTGGAGGAGAATGTGGGGGAAGGAGAGACCACTAAGGAGGGAGGAGAATGTGGGGAAGGAGAGACCACTAAAGGAAGGGGTTGGGGAGGCGGGGAGAGGCCACCAAGGAGGGTTTAAGGAGAACGGGGGAGAGGGAGCCACTGGGGAGGGGTTGAGGAGAAAGTGGGGAGGAGAGACCACAAAGGAGGGGGGGACTGAGGAGAAGTGGGGGTGTGAGAGAACACTAAAGGAGGGAGGGGGTGGTGGAGAGACCGCTAAGGGATGGTGGGGGAGAGCAGAGACCACTAAGGGAGGGAGGGGGGGTGGAGGATAGACCACTAAGGGTGGGGGGGAGACCACTAATGGAAAGGGGGGCAGAGGAGAGCAGAGACCACTAATGGAAAGTCGGGGAGAAAAGGAGACCACTAAGGGAGGTGGGGAGGAGGAGAGACCACTAAGGGGCAGGGGAGATCTCTAAGGGACGGAAGGGAGAGCGCTTTCACAATACGCACACACACACAATGCATCCCTACACATACTCAGAAACACACAATGCATCCCTACACATACTCAGAAACACAACATGCTTCCCTTACACACAGAGAAACACACAATGCATACATTACACACACAATGCAACCCTTACACATAAAGACAATGCATCCGTTGCACACATACACAGAAACACACAATGCATCACGTACACACACATGCAAACACACATTGCTTCTCTTACACACACAGAAACACAATGCATCTCTTACACACACTCAACGCACCCCTTACAGACACACACACACTGCATCCCTTACAGACACACACACACTGCATCCCTTACATACACAGAAACACACTCTGCATCCCTTATGCATACAAACACAGATTCACACAATGCATCCCTTACACACAACGAGAAACACACAATACATCCCTTATACACAAACACACACTGCTTTCTATCCCTTACACAAAAACACACTGCTTCCACTGCACACAAACATACTGCATCACCTAAACAAACTGGTATCCCTATACACTACATACCATAAGCACACACATTAGATCCTCTACCATAACACATCCCCTACACACTCCACTTCCTGTGAACGAACATAGGTGGACTTATGGGTGGACCTTATGGGCATACTCAACGTCAGGCCCTGGGGCCCAGACCTTGAGCTGTGTAAGGGGCCCCAAAAAATGGAGCTGCTTCCCGTTCTCCCAGAACATTGAATTTTGTGACCAGAGTTACAAACAGCCTGTAAGGATCCTGTTCTACACCAGACCAGTGGAGCCAGACTGCAGCCAGAGCCCATCACCATCCTCATCTGATTGTAAGTAGGCAATCTAGTATATTATTAGTGACACTAATCTCTAATTTACCTCACATTAAAGGGACACAATAGTCCCCAGAACCACTGCAGCTTAATGAAGTGGTTCTGGTGTCTATAGTTTGTCCCTGCAGGCTTTTTAATGTAAACACACACTGTGTGCAGCCCTGGTGTTAGTTCATATGGCAGATCATATGGGTGGGGCATTGTGATGTCACTGGAGGGGGATGGGGGGGGGGCGGCCAATCTTTCTTTTGCCTAGGGCGGCAAAAATCCTTGCACCGGCCCTGCCAAAGGTTGCCTATGCCTGTCCTAGACTAACCAGTATTTAGATACATACATTCACATGTTATCCTAGACTAACCAGTATGGATACATCCATTCACATGTTATCCTAGACCAGGAGTAGGCAACCTTTAGCAGCACTGTGCCGAAATAAGATTGTGATGTGCCGTAGCGTGCCGGTCCTATTTTTTCAAATTGAAGTGTGCATGTTGCCATATTCTGCTTGTGTTAGTTATACTGCAGTTGCTTTGTATCGTTGTATTTGCGCGTATATGAGTTATTATATTGTATATGTTCATGCGTAGTTTGTGGTATTGTGTACCTATGGAAGTGCATTGTGTATGAGGGCTGCTTGTGGAATTGTGTGTGGATGGATACGTCACATTGCCTGTTTGGTAGTGTGTGTATGTGTGGGGCAGTTTGGGGTATTGTATGTGAGAGCCTGCATGTGGGGTTGTGTGCATGTATGTGGATTGTTAGTGGTGTTGAGTTTGTGCAGATTGTGTGTTGTGTTTGTGTGTGGGCTGTTTGTATTATTTGTATGAGGGGAGGGTTTTTTTTCTTTTTTTTCTGCAGCTCTGTGTATATCTAGCAGTGTGGGTGGCTTTCCTGGGTTCCAGTGGGGGCCAGGCTGGCCAGGTACAGCTCAAGGACAGGAGCAGTAACAGGCTGCTCTACTACAGTGTGGATTCCCATTTACAAGTGCTGGGATGAACTGATCTGAGATCACTTCCTCTACGTGCTGCAATGCATAAATTGAGGATTGTCCTTCACCACCTTTTCATATTAGCAGGTATCTGAAGTTTCACTGGGACTCCTGATGGGCCAGAGCCTGTTTGGCTCTAGCAGCCTTGAGTGCCGTGCATGGCACATGTGTCATAGGTTGCCTACCCCTGGACTAGACTAACCACATATCTAGATACATTCACATGTTATCCTAGACTATGTATGTTTGTTGGGCAGAGGTGAAGAAAAAGAGATTAGTAAAACAGAAAAGAGAGAAAAGAGGGGGAAAAAATAGTCCATCGAGGGAAAATTCACACGTTGGTGATAAAGGAAAAACTGAGTGAGTGATTGAATTAGTAATTTATAGGAACTCTGTCTAAATGCTGCTTTACTTTACTCATTGGTGTAAATATTTTGTAGAGGACTAGCAAAAGCTGGAGCTAGGTTAGAGAAAGAGAGAAGGAGCTGGAATAAAGAACTAAACCATTTTGTCTATGCAGTCCTTTCCACACCTCCCTTACTGTGGCTCACACATCGCCCATAAAAAACTGCTTTATTTTCCATTATATCTAACACAGTGTGTTTACATTAGAAGCTTCTGCTGCCCGGTTAATTTAACTGTAATTCCATATTTCTTATCTTCCACTCTGTTAATTACCTGCTAGAGCATGCAACAGCTACCTGTGTGTAATAAGGGAAGATGAAAAATGTAGACTCCTTATCAGGAAGTGTGAAGAGAGGTTGTGTGATTCATAGCCAGTGGAGTTAGGGCTGCACAAGCAAAGTGATTTAACCTATAAATGGCAAAGAATTAAGCAGTGAGATTGCTGGGACATGATCTATTCACCAAGACTGCACTAAAGTCGTTTTGGTGCTTAGAATGCCCTTTTAATGTAAATTCACACCTTGTTACTAAATGCCCATTATTTTACTAAATTCAGGTGATTTTCAGAAAAACATTCTAATCTCATTGAAAGACTCGGGACTACCCACAGTATTCACCCTCTGGTTGCAAATCTTTTGTAATTGTTTCACTGAGCTCCAGGAAGTTCAAACTGTTGTCACGGATTGCCCTGGCGATGCCCTGATACTATAGTCTGGAGCTTGCGAGAGCCATTACGCAAGGTCTGCAATGGCAGAGGTTCTCCACACCGGACCACTAGGAAAAGGCATGATTTCACCCCAACCTGCCCCAAGGTAATAAAAAAGGGAATTAAAAAAAAGTTATGTAACATAGCTAACCACCCCCACTCCACCACAGCCTCTATCCTATAATACATCCCATACATCCCATACATTTTTTCATCCCCAGCACATGCACATTGCATTCAAGGTTCAAAACACAAAACATCCCCTATACACACACTGCACCCCCCTGCACGTTCTGTCTATGTGCACCTTGCTGTGGGTACCAGTAGGTACTTGTGTGTGCTTATCTGTGCCTATATATGTGTGTGTGTCTTGGTGTTTTTTTAATTTGTTTCTATGCCTGTGTGTGTCTGTAAGTAACTGTGAGTGCGCCAAGAGTCGCGTTAAGTGATGGAATTGTGGAGGGGACCGAGTGGGGTGTTAATAAATGGTCCCCAAATTATTTTTGGGCTTGAGACCCATGTTTTTGTTTGACTCTAGCAACGGCCCTAGATAGATTGTCAACGTTTCTAGGTATATCTAAAAAATTCTCACAGGGAGCCTGAGCAAGTCTTTAACATTTCTGAACAACCAACAGAGATAGAAGCACAGATTATTTATGGAACAGTAAAAAAAAAACAAAAAAACATCAGTTTGTAAAAAGAATAAAATATTGCAGAATTATTTACTAAAGTATGAATTAGGTGGAATTTTTAAAGCCCAACTGGAAAAATTCTCCAAGTCACCTATACTATTGCCTTAAATTTGAATTTGAAATTCCCCTCGAATTCTCCCTTCAGTAGGTTACGCTGTATGTTTTATATACTTTGCTGAATTAAAAACAGGAGATGCACAATCTAAAACCCAATGGCCGTGGTGGGAATCGAGCTTAATTGAAGTATTTATACAACACCGTTATTTTCTCCAAATTCTTCTAAAGTCACTTTTAGAATTAAAGAAACATTCTAGAGGAGAGCTTTCAGTACATTAAAGCCATCATTCCCTTTAATAAGTAGCAGAAGCATGTATGAATGAATGATTGTTTTTGATTTTGTTTGTAATTGTTTTTGAACACTTTTTTCTTTTTTTACTTTTGAGATTACCGTCGGGAGCTGCTGTCTAAAGTTGGCTGACATATTGTGCCTCACATTACAAGCGCTCAACAGAAATTGGCAACTGATATAATCGAGAATACAGGCATCATTCCCAACGAAGCATCTGTCTTTCTCTTTTCGAGCAAAGCTTTGCAAACATTACAGTTCCAGATGTGCAAAGTTTATCTAAGCTCAGCAAATGTGCTCACAATGTTACAGGAGTAGCATTTCAATATCTCCGCACAATCTGCAAGAGTTGATCTTATCGTTCTTCACTTGGATCAGGCCCATAATATCCTTCAGAGATGTCTGAGAGATCCAGGTGGATATTATGAATGCCTCCCTTATTCAGGACTTAAAGTAGTTACATTGAATTAAGGTTTCCAAGAATAAAATTCAGCAGAATTAAAAACAAAAAACCGAGTTCAAGTTATTTATAAAGAACATTTTTTTTTTATCTTTAATTTTTTTTTGCAAGAGAGATAATTACAGGTATACACTAAAAATCACAACAAAGAATAGTTCATAAATCATTAATCCCCTTATGAACATAGCAATAGTAGTAAATTATGTATCAAATAACAAGCATCTAATTCATGTGATTATATAGGATTCAACATGTGCGTGTCTGTCTGTCTGTCTCTCTATATATGGATACATATATTCACAATATTAAATCCACATGCCTAAGATCGTGTAGGTCCCCCTCATGCTGCCTTGACGCTTTGATGTGTCGAGGCATGGACAGCACCGGACCTCTGAACATGTCCTGTGGTAGCTAACACTAAGACATTCGCAGCAGATTCTTTAAAGTGGCACTACCACCATCCCACTCCACAGAAAGAGTATTTAATAAAGATAACTGCCTCTCCACGATTTCCAATTGGATGGCTGCTCAATTCCTTAAACTTAACCTGCCCAAAACAAAATTTCTGATCTTTCCTCCCTCAAGTGTTGCTACTCCTGTGTCTGTCTTCCTCCAAGTCAACGGCGCCACCATCACCTCTACCTCGCATGCTCACTGCCTAGGTGTTCTTTTTGACTCCGACCTCTCCCTTATCCTGCATCCAGTCTAGGCCCCTACACTCTGACAAAGTCCTACGTCTATCTTCTGTTCGTACTCCTACCTATGATGCTCGCCTTAAAGACTTCTCTAAAGCTGCATGATTCCTATGGAATGCACTTCCCCTCTCTGTTAGACACTCACCCAATCTCCACTCCTTCAAAAAACTGAAAATGTATTTCTTCAGGGAAGCATATCAATTAAACTGTCAACAGCTTGCCCTCCCCGCAACCTGATTCCTCTCCTGCAACTGTCATCAAAACAAAACACTAAGCCCTCGGTGAATACTATCCCAGCAACCTACTTTTCTACCCTATAATTACCTTTTGTGTCACTATACCCAACTCCCTCTAGCATGTAAGCTCAAACAGAGGGGTTGAGCAGGGCCCTCAACCCCTCTGTTTCTGTCTGTCCAACTCGTCTGGTTAGTCCACCCATTGTAAAGCGCTGCGGAATTTGTTGGCGCTTATAAATAATAATAATAATATGTCATGTGGTGTTGTTCATCTGAGGTGGTTCATCTAAACTTATATGTAAAAATCTTTTTCCCATGACTGTATATATATATATATATAAAAAAATCATAATGGCACTGAAGAATATATAAAAAAATAATTAAATTGTGAATATTGTGCTGTATGCTGCTAGTTTATTTATGAACACATTAACCAGCTACTAAAATATAATTTCAGAGAGAGACGTGTATAGTTATGTGGGAGAATGTTATTTGTATAGCTTGATCTATTATGCATTAGCTATACTACTTCACTAAATTCCCTTATAGTTATAACAACACTTTCATAGCTGCAGTACATGTGACTGAAATGCTAACCTCTATCTACAGAATATATTGTTGGCTTGTTTTGGCAAATCCCTACTCACCTACTGTTCCTCTTTGTCGTGCATGTTTTGGTAGAATTTCATGTTTGTCTGGTTGACCTATTTTGCTGCACTGTTGACGCTATATAAATAATTGTAATTTTCATTCATTTTTTTTCTTCCAGTAGCCATTTACCAGGACATGCCTCCCAAGTTATAAATTTGGCACAATTAGCTGGATTATTCCATTATTTTCCTTGATTTCTATTCATTGGAGTTGTTAGAGGATAAGTTTAGTGGTTGACCTCCACTTTGCCGTAGTTTTGATCACACCCTCTTTCCCCCTACTTAGTCTGCAGGGCGATTTGATTGATTGATCTAATACACTTGTTAAATTCTGACCTTGTTACCAAAAACTATCTGTAGCTGCCAGCGCTCTTAGGATATAAAAAGCACCCGGCATTCAGAAACATCCTCTTGCAAGACTCTGGTTATGTTGGAGTCAGATTTAGTGCTGTGTCACCACCAACAGTACAGTAACGTTAGTGTCCATTTCTGATGCTTTGCTAAATATGATAAAGAGGCAAGAGGTAACCTTGAAATGCTAACCTCTATCTGGTCCCTCTAATTACTACAGCAGAACAGCTCGGTGAGGAGGAATCTATGGAAGGAGCCAGCACTCCACTGAAACCATGACACTAAGCTGCAGAGTAAGGTCGTGTGAGTGTCAAGTTTGATGAAGATACAAGGGACGAAGAACACAACAGAGATTGTCAAAAGGGTAGTTGTTGAGGGCTGCGGGGGAGAATGAAGGGGTGAGTGAAGGTTAGGGGGGAAGTTAAGGGGACAGGCACACAGATTGTGGTCAAAGGAAGACAGTGGTGAGAATAATAGTAGAGGGGATGTAGAGAGACATGAAGGCATTGTAGAAGAGAGATTGGGACAGGAAGCGGCTGGCATGCAATTATTCAAATTACCAGGGTATAATTCACATAACAAAAAAAACAAGCAAATGTTACAAATAAACCTACATAATAGAAACATACTAACAATTGGAAAAAAAAGAAATACATATCAAAGCTGAATACAAGAAAAGAAATCCGTAAAAGGGGAAAATTCAGTCTAAATGGAGCAGTCACCAAACAAGGAATCAAATGTAACATGGATGTTGACAGGGAAGAGGGTGTATTTTTTATGTATAAGTATATGTATGTGTATATTTAGTGAACCAACATCATTGGACTTACTCCGGGTGTCAGACCTCAATAAACATAAATTAGTTAAATATATATAATGAATGTACAATGGCAAGACCTACTTCCTTTGCCAAGTATAATTTCTCCACAATACGCCCCCTTTCATCGAGTCAATCCTCTGTAATCACAGAAGCGTACCGCTCTTTTATCCTGAGTACATGGAAGTGGGCATGCACAAGATAAGAGAGGATGGGGGCTGTAAGGCCTTATTTTTTTAATAAAATATGTTAAAGAGAAATACACATATAAGTGACACAATTCACCAATTGGTTAACCTCACATTCTAAGAGTAGCTTAATATTTTTCTTAACAAGGTGAAGGAGGGATAGGAGAACATAAATGGATTTATGAAATAAATATAATATCTCTAAAATATCGTGTACCTTAAAAAGTTCTCACTTGAAAATGGTTATCCAGTCTCAGAATGTAGAGACTCATATAGGACCGTTTCCCCAGAGTGTGATAGTTCTCAGAATTGCTTAGGTCTTCACTCAGATTTGCTCTGAGTTGACTTAGTAACTAATCTTTACAGTGTCGCCTCTGTAATGGCCAGCAAATCGGATGGAGAACAATGAACAATATCTATATGACCCAAATGACAGATTGTCTGTGGTCGAGTTCAGGAACAAGTTGAGATGCTCAAATCAGCTGCTAGAGAGAAAATCACTTTCCATCTGACATTAAACTTTTGGTTTAAATACTCTTACTCACTGAACTACTAATTGTTCAATAAAAGAGCTTACCAAACTACCAGATGCAGAGTGCCCGCAGTTTGATCATGTCATAAACTCTTCTTTGCACTCACACGTCAAAGGGAACTTTGCTTGGAACAACCTAAAAATATATATATATAAGCTGCTTCTAGATAAGTAGGATTTCAAAACCCTTGGTGTACTCAAGCTGCACTGGATTTAACCAGGTTTAAATTCAGACAAAACGAGTTGATTAAAGCCATGAATTTTAATACAAAAAAAAGCAACTCAGTCAGCACTTGGTACAGAGGTTACCAAAGAGGTGAAGATGGAACTCCAATCATTCTGATTGATGATGGATGTTGCTGGCAGTCTGAAGGTGGATAGAGCTTCAACCAGGCTGACCTACTCTAGCTAATTTAAGGTTTGCTTGGTCTTCTTATGATACTTAATCAAATATCAGCAAAGCAATTCATTCCTACTTTCCAATTCAATAATTTAATAATTTGATTTTTTTCCCTGTCTATGATTATAATATGCCACTTGGATGACATTAGTATGGAAATTTCATTAATTCCATTACTCATTCTGGCATAGGACATTACTGTAATTGCTGCATGTAAACAGTAAATGTATTCATAGGTTCATATATATTGGAAAATATAAATAGTGCAAAAAAAAGAACAAGTATCTTATCCCAATTCACCAAGTAATTCACCATTATCATCACCACTACTTATCTCGGAATCCTGCAGGAAATGGTTAAAATATGAGAAAATTAAACTTAAATGTTTACAGTCTAGTTTTTTATTCATAATCAACTTCATCCTACCCTCCAAAACAACTTAATAAATAATTTAGTTATTTTTCCAATTGCTTTTTGTGCCTCAAGGTGTTTCTTTTTTTTATCAAAATGAGAAAATACTGAGTAATTAAATGTGACTGCTTAATTTATTACACTGTCAAAGTTTACTCAGAGACACTTTTTAATTCATAAACCAAGAACTAAAATGATTCATTTCCTGAAAAGACAAAATATCACAGATCCGTCACATGGGACACAGATGAAAAGTACGGATCATAATCTCGAAGGCTCAGTGGCAGACAGTAAAATACCCCGTTGTGCCGCTGGAATAAAAACAGTTGGAACTACCTACAAAGCATAAATTCCTCCCTCGACACCAGCATCACTTTTCATCTCAGTAACTTAGCGAAGCATCTATTAAAATTTAAAACAAATATACTTCTATTTCAAGCCATTGTTTCTTATTTGAAATTAAGTTTACATAAAATAATGAACTCTTCTGCTGGCTCTGGTACTAGAAATGTTGAGATGCCTTTTTTACCATCTTTATTTGATATGCAGTTAGTGGTTTGTGGTTTAATTCAGTGTTCCCCAATCCAGTTCTCATGGACCACTAACTGTCCAGGATTTATTTATTTCCGTTTTATTCCACTGGAGATACTGACAAAACTTGGACTGTTGGGGGTCCATGAGGGCAGGGTTTGGGAACACTGGTCGAATTCATGTACTAGCCACAGTGCAAAAATACTTGCCATGTAATGAAGTAAATACAAAAATTATTAGCTGATGTGTACTGTAGTTGTTGCTGCCGGCCCAGTAGTGATGGGAGTGAGCGCAGGACTTTTCTTTTTGTATTTGTATTTACTTTGTATCACACAGCCTTGTTACAATGCTGCCGCCCATCCCATGTGTTCCCTATTATGGGTTAATAAGTATATAGGGGTGTATAAAAAAAAATACCCCTTTCAGTCTCATTAGAGATATCTTTGCAAGAAGCTCAAGGAAGCAGGCTGAAGGGTCAGTGTTAGGACCTGCTTAGGGGGGTCTGCCTTGACATTGGCAGGTGGGCATTCCCTCCAGTGGCCATTGGAGCAACTAAATGACCTCTATTTGTTTAAATATACATAGGGAATAAGGAGAGAGTGCAGTGGTAGCATGAGACGGAGTCTACAACCCACACAAGTGGCTCAGGTAGTGCAGCTCATCCAGGATGGCACATCAATGCGAGCCCTCATACCACCCTCATGGAGTCTGTTTCTGACCGTTTAAGCAGACACATGCACATTTGTGGCCTGCTGGAGGTCATTTTGCAGGGCTCTGGCAGTGGTCCTCCTGTTCCTCCTTGCACAAAGGCGGAGGTAGCGGTCCTGCTGCTGGGTTGTTGCCCTCCTACGGCCTCCTCCACGTCTCCTGATGTACTGGCCTGTCTCCTGGTAGCGCCTCCATGCTCTGGACACTATGCTGACAGACACAGCAAACCTTCTTGCCAAAGCTCGCATTGATGTGCCATCCTGGATGAGCTGCACTACCTGAGCCACTTGTGTGGGTTGTAGACTCCGTCTCATGCAACCACTAGAGTGAAAGCACTGCCAGCATTCAAAAGTGACCAAAACATCAGCCAGGAAGCATAGGAACTGAGAAGTGATCTGTGGTCACCACCTGCAGAACCACTCCTTTATTGGGGGTGTCTTGCTAATTGCCTATAATTTGACACCTGTTGTCTATCCCATTTGCACAACAGCATGTGAAATTGATTGTCACTCAGTGTTGCTTCCTAAGTGGACAGTTTGATTTCACAGAAGTGTGATTGACTTGGAGTGACATTGTGTTGTTTGAGTGTTCCCTTTATTTTTTTGAGCAGTGTTTATCATTATATATATGTAAACATGCTGTTAATCCAAGGAGAAATCGGATTGCCATTATGGATTCAAGAAGGAATTGTACCCTTTTCGTGGCATAATGGGAAAAGGCTACAACTGTTTGGGGGTTTTTTTTTTTGCCTTCTTTTGCATCAACAGCATAAAAGAATGGGCTTCAGAGTTAAACTTGATAGGCTTTAGATATTTATCAGCTTACATAATTATTGTTTATTCTTTTTCATGTGGCTTCTTTTATTATATATAAATCTGTATATAAATCTGTCTGTCTGTCTGTCTGTCTATCTATTGTCTGTCTTTAGCAGATAAAGTCCAAAATGCAGTAATAAACTGAGAATGTCTGAAGTGAGGTAGAGGCAAGGATAAGGCAAAGACGAGGTCAGGCAGGCAATGTGTTGGGTTATGCAGCGCTTATTCGTAAACAGGAGGCAAGCCAAAGTTCAGGTACCAGATATTCAGAGCAGGAGCAAGGAGTAACTGATTACAGTGAGGAGCAAGGCGTTTGTGGTGGCTGCCTTTTATGTAGCCATTTATATTGAGCACAGGTAGCAGGTATAAGCAGGTTTAAATAGGAGAGAAGGAACACTCATTCCTTAAGTGTCTTACCTGCCTCCTGGATACTTCCCCTTTCAGGAACGCTTCTTTCCACTTTAAGAATCCTGATGATCCTCAGGCTTGCGTCTAGTCTTTTGGTGTAGCATGGTCTGGCGTTTGTCAATGAGGGGTGATGGAGATAAGTGTCAGATGAGGGCATCTATCTTTCTATCTGTCTGTCTATCTACAGTGAACAAGTTACAGGGCCTGGCTAACAACAAATATTCAGGGTATTACAATGTATAGAGCCCTGATAATGCTAGATGCTAAACGCAGAGCTCTGGCTCTGCTGGCTGTGAGGGGGCTCTCCTTAAGCCGACATGGAGAGCAAAAGCTATCCCTGCTTGGACCTGTGCTATCCTTGCTTGGACCTGCTCACTTGCAGACTCCCAATGGTTCTAAATGACTCATAGCACCTCAGCCAGCAGTCTGGATCATTGACTAAGCGATGGACTGTGAGGGTGCAGACCACAACACTTTCAAACCGGACAACCAGGGAAAGGAAAGCTAAACAAATAGAACATTCCATTCTATAGAGCCTTTATAATGCTATAGGAGTAGAACATTCCATTCTATAGAGCCCTTATAACGCTATAGGAGTAAAACATTCCGTTCTATAGAGCCTTGATAACGCTATAGGAGTAGAACATTCCATTCTATAGAGCCTTGATAACGCTATAGGAGTAGAACATTCCATTTTATAGAGCCTTGATAACGCTATAGGAGTAGAACATTCCATTCTATAGAGCCTTTATAACGCTATAGGAGTAGAACATTCCATTCTATAGAGCCTTGATAACGCTATAGGAGTAGAACATTCCATTCTATAGAGCCTTTATAACGCTATAGGAGTAGAACATTCCATTCTATAGAGCCTTGATAACGCTATAGGAGTCAAACATTCCTTTCTATAGAGCCTTTATAACGCTATAGGAGTAGAACATTCCATTCTATAGAGCCTTTATAACGCTATAGGAGTAGAACATTCCATTCTATAGAGCCTTGATAACGCTATAGGAGTAGAACATTCCATTCTATAGAGCCTTGATAATGCCAGAGGAGTAGAACATTCCATTCCATAAAATCCTGATAGTTTTAAACAAGCAGAACATTCCATTCGATAGATCCCAGAGAATTATCCCCAATAATGCTAAATGCGTAGGATTGTCTATTCTATGACAGTTAATGCCAGTAGGACGTTAGATGCTAGAAAGGAGTCCCTAAGGACTATATGATTAGGGAAACATAGTCAATTATGGCAATTAGTCCTAATGACATACTTTGAATCTTAATGAAAATGCAAGAATATGAGTGGTTTAAGATTGATTTAGGCAAAATAATTAAATATTGGAAATTTATTTACAATTTTTGTGTAATTATTATTTTTTTAAATGCTGCCTTCTCTATATTTTGTTCTAATTTTTATATAATGTCCCCCAAACTTTGATCAATACTGCCAGATAGTTTAGTGAGAAGGTGGAATTTAATTGCTAAACAGTTTGTGTCAAAATATAATTTCATTTACCATTTCCAAATATTCTGCATCAAACGGCTGAAAACATCATTTAATTTACCTGTCATTTAATAATCCTTGCAAAGAACAACACTTGCATTTACAGACATTACGCTGGGCGACTGGGCTTGCTGTCTACTTCTTAATACTGTCTGAGATTCACGTAGAAATATAATCAAGTCAAGTGTATAATCAATTACAAATCAATAGGCTGGAGCTGTTCTATTCTGAGAACAAGTGGGGAATGCTGTAGGCAACATCTCTCCTTTGTGATGTCTGGCGGTCGAAAAACACATCAAAGTGTCACGGTGACATGTCACAACGCACATAATTGTCACCACCGCCGTGTGTTTGTTGTAAAGTAAACAACATAATCCTATGTAAGTCAATTGCATCATCCAAACTAAAGTGAAATTGTTATTCCAAAAGTGGACCGTCAGAGTATTATTTCAGGCTCTAGCTGACCATCTTTAGAGATTGCATTTAAAAAAAATATATATAAACCTACATTTTAAAAATCATATAGATACCATGGGTGTCCCTGTTCCAAGTAAAAGTGACAACTGCCAGGAATTTATAGTGAAATCTAAATTTATTTTAAAATGGACTATTTTGGCCGACATTTTGATAATCGCTTTGAATTAATTTTGAATTCCTGACAATTATCACTTTAGTTAATAACCGTGTGAGATGAATATGAAGCCTGCCTGCCTGCCAATCCATTTATTTTCTATATGTGAGCACGTGAAGACGCACAACATTCTCACATGCTCGCTCGCACGCACACACACACACACAAAAATGCTCTCACACAGACACATGCACACAATATACGTGCTTACACACACTGCCCTGATTAAAGCACACATACCTATGCAATCATATTTTCTAATTTTATTCTGTCTCCCTCTTTGGAAAGGATATAGGGAGACTCCATGCTGGTACCCAGGCAGCCCAGCCTCCCTCTGTCCCCTCATTGTGCAGCTGAACAATAAATGAGCATTGTGCAGGGACTGGCATATAATATCGCAGACCAGCACCCACCGCGTGGCTCATTGTGACAATGTAGCAGGTTAACATACTCGCAGTAACTCCATTTGTCCCACAGCCTGCACTGCAGTAATTGCTTAAAGCAGGACTGTCAATCCGAACTTACCTTTCCCAAACTGTTTCCTCTTCTCTTCCTCTCTCAGGATCTCTTTTTCTTTTCTTTCTATCTGATGTCGTTTTCTTTAAAACATAAGACAAAGTAGGGATTACTTTGTTTTATGTATTTTTCCTACGCTTGACCAGCTTTGACCTATTTCCTGTGGTCAAATAAATTTTCCCAGAATACTCACCTTCCTCCATTATCTTACAGTGCCTCCTTTCAGTATTCCCGAAAGTCAGGATGCTGGTGAAACTACTGAATTTTGTCTTAACAGAGTGACTATATTTCATCCATTTGTGTTAGGATGACATTCGGTACGCTTAGTTCGGTTTGAAATTCGAATGAATGAAATTCCGATCCTATTCGTGCCGCGGTTACATCTTGCAGCCGCTTACTAGATAGCTCCCTAATTCCCAAGATATTTTCAGACAAATTTACTAATACTAAGTAAAAATTAATTGGTATTAGTAAATAAGGGAAATTAACATTAGGGGCATGTCTACCAAACTGGGAGCTGTCCATCGAACTTCTAAAATAAAAAAAAACCAGAGCGCAAAAAAAATATTATCCATCTTGGGGGGCATGGCTTGGAAGCTGAGCAAGATGGCCACACAGAGACTGAGCTCACCGCCAGCTCCACCCAGTTCCTTGCCGTGCCGCGTGTCAGGCTCCACAATGGGTAAAACGAATAGAGCATCCCAAGCCCTCAAGAATGCCAATGGCCCCAGGGAGTCCCCGCCCTCGTTTCTGAGGCACTATCTGATCACCCCGGTGGATCTATCCTCCCAGGCCTATAATGATTTAGAGACTGCGAGTTGCCCGCTCTCACCTTCCCAAAAAAGAAGAGATCAACAGCACAATCACTTCTGCTAGCTCTCCCACAGACACCCAGCCGGACTAGAATCTGAATTTAGGTATTTAGTTTTATTGTTCCACCCTCACTATTTTTAGGGGGGTATGTAGGAATTTATTTTATTGTGGTGGGGATGACTAGGGGCTTGGGACCCCTAGTCACTTAAGGGGAGATATTTTTACATTGAGCCTCCACCCTTTGTCCATGGTTTGGGGTGGGGGGGGGAATTGGTTCTCCCCCCATTGACATTGGGGGCCCCCACATGCCGCTCATGGGTGGGACCACAGGTAGGGGGACAATAGGTGCTACAATTGTCATTTAGAGCCCCACCCACCGCTTTGATTGCTCCCTGTTTAGTAGACATGCCACTACTCACGACATAGAAGCAGGGACATTCAGGAGATTTTAAGCTCCCATATGCTAATATAGGGGTCATATTGACCTTCATATAGTGAGGGGTGACATGGGGGGTTCTATTTTTACTTTTTTTTACATATTTGGAGTCAGGAGGGGGTTTAAAAAAACCGAATGCGGGCATGGCAGTGCCGCTTTAACTGAGTGTCTGTAATGTGAGTGTGTATGGGTGTGTGTGTGTTATTATGTGTATATTATGAGTGTGTGTTTATAATATTAATAGGACCCTGGGCAAAGCATTTTCTTGGCCCCCTGGACACTGCCCCCCCACTCCCTGACATGCAAAGTAGAGAGATGCAAGACATACTTTCACAGGCATATACACTGACAGACAAACTAACGCATACACACACACAGACAATCATACTGACACACATATATTCACTGATAGACATACTTACACACACACACACACACAGTGACAGACATACGGACACACACAGACACATACCCTGAAAGACATGCTGACACACACACACACACATATACTAACACACTTAGACACATACACTGACAGACGTACTGAGACACACACACACACTGCCAGACATAGTGACACACATTCACACACGCACAATTCACACTTTTAAACCCACCTCCCAATTCCAACCTTGAAGGGTGCCTTCCCTGGGGTCCAGAGTGGTGGCTAAGGCTGTTAGGAGTTAGGGACTGGCTCTCCCGGCACAGCCCCCCTCCTTGGTCTCCCGCGTTGCTCTGTGACCAATATATATAACACACCACAAGGAGCCTCCATCTACACAATCATATTCTCAACAGCCTCCAAACACATTCACAATGCCTTTTCCAGGCCCTTTTCTCCTCTGGTACCCACTTATTATTATTTATTAACACCAGAGACAAAACACCAGCAAATGCAATGCAAGTGCATCATTAAATTCACTCATGCAAAAGAAACACAGAATTGAATTAACATCTGCATATTTATATAGGGTGATGGCGTAACATGGCCCCTCTCTGCCCCCGCTGCCTCCTACCCATTGGATTGCTCTAATTTTTAAATGCAGTGCTGAATTTTTGTCCCAGCCCGTCCTAGTGTGTATATATAGTATATATATAATAAGCTAAAAGCATGTTAAAATGTACGCTGGAGTCTTGAAAATGTAATTATCATTAATTTTGCATTGAAATAAAACCAAGCTGCAGTTTAGTGGAACAGAAATGGCGTTTCTGTAGTATCAGAATTAAGCGATATTTTTAGCTTTGTAACGTTATGTTTCTCTCTGTGCTGGATGATATGTGTGTATGTTTCTGAATGGCACTGTATAATAACAGCTTGATACAGGCACAATTTAAACATCACAGGTTTACTGTAATTCAATAAATCAGATGACAGACGCAACGCTACTAGCTAAAGTGAGAATACAAAATTAATTTCAAATTTAAGGCCAAAGTGGTTGAAATGAAAACGTAGCTGGCTTAGAGAATGTTTCCAATTTGGCTATTTTGACCTCAAATTTTAAATTCACTTTGCATTCTTACTGACCATGTAGGAGCCTAGCTAATTCCCTGACAAATTTTGTGCTAAAGGCACTTAGAATATGAAAGGAAGGACCTTTTTACTCCTTTCTGGCAGCTGATACCAGTGTCTAGAGCTCCGGGTAAGGCATTTGCTATCTGTCCTGCTGAATATGGATAAGACACAACCATAGTTAAAATGGCCAGATCGCTATATTTGTGTGTGGCAGTTATGGTGTCTGCATTCTGTTGGGAAGGGCTTGAAACGGGTGCGACAAATTATATGGTATCTGTGTGCTCCCCACGTGAACTCCATTATCACTAATAGTGACTTGTATGTACGTAGTGGGGGATCGTGATGCAGCATACCAACATAGAACCACCCAATTACCACCCAATAATGACAGACAATGTAGAATGGATGAAACAGGCCACAGCATTTATTATAACATATGAAAAATACTGTATAACACATCCATAATTAATTTTAATCTTATAATATAAATAAGTTAACACATAGTGTCATACATTATAACCCAACTGTCCTTGCCAATAAACTGACCATGCGCCTATGTACCACTTCCTCTCACCTCCCCCCTCTGCATTAATTCCTTTTCCTTCCAATGCTTACCACCAGCCTCCCTCGGTGGGCACGTCATAACAGGTAACCTAATGTTAACCCTTTAGAGCAGGGGAGGTTGAGACCTGAAACTTGACCACATCATTCCACATATTGACATAACCACTTAAAACTTAATTGGCAAGGACATACCCCCGGCTAGCTGCGACAAAATATACCAATGGTGCGGGCGGGAGGGAAGCTGTTTGCTGGCCCGAATCCCAAGTGGCACTGAGGTAAGACCACCCCCACCAATTTCACATACCCCATAATCCCAACCATACATTCATACACAACCAATCACACGCATCTATCCCCACATTCATACATGTGCCCTTGTCTGCTTAACTGCTCTATCTCCCCAGGGCTTTGACTTGTACATTAATGGTTTTCAGCTGGTACAAATAGATCAAATTCCCTTTAATCTGTGCCCAAACTAATTGATCCATGCAGGATTTGCCCTTGGAGCCTTTTTCATTAAATAGGGCTCTAGAAGTAAATCCCAGACAATCGATTTATTTGGGCACAGATTGAAAGCCATGTGATTCGCTCGTGCCTGCTAAAAGGCATTAATGCACACGTCTGCTAGCGACTTGTTTTGATCGATTACACACTGAGAGCACGTGAATACCACATACTGTCAGGCAGTTCTTTCTTGCCCTGCCTAACTGAATAAAGAATTCACGTGTCCTGGCCACCCTAATCATTATCTACTCTCAGTACTCGTTCTCCATACTAGTGATGAACCCAAGAATAAGCCTTGGCTAAAAATGTGTAGCAACACCCCAATAATGGCACAACGTGTGCGGCATTCTGTCACTTAACACAATGTTCATTTTTTTTTATACGGTGTATCAGACTAAACAGATTTCTATCCCTCCAGCCTTTCTGAATGATAACCTCTATTAAGCTCCTCTGCAATCAAT
Source organism: Pelobates cultripes (assembly GCA_933207985.1). NCBI lineage: Eukaryota > Metazoa > Chordata > Amphibia > Anura > Pelobatidae > Pelobates > Pelobates cultripes. The sequence goes on from OW240917.1 coordinate 25,302,640, forward strand.
TTTCACAATGTATAACACAGATGTGCAATTCTCTATAAGCCACCAGTACAAGCAGTCACTCTGGTCCGTTCCTCTCTGCTTTGCCGTAATGGTCTGTAATTACTCACTATACCTCTAGGCCATAAAATGAATAATGGCAAAATGTTTGCTACTGTATGTCCTCGGGAAATAAAAAAAAATCTTCAACTATTATGACAGGTTCTACCCTCACCCACCAAAAATACCAATTAGTGCAGATAATTATGATAAACAGTGATCCATTAAAACAGCAGAGTCCTGGGAGCCCGGGCTGTACTGCGGCGATGTTACAACTGCGCCACGGTCTAACTTAATGGAGAGATTTTCACTGCAGCAATGATATTAATCTCTTCATATTTACTGATGGTGAAATCTCGCTGGAATACTGAAATGTAAAATTAGCTCATACAAGGGTTTAAAAAAATGAATAAAAATATTTATTGACTATATATGACTTGATTAATTCAGACTTCATTCGGGCTATTTTGAAAGCATTGAGGACAAATGTAAAGCCACACGAAGCTGTGAAAAGGAAATGCAGAATCTGTTTCTGAAATGTACCATCGGGAACAGCCTGGCATTGCTGAAGGATTATCTCTTGTATGTATTGATGAGAATTCAAAGGGAATTTCCCATTTTATCCAAGTTAAACCGATTCCACCAAATTAGTTTTGTCTCAAAAACAGGTATTTTGGTGTAAGATTTAAATATTCACATTTGAATTCCCGATAGTTCACTCTCTAGTCATGCAGCCAGTGGCATACATACCGGGGTCGCAGGGCTCGCGGCTGCGACCGGGCCCCGGCCACCTTGCGACCCGGTATGTATGCCAGTTTGTCCAGCCTCTTCTCCTGGGGGGCCCCCCCGAGGCTGGCCCTGGTATCACCGGGCGGGCAGGCAGGCAGGCTGGCAGGCGTGCGAGGGAGCACTCTCCCCTGAGTGCTCTCTGGCCAGCTCCCTCGCGCACCGCGCTGATACCGGAGCTGGAAGATGACATCATCTTCCGGCTCTGGCATCAGTACGCAGCGCGAAAGGGAGCACTCAGGGGTGAGTGCTCCCTCGCACGCCCGCTAGCCTGCCTGCCCGCCGGGTGACACCACTGGACCCCAGGGAATCCCCTCAGCTCTCCCAAAGGTAGGGAGGCTGGGGGATTAAATTTTTTTTTTAAAAGTGTGTGTGTTAGAGTGTGTATGTGTGTGTGTGTGCTAGTGTGTGTGTGTTAGTGTTAGAGTGTGTGTGTGTGTGTGTTAGTGTTAGTGTGTGTGTTAGTGTTAGAATGTGTCAGTGAGTGTGTTACTGTGTGTCTGTTACTGAGTGTGTTAGTTTGTGTGCATCTGTTAGTGAGTGTGTGTTTTGTAAGTGAGTGTGTATGTATGTCTGTCACTGAGTGTGTGTCTGTCAGTAAATGTGTGTGTCTGTTAGCTAGTGTGTATGCATCTGTTCGTGAGAGAGTGTGTGTATCTGTTAGCTAGTGTGTATGCATCTGTTCGTGAGAGTGTGTGTGTCTTAAGCACTTACCTTTCTCCAGCGCAGGACTCCCTTGGCGCTGGGGATCTCTCCGCCCCGATCCCCCTCTTAGCTCCGAACATGCATGCGTGGCAAGAGCCGCGCGCGCATTCAAACCGCCCATAGGAAAGCATTATTCAATGCTTTCCTATGGACGTTCAGCGTCTTCTCACTGTGATTTTCACAGTGAGAATCGAGGAAGCTCCTCTAGCGGCTGTCAGTGAGACAGCCACTAGAGGCTGGATTAACCCTCAGTGAAACATAGCAGTTTCTCTGAAACTGCTATGTTTTCAGCTGCAGGGTTAAAACTAGAGGGACCTGGCACCCAGACCACTTCATTGAGCTGATGTGATCTGGGTGTCTGTAGTGGTCCTTTAAGTGTATGTGTATCTGCATGTACTGGCGTACATACCACGGTCACAGCCCTGTGACCCCTGTGACCAGGTGCCCGCCGCTTGTTGATGCGGCCCCAGCCCGCGCAGAGTAAGCGCGAGGGAGGTGCGGGGGGGGCCACGGATCAGTTTTCGCACTGGGGCCCCATGGGTTTTGTGTACGCCACTGCATGCAGCCAAGAGAAAACATGCTATCATGGAGAATTTTACCATTTTGTCTACTTTGCCCATAAATGTGAAATTCACTTTGAATTAATGTTGAATTTCTAATTTATTGTTTAACCCTTCTGGCTTGTTGTACCCAATGGCTTGTAAAGGATTGTGTAGGCTGATATTTGCAATCACAATACTAATGCAAATCTTTTAAAACTAAACCACCCATGATGCTTAAAGGACCACTATAGGCACCCAGACCACTTCAGCTCAATGAAGTGGTCTGGGTGCCAGGCACCTCTAGTTTTAACCCTGCAGCTGTAAACAGAGCAGTTTCAGAGAAACTGCTATGTTTCACTGAGGGTTAATCCAGCCTCTGACAGCCGCTAGAGGCACTTCTATGATTCTCATTGTGAAAATCACAGCGAGAAGATGCTGGACATCCATAGGAAAGCTTTGAGTAATGCTTTCCTATGGGCGGTTTGAATGCGCACACGGCTCTTGCCGTGCATGCGCATTCGGAGCTGACGCCGGCATAGGGAAGAGAGTTCCCCAGCGCCGCGGGAGCCCTGCGCTGGATTAAGGTAAGTGGTTGATCCCGAGTAAACTCTGAGAGAGAACGAAGGGAAGGGCGAAGAGAGAAAAGAAGAGAACAATGGATGAGGATACCAGAGAGAAGATCGCCAAGGAGAAAACATGATCAAGAGGAAGTCAGAAGAAACAGAAATAAAAATAGAGAACCCAAGGAAAATCAGAATATCCGAGAGGATGGACAACAGAGGAGGAGAGACAATATATACACACAACAATACCCACCATTGAGAAATAGGTTTGAAACCTTGGACAACACTGATAGAGAGGATGATTTTTTAGACAAAGCCCTGAACTGGACAAGACCCCATATAATTGGGAATCACAGCCCGCTACCAAAAAGAAGAAGGGAAATATGGGAAAGCGAAGAGGAAGAAGGGGAGGTTCTCGAGTTAAGAGAAAAAAAAGAGACAAGAAATCAATTTAACCAACACAACTCTGTCAGTAGATCAAATAACGCTCCTTAATAAAGGCCTAAATTATGCACCTACTAGCAGTTTCAGTAAGTTTGACATGTACGTGGAGCATTTAGTACCCTGGTGATACAGGATTTGGAAAAGCTCAAAGTTGATAAGAAAAACGACAATCTAAACCCCCAGGAGAGAAAAGCACTAAAAGAACTTAGGGAGAATACAGACATAGTAATAAAACCCGCAGATAAGGGAGGTGGGATTGTTATCATGACCCCTGAATATTATCTAAAAGAATCTTACTCACAGCTATTGGATGAGAAAACATATGGGAAATTGGGTAACAATCCAACCTCCCAGATGCAGGCGATTCTGGAAGGGTAACTAAAGAGAGGATTAGACCTTGGAATTATAAATAAAAAATAATTTGATTTTATTAATATTAAAAATCCAAGGACAGCAATCTATTATTTTTTACCCAAGATCCATAAAAGTGTGACGGAACCACCGGGACGGCCTATCATTTCTGGGATAGGGTTTTTATTTAGCAACCTATCACAATACATAGAACATATCCTCCAGCCATACGTTATTGGAACGAAATCACATCTCAAGGATACAACACATCTTCTCAGAATTCTGAAAGAAATAGAATGGAAGGAGGGCATGATACTAGTCACATGTGATGTAAACACATTGTATACGTGCATCAGTCATGAAAAAGGAAGCAAGGCCTGTAAAGATATTCTGTAAAGAGACGAAAAACTACCAGGACTACAAATTGATTTCATGATCGAAGGTATTTTATTGATCGTGAATAACAATGTTTTTACGTTTGAAACCAGAATTTTATTCAAAAGATTGGCACGGCTATGGGAACGAAGTTAGCACCAGCTATGCCAATCTCTTTATGTCCAGTTGGGAGGACAAATATGTATGGGATGGGCATGGCTGGAGTGCAAACCTCGTCACATATAGCCATTTTATAGATGATATGTTTTTTATCTGGAAGGGAACCGAGGAAGATCTTAAGAATTTTTGGGAATTTTTAAATTCGAATGATTGGGGGATAACATTGAAGGCCGAGTTCAGCAATACAAAAGTGGAATTCTTAGATCTAGACCAAGACATTTTTAAGAAGATAGACGTCAACAATTATATCCTAAAGACCAGTTGCCACCATCATCCGTGGTTGGCAAATATCCCAAAAAATCAATTTACAAGAGTAAAAAGAAACTGCTCGCAAGTTGACGATTTTATCCAACAAGCCAACTTCTTAAAAAGAAGATTTCTGGAAAAGGATTATGATAAAGAAAATGTAGAAGAAGCCCTGGAAGAAGGTTATGAAAATGAAGAGAGATGATCTTTTTGAATATAAAAACAAAGAAGGCGGAATACAGGAAGATATGGAGATCCCAATTATTTTTAACTACAATAACCAAGCACAAGAAATTAAGAAAATCGTGAATAAATGGTGGCCAGTTTTAAGACGGGATGAAGTAGTCTACAACATACTACCAGACAAACCAAAAATAGTCTTCAGAGGGGCAACAAACCTTAAATCTATGTTAGCCCCGAGTCAATTCCCAGAGAAGAGAATAAGATCGATTGTGAATCCCTTTAACTTACAAAATGGCTTCTACAAATGTGGAACATGCAACGCTTGTTGAGTGAGTGCTAAAACTAATAGAAAATGTACAGATTTCAAATCATACCACACAGGAGAAGGTTCAAAATAAAAAATCTTATCAGTTGTAACACCAAAGGGGTAATATATCTAATATATTGTACATGTGGATTGCAATATATTGGACGAACTGAGAGACCGTTAAAGAAAAGATTATGCGAACATATATATATAATATAAGGAGGGGATTTGAAGGACACAGCGTCTCAACACACTTTAAGTTGAGACATGGAATGGATCCAAGTCAACTGTACTTCTGTGGAATTGAACAAGTGAAAAAGGATGTAAGAGGAGGAGACTATACAAGAAAACTGGCAATTCGGGAGATGCAATGGATATTTAAACTGGGGGCTTTAAAGCCCAATGGTTTAAATATCGATTTTGAACTTACACATTTTCTGGAGTAGATCCACACAAAATACATAAATTGGGACCCTTTAAGAGATTCAATTCAATTTTATTTTTTTATATTTTATTCCTTTCAAAATAAATAATTAAAAAATAAAAAATAAATAATGAATAGGAATGCACCTTTAAGAAAAAGTATAGGTTTGTGACCTGTAAGTGATAGAATTGAATATTCATCACTTTTCCAAGAAAGGGCATAGAGAAAAAAAAATGTGCTGTAACGATTTTTAGGAAACATTTTAAGGTATCCTTTTTAGAAAATGTATTTTTACATTAAGGGAATTACCATCTTGGAAAGTATACCCAATTAAAATTAGAAATCATATTTTAAATGGTATAGTTTTATAAGCACCATAGAAATGTTTTTGTTTATATATATGTACTTATAAGATTTATATGTAAGATATCCATTAAATCCTGTACAAAAAGAATTGATAAGATAAAAAGAAGATAAAACTTTGATTTTATGCATGTGAAAGGGTTAATGAACATGTACCCATAAGATCTATATATAAAGCAGACATTTAAAAAAAAAAAAACATGTATAAATGAAACTGATAAGATGTAAGGGAAATGACATCAGGATTAGACACAAGTGAAGGGGTTAACAAAGCAGATAGGAAGAACCTGCAGGATATTTGTAATCAAGTACAAGGGAATTTAAATGAGATCGGCAGTCGGCATCCACAGACTTTGAGAAAGCCCGCCCAGGACGAAACTAGTAAGTCACGTGGTGCCAATCTTTACGTATCCAGCGTTCGTGGGAGAGGAGAAACAAGCAGCAACACCAGCGGACGGTGGACCTGCACAAAAACTGTAACTACCCCAAGAACAGTGAGCTGGATAAATACAGTGACATTTACTGTTTGAGCTATATATATTTTATATTGTTAGATTTTATTTATTTTTAAAATTGAAATAAAGCTGAGTAATCCTTGGAAGATCTCCGGAGTAATCAATCTCTATATTGTGAGTTATATACAAAGTGGATGCAAGTCATTATAACCAAAGTGTAACAGAACAAGGTGAGAGCTCCACATAGGGTGCATATGGTGGAGGCTCTTTCCTTAATGTTTTCACACTATTTAAGCCTTGTATTTCCCTAGATAACAGCCTAACCCTTGGAGTGCTGGAAAAATAAAAAGTGGCTATCTTTTGAGATTTGGACTGCTCATTTCTGGGACTCTCTGTGCTGGAAGTTATTTATATTTAATGGAAAAGTATTTTTGTGCGAGCACACATTCTGTATAAATTACATCTATAAGGTTAATAGGTTATAATTTCTTATTTTTTTCTGTACTTTCCAATTGGAGAGCATTCAAAAAAGATTGTGCGCTAACTCCTTGTCAAATAAAGTGGTTGAAGGGGTTAAAACCCTTGAGCCTAGCGAGAGAGGGGCCCTGAGGGTGGGGGGGGACCTAATGACCCTATAGTGCCAGGAAAACAAGTTTGTTTTCCTGGCACTATAGTGGTCCTTTAACCATTCTAAAGACCAGCAAAGCATGAAAGTAGTTGTAGTCTGGACATCTACCTTTTGGGCACTAAAGCATTATTGATAGAGCACTAGAGTTCTTTGCAAAATATGGGAATATTTGCATGGAAGTTCTGCTTATCAGTATAAGACATTTAACTCCCATACCCCAAAAAACTCTGCTGATGTTGTGAGCGAATTCTCTCTAATTTACATTAGACTACATGTACATTCATCTACTGCAACTCAAACAAACTCACTTTCTGCAGAATAGCTAATCACTTTGTTACTACGTAAAACAACTCCCTTTTCACACAATTTTAGGTTTTGAAGGTCGCACTATAGTGAAAAAAGTTTTCTTTAAATAAACACTATAGTCACCTAAATTACTTTAGCTAAATAAAGCAGTTTTAGTGTATAGATCATTCCCCTGCAATTTCACTGCTCAATTCACTGTCATTTAGGAGTTAAATCACTTTGTTTCTGTTTATGCAGCCCTAGCCACACCTCCCCTGGCTATGATTGACAGAGCCTGCATGAAAAAAAAAACTGGTTTAACTTTCAAACAGATGTAATTTACCTTAAATAATTGTATCTCAATCTCTAAATTGAACTTTAATCACATACAGGAGGCTCTTGCAGGGTCTAGCAAGCTATTAACATAGCAGGGGATAAGAAAATCTTAACTAAACAGAACTTGCAATAAAGAAAGCCTAAATAGGGCTCTCTTTACAGGAAGTGTTAATGGAAGGCTGTGCAAGTCACATGCAGGGAGGTGTGACTAGGGTTCATAAACAAAGGGATTTAACTCCTAAATGGCAGAGGATTGAGCAGCGAGGCTGCAGGGGCATGTTCTATACACCAAAACTGCTTCATTAAGCTAAAGTTGTTCAGGTGACTATAGTGTCCCTTTAAAGAAAAATGCTGATTGCATGTACATCCTTGGGCAGTCTTTAGGCTTGTGTCCTGGCTGTTTGACCTTCTTTAGTCCCTTAGTTCCATTATTCACCCTTGCAGAAGTGGAGCGTGAGACTATTCCTTCGTGCTGTTTTCATATTTCATGCCTGTTTCAAACCTTAAATCATTCCAGCCTACATACCGATGTGATTTATCATCACTCACCCTGTTCTGACTAAGGATAGGAAAATAACTCCAATTATTTGTGAGTCCATAAAATATATAAACACATACACAACCCCCCCACCCCCAAAGTACAGTAGCGACAATAGAAAAATCTTCAAGGTTGTATTATGCAACGATTTGCAGAGCTAAAAGCTGACAATCAACGTTTCAATAACCTACATGAGAAAAGTTGTATAATTCTCTATTTGTTTTCTACTGGCATGCGTATATATAATGCTCTTTGTAACCGCTTGCTCATTATAATTGCTAAATTTCGTGGAGCACTCCAAAATGAAGGTGTTCTATTAAATTGCCGAATACACAAATGAACAGCTATGAGCGCTGAGCAGATGTAAACTCATCCCAAGTAAAATATCTCATGTTATCGGAATAGTAGAAAGTTTGCTGAACTGCAACTCTCAGAAATCCAGGCATCTTTAGGACCTTAAAGGAACACTATAACATTATTAATAAATATATTTATTGGAAATGTTAGAGTGTTCGTTTTAAGTTTTATAATCAAAAGCCTCCCTTTGCAAACATAAAAATATTATGAGGTGTGCAGGTGAGCAATAATATGCTCAGAGGGGCTGGGGACAGGGACAGTGACATTCATAGGGGCGCTGGAGGGAGAGACACAAAAGAGTCTGGGAGAGAGAAGACACAAGTGGGGCATGAAGGAGAAAGAGGCACAAAAAGGGGCTGGGGAGAAAGAGACACACAAAGGGGCTGGGGACGGGGAAAAAGAGACACACAAAGGGGTTGAGGAAGAAAGAGACATGCAAAGACACTGGTGGGGGAACCGAGACACAAAGTTGGTCATTTTTGTTTTGGGGGGTTGGGTGCAAGTTGCTGGTCTTGTATATGGTGCAAAATAGTCTAACACCGACCCTGCTTATATTGGAGCAACTTACATTTTTTATTGTATATATTATTCTTTTGTAACAATGTCTAAAAAGGGTACTTTGTTAAGTCATTGCATCTATTTACATTAATCACTGTTTCAATTTACTTTTACTCATTAGTATTGTAAGCATTCTTACTGTTAATTTATGTGTAGCTTGTAACTAATACTTTCAGACTGTGTATGCATATGCATTCAGTTTTAGGGAAACAGAATTTATGTGCCAGAAGGCTTCAGTCTCACATCTAATGATATACATCACATAACCCTTCTGTATCTACTGCTCTCCCCTTATATATCTGCAGAAAAGAATATTTGTAGGTTATGAAATTCCTTTGCATTCCTTCTTTCTCCAGATTAATACCTACACCCCGATTTCCCATGGCAAGCATCTTCAGATTGTTGCTCCCACTAACCTACCCACACTCCACCTTTCTTTATAGGATATACCTTCTGCAGCTTATCTATTTAACTCACAAGCTATTCGGTATTTTCATATTTTCCCAGATTCTGACTTCCCATTATTACCTTTAAATTTTAAGCTCATGAGTCATTTTGCTAAACTCTTTGTATAAAAGTACTGTAATTGCTAGAACATAAGCTCATAGGCATGGTTCTCATGTATCAATTTGTTTTTTATTGGCAGTCTATATTCTGTATAATTACCAATGTTCTGTTTTCATAAATTATACACTGATCAGCCACAACATTAGTGACCAGACCGTTTTTCAATTTTCCTACTGTTAAGGACCAGGGCGCTTTTTGCATTTCTGCAGTGTTTGTGTTTTTAACTGTAATTTTCCTCTTACTCCTTTACTGTATCCACACATATTATATACTATTTTTCTTGCCATTAAATGGTCTTTCTAAAGTTACCATTATTTTATCATATCATATAATTTACTATAAAACAAATGCTAAAATATGATGAATAAAATAAAAAAACACACTTTTTCTAACTTTACAACTGCCAAAAAACACCTGTGCTAAATAGTTCCTAAATTTTGTCCTGAGTTTAGAAATACCTGATGTTAACATGTTCTTAGTTTTTGTTTTGCAAGTTATAGGGCAATAAGTACAAGTAGCACTTTGCTATTTCCAAACTTTTTCATTATTAAAAAAAAAAAAAAAAGTTATATTGTAACACTGATATCTGTCAGGAGTCCCTGAATAACCCTTCACATGTATATATATTTTTAGAAGAAAACAACCTAAGGTATTAAACTTGGGGTATTTTGACTCTTATCATGCAACCATTTTAACACCAATCTATGCCAAATTTAAAAAAAAATAATTGGCAATTTGAGAATACATGTACTGAGAATTTTAAGGGTTACTGCCAAAGAGCACCCCAATATGTGTTCAGCAACATCTCCTGAGTACAGTGATACTCCCCATGTATAGGTGTGTCGAGTTCTCTGGGGGCTAAAATAACTTATTTGGAGGGTGCCTATTCCAGTTTGCTAACGTGGAATTTTCAAAGCTGGTCATCATGCACACATGTCCTATTTGGGACATTTTTGAAGCCGGACAATTTTAACACTTTCCGTGCACTAATTCTACCACCATTCTTTGTCAAACTTTTGGGTAGTCATTTTTTTGTTATTTTTCTTTCACATTGTAATTTAGGCATGGATTCTCAGTTCCTGTTATGTGTTAACACCCCAATTTGTGTTCAGCAACTTCTCCAGAGTACAACAGTATCCCCAATGTACAGGTTTTTGCAAACTTACAGGGGTCAAATGTAGGGCTTTCCTCTTTTCCATGTTTGCACATTGAAATTTGCCAGATTGGTTTGCTGGGCTTAGTTGCATTTGAGACAGTATGACAGCCCAGGAATGAAAATTAACCCCATCATGGCATACCATTTGTAAAAGTAGACAACCCACGGTATTCAAAATGGGGTATGTCCAGTCTTTTTAGTAGCCACTTAGTCACAATTCCTGGCCAAAATTTGTGTTTATATATATATATATATATATATATATATATATATTTTTTTTTTTTTTTTGCATTTTTCACACACAAACTGACATTTCACAGATGATATTATCAGTATAATACATTTTACTGCTCTAAAACACTCATATTTGTGTAGAGTAATGTCTCACGAGTACAACAGTACCACTCAAATACAGTTTCAGACACTAAGTAGTGTAACATCAACATGGTCAGATCTTGTGGGGGGAAGAAAAGTAGAGATAGGAGGGCAGGGGAGGAAGAGGAAAAAAAAAAACTCAAACCCACCACACACAGCATCTCACTGCCTATCAGAGTTTGCATCACTTCCAGCTACCCACGCATTTAGTATCTTCAAGACATCTTCATGGTCACGTCAGATCCCCTTTGCCCCTGACCAGGGCCCGGTCATCCCCACCAGAATGTGAGTGGCTAAGTCAGTTGCTCCGGTCCTGCGGGGGCGTCTGAAGCCCCCATTGGTCTCCTCCCACGGAGAGTGTAGGTCCATGAACCCCTTGGGATGTGCATTGCACCATGTAAGTGCGCAAGGGGGCCCATGTCAGGGTGCATTTCTCAGAGGTGCCACGTAAGGAGGCTGTGAGGGATTCCATGCTGTACAGGTCTTCGACCCTGTCCATCCACTGCTCCATGATTGGTGGTTCTGCCGATCTCCACTTGATCGGAATAAGAGATTTGGCAGCGTTTAGCAAATGTCTCGTGAGAGAACGCTTATACACTGAAAGAGCATTGTATGATGCAACAGCATCGGTAGGGGTTGAAAGGGCAGGTCTGAGTCTGGGATTTCAGTAATCTTGGAATGTATGAGTTGCCAGTGTGGCCTAATATTAGAGCATGACCACCAGATATGTAGATCCACACTAGGTGTCCCCCCCTTTATTAGTATTTAGGGCCCTCACCCACCACTCAGGGGTGGGGACATTAGGTCCCCCCTTATTCTAATTTAGGGCCCCCACCATTAGGCTCGGGGGTGGGGGCTGGGGGGCAGGACATTAGGTCTCCCCCCTTATTCTAATTTAGGGCCCCCACCCACCACTCAGGAGTGGGGAGGACATTAGGGTCCCCCCCATTATTTTACTTTAGGAGTGAGTGCCAGGTGGGAGGACTTTAGGTCCCCCCTTATTCAAATTTAGGGCCCCCACCCACTGCTCAAGGTTGGGGGCCCTTATTATAATTTAGGGCCCCCACCCACCACTCAGGGGGATGACATTAGGTCCCCCCCTTATTATAATTTAGGGCCTCCACCCGCCGCTCAGGGGTGGGGGCCGGGGGGGAGGACAATAGGTCCCACCCCATTATTTGACTTTAGAGCCCTCACCCGCCGCTCAGGGGTGGGAGCCGGGGGGGAGGACAATAGGGCCCCCACCTGCCGCTCGGGGGTGGGGGTCAGGGGGGAGGACAATAGGTCCACACCCCTTTTTATTACTTTAGGGCCCCCACCCGCCGCTTTTTTTTTTCTTAACAGTGCTCACTGTTTAATAGACATGCCCCTACTCGCGGTATAGTGAGTAGGGGCAAAATTGACTAATGCTAAGTAATTTTTACTTAGTGTTAGTAAATTTGTCTGAAAGACCAATTTAGGCCTTTCAGCCTTTTGGTAGATAACTCCCTAATACCATGGGAATTAGGGAGTTATCTACTAAGCAGCTGCAAGAGAAGTCCCGAATTGCTGAAGTCCCGAATTGCGGAAATCACGAATTTCAGAATGCCAAACCGAACTGAAAATTTTCCCCATGCACATGCCTAGCACTTATCCACATTAAATGTCAGCCTCCACAACTCTGACCATTTTTCTAGTTTTCCTAAATTATTTGCCATTTGGCTTATCCCTCCTGGAACATCAACCCTGTTACATATCTTAGTATCATCAGTAAAAAAGACATACCTTACCATCAAGACCTTCTGCAATATCACTAATAAAAATATTAAAGAGAATGTGTCAAAGTACAGATACCTGAGGTACCCACTGGTGACAAGACCATGCTTCGAATATACTCCATTGACTACAACCCTCTAATGTCTGTCACTCGGCCAGTGCCTTACCCATTTAACAATATTGTATCCAAACTTAAAGATTGCAGTTTATTGATAAGCCTTCTATGTGCAATAGTGTCAAAAGCCTTACTGAAATCTAGGTAAGCAATGTCTACTGCACCACCCTGATCTATAATTTTAGTTACCCAATCAAAAAAATCAATAAAATTAGTTTGGCATGATCTCCCTGAAGTAAACCCATGTTGTCTCTGATCTTGAAATCCATGTGTTTTTAGATGTTCAACAATCCTATCCTTTAACATGGTTTCCATCACTTTCCCCACTACTGAAGTAAGGCTTACTGGCCTATAGTTGCCCGACTCCTCCCTATTACCTTTCTTGTAAATGGGCACAACATTCGCTAACTTCCAATCTTCTGGGACTACTCCTGTTAACAATGATTGGTTAAATAAATCTGTTAATGGTTTTGCTAGTACACCACTAAGCTCTTAATAACTTTGGGTGTATTCCATCAGGTCCCATTGACTTATTTGTCTTTATTTTTGACAGTTGAAAGAGAACATCTTCCTCTGTAAACTCACATGTAACAAATTACTCATTTGTCCCTTTTCCTAACTGAGGCCCCTTTCCTTTTCATTTGTAAATACTAAACGGAAATATTCATTGAGGCAGTCAGCTAAACCTTTATCCTCTCCTACATACCTTCCTTCTTTTGTTTTTAATCTAACTAATCCTTGTTTTACTTTTCGTTTCTCATTTATGTATCTAAAAAATGTTTTGTCCCCCTTTTTTTACTGACTGTGCTTCTTTTTTTTTTTTTCTGTGTGTGATTTGGAAGCTTCTATTACTTGTTCAGCCTCTTTCTGCCTAATCTTATAGATATGTCTATCCTCCTCACTCTGTTTTTTTTATAATTACTAAATGCTAGCTTTTCGTTTTCTACTATTTTGGCCATGTCTACAGAGTACCACTGTGTTGTGTTTTTTTAAATTTTTAAATTTTTTGCTTTTACTGACAAGCCTAATGCAATTTTCTGTTAACTTCAATAGTGCAACTTTTAAATAATCATGTTTCTCCTGTACTCGATTTAAACTGCTCCAGTCTGACAAAGACTCCTTTATGCATATTCTAATTTTAGAAAAGTCTGTTTTTCTAAAGTCTAAAACTTTTGTTTTTGTGTTGTTCTTATATTACACCAAACTGACTGATGATCACTGGATCCTAAACTTTCACCTACAGTAATATCTGATATCAAATCTCCATTTGTTAACACTAAATCTAGTATGGCCTCTTTACATGTTTGCTCCTTAACGACTTGTTTTAGAGACAATCCCAGTATGGAGTTTAGAATATGTGTGCTCCTGGCACAAACAGCTATTTTGGTTTTCCAGTTCACATCAGGAAGATTAAAGTCACCCATGATGATGATAACTTCCCCCTTCATTGTCATTTTAGCTATTTCCTCAACTAGTAGATTATCTAACTCTTCTATTTGTCCTTAGGGGCCTATAACTCACACCTTCATGAGTTACTGTGTGATTACCAAATTCTGACGTAACCGAAACACTCTATGTTCACCTCACTAACTTTTTTAGGCTAGATCTTATGCTACCCTTCCCTGTCTTTTATATAAAGAGTACCCTGGTATTGCTATGTCCCAGCCATTTTTCCCATTATATCATGTCTCAGTAACAGCGACTAAATCTACGTTATCAGTTGCCATTATTGCCACAAGTTTATGGATCTTATTCCCTAAACTGCGAGCATTTGTAGACATGACTCTAAGCTTATAATTTTTTAACTCACTTTCTACAGGCACCTTCTGTCCTTGTTTTGGGGACAATTGGATTGATGTTTTATCACCCTTTTACTAGTTTAAATACATCCTAGCAAAACCTCTGAACTGCTCACTGGAAACATTTGTTCCCTTTTGAGAAAGATGCAAACCATCTTTTTTTGTACAGTTTATTTCCATTCCAAACAGAGCTATCATGAGAAATGAAGCCAAATCCTTGCTCCCAACACCATTCACCAAGCCACAAGTTAAAGTCCCTAATACGTATCTGCCTGTCGTTCTAAAAGTTATGCACAGGCAGAACTTCAGAGAATGACAGTGTGGAAGCAACCTGCCGTATATCATTGGCAACAACACAAAACACTTCCTTAACCTCTAGAACCTCATTGCAAGCCAAGTCATTTGTCCCCAGATGGACAAGTACATCCAATTCACCTTCCTGCTTTGCTCGCTTAACAATATTACAAATAAGTCTCCTGTCTCTGGGAGCAGTAGCTCCAGGAAGACCTCTCACAAGATCACTATTGTCCAGCTCCACACCTCTTATGATAGAATCCCCCAACAACAACTGCTTTCTATCAGGCCTCACCATAGTCTCCAAGCCTGTCTCTAATATTGTGTAGCTCCTCCTCGTGCTGCCAAAACAGTTCTGATGCATTGAGGCATGAAGTCCACAAAACCTCTGAAGGTGTCCGGTGGTATCTGGTACCAAGACATTAGTAGCAGGTCCTTAAAGTGCTGTAAGACACTGTGAGAGTGAGACACATTGGGGGAAGCTGGGGGCATGATACACATTGGGGGAGCTGGTTGAATAAGCCACATTGAGGGGGGCAGAGGGAATGAGAAACATTGAGGGGGGCAGGGGGAATGAAACACATGAAAGGGCTGGGAGGGAATAAGACACGTGGACGGGCTAGGGGGAAACAATGAGACAAAATGCATCTTCACTTGTGCAGCCAAAAAACCTTGTATCGGCCTGGCAGGGTGCATTATACTGATGAAAGAGGCCACTGCCATCAGGGAACACCATTTCTATGAAGGGATGTATGTGGTCTGCAACAATGTCTTGTTAGGCAATTTGTCACATTTCAAAATAACATCTACATGAATGTCAGGACCCAAAGTTTCCAAGTAGAACATTGCCCAGAGCCTCTTTTAGCCTGCCTTATTCCCCTCTTTCCCCCAGGTAAACAATGCACATGTACCCAGCCATCCACTTGATCTAAAAGAAGTCATGATTCATCAGACTAGGCAACCATCTTCCATTACTCAATGGTCAGGTTCTGATGCTCACAACCCGGTTGAAGGTGCTTTCGGTGGTGAACAGGGGTCATCATAGACACTCTGACCAGTCTGCAACTACGCAAGCCCCGTACACAGTAGACTGCCCTGTGTGTTCTGATACCTTTCTATCATGGCCAGAATTATGATTTTTAGCTACAGCAGCTCTTCTGTGTGATCAGACCAGACGGATTAGCCTTCTCTCTCCAAGTGCATCAATGAAACTTTTGCTTCTATGACCCTGATGCTGCTTCACTGGTTGTCCTTCCTTCCACTACTAAGATTATTTGGCCCTTGTCCTAGTAACTCAGATCTCTTCGCTTGTCCATATTTCCTGCTTTTGATATGTGAAATTTAACAACTGGCTGCCTAATAAATCCCACCCCTTGACAGGTGCCATTGTAATGATATAATCAATGTTATTCACTTCACCTGTCAGTGGTTTTAATGATGTGGCTGGTCAATGTAAAGCTATAAGATAACTATATAACGATCCTACAAAATGAGGACTTTCACATCGTAAGGGCGGCAGAGCATGCCCTAACTATCAGGCCCTCTCTCCAGTTCAAATACTCACTTCCTCGCCAGGTCCGATCGGGGGGACTGCTTGACAACCCAGGCAGTCCCTTTGCAGTCAATTCCGCTGATCCGAGTCATGTCATCGTGATGATTACAATGTGCAATTGACAGATTGGCTGTAGGGGGACTGCCTGGGTTGTCAGGCAGATCCCACAGCATATAATTAATAAAATCACCTTATTATAGAAATGTATACCATTTCATTCTGAGTGTATTTTGAGATTTTATATATATATATATATATTACACACAGTTTTAAAACTGTAACTAAGTTACTTTAAAGGGAATATTTTCTAATGTTTAATTTCACCTAAGAATTACTACATTTTTTAAAAAAAAAATAGATCCTCTAAACATAGGCTCTGTTAATGGATTAAAAATGGTCACGAGGGATTTTCACTTGAAGCTACATTACATGGATTACTGTTGAACATTATTTTTTTTTTTTTTCTTAAAATAAAAAAATGCAAACATGATTATCCATGCTGAACTATAATGTACCATGATAGTGATTAGTCTCCCCCTGCTACTTTGGAGGGTTTGGTGAAGCATTAGTAACAGAGAGAATTAAATGTTTAGCTCACACGTCTGTTGTAGTTACAAACTGTCCCATGTTAGTTGACTACTGGGTTCTAAAAATTGGTTTCTGGCGACATTTACCAATGATCCTGAAATAAAATACTGATTAGAGTTTGTGACTAAAGAGACATCTCATGGTTGTAAACCAGGCAATAAATACATTAGAGCGAGCATGTTGCATTGTATTAAGGATATAGGAAAAATAATACAGTGATTATGGTATGTTCTTTTAAATGTTTGACTTTGTTATTAAAAGGTTACTCCAACCAAAAAAACAATAACCCCCTGATTAATGAGCATCTTCTCTCTTTTCTTGGCACTTCTCCTGTATGTTTTTCCATAATTTAATACTTTCTCTTTTAGTGCACCTACCCATAATATATTCTGTTTATTTTTTTTTAAGGAGTCTGAAAAAGCCTTAATTTATCTACTAAAGGTTGATAAAGCAAGAATTTGTGTGTGTCCCCCACCCCCCACCTATCGCAATAGTGGCAAAATGTTAGATCCCCATTTGTCGTACAACTCCCATGATGCTATGTCAGCTGGGGATCTACCATTTGCCCATCGTTGCAGAGTTGTGTTTGTTAACTCAAAACAGTTATACTGTTAGCAGGTTTTTATCCCCCACCCCCGATGACTAAAAATTGATGTAAAAAATTACCTATTAAGCCCTCAACGAATACTTTTTTAACATCTTACTTTGTACCCCTACTTTTACCCTTTGTGTCACTATACCCCACTCCCTCTAGAATGTAAGCTCATTGAGCAGCGCCCTCCACCTCTCCGTTCCTGTACGTCCAGTTGTCTGGTTAAAATTACATGTCTGTTAGTCCAACCACTGTACAGCGCTACGGAGTCTGATGGTGCTATATAAATAATATAATAATATAATAATAATACATACACTGACACATTGGCGGAACTAATGTAGATTGGGCCTTGGTGCAAGGAAATTATTTAGTCCCCTCTCTGGTGCAAGAATGATGAAAAGATAGATCCCCATCTGTCGTTCAACGCCCATGATGCTATGTCAGCTGGGGATCTATCATTTGCCCATCATTGCAGAGTTGTTTGTTAACAGTGTTTGTGCATTTGAATGCAAGTGTGTTTTTGTATAGAGGATGTGTGTGCGTATAGGGGTGTATGTATTGTTGCCATTGGAATGCAGTTGTGTACTTTTGTGTGGTGTTTGTATGTGATGTTTGCTTTTAAGAGCAGGTGTGCTTTTGTGTGTAGAGTTGGTGTTTGTATACAATTTTAGAGTTTTAATGCAGGGGTGTGTTTGTATGTAATAATTACATATGCGTTCTGGGGTGTGTTTGTATGTAGTGTTGTATTTTAATTGAAGATGTACATTGCGTGAACGGGTGTGTTTGTATATAATTTGGGAGTTTGAATTCAAGGGTGTGATTGTTTGCTATATTTGTGTTTGCAAAACATTAACATACAGACATATAAACACACTGACACACATACACAAATACACACACATCTGGAGACATGCACACACCTCGACACATACACCCACACACACACACTGACACATAGATACACACACTGGCATATACACCACTCAGATATACACAGTGACACAAACACACCTTGACACACATGCACACACTAAGATACACATACTGACACACACAGATGCACACATGCAAAGATACACACTGACACGTACAGACACAGATACACACTGGCACACACAGACATATGCACAGAAATAAACACGGGGACACACAGACACTCACAGAGATACACACAAATTGTAAATTACATTATTAACCACCACCCTGC
Organism: Pelobates cultripes; assembly: GCA_933207985.1. Taxonomy (NCBI): domain Eukaryota; kingdom Metazoa; phylum Chordata; class Amphibia; order Anura; family Pelobatidae; genus Pelobates; species Pelobates cultripes. The sequence goes on from OW240917.1 coordinate 25,321,305, forward strand.
TTCCATACCGTTTAGTTGCAGTAGGGTGACTTCCTGGGTCTGGTTGTTGCTGATGGGAGTCTGAAGCCTGCTGTCTGCAGAGCTCCCTCCTTACGTCTCTATGCCTCCTGTGTCCTCTCGCACAGTCTCTAAGCTGGGAGGAAGTGACAGATAATCACCCTCTCCCAGCATTCTGTGCAAACATTAAAGGGGCCCAGTCACGCAGCCAAGGGGCAGCAGCACCCGACCGGGCCCCTGATAAGACCTGTCTGGGGGAGGGGTGGATTCCTCTCTGCATCGCTGGTACTACAGCCCGGTCAGGGTCTTAAAGGACCGCTGCTCCCGACCAGGCCCCTGTTTAGCAATAATGCCCACCAGGTGGCCCTTAGTGCATGGGCCACTCGATGGGCCACAAAAACGTGTGGTCCCCAGTGCAATCGAACTGTCTGCACCGGTGGTAGTTCCGCCACTACACTTACACACATGCAGAATACGAAAAAATGTTTGTTCTATAACACTACATTTAAATTAAATTAGACTGAATTAGATAATACAAAGCTAATGCATGCAGAATTAGGAACCCTTGGACTAAATCTGATTCATCTGCGTAAAATACAAGTCGATTTTCTAAAATCATATACCCAAATATTGACCCGTGTGAGTATGAGTCGTATGATCAACACATTTCTTTGTGTTCAATAGTTTAATAAGCCTTATCCCATGTTTATCTCCTTTACGCAGAACCACACAGAACTGGGACTGAATCTCCCTTAGCAACTAACTACTTGACCCCCTTAAGTGCGCAAAGTAAATCACACCAAATGCATCATTTACATTGTATATCCAAGATTGTTGCTAAATCCATTATAAAAGGTTTATTCTTTTCTGCTGAGTTCTGGACGCCCTGTGTTTCCTTCTGATTAATTTCAGGCTGGTAAAGGCTTTAGTGCTATAGAGTTTTCTAATCGTATTGTCTGTGTCCGCTAGTTACACAATTGTATTTTCCAAAAAAGCCCACGACTTCGTGAAGATTACTGAGCTTTTTCCTTTTTAGTTGAAGTTAAATGGACAAGATGCAACTCTTCAGATCCGTAACTGTGATATGAAGTCATAGCCGTGATTGGTGGCTATTCAAGCTGAAATATAAATGCACGGAAACAATCTAAGGAACCTTTCAAAGGAACATTAAAACTGCATATAAAACGTCCTTCTGCATTGCAATTTAGTATTGCTGTACAGAGCAAGGAGTGACTGTGCACACTGTGAGAGATTTAACATGAAAACCATCACATTGCTTGATGCAAGTTACATACGTACTGCCAAAGGCACAAAGTCAGGTTACGTTAACCAGCTGGAAAAGCATTTATCTTTGTTCGAATGTCAAGTTGAGTTCAAAATCGTGGATAAGATCTTTAGAAGTAGACAAAAAGGCTTGTTGTATTTAACTTGAAAGACCATTCGCCAAAGTGACAGCTATCGACCTTTCTTTCCCCCTCTACGGAAATGTACTGAAGTCCAAAATATTCAACATTTTTGCTACAGTAAAAAAAAGTTAAACAACGAAGTCGTCTGGACAATATTTCACTCAGGACGCTCAGTAGAAATAAATATGTACGTTCTGAAGGGTCTTGCCATTTTGAGTTTTGGTTTGGCAAGAAAGTCCTGCCGTCCTCCACTATGTCCTTATTTTTTGTTCTGTTTTGTTGTTTTTTTGTTTTTTTAGCAATTATTGTTTATGGTGGCCTAGAGAGATCGTGCAGGCAGTCAACAGGTGCAACAACTCTGTTACTGGGATCCCTAAACATCCACACAGGACACACCATTCCAAAAGGAGCTAACATACACAGCTTTATTTACTCGGGACGAGTCCATATGGTCATTACATGTAACATATGGTAACAACTTAATAAAAATAGAAACTATAAAATCACATTAGACAACATAATGACATATAATAACATAATGACATATAATAACATAATGACATATTTTTAAAGGGGTGGGAAAGACAACAAGTGTCACAAAGCATCTCTCCTGCCTGCAGAATTAGGGATATGTAAATCTACTTGAATATGCAAATTAACAAGCCTGTAAAGGCTACACAGCCAAATCCATCTTGTTGGCAGCAAGCATCAATAAGATAGGAGAGCACGCAAAATATTTAACAATAAACAGGGTATACACACCCTGCTGAAGGAAAAGAAAAAAAATACAAACGCAAGAAATACAAATGTACCTAACCAACAGAGTGGTAGGAATATACACGAGTACTTAACTTGGTATGCGATGAATGCAGCTTCCCAAGAGGTTACCCCCAAATGAACCTCAAATGCAGATATGTAAATGGACAAAATAGGGATACAGCTGAATGGCTAAAAAATATAAGAATACATAGTACATAGTGAAGTACCGTCACAATAATAAAATATAAACTTCAATGATTGCACTCACAAAATAGTGATGGATAATGCGCCTTTAAGCCCTCAAGGGCTGCAGTGGTATTCACCCTCCACGAATAGGTTGCTCTGTCTTCAAAGAAGTGGGAGTATGCCAGTGAAGTATAAAAATTTTTTTTTTTTTTTTTTATTATTATTAAAAGGGACTAATAAGCCTATATCAAAAAATCAATAGTTAAAAGTATACAAATAATACTGCATCTAACGCGTTTCGTCCATACAACCGGAAGTTGTGATTTGGAACGCAGAACATTACCGGACGGATTACCAGCTGGTCTTAGCCGCGAATTTTAAGGTGGTGATCACCTGGAAAATATTGATTTTATTGAAGAGGGACTGCCTACAAAGGAACTCTCCAATCAACAAACGGACTGGTTATATTTAAGGGACTCTGTTGGGGGTGGGATTATGCATGCTTTGTATTTGACATATTGTGTATACTGCAAAAAATTCTCTCTGATGAAGTCCAATTTGTATGGACGAAACGCGTTAGATGCAGTATTATTTGTATACTTTTAACTATTGATTTTTTGATATAGGCTTATTAGTGCCTTTTAATAATAATAAAAAAAAAAAAAAAAAAAATTTTTTATACTTCACTGGCATACTCCCACTTCTTTGAAGACAGAGCAACCTATTCGTGGAGGGTGAATACCACTGCAGCCCTTGAGGGCTTAAAGGCGCATTATCCATCACTATTTTGTGAGTGCAATCATTGAAGTTTATATTTTATTATTGTGACGGTACTTCACTATGTACTATGTATTCTTATATTTTTTAGCCATTCAGCTGTATCCCTATTTTGTCCATTTACATATACACACCCTGCATCTAAAATGGGCAAAGGGTGACGTAGACATAGGAATAGTCCAGGGTCCTATAGCAATTATGTATTGTATTTGGGTATGGCCAATCATAATGGAAACCAACGTAATGTTATTACCCCACTTTCAGGACTTTAATCTCCTGATAAATAGTTTCATATTGTTTCATTCTTAGAATTCTTACCAAATCAATTCCATATGATTGAGGCCTTCCTCATACTTTGGTTAAACATGTATCTCTTGCAGACCTGGCCTACTAAACTTCATAGGCTCTTTGATAATGGTGGCTCGGGAACCTCTATAAATACTGATTGTTGGTAACTCTAGCAAGGTATGTATCACTGGCAACCAAGAGTTCTTGACTGATTCAATCAATATATGAGTATGGAGTGCAAGGTTTAAAGAAGGGGAAACTTGTGTCAATAAGATAACTAAGGGAAAGTCCAAAGCAGATGACCTAATATTATTGTATCATAGTAGACTAGACTACAGTTGTCAAGAAGGTTCTCACTAGTATTTTAAATCATAGGCAGGGAATACAGATTTATATATGTATAGAAATATACATATTTATTTTTGATCAAGCAGACTCATGAAGCAGTAAATTGGTTTGCTATACTTAAATGAACTAGGTTTCTTGCAATTTTAATTCACTCTGATGTTTTTTTTTTTTAATATGGAATAGTTGGTGATAATGTGAAAAAATGAGAAAATGAAAGATCTCACACATCTCATGGCTCGAGGCTGTTTTATACGCTCAGTCACTTAAAGCTGTGAAAAGGAATTTTCAAGAAATCTTCATAGTAATGGGAGCAAATTGTAATAAGCGTGCTATGGATCTCACACTGCTTTTAAAGAAAATAAAAATGACTGTCCTTCAAAAGAAAGTAACAGAATGATTCGGCAATAAGTCGTTTCTATGGAGATTTCAGAAATACAAAAACTGCCTATTAATTACTCATCAGGGTTAGCTGCTATACCAGAGTTACCAACAGGACGCTGGGCAACTGTTGTTTCTCTAACTCTTTCCAATGCCTTACTGCCAGCTGGGACTCTCTCTCTAATTGTGGATTAAATCAGGTGTCATGCCAAAATAATATTATTGATTTTTTTGATTGGGTAACTAAAATAATTGATCAGGGTGATGGAGTAGACATTGCTTACCTAGATTTCAGTAAGGCTTTTGACACTGTTGGAGATAGAAGGCTTATCAATAAACTGCAATCTTTACGCTTGGATTCCAATATTGTTGAATGGGTAAGGCAGTGGCTGAGTGACAGGCAACAGAGGGTTGTAGTCAATGGAGTATATTCGAAGCATGGGCTTGTCAGCAGTGGGGTACCTCAGGGATCTGTACTTGGACCCATTCTCTTTAATGTTTTTATTAGTGATATTGCTGAAGGTCTTGATGATAAGGTATGTCTTTTTGCTGATGATACTAAGATATGTAACAGGGTTGATGTTCCAGGAGGGATAAGCCAAATGGCAAATGATTTAGGTAAACTAGAAAAATGGTCAGAGTTGTGGCAGCTGACATTTAATGTGGATAAGTGCAAGATAATGCATCTTGGACGTAAAAACCCAAGGGCAGAGTACAGAATATTTGATAGAGTCCCAACCTCAACATCTGAGGAAAGGGATTTAGGGGTGATTATTTCTGATGACTTAAAGGTAGGCAGACAATGTAATAGAGCAGCAGGAAATGCTAGCAGAATGCTTGCTTGTATAGGGAAAGGTATTAGCAGTAGAAAGAGGGAAGTGCTCATGCCATTGTACAGAACACTGGTGAGACCTCACTTGGAGTATAGTACGCAGTACTGGAGACTGTTTCTCCAGAAGGATATTGATACTTTAGAGAGAGTTCAGAGAAGGGCTACTAAACTGGTTCATGGATTACAGTATAAAACTTACCAGGAAAGATTAAAGGATCTTAACGTGCATAGCTTGGAGGAAAGATGTTATGGGGGATATTATAGAAACATTTAATTACATAAATGGAAAGAACAGAGTAAAGGAGGAGACTATATTTAAAAGAAGAAACTACCACAACAAGGGGCGAAGGTTTAAAAATAATTTGAGGAAGTATTACTTTACAGAAAGGGTAGTGGGCGCACAGAATAGCCTTCCAGCTGAAGTGGTATAGGTTAACACAGTGAGGGAGTTTAAGCATGCGTGGGATAGGCATAAGGCTATCCTAGACTTAAGATAAGGCCAGAGACTAAAGTATTCAAAAAAAAAAAAATTGGACAGACTAGATAGGCCAAATTGTTCTTATCTGCTGTCTCATTCTATGTTTCTATAAATAGAGCTCTACAAACTATTTAAAATTAATTGGGTTCTGTGCTTAGTAATTTCATGCTTTGTGACCTGTTAATGGGACAGTACAGACACCTACAGCACTCTAGCTTGCTTAAATGCTTTATATGTGAAGTGTAATATTTTTTTAATTTCAGTTACTTCCTGGTTTGGTTAGCCCAGTGGAGCTAAACTCAAGAGGCAGCAATTGCTCAGAGCACCTGCCTTGCAAAGACTTCTCATTGAGCTGCATTGGGAAGTTTGTGATTGGACAGAGAGAGAGAGAGTCTGGGCGGGATTAGAAGGAGGGGCTTGCAAAGGCTGCAGACAATACATCTGCAGCTCTGGCAAGCTGTTTTTGGAGCCCCCCGCACTAACAAGCAACTACTTTTATTTGGCTTTCTTCAGTGCTTCATTACAGAGCGTAAATGCTGAAGGTCACTGTGCTATGAACCGCTAGGCTAGACCCATAGTGGCCCATAGCACTACCACTGGTCCTTCCTGAATGACCTCACAGCAGTCTGAGCCAGCCGGCATAATCAGAAACCCCAGGACCCCAGTGCAGGATAAAGCACCCCACCAAAATAAAGCATGATTTCAATATAACTATTGTTTTTGATCAAATAGCACAGAAAATAATTTCAGTTTATTGTAATATTCAACAGTGGTAATCTCTGGAAAAGACAACCGTAAATCAACATGGTTTATACATAAAGTATACTGATGGATAACCAGAAATTCCTATTGTTATAAGATAACTAAGAATCAGAGACATTCATATAATCTGTGGCAAGGGGTAGGCAATAAGCTGACTACTTGCTTTCTCTTAGAGCCTTATTGTACTAAAGTCTATCTGATCAACGAGTATATTGAATGCAAACCACTTTCTTTTCACAAAGGCGTTTTTGAATAATATTTATAGATGTAGACGTAGTAGCTGTGTGTGTGTGTGTGTATGTGTGTATGTATGTATATATGTATGTATGTATATATGTATATATGTATATACACACACACACTCAAATCTCCAAGGTGGCAAAGAGAGTTTTAGAAAGTATTTCTATTGAGGATCAACCATGCTAACCCCAGCCTTTCAAGAATTAAAACTATTTTAAATATTTGCTCATCTGTAGAGAGATCTCAACCTAGAAATATTAACCATCCCTAACATGGTTTAATAATAAAAAAACAACTAGTAATGAACGAAAAGAACCAACTCAACTGGTTAGTGAACCGAGCATAACGGATCAGCAAAGAAAAAGAGTTAGTGTAACTTGGCTGAAAGTATTTAGTGTAATGTAAAACCTATTGAACTGAATACTCATTCCTCTCTCATTTAAAGAAAAGTTACAGTGCCTTGCTTTGACGTCTGCAAAGTTGTCTACAGTATTGAGTTTTCTAGTTCTGTCCTTTTTCAACGCTTAACAAAACCAGGCCAGAAAGTCTTTGCTGAGACATGGCATTTCTCAAAAAACTTTTAATTAGTTTTAATTTTAAACCTGACCTTTCTGCAATTGCTGCAGTTACTTAGAGTTTGAGGAACAGCAGAAGGCATCTGGGAGAGTAGAAGTCAATCCTGTGTTTTCAACCAGCAGGAGGTGAGCGAGGAGCTTCATGGTAGAACATCTGCAGATTTCTTATTTTTCTTCTTATTATTATTATTATATTTATATTGTGCCAACAAATTCCGTAGCGCTTTACAATGGGTGGACGAACAGACATGTAATTGTAACCAGACGAGTTGGACGCACAGAAACAGAGGGATTGAGGGCCTTGCTCAATGAGCTTACATGTTTGAGGTAGTGGGGTGAAGTGACAGAAAAGGTAAGGGAAGTATTAGGGAAGTAGATTGGTAGAATAATATTCAATGAATTAGAGACATCACTAAGGAAAACCCTATTGATACAACTTTAAAAAAACCAAACTTTGCATACTTATTGTTGTCAGATTCAAAAGCAAGCATGACAGGCTGTATTATTGGAAATCTGTGATGGACTGCATTCATTCCAGTAAATCAATATGGCAGCTGATTTATGAGTGTCCAAAACAACTAAAAAAACACAGTTCAAATAAGTTCCTCTGGACCAGGTAGACCAGTGGTAGTCAACCTTTTTCCACTTACCGCCCACTAATGCATCTTTCTTGATGGAAAAATTTCCTTACCGCCCACCAGTTTTCGCGCAAGCGCGGAATATTTTTTAGAAAGGAGGGTGTTTTAAAAAATACATAAATGAACGTACATTTATCTTTTTATTTCTACTTTATGCATGTTTATAATGTTTTTAACTTTATAAAGTTTAATGAGGAAGCAATAAAGTAAATTGAACTTACCTTTACTAGAGGTTGATGCTGCGAGACTAAATATTTGATATCTGGTTCGATTTTCATAAGGAACAAACGAAGGTCTCCTCTTTCAGTGATAATCGGAAGACTTCTTTGTTTGCTCATAAAATGATTTCTCATCTGTGCGTCAGCTCCCCTCCTCTCCCTCCTCAATTCCCCTTCTTTCTATTTTTTAACCTTCCTTATAGCAATGGCCAATAGGAAGGCTGAGCTAGGTAGCCCACTTACTATTATTAGTCAACAACAATTCTCTCCTTTTCCTTTTCTTTCCTTCTCCTTTTTTACAAGTACTCTACTCCTTACTTTCCTCTATACTAGAAGTACTCTACTCCTTCTTTCCCCTATACTAGAAGTACTCTACTCCTTCTTTCTCCTATTCTACAAGTACTCTGCACCTTCTTTCTTCTATTCTACAAGTACTCTGCACCTTCTTTCTTCTATTCTACAAGTACTCTGCTCACAGACAAACACATACACACACACACACACACACACTCACATAGAAACACATACACACAAATATACACATACTCACACATGCACTTACAGACACTCACACATACACAGACAGACCCACAGACACACATACACTTACAGACACAGACACATACACTTACAGACACAGACACATATACTTACAGACACACACACACACATACACTTACAGACACACACACATACACTTACAGACACACACACATACACTTACAGACACACACACACATACACTTAGAGACAAACACATATACACACAAATTATTAATATTAAATATCCACCCAGCCTCCCTACCTGGAGAGCTGGTGTGGATCTGTCCCTGGGGTCCAGTGGGGCTTCACTTAGGCGGGCGGCTAATCAGACGCAGCGAGGGAGCTCTAACCTCTCTGCTCTGCTCCCTCGCGGACTGTCTACGGATGCCGGGAGCCGGAATATGACATCATATTCCGGCTCCCGCGGCATCAGCAAACATCGCGCGAGGGAGCAGAGCAGAGAGGTTAGAGCTCCCTCGCCGCGACTGATTAGAACGCTGCCATGCCGGGGGTCCAGAAGGTGGCCTGGCAGGAGGGAGCGCTTCCTCCTGCCGGTCACTGAAGACTTGCGCATGCAGAGCCGCTCGCGCCCGCCCAAAAGGAGAAATCCTCTTAAAAAGAGGATTTAGCCTCAGAAATCCCTACCGCCCACCTGGAATCCTAAAACGCCCACTAGTGGGCGGTAGGGACCAGGTTGACGACCCATGAGGTAGACTATAATTCTTACACATTTTATTAAACTCTAATTCTTAATTCTTTTATTATAAAACTTTGTTTAAATTCCCCACTTTTCTTCATGTGACATCACAGTTCCTTTGGCTTCCTCAAATTATTAATTTGGAAAATTCTGTAACAGCATTCTAAATGAGATACACTGCGCCGGACAGTTTTAAGTCTTTCGACAGCAACACTTGTGAAATTGTCGTTCGCAGTTTAATATATTTGTTTGTAGGACAATGAGTAGACTCTGTTTTCTTCTTCAAATTACCAGCATCGTCTCTTTCCTTTTTTGAAGGACTAGATTTAGATTAGAACATAGAGGACATTCTTTTCTTTCTGTGTAATCCAAGTCTGTAACCCAGAATACACACCACTCAATGTCGCAGTGTCATCATATCCCTGACCAGCGACCGCCACTCTTATATACGCTCTCTATGCAGGCAGAAATGTTACTTCCAACTCTTGCTGCACCTTGATCCTCATAACACGAATCCCTTGAAAACCTCCTTTACCATTATTCAACAAGCTCTTTCCACAGAAACATATTGAAATATCTTGCTCATTTGATGGACGTCTTGTTTGCCGTGATGTGATTATAATCGAAGAAAACTTCACTTGTTGTATATCAGACATAATTTTATTACACATTTTATTTGACAAACTTCCAATTAAAGTAACACTATAGAATTAAAGGAACAGTCTAGGCATCACATCAACATCATCAAAATGAATTACTATGGTGCCAGGAGGTCTCTTAAGGGGTGAAACCATTCTTGAACTGTCTGTGTTCCAGTGCACAATCTTCTTGCCCCTCTGTCCTTTCATTTTCTCAAAATCGGGAAACTGGAAGGCTCTTGCAGCATGGGGCAGCGAGGCCCCTAAAAGTGACCAGCTGATGCTCTCAGCCAATCAGTGACTTTCCATTCAAAAAACTGGCTGGAAAAGAAACTTGCCTTTAAAGACCGTTTTATGAATGGGGATTCATTGATTTGTTGAGAGCCTCAGCTAACCACTCTCATTCATTCAGCGGCTCCGCCGACCGATTCTTTTAGTAATTTTGGTGGAACCACCCTCTTTTTGGGCAGATTTGTCCATTTGGGGGTTGGTTTGGGTTGCCACCTGGCCAGTATTTTACCGCCACAGCCGGTATTTGATGCTGTTTACCGCCATGGACGGTATTTGATGCTGCACTAGCACTAATGTAATGCAAAAATACCGAAAATACAATTTTTTGGTGAGCATAAAGGTCTGCAATATCGGCACCGGCCACCAGGTGTTTGCAGGACGTGCAAGGAAGACTTGGTGTCTGTGTTATATGGAGAGGCCAGAGTATGTCCCTGCCCTCTCCACAGATAGAATGGAATCCACATGGGATGAGTGGGAGCAGCAAGAGCTACATAACAGCAGGCGATCAAAGACGATGGAAGCATCATGGGAGCTTGGCAGCAGGAGTTCTGACAGCAGGTACCTGTGTGTGTTTTCAGTAGCCTGTGTGTATTCAGCAGCCGGTGTGTGTGTGTGTGTGTGTATGCATTCAGCTGTCTGTGTATTCAGAAGTCTGTGTGTGTGTATTCAGGGGTCTGTGTGTGTGTATTTAGCAACGTGTGTATGTAGACAGAAGTCTATTGGGATAATCATGAGAGAAATAGAACCAGAATATCCATCTCTGTTATAAATGGCATACTATATACACACAATATACACATAGTATACAGACACTGACACCTGCACACACAGTTATGCACATTTAGTCATAAATGTCACTATACACACACTACTACACACGCTCATTCAGGCAGTATATACACGCACTGCCTCACGAACACAATGCTATGCGTTAAGTTAGACAAAGTACACACATTGTAAGTAGTTTATCAGTGATTTAGGTAATTTTATCCTGCCAAATATTCTCATTCTCTTATGTACGTTGTGCCCTGTGATGTCATACATAAATAATTAATTATGCAAATGTGCATGGTCGGTATCATAGGGGAACAGGAGAGGAGAGAGGCTAAAGAGGGCACAGGAGGGGGCTACATAAGCGGACAGGAGGGGAGAGGGGCTAAAGAGGGCACATGAGGGGGGCTAAATAAGCGGACAGTAGGGGAGAGGGGCTAAAGAGGGCACAGGAGGGGAAGGAGCTAAAGAAATACAGAGATGCTTGGGGGGAAAAAGGCACACAGATGGGCTGAGATGGGACAAAGACACACAAAGAGGGGCTGAGGGGAGACATAGGAGACAGAGGTGCTGGGGGCGCAAAGAGACACACCAAAGGGGTGGTGGGCAAAGTGGAACATAGAAGCACTTCGGGGGAAAAGAGACACCAAGGGGCTGGGAAAGGGGAAGATAGACACACAAAGGAGCTGGGGGAGATAGAAACACACAAAGGGGCTGGTTGAGACAAAGAGGAACACAAAATGGCTGCGGGGATGAACAGACACACAGAAGGGCTGGGGGGAGAGATACACAAAGGGAGGGGGAAAAAAAGAGACACACAAAGGGGTTAGAAATAGATGCCTGCTGGCAAAAGAAAGAAGCCAGCCAGTTGGTTAGCCAAAGCAGCCAGCCAGCTGGCCACAGCAGCCTGACAGTCAGTGCTGTATTTGCCACAAGGCAAACAAGGCATTTGCCTTGGGTGGCACTTTCCAGGGGGCGGCAAAAAATGCTGCCCCAAATGCCCAGGCAAATACCTTGTAAGCCTTGGGACAGGCGGCTAGCTGAGTTCCAGGTGGGCAGCGAGGGAGCGCTGATTTGTGAGCTCTCTGCTCAGCTCACTTGAGTGCCGCAGAGTGATGCCGGGAGCTGGAATATGAAGTCAGCTAGCCACCCAATTTCCTGCACGCCTGCCTTCCACAACAGCCTGGCCAGCAGCACCACTGGACCCTAGGTAAAAATCCACCTAGCTCTTCCAAAGGTAGGGAGGCTGGGTAAATTTAAATTAAAATAAAAAAAATAATCTGTGTGTGTGTCTGGCTGGCTGTCAGTGTGTGTGTATATCTGTCAGTGTGTGTCTGTGAGTTAGTGTATGTCTGTCGGTGTGTGTGTGTGTTTGTGTCTGAGTGACTGCGTGTGTCTGAGAGTGTGTGTCAGTGGATGTGTGTTTGTGTCTGAGTGGTTGCGTGTGTCTGTCAGTGTGTCTGTGAGGGTGCCTGTGTGTCTGAATGACACACTCAGACACACATTACATCCCCTGCACACACACAGAGACACCCTGCATTCCCTGAACACACACAGAGACACACACGCTCAGACACACTGCATTCCCTGCACATCCTGCACAGACTAGACACACACTGCATCCCGTGCACACACACTCAGACACACCGCATTCCCTGCACATTCTGCATTCCCTGCACAGACTAGACACACACTGCATCCCGTGCACACACACTCAGACACACATTATATCCCCTGCACACAGATACACCCTGCATTCCCTGCTTTCCCTGCACACAGATACACCCTGCATTCCCTGCTTTCCCTGCACACAGATACACACTGCATTCCCTGCACACACAGATACACCCTGCATCCTGTGCACACACACTCAGACACACATTATATCCCCTGCACACAGATACACCCTGCATTCCCTGTACACAGATACACCCTGCATTCCCTGCACGCATTCCCTGCACAGACTAGACACACACTGCATCCCGTGCACACACACTCAGAAACACATTATATCCCCTGCACACAGATACACCCTGCATTCCATGCACACAGATACACCCTGCATACCCTGCATTCCCTGCACACAGATACTCCCTGCACACACACAAATACACCTTGCATCCTGTGCACACACACAGACACACTGCATCCCGTGCGCTCACACTCAGACACACATTATATCCCCTGCACACAGATACACCCTGCATTCCCTGTACACAGATACACCCTGCATTCCCTGCACACACACAAATACACCTTGCATCCCGTGCACACACACAGAGACACACTGCATCCTGTGCACACACACTCAGACACACTGCATACCGTGCACACACACAGAGACACACTCAGACACACATTACATCCCCTGCACACATATACACCCTGCATTCCCTGCACAGAAGAGACACACACTGCATCCCCAGCACACTTTCAGACACTATTCACTACACACACTGCATAGCATAATGGATGTGGTTGTGTTTTGGTGTGCATGCTTATGGTGAGGAGGGGAAGCAGCATTTCATATATTATTATTATTTTTTTTAATTACGATACAGTTTAGGTGGATTATTGGACAAGCTTAATGTCAACTATAGAAGGGGTTATCAAATGTATTTTTGGGGTGAAGTCCCTGGTCCACATAGCAATGCCCCTGGGGATGGGATAGAGCCAAAAGTGGAAGAGAATGGTGAGAAAAGTCACACAAGGACATTTAGAAAAATAAACAAACATACTGCTGAAAACAACAATGCATGCACACACAGTAACGTCCAGTGAAGGACATTCATACATGCAAACATACACACACGTCTTACAAATACATTCTTGCACTTACTAACAATATTCAATAACTGCATCCGTACACATTAAAGGGACACTGTAGGCACCCAGACCACCTCAACTCATTGAAGCGGTCTGGGTGCTGTGTCCCTTTTGCACTTCGTGCTGCAATGTTTACATTGCAGCTCTAAGTCTGCTCTTAGTGGCCGTCTATCCCACTGACTCTAGGGTGTTTCCGAAATCGTAACTGACTTTTGGTCTGTTATCAGACGCTGGACGTCCTCACACTCTGCATGAGGACCTCCAGCATCATATTCTTCCCCATAAGAAAGCCTTTAATAATACTTTCCTATCAGGGGTCTAATGTGCGCGCGGCATTTGCTGTGCATGCACATTAGACCACGCTCGTCGCTGGGCGGAGCTTTGACCCAGCACCGAGGGAAATCAGCGATGGGATAAGGTAAGTAAATAAAGTGTTTTTACCTTTTATTTACCGGGTAGGAGTGGGCGCAAGGTGGGATGGGGGGGGGGAGGGTAGCTTAGGTATCGCAGATAGGCAGCTAACATATCCAGATCGCTCTCTCTATTCTGGTTTATCTGTTCGGATTTATTTCATTTGTTCTCCGGCTGGATATTTGGGGGGGCAGTATTGGGGACAAGCAGTTTGACTATTGGGGGGAGGGGTTGGTCCTGACTTTATTAATCCTATTAGGGCTACCTCTATTTTTTCCCCTTTACTTGACATTCTATAATCTCTCCTGAACACTTCAGGCTTCTTTTGATTTAAATAACCTTGCTCAGATGTCGAGCATGAGATACATTCTGCTACATTTTTTGTGTGCACTGTATTATACTATAAGGATACTTTGTATTATTTATTTGCCTGAAGAGTGACTTAATAGTACTAACTTGTTACTCCGACATCATTTTGTTCCTTTGAGTGGAGATTTTGTATCCATGAGTTGAGATTACATTGCCCCATGAATTAGTAGGCAATTTATACACTCACATGGTACCACTAGTGGATATGCCTGCATACCTATCTGTTAACTGATCATTTTTAATATTTTTTATTTTCCTTTTGGTCTATATTTTATGCCTATGAATAATAAAAGTTACATTTTAATTGAATTCATATATACTCTTCTGGTGGATAGAGGGACTTCCTACCAATTATTCCAGAGATATTCTCTCTGGAATATTTTCTTTCTTTTTTTTGTTTGTTCTAGTAAGGGTTACCCCCTATAAGGTTGTCCCTGACACACTACTGCACTAGTTTTCATAATGTGATACTAGTCTTTCTTTTCACTGATAATATGGGGACTAAGATATTTTGAAACTAAGATGGTACGGATTAGCTCTTTTGAGTCAAAGATGGCACTGGGAAGCTGTATGGGGACAGAGGCAGCACTAGGAAGCTGGGCACAAATATGGCACTAATAAGCTTTTGGGGGGCAAAGCTGGCACTATAGGAAGTGGGTAACATGTGACCTGGGTTGGGGGTGAAGTGGTTTCCATAGAAAATGTGTGTGGTTAGAAATGTTAGCAATATAGCCACACCCATGGCAGGGGTAGGGGGTTACAAAAATATTCTTGCACCCAGGCATCAGTGACCCCAGGATCGGCCCTGCTGCTACGTTTCACACTAGCAGCCAGTAGATCCCTCCCCGGCACCCATTCATACCCATCTGTCTCCTAGTCTGCACCGACACACTGATCCTCTACTCACTCAGTGTTATAAGGAGAATCCTGCCTATTGTGATGCATCAGTGGTCTCCACAACCACGACATGAAAGCAGCCTGCATTCTACTGGGGGGAAGGGGCAGAGCTGGGGGAATGAAGCTACTGTCTCCTCTGCTTCCTGAGGGAACTGGGAATTCATGGCTATTAATGGAAGTCTGTTTAGTTGATAAACCTAAAAAGCACAAAACAGGCAAGAGAGGGCTTATATGATGAAATAAGTTTATTTAGACGCATAGACAAAGTGAAACTAATAAAAACAGAAATACAAATAGTGATAAGGAAGAAATAAAAATAAAAAATAAGTAAAAGCTAAATAATAAATACAACCCCCTCCCAATGTAGTGTACTAACAAGATAATGTGGTGAGCTAGAACCAAAGCAGCGGATAAAGAGTGCTATAGCACACCATATAGCACGGAATGTTGGTGATCTCCTTATATGAGGTTTGTGTGCTTTGGAGATACGAGTGATTAAAGGGGGCCCACTCACCACCCGGCTCTCAACCTCCTGGTCATCCTCCTGATGGTGGGTCTTTGCAGCTGCTTGGTGTGCCTCTAATGTGGCCCAGAAGCAGTTGAAGATTTTGTCCAGCCTCCTCTGGGTTAACTATGCTGGATTGAGAAGCGCCACCTCGGAATGCTGAGAGTCTGAGTCCTGCTGGGTATTTCGAGCCACCATTTTGCATATACAAACACAAAGATAAAGCACCGCGCTTACAGCAGCAGTGGCTTAGTATCCAACAGCTTAAAATACATAGTAAAAACAAAGAAAAACGTTACCTGCGCTCTGGCCTAGATCCCCATGTGCATTTGAACAAAAATGGAGGCTCTTTAGTTCTATTCTAAATGGCCATTTGAATATATAAGCTCACCAGCCACGTCAAGGCAAGCCTCAATAGGTGAGTTCCTACACTAGCCATTAGATACGCTGATATCAGCCAAGAGTCTCCAATAAGACAGGAAGGGGTATTTTATAAACCCTTTAACATTTAACCCTTTATAGGGCTTCTGCACATACAAAAAACTTTGCTGATATCAGACAAAGTGAGACAGAAATGGGTGTTTTATAAACCCTTTAACATTTAACCTTTTATAGGGCTTCTACACATTCAATAAACTTTGCTGGTATCAGACAAAGTATAGGCGTCTCTAATGAGACATGAAAGGGTGTTTTATAAACCCCTACATACTTTACCCTGAGTAGGGCTATAACATACAAATCACCTTGCTGGTATCAGCTAAAAGGCAAATTTCTCTGATGAGACAGGAAGGGGTGCTGCCCCTACATACTTATAAAGTCTTAATAAGACAAACGTGGGAAGGCTGTCAGCAATGTAACATAGCTGAGTGATACAAAATTCATATACAAACACAAAGATAAAACACCGCGCTTACAGCAGCAGTGGCTTAGTATCCAACAGCTTAAAATACATAGTAAAAACAAAGAAAAACGTTACCTGCGCTCTGGCCTAGATCCCCATGTGCATTTGAACAAAATGCATATGTCTGCTGGGGTTGTAACTTAGCAGGTTGGGTCGATTAGGTTCACTTGTTCCAGGGTACAAGCAAGGGTGGACCAGGATGACCCCCGCCGGTCCAGAGAGGGGGGAACAGGGCTAAGAGGCAAGCTTGGGAGGGCTCAAAGTCGCTCAGAGCGGGGGATTGGCCGTCTCACCCGTCCGGCAACCCTACTAGGCCTCACTCCAGAGACCTCCATCAGATGCGTCGTGCACCTGTGGGCAGCGGACCCGGGGCACCTCGGCTAGCTTCAGATGTAGGTAGGTCTGGGGTTTTAGCGTTGTGGCTGGCTGGTCAGCAGTAAATCAGGCTGGGTATGAAGATTGAGTTCAGAGCTCACACAAGGCACGTCCAGCCGCCATTAAGCCCAGGCCCCGCACCTCCGTTGTGTTAAGCTTTTTCAATTGTTTTTGTCTGATTTGTTCATTGCAAATTTTGACAATAAAGCTGATTTTCAATGGGGGTTGAATAATTTTTATTTCAACTATATATACCAATACCTGCTATATCAATGGACTGCAAATTCTTTATTTATTTAATGTTATCAGTAAGCCAGATGCTTTCTTTTTTAAAATGTTGTTTATTTGATATCCTCTTTTATTATAGAGTTATATTACAGCAAATCATTTAAAACTATGTGTTTTGTGCTAAACCAATTAAAATTTTATTTTAAAACACTGTTAACTTTAATAGATGACATAAATATTCAGTATAGTAATATAATATATTGCAATTTGCCTTAGTATGCTTTAATTATTTAATATACTATGCGGTCTTCGAGAGTTTTGCTTTAGAAGTTAGGATCCTTGGTTATAATTGCAAACTGTAGACTCTATAATCACTTTTAATAAAAATGTAAAATGATTAATTTTGGAGTATAAATTGTGATCATGTGCTAAAATACATTAGTAAATCATGAAGTCAGCAATGTTCTATTTTTCAATAAAAAACATGGTGGTGTGTAATCACTAGACTTGTGCCCAAATGTGTTTCAAGTGGGGGCCACAAATAAAATGCCTTTTAATCTGTGCCCGAGCTAATTGGCCTATCTCTCGGATTTTCCCTATAGAGTTTATTTGTTGAATAACGCTACGCAGGTAAATCATAGAAAGATATATTCTAGTAAACACAGGCGCACTATATTGTGGCTGGCTCACTAATGAATGTAGTAAAGTTATAATAAACCAGACATTATATATCAGACCTTCACTTCTTTCCCCTCCGTATATAACTCTAATGTATGTATCGTGTACAGCAGGGGTGCCCAAAAGGTAGATCCCCAGATGGTGTAGAAATACGATGATGCTGGGGGAGAGGAGGGGAGGGGGCGGGGAATGGAGATCCGGATCATAGTTGCTGGTTTATTATTACAATTGAGCTGCAAACATTATTGTGCTGTATAACAATTGCCTATTTTTTTGGCACCAATAGTGTGAGTACTCTGTGTTAAATTTTTTATTACATCTACACAACCATGGAAATCCCTTTGCGTTTTTGTTTCAGACGCATTGTTTCACTAGGGCATCATAAGAGTTGTATTTAAGCGGCATGTCCTGATCAACAAGCCGTCTCTAGCTGTAGAAAACATAACATTTTAGCTCCAAACTAATTGGCATCTACTGATTTGCACATGTTTTTATTACAGATGTTTCAATTAATTTTAAGAAATACTTTTTCTCACATTTCAGACTAAACCTCATCCTGAAGGTAAATTAATAAAATAGAAGTGGGATTAGCGATTTTATTTTAGAGTTGCCAATTTGTCTGGAGGTGCTGTAAATTGAGATATTCAGAGAAAACAAGAAACATATGGTTTGAGAAAATAAACGATGATTATGGTATTTCAAATCACCCAATTGTAACTAATACTTTTTAGGAAAAATTCAAATTAGTATTTGAATATTATCAGAAGTCCAAAACACAATTCCCAAGAACAATATTAATTGGACTGTCTGCATATGCACCTTTTAGACTGGGCACAAAATGTGAAAAATGTTCTTAAAGGATCACTATTGGCCCAGGCTTTACATCTATGCATTCTAATGGGGATTTAAAACCTGTATGTCCTCATGCAAAGTATGATAATGTCCAGCGTTGTTTCTTGGAGTCAAACTCCATGAAAGGCCAGGAAGCACCTCTAGTGGCTGTCTGCTAGATTACCACTAGAGGCAGGCTTAACCTTGTAATGTAAACATTGCTGTTTCTCTTAAAAACTGCATGTTTGCAGCTGCAAGGCTAAAATGACAGAGGCAGTGCACCCAGACCACTTGAATGAGATGATCGGGTCTGGATGCCTATAGTGTCTCTTTAAAGCCTTCTTTTAACGTTTTTGTTTCTGAGTCTTTTTTTTTGCCAATAAATACATACTGGCCAATCTGTCTGTGTATTCTGTATAGTCCAGATGTTTCACCTGCAACCAGTCGTGTCACGTGTCACATGATTACTGGTTTAGATTGTCCTGGGGACTTACTCCTCTATCACGCCATTCCTACTGCCTGGACCACCAAGATAGAGCCTCCAATGACTCATGCCACATACGTGTGGATAATGATAATAACCTTACCCTTGCTTTGTAGTGACTTTATGCTTGGCCCATCTGAGGGATAATTGATAGTCCATTGCCCTCATGCTTACACTATAAATACATGGAAGGGAATGCAAACTGGAATTGCCAACTTTGGGGCTAAAACAGCTTAACTGGAAAAACAAATGAGATGTAATGACATGATGTGTGCTGGCTGAGGCTGATGAGAGCTATAATAACATATGTAATAACATACACAGGTAGGATGCCCGTCTTGTTACAGGGAGATTGACAAAAAAGGGAATTTATGATTCAGTTTTCTTAAGAGAAAAAGCATATAAATGAAAATGCTATTTAAAAAGGTTCTTTCAGTTTCCTGACCTCGATCAACAGTCACTTCTTCATGCGCTGTTACACTAGCCAGGCAAACAGTCTGTGAAATGCCTGCCGAGGCACACAAATATAATATACGAGGCGCAGAGTGTGCCAAGAATACGAAAATGCCACTTAAACTCGATGATTTGCTTCTGTCCCGTATACACAGATGTGTTGCTTTCAGTTAAAGCAGTGAATACTGATCTCACTGGGGCACAAGGGGGACGCTCGCACGTAAACAGGTCACAAGGGGGACGCTCGCACTGATATTAAAACAATGCCTAAAAATCCCAAAACAAATATTTTCCTTAAAACATCCAGAAACACGGAACTCTTAGGGGAATCTAAGTTAAGTGGGTGAATGTATTATGCCATACTGTGTGTCTGTCTTTTAAAGCATCTTTAACTCAGTTTGTATCGGTAAACTGTGCTCGCTGGTAAAACAGTCTTAAGCGTCTACTTGTGTATTATTTTTTATCAACATGAATCATTAAATATGGAGGTATAAGCATGCCAATCTTTAGCCACTCTAAGTAAATAAGCTAATTACAGGGAAATAAAATTAATTGTATGGTAGATTTACTGATTGGTCTCTTCATAGTGCATTGATCTTCATGAACGAGGGCCATGCAAAGTTAGAACATATGTTAGCTCTTGACGGAAATCTTAACAGAATTTTATTTAAATTAATTTTTTTCCTAACTGGAAACAATTACCAGTTTCTTGTAGGCATGTGCATGGGGAAAATTTTCGATTCGGTTCGACATTCTCGACTTTTGCAATACGGGACTTCGGCAATTCGGCACTTCGAGGAACTTCAGCACTTCGGCACCTGAGCAGTGGGTGGGAGCCATAAATTAGAATAGGGGGGGGGGATCTATTGTCCTCCCCTCTGGCCCCCACCA
>OW240917.1:25350605-25426497 GCA_933207985.1 Pelobates cultripes
TCCCATTCTGAAGAAGCCACTTATGGTGAAACGCGTTTATGGTTATTAATTCTGTATTTTACTGTGTATTTTAGATCAATAAAAGTTTTTGGCTACTTTATTGTACCAATCCTCTTTTTATTGCACTCTTTATGCACTTTAAACAACTTTTGTTTTTACCTATTCCTGGCATTTTAACCTTTCCTGGTTACTTTTACTTCCATTGGCAATTTTAAAGTTCCAGTACTCCAAGAAATCCTAGGTGGGGATCATACCACCGGCGCCTATCCATAGAGCAGTACCTCTGCTCTATCTTTGTGAGTATTATTTTATTTTCTCTACTACTCTCTTAACCTATCACAATTGAGAGCACTATTGCTGCTTTTTATTCTTCTATATTGGAGCCTTGGATCACCAGACGGTGCTGACGGACGTATCGCCGCTACATATCCTATAAGCGGGGATTATACCGCTGTACGCTATCCACACCAGAGCTGGCCATAGCTCCCTCAAATGTGAGTTTTTTACCTCTTCTTATCTGCACATTGAACCACATCAAAATTGAGAGCACTATTGTTGCTTTCTGTCTTTCTTTTTCGAGCTCTGGACTACCAGACGGTGCTGACGGAGACCCCTCCCTACATATCCCATAAGCGGGGATTATACCGCTGTACGCAATCCACACCAGAGCTGGCCATAGCTCTCCTGAATGTGAGTTCTTTACTTTTTGTTACCTATCACACCCTGAACTTTCATACTATACCATTAGTCGCCTCTACCTCTCTTGTATTTACATATACGGAACGGTCTACACCAGACGCATCCACAGAGGAACTCTATCAAGTATCCTAGACCATCTATTGGCACCCTAGCAATACTTTACTGGACTATCTACCCTTATTTGGCGCAGCCCTTCCATATCTTTTTGCAGCCTGCATTATGGACTGGCCGACCCGCCCAGGCTTATCTGTCCCTTGGGGGTGGAGCTAGTGATGCAAATGATTCGCAGAACACTGGAGTTGGGAGGCATGTAACCATTGTACTATAGCGGTAATGTAGGTTGTAACTGAAGCCACCATTCAGCATTATTTTGCAATTTAATGCAGTAAACTGTGACAAAATCAGAATAATAATAAAAATATATGAAACGGAAGATTGTATAGGCTACTGTAAATATCTGATTAGTATAAGATAGTGTTGATGTATTGGATGGCAGGGGTAATAAATAAAATAGCTACAAGAGGTTGGCCTAATCCATGTTGTGTCATGTAAAATCAGGAGAAACATTTCTTGTATTTTTCCCAAGTCTGTTTCTGAAAGCCTGGCTGCAGTATTGTATAGCTGGGATCCCTGTGGAGGATACTCTGAGGATCAAGGCATTGTATTAGACTCCTTTAACATCTGTACCATTAGCTCGCTGTGGGCAATTAGCCTTGAAAGTCTGAAGGGTCATTATAGGAAGCTATATAATTGAAATATATTGTCCTTAACAGAGCAAATAATAAAAAATGCATATTTTTAATTCAGTAATATTAATGTTTCATACTTCATGCTTGATTGATCTACGGAGGGGGAACATGCGCCCACTCTCCCATTCCAGCTGTTGTTGGATAAAGATGTAGGGAGCGTAAATCACCTTTTGCTTCTATTGATAAAACAAGCTAATATTTGGGGCCACAAAAAATACAGCTTTTAATTCTGTTACAAAAACCAGCAGAGCAGATGTATATATCATATAAAAGAAAGGCAGTAGATTTAGACTTGAAGCTGTGAAGAAAAGAAGGGGTGGTAGAACATAACTTGTCCAAATGAGCAACGTGAGACAGCAATTCATTCATCTACATTTTAGCACATTCTATTTTTAAGCTGAAATATCCTATAATTTGGTTTAATAAATATCATATGCAGTGAATTACACAAAAACATATTTCATCTCACCGAATGTAATTTGCTTCTTCTCATTTGGAAAAAGATCATGTCTGCAGATAAAATCAGAATGATCCGTCCATTCTAACCATTTGAATTGCCCTTAAACATTGTAATTATATTTTATTTGGTGAGGTACACACCTTACATTTTGTATTCGTATATTTAATTTATAGCCATATTTTACATTGGACATTTCAAATGAGAAAAGAAAATGTATGGAAAAAAAAGTTGGTAAAGGTAGATTTAATCCTTAAATGATGGACGATTAGAATTAGTTTCTCATTTTACATATCTATTAATCCCTTAAAACTAATTTTCAGTTGATGACAATTCACTCTTTATTGAATAACCCTAGAAATGAGTATTGCATGAGCCTGCTTTGAGTGCCCCTCTCTTTACTCCTGGAGCTTCCATGTTTGAGTGGGAAACCTTCAACCTTCAAGCCTGTGCACTCTACAATGAGATTCTCTCATTTGCAAATGCACTTGAAAGAGGGAATCCTAATCATGCATGTTCTTACGACTTGCGCTTGTTGCTCCTGGCAATTCTCACAGAGGCTACCCAACTAGCCAGTTAATATCAGTCAGCAGCAATAAGAATTTTCAGGGACTGTGGCCACAACAAATGCACCATTGAGTATATCTATAACATATAGATATCAATATCATATCATAAATATATCAATACAGTTTATTGAGTATATGTTGGCAATTGGAATGAGGAATGTTAACTTGTGACAATCACATAGTTAAAGCTACATATAGAAGAGGAATACATATAATTGTGGGCCATTTTTTTTCCCAAGCTCGTCTCCATAAATATATAGTAGATATATGTCCAAAGTAAATATGAATTTAATTTATTTTGCATGTTTTCTTTGGGGTTATGTGAATTCTTGACTTCTAGTATCTGCAGTGACTGCAACCCCTCCCAGACTTTCTGTGGCTGTCCAATCACAGACTTCCTAATGCAGCTCAATGAGAAGCATTTGCAAGGCAGGTGCTCTGAGCAATTGGGGTCTATTGAGTTTAGCTCCACACATTTAACGTCATCTGTGACCCTAACAGTTGGATGATAAAAGGAAGGGGGTCTAACTAATACCCAACTTGAGGTTCCCCTAAAGCCCCATTTAGCACACAGTTGGCTCTGCCAGGTTGCCAGATAGCTGCTCTGGTTCTGTGTAGCAGACAAATATTTAACCCCAAAATTGCTTTTGCATTTATTATTATTAAATGTAATCTCTGTCTTTGTGAACCTGGGAGACACACCTCACCTAACCTCTGATGTGTTATATTATTTTACAGAGAGGACAACAATAACCGCATCGTCGAGCAGAGACTGTCTGCAGGCAGGAGAGGCCTGCAAAAGCAATCACAGCTGCAGCTCCAATTTACGAACCCTCCGCCAGTGTATAGCAGGCAATGGTGCTAACAAGTTGGGGCCAAACGCTAAGAACCAGTGCAAACGAACAGTCACGGCACTTCTTTCCAGCCAACTGCACGGCTGTAAGTGCAAACGAGGAATGAAAAAAGAGAAGAACTGTCTTAACATTTACTGGAGTATTCACCATACCTTGATGGAAGGTTAGTTGACAATTATTTTTTAGGACAGTCTTCCCCTGTTGAGACAGTTAAAGTAAACAAAACAAATTGTTCTGACCCCAATCATATATGAAAATCAAAAACCCCACATCAGCCTATATCAGCGCAGACAAGAATGCAAATGTTTTATATTTAAGTGGACAGTATCCAAGGATATTTTAAAAATATAATTAAAATTACTATTAAAGAATTTAATAAAAATGTTTATTGCCTTCACATGTTCTGCATTTGCCACATATCTCTGGGGTTTTAGCTTTTGCATTTGGCTCTTACCAAGTATTTGATACAGCATAGCCAATATTCTCATTCCCATTATTTTAAATGGAAGCTAAGCCTATCCAATAACCTCTACCCTGGATAACGTTAAAGAGACCGAATAAACTTTTGCTTAATGAAGCCATTTTGGTGTATTGTCATTGCCTTTGCAGTCTCACTGCTCAGTTCTCTGTCATTTAGGAGTTAAATCACTTTGTTTATGCAGCCCTAGTCACACCTCCCTGCATGTGACTTGCACAGCCTTCCTAGACACTTCCTGTATATAGAGATCTAATGTTTACATTTCCTTTATTGCAAATTCAGTTTAGTTTAGAATATCTTATCTCCTGCTCTGTTGATAGTTTGATAGACCTTGCAGGAGTCTTCTGTGTGTGATTAAAGTTGAAATTGCAGAGCAGGAGGTAAAAAACTTTTAAAGACTTTAAAAAATAAAAAAAATTTTCGTGCAGGCTTTATGACTTACAGCCAGGGTAGTTGTGACTAGCGTTGCATGGACAAAAGTATTTAACTCCTAAATGGCAGAGAATTGAGCATTGAGACTGCAGGGGCATGATCTATAAACCAAAATTGCTTTATTAAGCTAAAGTTGTTTTGATGGTTATAGTATCCCTGTAAGTATTTATGGAGGGAGCATCACATGACCTTTAACCAATGAGGACAAAAAATAGACATTAGGTGGGACCATAATCATCTGAATAGGAAGCAGAAAAGATTCCACATACGTTTACATATTGACAGAGACACCGGGAACACATCTGCTGAACATCAGGCTCTAAATTGAAAAAAGGAGTATTTAAAACCACTAAAACAAGAAACAAACAAACACTGTATTGCCAACAGTGCTGACGCCACTGATTCATTTTCTTCATTTTGCATAAACTGCTTTTTTGGATGAAGCACAGTGAAAGTGTAGGACGGGAGAGTGTATCCAAAATGAGTCGCAAAGAGGCACTGGCAGAACTCCCACCTGTGTGTTTCCATAGCAATGGATACCTGTCTCGGGAGCCTCCATTACAGAGTACAATGTAGACTGTAATTATGTGAGAAAATAATAATGATAAAATACAAAACAGTTTTAACATACCACAAATGGAATAGAAAAGCTCATGTCTGATGTTTATTAAAAAGGAACAAAAAATGACTAATTATAGGATAGTCATATGATATTAGAAACTCTTTAGTTATTGAGTCATTAAAGGACGCATTGAGACAGTTATTTTGTTTAGGTTCATAGTGTCAGTGATGGCATGGAGTTAGGTATTCTTTTATTTGGACAACAATTCTCAGTATTTCATCCTGCTATTAGCTGAGTGGAAATTGCATCATTCATATCCCTAGCCTAATTCCAGTCCTCTCAATATTGGCAGAGACTGTATTCCTCTTTCCATATGCAATCCCATTAGTTCTTACACATCCTGGTGTTCGTTTCTTCTCACAACTTCATTTCCAACATAAAGCTGAAGCAAGCATGGTGAATTGTTAGTGTAGGACCTACCTAAAAGGTTTGCCTTGATGTGGCAGGTGGGCTAGCATCTAATGGCAATTGAAGATGTACTGAAAACCTCCAGTTATTTAAATATGCATATGGGATTTAGGATAGTGCGCAAGTAATTATTTTCTTAATTTTTTATTGCCTTCCAACATGTCTAACCAACAGGAGACTGAGCATGTAGGGCCACAAGGTGATTTGCTTCTCCTCCCTCAGACAGGGTGAACTGCCCAAGGACTCATACACACGCTCGTCTCGAAGGCCATATGTAAACTCTAAATAACAACAAACAGAACAGATCCTGTAAAATGGTGTAATGACAGTTATATACCTGTGTAAGAGTCTAGCATGAATGATTTTTCCAAACACGTCTTATGATTTGATGAATAGATCAAAAAGCAGTACAGAGTACATCACACTGTTTGGATTTAAAGTCTTGACTGGTTGGCTATAGTAACTATTGTTAGGCTATGGGATTGTACATCTCAAAGCTAACAATGTCCTGATAAACAACAGTGTACACTTCTAGAAAAGCAGAAACAACACTTCATGTTCCTTGAGAACCAAGAAGGGTATCTGCCTACTGATCCAGAAAAGGACCCTGATTGAGGAAGACAGGAAAGAGTCAGGGTAATGTGGAATAAACCAGCATAACTATTTGACGAAACAGCAGGACAAAGAACAATGTGAATATCAAAAGGGGTACAGGCCTCTCAAACGTTCTGTGCAGCAAAATATAGAGCACGTATATCATCGTCCTGGGAGGACATTCCGTCAAGGAGAAGCTGGCAAGTGGAAAGAGGAAGCAGCAGAAGAGATTTATACCAGTCAAAAATATCTGGACACTCACAGAACCTCCATCTAGACAAAAGGTTGTCGGGAGTAAGTGGACTTTCAAAGTCAATATGCAGTTTGCAGAAGCAGAATAAACTGAGCGTTGTAGTACTGGAGTAGTAACATCATATATTATATATAATAAACATATAATAGGTGGGACTGTATATATAGTTTTGAAGTATAGTTTATTCCTGTTTCCTGTTCTAGCTACATTTGCTTGGATGTGACTTTGTCGGTTGCAGTTTGATGTCCTGATGCAAAGCATGTTTTGTTATTTTTTACAGTAAAATTATATCTGAATTACATGAATTGAATTATATATATATATATTTATTTATTTTTAGCAAGTTTCCTTTTTTTAGAGGGTTGAGCAGCCATATTGGGTCACACTTTACTGTTCTTGTAATAAGTGGGGGGATGTGATTAACAGCCAAACTGTATGCCAATGAAGTGTTATTGTGTTCTAATACAGGGATTCAAGCCCCCATTCTATCCTTAGGCAATAATGGAGTCCTCTGTGAAGCACATGGCCTTTCACCAGGCAAAATCAGTTGGGTTGTTGATAAACTCCTCCTCCATCCCCTTCCAATGCAATACCCCTTCCCCCAGGAGGCACTCTGGTTCTGTTACATCCTAAGGGATTGACTAAGGGAGGTGGTCCAGCAAAAGGAGGGGCTAACCTGTTTAAAGCCCTGTGAATAGCACATTCTCTCTCTCTTTGAATTACCTCTCTTCACCTTCTCTCTTCTCTCTCCCCTCTCCCCACTATACACACCCTCTCTCTCTTACTCTCAGCTGCTGATCAATGGAGTGGTAACTGTATCACGTGTCTACCGTTTTTCCCCGAAAATAAGACCTAACCCGAAAATAAGCCCTAGCTAGATTTTCGGGGTGGGCTGCAATATAAGCCCTACCCCGAAAATAAGACCTAGGCAGGGCCGGCGGTTGCCGGCCCTTTAAATGCCTCAGCCGCCTGAGCGCTCTATAGAGAGCGCTCAGACGGCTGCCGCACTGCCTCACCTCCCCTTCCCTGTAGCGTGGCCGAGCTCCTCTCCGGTCCGCGACCCGCCCGGACTGACAGGAAGTGCACACTGGGTATCTTGAGATGCAGCTTCCCATTTTAAGTGCACTTCCTGTCAGTCCGGCCGGGTCGCTGACCGGAGAGGAGCTCGGCCACGCTACAGGGGAGGTGAGGAGAAGATTGGAGGGGGGGGGAGTATTACAGGGAGGGAGGGGGATAATATTACAGGGAGGGAGGGGGGATAATATTACTGGGAGGGAGGGAGAGTATTACAGGAGGAGGGGGGATAATATTACAGGGAGGGAGGGGGGAAGTATTACAGGGAGAGGGGGGGGATAATATTACAGGGAGGGAGGGGGGAGAGTATTACAGGGAGGGAGGGGAGAATATTACAGGGAGGGAGGGGGTAATATTACAGGGAGGGAGGGAGAATATTACAGGAGGGAGGGGGTAATATTACAGGGAGGGAGGGGGAGAGTATTACAGGGAGGGAGGGGAGAGAGTATTACAGGGAGGGAGGGAGGGGTGAATATTACAGGGAGGAAGGGGAGAGAGTATTACAGGGAGGGAGGGAGGGGAGAATATTACAGGGAGGGGGAGGTGAGGGTCTCTGGGGGGGTTACACAGCGCGGACACCGGCTGACAGACTGGCTCCAAGCCCTACCCTGAAAATAAGCCATAGTGTGTTTTTTTGTGACTAAAATTAATATAAGACCTGGTCTTATTTTCGGAGAAACACGGTATGCCTGTTTTATTATGTTAATTTAGCCTACTTTCCATTCAGTCAATGATTAGTTTTAGTAGCAACATATACTAGCCTATTTCAAATGTATATGTATTGTTTATTTGTTTGATTAGCCTTTATTAATAAATATTATTGAATTGCCGAAAGCAAGGAGTGTGGACTCTGACTTTACACTCGGTTTTTAAGTTATTATTTTTAGTTATTAATGTTATTATTAATTCCAAGTTTATTCCAACTTGCGAGTTAAACGTTTATTACAGTTCTAATCTGACCATCTTCTCCTCAGCCTAACTTGGTAACTGCTGCAGTTTCACACAGAGAGATCGCAGCAGCAGGCAAGTTGGGTTGAGCAGAAATTGGTTAGATAACAGTACAGTCTTACTCTACATGGCTGCTCAGCCGGATAAAAAAAAAAAGTAAAATTTTCTCAAAAATTCGATATACATCATTTAAAAAAAAAAATCAAGTTTAATGAAATCTAATGTTTTTATTAAAAACAAAACAAAACGAGAGTTGTCCTTTAGCTAGCACTTTCCATCCCCTAACTGCCCAGCACCTCCTTACTGATGTGAAGAACATATGGTATGTCTCCAGTGGGTTCACTTTCTTGTGGTTTGATCCCAGTAAGGGTTTATCTTACTCATAATCCAAGACCTGATCTAGTGCCAATAAGAGTAATTATTTATTGTTTAGTACATGTAACTTGAATTTATAATTATATAAATTGCAATAAAATGTTTTGGGGTTCTCTTTTTCTGTCTAGGTATAAGCATTCCAGAGAGTTCACCATATGAGCCATTTGTAAGGGGTTTTGACTATGTGAGATTGGCTTCCATCACAGCAGGTAAGTGTTCTAATATGAATCCTGTGTAGCAAATGGTACAAAATATATTTTACTTTATTTTTTATTTTTAAAAAATGTATTTTACCAAGACAAAATACATTGAGCTATCTCTTGTGTTCGTGTATTTGTTTAATAGATAAATAATTATAAAAAGGGGACAACTAAACCAAACAGAGTAAAATAATCCACTAACGCCCTGCAATTTGCTATTTTGCTGTTACCGCCATCACGTATTCCTGTATTATCATTTATCTTTCTGTGCATTGGTATAGTTTATGTTACAGACATATTTTTCTTTTTATTCATAACCAACGTAGTGTTGATGTGGATGGGACGATATAAATAGGGTTCACCTTCTGCATTAGTGTTCTGATGTGGGGGGATGTAGTGGTAAATATACCTCGTTTGTCTTAACTTGAAAAGTGTACCTGGAGTGTTATTTACAATCTATTAAGGCATGGTGTATGAGTGTCGGCACAGGACCTGTTGCATACAAGCACGGTATATATTCACAGTGCAGCAAGGCCTCGTTACACAGAGTCTCAGCCGTGAGATTTGGTTATCTACCTACCTATATTTCAACTGACACATAGACATGCTAATCTCGACAAAAAAAACTGCATTGCATTGATAGCACATTGACTAAGAGAGTCAGCGGATTGCTCTCAGCTAGTGACCCTCTATCTGCACTACTGAGCTTATTTCAGTGAAGAGAGCTTCTAGCTCTCACTAAGTAGTAGTGGAGGCTAGGAGTGGCATCCTGTAGACGCCAAGTAAGAAGTCAAACTGTTCTAAAATTGTCGTGGTGGTTATGGTTCTTTGAGTGCATGGTTAGCTCATTATTAAGGGGCTATCAGCTGACATTCTTAGCCAATGTAGAGGAAATGGGGAGCAGAATCCAATAAACCCCAGTAAAGACTTCAAACCATCCTAAAATGGGGCACTGTAGTGGTTATGAAGAGTGGAGCATTCCTTAAAGAAATAAAAAAAATGATATGTTATTTGACTCTAATAGAGATCAGACTGAGGGTTAGGTTAGGACTTAGAGATCACTATTACCACTAAGGCAGACTGAGCTTCCGTTCAAATCATTTCTAAGCTTTTTATTGTCTTATTTTACAGGTATTTATTTAAAGCATGATTGCAGTTTTACAAAGTGTGTTCTCGTCTTGTTTGCTCTGCTTAGAGGCTTTTGATTTTGGTTTAAAATCGTCCTCCTATTCTTTCATTTGACCCCTTTCAGACTAATTACTAGGATTCATTTGCTTTTTATGTGGTCTGTCAGCGTTCTATGAACAACAACATTTATTGAAAGACCTTCACGGAGAAGATAGTTGTAATACAAATCGGGGTATTTTTAGCGCTTTCTATCAATACATTTCATGGAAATCTTTTTTGCTAGTCACGACCAATTTTCAGTACAATAGATAGCCTTATTTGCCTTGAAAGCTTTTGTGTGGTCGGAGTAACATTGTGGTAAAAGAGATGGTCTTGGTGTCTTCTCAGCACTTTTTCTAAGGATGGATTACATAGAAACGGACAAACCGCCTATGTACATCTCATCTCACACAGAGAAAATGCAGTGTGCCACATTTTTGCATATTGTTAGCTAATTGCCTGTAACTGTTCAGGTGTTTGCAATCTTCTTCTTTAACCCCTTAAGGACAGAGGCAACTGTACAAGTTCTGACCAAAACAAAACCAGTAGACAACCTAGAGTTTGATCTACATGTTTGTTCAGTCATAATTTATTTCTTTCATATTAATTGTGCCCACTCTTATTATATATATATTTTTGGTCATGAGAAACAGTGCTTTCATTTCACATCACATATTTTTATATGAAACATAATTTAATATGAACACAATCTAAAAAAGTGTGATGAATTAAGAATGTTTTTATTTTTTTAGTTCTGCATGATATATTAACTGTGCATGTCATACTCTTCGATTTTACTGCAATAAATCACACATATGTGTATGCTGTAATCTCCTACAAGCACAATGATGATCCCCTGTGTACAGGTTTCATGGTGTTTTGGAATGTTACAGGGGTAAATAAAAAGCTTGTCAATTTAAATTTTTACACATTGAAATTTGTCAAATTGGTTTGCTGGGCCAAGAGAGTCACTTGCCAGGTCTCCTTATATCAGATATCAGATAGCCAGTCATGTGATGGTCACGACCAATTGCAGCTCTAGGAGGCGTGTAGTGAGGCAGCTCGTCAGGATGGCAGGCTTGCTATGTTGTCCTAAAAAAGGGTGGGCTTAAACACCGCAGAACAGCAAAGCATGTTCGTTGAATCCATGATCCCGATCGGAGGACTTCCTGATAACATAGGCAGTCCCCCTGCAGCAACTCTGTCTCTCTGGACCTCCAGGGCCATGTGATCACGATCAGCCTCACCATCTGAAAACTTCACTAGCCGCAAAGTCAGCAAACATAGTGTTAGTGAATTATTAAGTGTGCTTGCCCTACACAAACAGCACGCAGGGCATTCAATCAATCACTTCAACATAGCTCTGCAAATGTGCTGCTCTGAGTGGGTCTAGCCCGTCCACCCATTGGCACATCACCAGTGACACAAACCACATCATTGACAAACCTCAATACAGGGTGTCTTTATAAGCACTTAACAAGGAAGATTAACTCCAGTCTATATTGTTCTTTATGGTCACAGATTTACTATCTAAGGTTTAAAGTGGCACAGCTATTAATCACAGTTATTTTCTTTCAGTTACCTTTCCTTGCCTCTTGTATCTTAGCGATTACACCCCTTCTGTCCTTTATTTGCCTTTATAATCTGTTCTTCCTTGTGGCGGATCTCATTACCCGGGCACCTCCAGTTTGTTCTCCTCTGTCCATGGTGTATGCAGTTTGTCATTTTGTTGGATTCTTTTGACTGATGGATTGTGCAAAAAATTAGCTTAGCAACCAAAATAGAACTTTGAATAAGCTCCGCTCATTACCAAAATTGCTGTCCATACGAAAAAGTACTCTTTACTTTCTCTACTGTATCATTAAAAAAAATTATGTGAATTTATAAAAAAAAAACAAGGAGATTAGAATTCATTTAAAAACAAAACCTGCAATGTGAGAGATGTTTTAAGTAATTATGTTATGAAGGCTGGTATTACGAGATCACAGGCTTCTTAAGACAAATAAAAAGACGCGTCAAATTACTTCAGATTCTGTTGCATAAAGAGCCATTTTTTAGATCTAACAAGTTGCTCTAAAGAGCTTGTTCTCTGTAAAATGGGGAGTCCCAAAAGGGGTTTGTTTAGGGGTCATGTTAACTATAAACACAGGACAAAAAAAATGTGTTATGGATGAATATAATCTGGTTGTTTTGACAGAGACCTCACAAATGATTGCTTTACATTCTGTACATGTTACGTTCCTTTATGCCATATGAAATACATGTATCTAAACCCTTCCAGGAGTAGCTTTTAAACATCTCCAGTTCTATAACGGAATGTAATAAATCTGCAAACTCATTGGACAGTAGGCTCTCAAGAGAATATTGTCCATATTTTACAAACCACCCAGCAAGCTTGGGAAGGAAATAACGGGATGAAATCAGTCCTTGAAATCCAGAGTTAGCCAAAAATACTCCCAGCACTTGTGTACATACCACCTGCTTTCAATTATGAAACATCTCCCTTAGGGTTGTAAAAGGACTGCATGTGCATCCCTGTTACGCTGAAAGATTTGGATTTATGCACAGTGAGCAGTGCCTCTCCTGAAACACATGGAATATTGGGCACTAAGGAAATCTTGAGATGATGAATAGTGATATTAAGTGACCAGATGTCCTGTTTTTTTGGAGCCTACTCAGGAAACACATTTCAGTAGTCAGAAATTGTTCTGCTTCATACGAGAAGACAATCATCACATGTAAAATCCAATCTTCGTAACATGCCCGGAATCTTAACAGTGCATTAAAACAATATGTTTGTATTATTAGTTGTAATTATAACATCCTGGTAGATTTCCCATCTGGCACTTGGCTGTTATGTTTTTTTAAATGTGTTTAACATGTAGTAGTTCCTGCCTTATAAAAATAACCTGGTACTGTTGTACTTTTGAGAAGAAAGCTTAGGGAACTAGAAATCAACTTTTGCAACAGACTAAGCTCCAAAGTCACATGTTATAAGTGTAGTAGGAACATGTGTGACTAGTCCCCAGCTGGCAATCCACACTCGTCCCTCTTTATTTTCCATCCCTTCTTCTCTGACGGCAAGGACCATAACAGCGATTCTTCAGGCAGCTTACGTTCCCTCTACCCAATCATTCTTCTAGACACGTATCATCCCTTCTGCATGATTCTTCTTTCAAGCAAGGGTATTGTCCCCTCTACCTGTTCCTGATACCACTTTTATTAAGAAGATTTTGTTTTTTAAGCTAAAGTGTTAGCTCTCTGCCAGTAAGTTCTCAGACTGTGTAACAAGTCCACACTGAGTAAGCAGGATAGCTTGCTCTGGAGAGCAGGCCCTCAGTTCTGCTGCTAGGCCCTCAGTTCTGAAAGGAGAAAGACTTAGAACACTTTTTTTAAAAGGGTGCTCGGAGCAAAGATGACTTTCTACAATCTTGACCTTAAATTTGAAATTCACTTTTAATTCACTTTGAAACTCGAATAGCTGGTGGCATATATTCCGTATCATGCTCCACGTGTATCGTTGGGTTTTGGGTTTACAGTTCCTCACCCACCAGTGGGAGGAGATCTAAGCCACCCAAAAGTACAGACTTATGTTACCTACTCTTTTTTGCCGAAACTCTATTACAGACTTAGCATAGTTGAATGAGATGTTTAGTTCTGCCGACTACCACCCTTTATTGTTAACATAAATTGCCAGAGAGTGAGCTAGGAGTTGAAAATGTTATGGGTGAAGCCACAGCTCTACAGTTTCCCCTCTTAAATTATCTGTTATAGGTGCAGGCTGCATTGGGAGCAGAGTTCCGAGCCCCTGGCATCTTTGAAGTTATCCTAATGCAAAGTGTTAGTAGGTTTTAGAGTATTAAGGATAATTCTCATGAAACTGCAACCTATAAAAAAGTAAACATTTAAATCACAAGCAGCGAGTTGTGTGTAATTGAAAACAGTGCAAGGAGTACAAAATATTTGGTAGATGACTAGACCAAAAAACGGAAAACAAATTATAATATTTTTAAGGAAAATCAAGAAGAGAATAGGTTTGAAATGTGCCATTGTTATATTATATGACCACTAAAGTCACCCAAACCGCTTTATCTCCATGAAGTGGTGTGGGTGTAGTGCTCCTCTCATTTTAACAGTTCAATGTTAATCATTGCCGTTTTGTAAAAACAGCCTGACCTGCAGGCTGAAAAGTCGCATGTTAGCTGGGCTCCTACTGTATCTACCGATTATCCGACAATACTCACCAATATTGAGCTTGTGTATACGCCAGGGTGCACTACCCGAGTTACAGGTGCCTTGGTGTCAGTGGTGTATCCTGGTTTTGTGCTGCCCTAGGCACGCCGCCCGCAGAGTGAGGCTGGGAGCCGGAATATGACGTCGCGCGAGGGAGCTGAGCAGACAGCTCAGGGGAAAGTGCTCCCTCGCCAGACGCCCGCCCGCCCGCCCAGCAGCCTGCCTGGCTTGTCAGTTAGCCGCAAGGCTAACAAGGCATTTGGGGCGTGTTTATTTGCCGCCCCCTGGAAAATGCCACCCAAGGCAAATACCTTGTTTGCCTTGCAGCTAAAACGTCCCTGCTTGGTGTACCTCTTGCTACCTTACCTGAGTGCATTCTATAATTGGGAGCCCGAGGTGGCTCACCGCGGCCTGCGAGTGACAGAACCAGGGAGAGGCAGCCGCTCTCCTCAGCCTTCCTTCATGTCTGTGTGTGTGTGTGTGTATGTATGTCTGTGTGTGTGTGTGTATGTCTGTGTGTGTGTGTGTCTGTGTGTGTATGTATGTCTGTGTGTATGTCAGTATGTGTCTCTCTGTATGTGTTTGTGTATGTCTGTATGTATGCCTGTTTGTCAGTATGTATGTATGTCTGTGTGTGTGTCTGCAAGTATGTATGTCGGTATGCATGTATGTCTGTGTGTGTGTATGTCACTCTATCAGTATGTATGTCTTGCGGCTAACTGACAAGCCAGGCAGGCTGCTGGGCGGGCGGGCGGGCGGGCGTCTGGCGAGGGAGCACTTTCCCCTGAGCTGTCTGCTCAGCTCCCTCGCGCGACGTATATGTTTGTGTATGTCTGTATGTATGTCTGTTTGTCAGTATGTATGTATGTCTGTGTGTGTGTCTGCAAGTATGTATGTCGGTATGCATGTATGTCTGTGTGTGTGTATGTCACTCTATCAGTATGTATGTCTGTGTGTGTGTGTATGTCAGTATGTCTGTGTGTATCTGTGTATGTATATGTGTGTGTGTGTATGTGTGTATGTATATCAGTATGTATGTGTATGTATGCCATTATGTATGTATGTCAGTATGTATTTATGTGTATGTATGTCTGTATGTCAGTTTGTATGCATGTCTGTTTGTCAGTATGTATGTGTGTCAGTATGTGAGTAAGTATGTACAACAGTGTGTGTGTCTGTATGTCAGTGTGTGTGTGTGTGTGTATCTGTGTATGTATCTATATGTATGTCTGTTTCAGTATTTGTGTCTGTTAGTATGTGTGTATCTTTCTGTGTGTGTGTCTGTGTCCTTTTGTGTCTGTGTGTGTGTATTCCTGTGGGCGGGATTTGGAGGTGGGGCATGGAGGCGGGCACACGGGGGCCCAGACCTTGAGCTGTGTTAGGGGCCCCACAATTTCTGATGGTGGCCCTGGCCGCACATGTATATCTCATCCACCAATGCTTCTCTATGAGCATTGGCTTGGATGAGATCACCAATCACCTTTACAAGAGGTGTGCTGCCAGAATGAGGTGAGTAAATTTATTTTAACTTTTATTTTTGCTACCAAAGGGGGATGGCAGTAATAGAAGGGAACCAATAGTCCCACAAAGAAAGGTTGTTATTTTCGGTACTTTAAGAGGAACAAATGCAAATTAAATAGAAAGTTTGAGGAAAGAAAAACATTTAAAAAAAAATTGAAAGTTCAATTTGCTCATTTGCATCTTATTCTTATTTGCCCAGGGCAGGCTTGCATATGACGTAAATCAAATAGTATAACTAATTACTAACCTTTAGTTAACAGGTTGTGTAAAAAAAACATATTTAATATAAATGTCCTGATTCAGCAGTTGTAGACTAAATATACTAAACTAAATATATCTGCAGTTATTACTGGCTGAGCATTCTGCTAAATAATATATTTTTCCACTGTCTTACAGGTTCTGAGAATGAAGTTACACAAGTTAATCGATGTTTAGATGCGGCCAAGGCCTGCAATGTAGATGAAACTTGCCAAAAGTTGCGAACGGATTATGTTACTGTATGCATTCGACAAACGACTCGGACTGGTTTTTGTAATCGTTCCAAGTGCCACAAAGCCTTGAGGAAGTTTTTTGACCGAGTGCCAGCTGAGTACACCAATGAACTGCTCTTCTGCCCATGTGAGGACACAGCGTGTGCCGAGAGGAGAAGACAAACTATTGTCCCCGCTTGCTCGTATGAGTCTAAGGAGAAACCGAACTGCCTCACACCTCTGGACTCATGCAAGGATAACTATATCTGCAGGTAGGAACATTGCTGTTAGCATGTCTGTCGTCTGTTATCACGAGAGCTGCGCTTTATTCAAATAATTAACCTGTTCACTAACGAGTCATTTGCAAACATATAACAGCCCCAGTATTTTGGGTGTCCTGAAAAGTAATGTTTCAGTAATGATAGCACATAATTTATTGGAAACAAAAATAATATTTTGCTCGTACACACACACTCATAAAAAAAACTTATTTTTTATAAAATCATTTACTAAATTAATAAATTATAGACAAGAAAACAGTGTTGTAAGTAAATAACATGTATAGAATATGTAACATAGACACTTCCAACATCCAGTCTGTAATTAGTGTATATTATATACACTGCTCAAAAAAATAAAGGGAACACAAACAACACAATGTAACTCCAAGTCAATCACACTTCTGTGAAATCAAACTGTCCACTTAGGAAGCAACACTGAGTGGCAATCAATTTCACATGCTGTTGTGCAAATGGGATAGACAATAGGTGGAAATTATAGGCAATTAGCAAGACACCCCCCAATAAAGGAGTGGTTCTGCAGGTGGTGACCACAGACCACTTCTCAGTTCCTATGCTTCCTGGCTGATGTTTTGGTCACTTTTGAATGCTGGCGGTGCTTTCACTCTAGTGGTTGCATGAGACGAAGTCTAAAACCCACACAAGTGGCTCAGGTAGTGCAGCTCATCCAGGATGGCACATCAATGCAAGCTGTGGCCAGGTGGTTTGCGTAGTGTCCAGAGCATGGAGGCGCTACCAGGAGACAGGCCAGTACATCAGGAGACGTGGAGGAGGCCGTAGGAGGGCAACAACCCAGCAGCAGGACCGCTACCTCCACCTTTGTACAAGGAGGAACAGGAGGAGCACTGCCAGAGCTCTGCAAAATGACCTCCAGCAGGCCACAAATGTGCATGTGTCTGCTCAAACGGTCATAAACAGACTCCATTAGGGTGGTATGAGGGCCCGACGTCCACAGGTGGGGGTAGTGCTTACAGCCCAACACCGTGCAGGATGTTTGGCATTTGCCAGAGAACACCAAGATTGACAAATTCACCACTGGCATCCTGTGCTCTTCACAGATGAAAGCAGGTTCACACTTAGCACATGTGACAGACGTGACAGAGTCTGGAGATGCCGTGGAGAACATTCTGCTGCCTCCAACATCCTCCAGCATGACCGGTTTGGCAGTGGGTCAGTAATGGCGTGGGGTGGCATTTCTATGGGGGGCCGCACAGCCCTCCATGTGCTCGCCAGAGGTAGCCTGACTGCCATTAGGTACCGAGATGAGATCCTCAGACCCCTTGTGAGACCATATGCTGGTGCAGTTGGCTCTGGGTTCCTCCTAATGCAAGACAATGCTAGACCTCGTGTGGCTGGAGTGTGTCAGCAGTTCCTGCAAGACAAAGGCATTGATGCTATGGACTGGCCCGCCCATTCCCCAGACCTGAATTCAATTGAGCACATGTGGGACATCATGTCTCACTCCATCCACCAATGTCACGTTGCACCACAGAGTTGACGTTGGCAGATGCTTTAGTCCAGGTCTGGGAGGAGATTCCTCAGGAGACCATCCGCCACCTCATCAGGAGCATGCACAGGCATTGTAGGGAGGTCATACAGGCACGTGGAGGCAACACACACTACTGAGCCTCATTTTGACTTCTTTTAAGGACATTACATCAAAGTTGGATTAGCCGGTAGTGTGTTTTTCCACTTTAATTTTGAGTGTGACTCCAAATCCAGACCTCCATGGGTTGAAAAATTTGATTTCCATTTTTTTATTTTTGCGTGATTTTGTTGTCAGCACATTCAACTATGTAAAGAACAAAGTATTTCAGAAGAATATTTAATTCATTCAGATCTAGGATGTGCTATTTTTGTGTTCCCTTTATTTTTTTGAGCAGTGTATATTGCAGCCATGTTGCCTCTATGGGCACACACACACAAATACACACACAAATATACACACATATTGATACATGCACACATATATACAATGTGATAGACACCGATTGTTTACATTTCTGACTGACTGGGTCTGGCATTGTGAATCTGTGTATATGCCCGAGAGCATATGGCGCAAAACATTGCATGAAATGTATAAAAGAAATGTGATGGGCAGATTGTGGATTCTATTCAGAAGCTTTGAAAGTAGAGAGTTGTGGAACATGGTTTATGTCTCTTTAATGAAAGTAGTTTTGAGAGAATCATTAAAGATGGGGAGTTCAAATCATTTAACCCCTTAAGGACACATGACATGTGTGACATCTCATGATTCCCTTTTATTCCAGAAGCTTGGTCCTTAAGGGGTTAAAGGACTGGAGGAAGATGATGATCTAAAACAGAAGAATTAACTTGAGTTGTTGTGGCATAATAATTGGGAAATGGTTCAAATCAAGCAGTATTTTTAAGGTGAAGGTAGTAGGATGGGGTGAGGGATCGACAATATGGTGGCAGAGTTGCGATAACATGTAATCAATGGTGTAAAAAGAAAGATAGTAGGCGCTCACTATAGTATGACACAGGATGAAAATGGGCTGCAGAAACTAATACAAGGATTCCCAAACCTTGTGGATAGTGAGAATTGGAAAAATAGAGAGAAACCTCGCCCAAAGATTATGTACAGAAATTAATACGTACAGAGGTCTTTTAAGACTGTATACACATTTGACCTAAAAAATAAAGAACAGCAACATGATAATAGTGCATTACAGTATGTACAATGAATAAATGGTGTGTGATTTTATGTTATTTTACTCACATTTGGTTGAGCTAATTCAGAGCTCAGCTGTTATAACGCATGGACGGAACAATCCCGTCTAAGGATATGTGATGGTGTAGGTGTCGCAAATGGCTCAAATGAAGTGCAGTTTGCAGGACATATATAGTAAATACAAAAAAGATACTCCAATGGTGAAGTAAGTACTAGTGAATATAACGTGAAAAAATAAAGTAATGTACTCACATTTACCAGAGCAGAACTTGCTCAAGTATATACAGCATGGGTGGTATAATCCCCACCTAGGAATAGGATGATGCCAGGAAGTAGTAGATGGAAAAATAAAAGTATAACAGTTTATACTTTTATTTTTCCATCTACTACTTCCTGGCATCATCCTATTCCTAGGTGGGGATTATATCACCTATGCTGTATATACTTGAGCAAGTTCTGCTCTGGCAAACGCTGGTACTCATCAAGTGTCCAAGGTACAACTGTTGCGGTCCAAAGCTGAACCCAGAGGGGCTGCAGGGGCTCCTGACCAGGTCTTTGGCTTGGACCAGCCTGCTAGCATCATGACTTGGGGACCTGCCATATACCTCCCTGCTGCAGGACTGTGCTCTGCCCATGGAGGGCATAGGATGAACTCTGCTCATGGACTGGGCACTGAAAGGCTTATGGCTGCTCACCTTTTGCCTCTTATTAAAACTCAGTGAGGGACTTACCTGTCCTATAATTTAACGCAAAGAGCATTTCCCAAACTACTTCTTTCTGCTTCTGTCTTGCATTGCCTTTCATCCCACTAACTTCGGGGCCTCCTAAGGAGCTAAATCTCAGAAGGTACTCGTTGTTAACCCTTCTATTATGAACCACCTTATTGTCATCACTCTTATGCACATAGCCAGTTTACTTAATGCTATAACGACTTTTTTAGACTGTGCAAACTCTCTCCTTTGTTCTCAAAACAGTGGTTATTTTATGTGCCTTACAAATGAATTGTCCTGTATAATGCTGATCCTGTACTTGCTGTTGGGGCATTGCAGGAACTTCTGTTAATCTCATGCACAACAAAGAATTATAAAAAAAAATATGAGAAAAATAAAACATATTGAGGTGGGATTAAAAAACTGAGTATCACTTAAATGTATGCTATAACATTGTTCAAAACAAGATGTAGAGTTTGCTTTCACATACTTTGCAAGTGCCCATATTTAGGAGGGGCAGCCTCTAGTTTGGGCTCAAATCCCTCTGCTCCTCTTTTCTAGGAGCCCCATATTGTTGGTGTGTCTAAGTCTATAGCAGAGCTCCACAGTAATAATACTCCCAGTAATGTTTCTAAACTACTATAAATGTGTTTAGAAAACAGTCTGTGTAAATAAGATGCATTGTTCTTGTTCTAAATTACATTTTACTTCCATAAATTGTGATTAGTAAGTCTCATAAAATTTCCCAGAACAGCCCCGCTCCTGGCCACACCCCCAATCACACCCCTAAACTAAAGTGTCCCTCTTTGTCCATTTGAAATGTTGGGAGGTACAAAGAAAATGGTAAGTTGCCAGAGAAGGAGGCATGGAACGAACATTTGTATTTGCACATATTGATAGCATAGGCATATTGAAAGCATTCTAGTAGGCTGAGAGAGGTTAATTAGGTATGTCAGTGATTATAGTACCAGTACCTGTATAGTTCCAGTACCAGGAGTGTTAAAGTAGAATTAATGAGATGGACGATAGCCTAGTGTCACAGTGCAAGCAGGAGAAATATGTTACTCTTACTGATTGACTTAGGAGCGTGTGTGAATGTCATGTGTGCCAATAAAAGACAGGGAATGATTTGAAATAATGAATTAGGAGTGAGTTAAAGCTACAGGCGGATAAAGAATAGTTGAAAGTGGTGAAGTTATGCTGAAGCTTGGATAGTTTACAGAAGCAGAATTGTTTTGTAAAATGAGAAAGCAGTGTTGTAGGATCAGAGCATAATCATCATTGAAGGTTTAGTATTGATTTGGTATATCTTTGCTAACTAGAACTGTTACCTGTGGCAATTTTGACACGGTCTGGAAATCTGAGAGATTCTGAGGTCTGCTATGTTCGTGAATCTATATATTCATAAATATGAGAGATACAAGAGGTATTTTTAGTGATATATGTTACAAGGAATCCATTTTTCTGTAATGATTCCAAAATATTTGTGTGAAGCAGATTTAGTGTCTGTATTTCACAAGGGATTCAAATCTAAGCATGGAAATTAGAGACCTGTTGATTACCTCCCAAACTTTCAAATGTACAAAGAGGGACACTTTAATTTTTGGGGTGTGAGTGGGGTCTGTCCAGGCACAGGGCTGTTTGGAGAAATTTCTGGTGACTAAATTAATAACAATTTATGCAACTAAAATGTAATTTAGACCAAGAACAATGTATCTTATTCACACAGACTGACTTCCAAAACACATTTATTGTAGTTTAAAAACATATTACTATGAGTATTATTCCTGTGGAGCTCTGTAATACACTCAGACACATCAACAATATGGAGCTCCTAGAAAAGAGGGATATTAGGATCGCAAACAGGGATCGGGTTAAAAATAGGGACTGTCCCTCCAAAATAAAGACACTTGTAAGGTATGCTGTTAGCTTGATATGTCTTGTGCAGAAATATTTGAAGGGCTTATGAGGGATATATTTTGAACAGTGACGTCAATAGTGGTCGACATGGATTTGTGAAGGACAGATTATGTTGACCTATCAGATACGCATTCTGTGGTGCTACAAGTAAGTGTATGGATCAGCAGAATGAAATGTACTTACATTTTATCAAACATTTGGTACAGTTCCATGTGGAAGATCCATGTCCTCACTTAGAGAGATAAAGTTAGTGAGATAAGTTTGTTTCTAGATTGAAAACTAGCATAATGAATTGCTGCCACCATAAAATGTTCACCATGGGTGAAATCTGTAAACACACTCATGCATACACGTATATATTGATAAAAGGGAATTTTGCCTACAGCAGAATTATTTTACTGATAAAACAATAAATATATGGAACTCACTGAACTTCATGCATGTCTGTGACTGGTGGTGAAAGGGTTAAAAATCAATATCTGTCTGCACTAGACTAAAAACAGGTGAAAAAAGGTGCATGGCAAACGTTAGGCATGACTTTAGGAATTCTAGGTTGATGACAACTCCCATCTCACCTTTTGGACTAATTAAACACCAATCTGTATAAAGAAGTTTATAAAAATCCTTCAGCTCTCGCCAGTGGTGATGCAGGGTCATGGTAATCTTCATGAGATACAGGCTGGTGGAGAACTTTGGTCTTTTTCAGGCTGACTTTTAATTTTAACAGCCAAAATCAACAAAGAGATAGATAGCAGACTGGCAAAGTCAAACAGAGCATTCAGCAGACTGTATAAGAGAGTCTGGAACAACAAGTATCCAAAGAGAGGCACAAAGATCAGTTTGTTCAGAACTGTTGAACTGAAGACTCCTGTACAGTTTTGAGTCATGGGCTACCTACAGCCACACCTACTTTCACAAGCGCTGCCTCAGCACAATCCTTAACATTCATTGGAATGACTTAATCACCAACATCGAAGTTCTCAAACAGGCAGAGACCACCAGCATCAAGGCAATGCTTTTGAAGTCCAAGCTGTGCGGGGCATGTCTCCAGGATGGCAGATCATCATCTACCTAAGGTTGTGCTGTATGGTAAACTCGCCACTGTTCACTGTGACAGAGGAGCACCAAAGAAGAGATACAAGGACCAGGAGATCGGGTACCATCTCTCCAACAATGGATAGCGAAGGTAGAGCAGAATTAAGCTATGGAATCCCTGACTGCGACACGTAAAGGTACCACAGACAGGTGCACGCAGACTTGGATACCGTGGCTTGATTTTTATATCACAACTATTGACCCTTAACTGAACGACTTATGTCCCTTCCTCCACAGCTGCACATTAG
Organism: Pelobates cultripes; assembly: GCA_933207985.1. Taxonomy (NCBI): domain Eukaryota; kingdom Metazoa; phylum Chordata; class Amphibia; order Anura; family Pelobatidae; genus Pelobates; species Pelobates cultripes. The sequence continues at coordinate 25,373,673 of OW240917.1, forward strand.
AGAGACCTTATCTCAATTACTAACCATTAACCAAATATTGTTAGGTCATCCAGCAGTCACGTGCCTTAAAGCACTGAGTCATAGCATTGGGAGAAGGGAGAAATATAGACATGGATTCATCGAGACACATGTTGGCAAGCTCAGTGGCATAGCAGTAAAGGCTTGTTATCATCCTAGCATGAAGAATGTAATATTATTGCTCTGTCACGTTTTTGCTCTACACTGAATTGTTTATTTTCTTACTCTATGTCACAAACATCTTCAAAATAACGATTGTCAAAAAAAAAAGAGGAGCAGTGTAGAAAGATTAAAATGCAACATAACACTACTACTCGATACTTATTCATATGTATATTCTTCTTTCTTCTGGTAAAATAGGCTTGACTTGTATCATGTACATGCATATTCTGTGTCACATCAAAATATAACGCAGTCAGACTTTCCAGGATTTTCTTATAAAACAGATTTGTTCTTTTTGCTTTGTAAATAAAAAGTCAGTTTTTACAATATCACTGATGTTAAAGGACCACTATAGTGCCATGAAAACAAACTCATTTTCCTGGCACTATAATGTTAATAGGTCTCACCCTCCCCTCCACCCTCATGTCCCCCGTCCCGCCGTGCTCTAGGGGGAGGAAGGGATTAAATCACTTACCTTTCTCCAGCACCGGGCTCCCTCAACGCTGGGGACTCTCCTCCCTCTTCTGAGCGCACATTCAGTCAATCCATAGGAAAGCATTCTCAATGCTTTCCTATGGACGTCCAGCGTATTCTCACTGTGATTTTCACAGTGAGAAGCGCGGAAGCGCCTCTAGCGGCTGTCAATGAGACAGCCACTAGAGGCTGGATTAACCCTATGTAAACTGCTATGTTTACAGCAGGCAAGGTTAACCCGAGATGGACCTGGCACCCAGACCACTTCATTGAGCTGAAGTGGTCTGGGTGCCTATGGTGGTCCTTTAAATTTGATGTTAAACAGCTGATAGTACATGCTAGACATTAGGAGTGTGGAGACACTCTGCCTTTGATGTCCCGTGTCTCATTGTGTTCCTCTTACACAAATAATACATTTTATATATACACCACCATAGTGGGTGTGCAAGCATTACAGAGTCAATGCAATTCATACAATATTCTTGCTGACAATTCTAATAACCTTTTTGGTAATCCCATGCTTCATGCTCCATGGACATTTGGAAATAGAAAAATCTTGTATTATCTTTTGTTATCATCTGCTCATATAATTCAAAATCAACCATGCCTCAGTGTGAAATGCATGTGAAAAAAAAATCCAAAAAGTAGAATATTCTACAATCAGTAAAACAATCTATATTTATATATTTACTAAAAATATCATGTAAAAATATAGATTTATTTTTTTTTACGATCCATTTTTTTCTCCCCTCTGTTGCTCACTTCTCACTTAATATGCAAATAAAATCAACATTAAATGACTGTACCTGAGCCATCAATGATGGTTTTTCCAATCAATCATCTCTTATTTTGGTGCTACGGCCAGAATTCAGAATCATGACCCAAACTAAACATGTTCAGCATTGTGTGTTTCGGGTGGTCTGTGATTTGGGTACATTTTTGTTTTCCTGGCACTAGAGAATTCCTTTAAATGAGCTGAACACTATTATAAACTTGCTGACATAGGGAAGATTTGTTTTATGTAATTTTATCTAAATTATGATACAGTTTATTTACTAAACAGGGAATTTTGTTAAACTTAAAACCATAGGTGTGTGCACGGGGTATGCTGGGTGTGTCTGGGCACACCCTAATCCCTGCGGCATGCCTGTGAGTCCTGCAGGAACACCGTTCCCGCTGTTCCTACAGGCACTCTGCTGCCCCCAAATGCCATCTCCCTCCCCCCCAGTGTTTCCCCTGTCATGGGGGGGGCAGAGGTGATGGACACCCTCCCAGTCGGGCTCCTATTTCCATACAACAAGCGGCGAGTGAGCTGTGTCCTCTCTGCTTCCTCTCGCCGCGCGCCATTTTGCTGACGTCATATTCCGGCTCCCAGCTACAGCAGACAGCCCGCGCAGCAAGAGGAAGCAGAGTGGACACAGCTCCCTCGCCGCGTCTGAGATGGAGACAGACGTCCGACCCACTGCACCCCAGTGAAAACACGAGTGTATTTAATTTTTGGGGGTGGGAATCTTGGGAGAGTTCCCACACTTTATTCCCCAGGACTTGACCCCTGCCGGCAGGGGAGATCTCTGGATCTTCCCTGTCGGCTTATGCAGAGCTGTCGCTATCTGAGTGCCGGCTCTGCTCTAAGCCTCCATGGGCCGGCGGGGAGATCAAAGATCTACCTCACCAGCCCACAGCAGCATGGAGGGAGGCAGGAGAGGACCCGGGGAGTTCTAGACAGAAGCTCCGCCAGGTTCCTCTCGCGAGATCTGAGCGTTGCCGTGGCAATGCTCAGATCTCACGAGAGTGAACTCTAGCCCCGCAGGCTAGAGTTCACTCTCCCTTGGACAGCAAGGATCCCGCCTCCCTGCATAAGGATCCCCCTTCCCTACTGGGGTTGTTTACTAATCTGCCCCCACCTTCACAATCCTTCCAAACATACAACACACACACACATACAGCACCCACACACACACAGCACCCTAACACAAACAACGCGCACACACAGCACCCTCACATACACAGCACACAAACAGCACCCTCACACACACAGCACACAAACAGCACCCTCACAAACACACACAACACCCTTACAAACACACAACACCCTCACACACAGCACACTAACAGCACCCTCACAAATACATGACACAAACAGCACCCTCACACACATATCACACAAACAGCACCCTCACACACACAGCAAACTAACAGGACCCTAACACACATACACAAACACCCTCACACAAAGCACACTACCAGCACCCTCACACACAGCATACAAACAGCACCCTCACACACAAACCGGACCCTCACCCACAGAGCACACTACCAACACCCTCACACACACATCACACTAACAGTACCCTCACACACACACACAGCACCCTTACACACACAGCACCCTCACACAGCGCACTAACAGCACACACACACACAAATAGCAGTATATGTATGTGTGTGTATGTATGTATATATATATATATATATATATACATGCGGCTAGTGTTTGTGCTTTAGGGCACGCCTATGCTTAAAACTGAACTGCCATTTTCCAATAAAAATAGATACATTTTCAAATATCTTTTTTATGTCTTAACTTTTCTATAATTCATTACTGTGAAAAAAAAACTCTGCTACTATTATCAATTACTAGGTTAGTATTAGTCAGTGTGGACATGTGCCTCGTTTTCTAAACAGTTAATGGTCTCTGGAGTGTTTCAGCTAAACGTTTAAAAAAAAGCACAGTTCAGATAACTGAGTAAAATCTACACATTCACATAATTCATAAAAAAAAATAACTGTCAATGTAGTAATGTGATTTTTTTTTTTGATTTTTTTTTTACATTTATGTTCTTTTCTTTTATTATTGGGACCCAATTTTAATCTTCATACTGGATACCAGGGACTCATGATGCCTGACCCAGTCAAGTTTATGGTTTCTTCAAATTCTACTTAGATTTTTAAATCATCCTCACTCCAACTAGTGCATTGCAGTATCCAGCTACAGAGGAGTTAATCAGGGGACATTGTCTCTTATAATCGTGATAGGAACGTGTGATCTCTATGAGAGGTATACTCATATGTATAGGACTTGTCATTGAAGTTGTTTAGATGTTCCAGTTGATATACATTAAGGGACACAATCATCTTGGCACAAAGGAGGTTTTTATGTATGGATTTCCAATGATGTACTTCACTTGTGCTTATTGAGAAAGATCATTACAGTTTAATTATCTCAGCACATGTGACATCTAATTTTCTCCTGGTGTTTTGTAAAGGTCCTTGAGATAGTATTTGATGAAGAAGCAAGCTTCGCACATTCTCTTGGGCTCCTAACAGCACACATGTATGAATGATTGTGTCAAAACTATTTTAGGCAGCAGATCAATAGCAATTTGAGGATAGTTGTATAGATCTTGTTACAATTTGCTTAAGGCACATTAAGCACCCCACACAAGTTGCCCTTGATTTAATGTTATTGATCAGATGTGAGGAACAGTCGTACGTATCATGGCTAGAATATTTATCATTTCTCTCAGACCTGTGTTGTGTACTTCTTTATTTGTCTGTCTGTCTATCTCTCTGCCTGTCTATTTGAATATCTAACTTTATAAACAATCGTATCAACCGTACAATTACTTACATATCATGGCTATACTATTACTTAGTGAACATGGTTAGAATATTGCGTTGTGTACTGATTATATATATATATGTATATGTAAGCAATTGTATCAACTATACTATATTTAATATAGGCAATATTAAGCACTCGATATTGAGAAAGTGACTTTTGGGGGTCTACAATGCTTTCCTTAGCACATACCACTGTCATTTTTCACTTATTTGCCCTATTCTGAACTTTCATCTTTTTTTACTTCAAGTCTGCCTCTCACCCTTTTCTCCTCAGGCCGTAACATTTTTTTATTCCCTTCTGCTCCCCCTACTTATCCCCATCTTTTATTTCATACCTAATCTTCTGCTATTCTATTCCTTAACCCAAAAGGCTGCATCGTGTCACTTTATGTGCAGACAGTACACATTATGCCAGTCGTATATGGACAATGGGAGGATACTGAAGGAGAAAGTCACTGAGTAAATTTCTTTCTTTGGCTTATAAAGTCCAACGCCCACAGCATAGCTCAAAAAGGGTTTGATTGAAAAATAAGGGGGAGGGGGTTAAAGAACCCCTGCATTAAGCTTTATTGTTAATGATTCTTAGAGTATACCTTTAATTACCACACATAGATGTTCCTCTCCTGCCCATGTTACTGTAAAGATGTGGTGCAAACTGGATTTCTTACCATATTACTTAAAGGGACACCATATGTATCCTGTCACTTCATTTCATTGAAGTGTTCTGGGTGCATTGTCCCTGTCCCCTTTAGAGAAACTGCAATGTTTACAATCCAGTAGAAAGACTGCCTCTAGTGGCTGTCTATCAGACAGCCAGTAGAGGCGCTTCCTGGAGCTTCATAAAGTTCAGCTCTGCGAAGTGACTCTGGGTGTCCTCATCCTCTGCTTGAGGACATCCACTGTCAAGGAAAATCTCTGCATGTGCATTAGGTCCCCCACGTCAGCTGCCATCAGAGGAGGCAGAGCATGAGCCAGCACCAAACACTGTCACTGGAATCGGTAAGTGTATAAATTGATATTTATATCATTGGGAGAGCCATGGAGGCAGAGGAACACTCTAGTGTTAGGAATACATCTTTGCATTCCTTTAAGAAATGTAGTTCCCAAATATGTGGTTGCCAATATTCCTTAAGGGAGCACCCATCTTGATCTGATGTATATATAAGTTCCTTCCCATTAGCTTAGTCCACACATTTGTCGAAAGCTGAAGTATCTTGCCAGATTGAAAATAAAGGTGTGACAAGAAGCAAAGTGGCCTAAAAGTTGAATTTCAACAGCAGTTCCCAGCAATTCACACTGCAGAAGTAAAGTGTAGCTTATGATACTTGTGTTTTGTTACAATTAAACTAATGTACTTACTGAGCTTTTCATCTTTTACGAAATGTAAAATCTGCATGCAAACCTCACAGCACACATTGCTATATAGCAGGGATTTACTAGTAATTATTATTACGTTTGTTTAGCTAATTGTAATTTATTACTCAAATACTGAACTGTTATTACATTTAACATTTTACACTTAAATACATAGTTTAAGATCTATTTGAGCACATTGACTGATATATAGTCAGAAAATATTATAATTTCGGCTTTAAAATGCAAAAAAATATATACAATAAAATTATCATGTTCTATACGCAGTTCAATGTTTGCGATTTTTTAAGCCATATTTCTTTAGTACATCCCTAGTACACACACTCTGAGTGTTTATTTAAGATCTTATTTTCTACTTTCTTCTCATAGACTGATGTATAGATATGCGTTTTAAGAACCCAGAATGAAACGACAAAGGCAAACAAGACAATCTAATTAGTGCTATTCTTAAAATTGCGATTAAATTATCTTCATATAGGGTATTATCAGCTAGCTTCTATATTTAAAGTTTGTTAACAGGACATTTTTACATAAAGGAAATTATCAACAGTTTATTGAATGGTGCCCTGAATTTTCCTTTCTTGATGACAATATCCTAAATGTTATAATGTTTTTTTCAATGTAACAATATTTAATATTATACTTTCTACAATTCCTAATTTTTTTTATATTTTAAATTCAGAGTTCCACGTTTGTTAATTTGGGGTAAAAAAAAAACGTTTCTTACATTTCATTTCTAATGTTTTTAATTTCTATTGTTCTCTATTCCTCCTTCCTTCTGTTCAATTGAGTCAAGAATAAAACAATAAAAAATATTAAAATGTTTCAAGAAAAGAACAGAGTATAAAATTGTGCAATAAAATCCGAGGCTTCTTCTTCATATTTATTGCAATCCTATTGTACTACATTCATGTTTATAAACATTGCAATAATTACAATATTGTACATCAACATGTTTATGTTTTAATAAATAATCCCAGCATAGGGCTGAATTAGTACTGGTGTAATTTTATTAATACCAGTCATGAAATGTGCTCCAACACTGTTTTAATTCATTCACTTTAGTACTGTTCTTACATAGTACATTCTATTAAACTATCATTTTAACAATGGAGTGTGTTGAAATATTGTGCTAAATAATAAACTCTGGCTCTCTCCCCATATAATAAATCATTCAAGCATTTTTTTTGCCCAGTTTAGCGCATTGTAATAAATTATTAAATCCAGCTCTGTGTCCACTCTTTTATTATATTGTAAAATATCATTCAGACGCTGCACTGCCGCTGTACATACCAGGAATTAATTCTAACACTGCGCTATTATTATATGTTGCCATAAATCATTCTAGGACGTTTGCTGGTTTAGACTATTAAATAATGAGTTCTAGCGCTGCTCCATGTTATTAAATTCTGATAGATAGTCAGGACACATTGTTAGTATAATATATAGTATGAAACCTAGAATGAGGAGTGCTGGTACCCTGCTCTTAGTAATTACAACGAGAATGGATCAGAATTTCATTAGGACTATGTAACAAATAATTCACTGCAATGTCTTATTACGTTCCAATAAACACTAAGGAAAATTCTACTTTTTTCGTTGCAGTGCAATGAATGCTGCGATATATCGATTCATGATATTATACGACTAATAATTATTAATATGACATGATAATAATACAATCGTTCTGGAAGAATACCTAATCCTTACACTGTAACAATGTACACATAAGAGACGTGGTGGAGAAAATGATTTATTAAAGTACCATTATAGACACCCAGACCACTTCAGCTCAATGAAGTTGTCTGGGTGCCCGATCCATCTAGGATTAACCCTGCAGCTGTAAACAGAGCAGTTTCAGAGAAACTGCAATGTTTACTTTAGGGTTAATTCAGCCTCTAGTGGCTGTCTCATTGACAGCCGCTAGAGGCGCTTCTGCGCTTCTCACTGTGATTTTCACAGTGAGAAGATGCCAGCGTCCATAGGAAAGCATTGAGAATGCTTTCCTATGGACTGGCTGAATGCGCACGCTGTTCTTGCCGCGCATTCGCATTCAGCTGATGACATCAGAAGAGGGCGGGAGCCCGGCGCTGGAGAAAGGTAAGTGTTTAACCCCCTTCAGCCCCTCAGGGCACTATAGTGCCAGGAAAACAAGTTTTTTTTTCCTGGCACTATAGTGGTCCTTTAAATGTAGGAGATGTGGGCACAATATGTGTGATAAATGTACTTATTTGTTTGTCATAAAATGTTGTTCTGTTTAGAATATGTCTCCATATGCAGAACCCAATCAGATGACTACTTTAATGGGCACTCTAATTTTAGAAATAGAAACTTGCATTTCTAACGTTAGAGTGATGTTGGGGCTTTATATTTATGTACCCCTAAAATAGTTTAATACCAAGTTTTACTCACCTTATATCCCCTGCCACACAGGTTTTGCCCTTGCTGCCTTTCTGCCCTGGCTGAGATCATAAGTAATCTCAGCCAATTCATTGTTTCTCCATAAGGAATCATTGGGGGGCTACTACACAGGTGCGGACGTTGCCGTGCTGCGTTAGTCAGCATATTCTGATATGGGAGGCATTTGGCATCTTCACTGTAACGGATCGCCTGGCACCCCGACTGGGTACCTCCATTGAAGGATGCTCCTAGCGCTTCCTGAGGAGTCCAAGCACTCTGGCAGACACCACAATCACCGAACCGGAGAAACAAATAAATTCTCCAAAGCATGCTGTAGACAGTTGAATAGGAACCATACGAATAGGTTTACTCTCCTAGCAGTCAAACTGGAACAGCATACAATAAATCCTTCCCCCAATAATGAGACGACACTTCACTTTGAGGGTTAAAACAGGAACTCAAGTGCTGGCACACCCAGCCTGGTTTTTATTACAATCCACAAAACATAGTACTGCCCACAGGGTTTTGCAGAACCACCAATAAATACATTACAACACATACAATGCAAGTACAGCAGCCAATCAGACACAATGGGAAAATAGAAACACACCCAGCATATTCCTCCCCTCTGCTTAGGAGATAATTGAGTCAATTACTGTATCTACTCAATTATCTCCAAGCTGAAAAGTTACTTTTTGTACATTTTTATAACTTTGTGAGTTAACATCGCACATACATAAAACTTATATTATTTTAACCAGTATAACTTGGGGACAAACATATCCAAAATTCACTTGAATAGGTTCAGGGGTTTAACGGTTAGGTCGAAGTCCTTTGTTTTTACTTGCAAGCATGATTTTTCCTGGCAAACCAGTTCCCACTGGTTTGGCAGTGTCCCTGGGACAACACCCTGCTAGAGAACAATGGATCCGGGGGAGGGGAAGAGGAAGTGTCCAAAAAGTTTCAGTAAGTCCATTCACTGTGCTTAAAGAGCCAGTAGCCGCACAATAAAATACAATATGCCCAAATATTGCATTCAAAAGTACAACTTTACCAGGGGCCATAGTCAGCAGGAAGGAGGCGGGCAGCCAGGCCTCTCCAATGCCAGGTGGCGAGGCGGGTTCCGCCACATTTCTCCCCTTTCCCATTGAGACTATCCAGACTCCAGACCTTCAATCGGTCTGGGGCTCTGATAGTCGGTCGGCCTTTCTCCCCCAGTGTAGCTGTCCCGGTGTTCTCCTGCCACATGTGTCCAGTTGGAAATCCATAGTCTGGTGGAAAGGTAACCAGGGTGCTCTCTCTCCTGGTTGGACAAAGCTGTTGCTGGGGAGAAGGGGTAACAGGCTCCTCTCCCTGCGACTACCTCTCTTGTAGTAGGGGAAAACAAACTGCCTTCTCTTCCAATACATTGTCCTGTTGCTGGGGGCCAGGACAGACTGTCCATATCTCCAGTGGTGCAGGTGCAGAGACTACGGTCCCTTCTGCACTGTTGTGGGGCTTACTGTCTCCCCTTGGTGGGCTAGGCTGCCGCTGGGGAGGGGAAACGAGACTCTCCCCACCCGGTAAAATATTCTGTCGCTGGGGAGCAGGACTGACCATCCGTACTCCCTGTAGATTGGGCGCAGAGACCACGGTCCCATCTGCGCTGGTGAGGGGCTTCGTGTCTCCCCTTGGTGGTTTATGCTGCCGCTGGGGAGAGGAGGTAACAAACTCCTCTCCCTTACACACTTCCAGCCGCTGGGGAGCAGGGCTGACCCTCCGTACTCCCTGTAGCTTGGGCGCAGAGACCACGGTCCCATCTGCGCTGGTGAGGGGCTTAGTGTCTCCCCTTGGTGGGCTAGGCTGCCGCTGGGGAGAGGGGGTAACAAACTCCTCTCCCTTACACACTTCCAGCCGCTGGGGAGCAGGGCTGACCCTCCGTACTCCCTGTAGCTTGGGCGCAGAGACCACGGTCCCATCTGCGCTGGTGAGGGGCTTAGTGTTTCCCCTTGGTGGGCTAGGCTGCCGCTGGGGAGGGGGAAAGACACTCTCCCCTCCCGGTAAAATATTCTGCCGCTGGGGAGCAGGACTGATCCTCCGTACTCCCTGTAGCTTGGGCGCAGAGACCACGGTCCCATCTGCGCTGGTGAGGGGTTTAGTGTCTCCCCTTGGTGGGCTATGCTTCTGCTGGGGAGAGGGGGTAACAAGCTCCTCTCCCTGAACCATAGACTGCCGCTGGGGAGAGGGGGTAACAAGCTCCTCTCCCTGACGCTCTCTCTCTTTCGTCCGCTGGAATTCTCGGTCCAGCCTTGTGTTTCGCTCGGCCATGACCTGGTTCCAGATCACCCGGCGTGTCTCCATGGGTACATCATCCCCATACTGGGCCACTCGCTGCCTTATTTCGGCCAGCCAATTATCTCCAGACCCTTCCATACTGGTCTGCTGGTGAAGAGGGGGACCATCTGTCTCCCCTTTCAATATATTGTCCTGCTGCTGGGGAGGAAGGACGGCACCTTCTGCTCCCTGGGGTACACACTGCCGCTGGGGAGGAAGAACGGCACATTCAGCTCCCTGGGGTACACACTGCCACTGGGGAGGAAGGACGACACCTTCTGCTCCCTGGGATACACACTGCTGTTGGGGATCTGGGCCGACTGCCCAGCATCCCTGTAGGGCCGGTAGAGAGACAGCCGTCCCATCTCTACCTGCCATCGGTGGGTCTTCCCAGGACCAGTCTATGAGGTCCCCTACTTCTGCAACTGGTAGTGAAGCAGTGGGGATCTCGGCTGCGTTTTCCCAGCTGTAGGTTGGCAGGTCTGGGTCCGCCACCCAGTTTTCCTGTTCTGCGTCTATGCTCTGCGGCTGACATGAGTTCAGAAGTTCCACATAGTCCATCTCTAGCTGTCGTTCCATGGCAGCCAAACGGTTGAGGTCTTGTCCCAGTCCCATAGATCTCGGGCCCTGTACCATCTCACCCCGGTAATAAAAGATAGCCCAGTACCGTGACTCTGCTGGACTGCCAAAGTCGACGTCTTCTGCTAAGGCCTTCCACAACAGGCCAGGGCTAGTGTAGTTCTCCCCCTCCGGCTGGATGCCCTTTGCCCTCCACGTCTCTGGCTGGACAGTGCACCACCACAGTGCCCGGTATGAGGCGTCAAGGCTCAGTTCCCTTTCCACGAGGTACTCAAGTTGTCTGACCTGCTGCCCTCCGGGTTGGTCTCCCAGAAGCGGCATCCGCCAGGCCATTTGTTCCTCCAACCGGTATGCGACACCAGGAAGGCGCTGCTGCCGTTGATACTGGACTTCCTCCAGGGCATCGTACCATAGTTCTTGCCGGGCAATATCTCTCCATTCCAATTCACTCTCTTCCTCAGGTGTGCGTGTTGCCCAAGGATCCACGAACCCCATTTTCCCAAATCTTTATGTAGACAGGGAAGCTGTATAAACACTAGCGTCGCCTTCAATTTGTAAATCCAAACGAACTGTGTCTCTGAGCTGCTTTACCTCGCACTAGGACGCCATCCCACCGCTTGCCACCAATGTAACGGATCGCCTGGCACCCCGACTGGGTACCTCCGTTGAAGGATGCTCCTAGCGCTTCCTGAGGACTCCAAGCACTCTGGCAGACACCACAATCACCGAACCGGAGAAACAAATAAATTCTCCAAAGCATATGAATGCTGTAGACAGTTGAATAGGAACCATACGAATAGGTTTACTCTCCTAGCAGTCAAACTGGAACAGCATACAATAAATCCTTCCCCCAATAATGAGACGACACTTCACTTTGAGGGTTAAAACAGGAACTCAAGTGCTGGCACACCCAGCCTGGTTTTTATTACAATCCACAAAACATAGTACTGCCCACAGGGTTTTGCAGAACCACCAATAAACACATTACAACACATACAATGCAAGTACAGCAGCCAATCAGACACAATGGGAAAATAGAAACACACCCAGCATATTCCTCCCCTCTGCTTAGGAGATAATTGAGTCAATTACTGTATCTACTCAATTATCTCCAAGCTGAAAAGTTACTTTTTGTACATTTTTATAACTTTGTGAGTTAACATTGCACATACATAAAACATATTATTTTAACCAGTATAACTTGGGGACAAACATATCCAAAATTCACTTGAATAGGTTCAGGGGTTTAACGGTTAGGTCGAAGTCCTTTGTTTTTACTTGCAAGCATGATTTTTCCTGGCAAACCAGTTCCCACTGGTTTGGCAGTGTCCCTGGGACAACACCCTGCTAGAGAACAATGGATCCGGGGGAGGGGAAGAGGAAGTGTCCAAAAAGTTTCAGTAAGTCCATTCACTGTGCTTAAAGAGCCAGTAGCTGCACAATAAAATACAATATGCCCAAATATTGCATTCAAAAGTACAACTTTATCAGGGGCCATAGTCAGCAGGAAGGAGGCGGGCAGCCAGGCCTCTCCAATGCCAGGTGGCGAGGCGGGTTCCGCCACATTCACACACAGTAAAAGGCAGCAAATGTCAATATCACAATGATTGCAAGACCAGAACAGTGGCTGTCTGAGGTCTTGAGGACCACTAGTGAGTCACTAGAGTGACTGATTGATTGATGGTCTGCGTGGCAGCCACTCTTGTAGCTCAATATGAACACTTTTTTTTTTCATATAATTCAGTGTTTAAAATTATGAGGCTGCAGGGACAGACTCATGCACCAGCACCACTACATTAAGTGACTCTGGTATTGAGAATGTCCTATTAAGGGATAATTCCTATATATCTTGATTATGTCTCTTTGCCGTTGGTAGAATATATCCTTTAATTGATTAAATATGTGTGATGATTGCCTATCATGCATGCAATGACACAACTAACATACATTTGTTTGAGCCCCTACCCCTGAGGACACATGCCCATCGGGTGGCCCTAAATGCATGGGCCCTCGGATGGACCCCCTCGGCGTGCGGACCTCAGAGCAGCCAGTTTATATGTATGTATGCTAGTTACGCCACTGCATGCATGTATGCTAGTGTTTGATAACATGTAAGTGATCAATTTCACAGGTATGATTGATGATAATTCACATTTATGCATAAAAAAATTGCATATGGGCTTTGGTGCTTGAGTGTACTTAATTATGGAATTACTGTATTTTCTGTAGGATGTACAAAGAATTTTTTAAGTTATCTGTTTCTCTTAACACTGAGGCAGATTTTCATTTTGTTGAGATAGTGTCAGCCAGTAAAATCTAGCTTCTACCATGCAAACGACTCACACGCTGTAACAGCTTTTATTATATATGAAAGACAATCCCCCAATAAATGTCATCCATAGTTGAACAAAGTTGATATGCCGAAGGTGTAACTTCTTCAATAGCAGTAATCTAAGTGAGGCCGGGCCACGAACACTTTGGTTTGCAATCATATCTCTGGAAAACTTTGACTCAGAACCAAAATGCTATTTTGGATAAATACCGCAATCAGCAGAGCTGCGGCTAAAATATCCAACCCGTGGCCTTAGCTGCGTTGGTGAATTTTCCACATCTGCTATTTTACCTTTTTTTGTTTTAGGCAAAATTTCGTCATTTATATTGTACTTTGCTACAATTCGTTTAGCGACTGACTCTGTCTTCATTTTAACAGGGAACATCCTAGACATCTGACGTCAAGCCATGCCACTTAAGATGTTTGTGTAATACTTTTCCCATAATGCTCAGTTAGCCTAAATATTGGCTATGCATCATGGGAAGTGTAGTTCACACTCATCTGGAGTTCCGTAGTTACTTATCACTCCTCTGATGGTACATTAATGTCGTCCTTGTTTGTACTTTTTATTATACCCTCCTCTAATTTGTTTCCTTAAAGCAGTTCTTTACATTTTAGGCTCTGCATTCTTTAAAGATAAGGCTATATCTGTGATAAGTATTTATTAGGCGCGCACATTGATAGAATGCGTTATACGGACTGTCGGATGGTTCCATGTATCACCTGCCCTTTCAATAAATGTATTGTCTTGTTTATCCGTTGACGTTCTACTCTGTCTATCCATAAAGTGCAATATATCAGAGTATCAAAATATGCCTGACTTGTGAATCAAGCTATAGATTACAACAGCCTTGTTTTCTGGTACAAAGGGATTTAACTCATAAAATGCTGGCTAGCAAGATCTAATGTTCTTTATTCCCGCTTGCAATAAGAAAAAGCTTGGAGGTAACCTGATTTAGGCATGGCTGTTCTGTTGCATGTATATGATGCTTCTCACTCCGCAGAAGTGTTTATTACAGCTTATTTTCTTGTTTCAGATCCCGGTTTGCAGCTTTTCAGTTAGATTGCCAGCCCTCGCTACAGTCTGTTACAGGATGTGCCCAGGAAAATTACGCTGCCTGCCTTCTGGCGTACACTGGAATTATAGGTACTGTGCAATGCTGGTGTTATGCCCAGCAGGCTTTGGAGATTTGAAAAGAAAAATAAGCAAACATGTAATCTATTCAATACCCATCTTGCCAATTTTACAGCCTTTTTAAAATTGATTCTCATCCATTTTATGTCTAAGGGTTAAATACGCTATTTGCATAATTCATATGAATAAAATTAAGGGGGAAAAAAACATCAACTGTTTTATTTTAACTATATAACAAGATTTAGACAGGACGGCAGGGTGTAATAAATCATTAACTAAATACTGCCTTAAAGGAACATGAAACCCATTCCCCTGCCTTTGTAAAGTACACGTGATATGGGAAATGGTTGTGGTGTTCTGACCGATCTTTATAGATTCTAATTGATTTCCCAGGAAGATGATTGGTAGACAGGTCATTCCTGTGATGCCAATACCCGAAACTGGTACAGGAGAAAATAAGGGGCTATAGATTGCTGATCTCTAAATAATACATAGTATGTTGAAACTAATGGACGATTCATTTTTCATGAGGTTTTACTACACTATGATATATCTCACTAAGGGATTTTCCCTAAACCCGGAAAAGTGTAGAATTTATCAGGAAAATAAAATTTTCTGGCAAAAATAAGAAAATCTGGAAAACTTATTCTACTCATTTCATTTTCCGTGTTTACTACATTGGCCTAAAAACTTCAATTTTCATGTCAATCATCCACAAACCTATTGCTATAGCTTAATTCTATATATTGTTAGTTTGTGATATTTCGAAGCGGTACTCTATCACACCATAATGTAGTCAGACAATGTCGCTATAGGTTAAAGAAGGGAGAAATACAGGGTTATTCATTGAATATGGATTGACGGGAACTCAAAGTGCATTCAAAGTGAATTTCGTATTTTCTGCCGAAATTGCTCAACTAAAACAAAGTTGACTAGGAAATTTTTTTCCCAATTCATCTCTTTTGACTTAAAAATCGAAACTGACTGATTTTAGTTTGAATTGCTCTCAAGTCACAATTTAGCTCACAACCCTGTTAGTATTAACTGCAGCCGTAGCTCAACACACCTGCAGGTGAGGGTTTGTACTTTCACCACGTATTTCAGGGACTGCTATGCTCGGCAGATAGTTGTGATGCTCACCTGTCTTAATGGTCACAAGCATCTGGTGAGCCAAGCCTGATCTATTTTGATGCAAATCGTCTCCTAGTTTCGTTCAAATTTGGAACCAGAAAACCTGCAGCCAGACGTAGATCTGCACGAGGTTTCTATGTGCCATATCAGTGCTGTGTGCTAGGAAATATTTATTGCATATGACAGCTCTGTATTAAGATGTGTTCGGTGCTATTTAATTCACCAGTAAATGTTCTGTGACTGTCTCCATACTGACAACAGGAAGAAATCATTCAGCGTTATGCAAGTGAAGTTTCATTTTAATTAAATCCTTTTTTTTAAACCATATTTATCTGCCACAACTAGAGCATGCTGTAATATTCATTAGCTCGCCCCTGGGAGGTAATGCGGTGGCAAAGTAACGTGTAAAACAGCTGTTTATTTTATATTTCCAACTAATTGTTTACTGGAAGAAGAAAAATGAAAGGTAAATATAGGATTTAGGTTGTGACACACTGATAGGCAGTTAGTGACCCACGACTATTTAGCTAGCCGTAAACTCCAAATCCCATGATCCTTCACCAGAGGTTGCTGTCCAAATGTTTTTGTACTGCATTTCTACATTACAGTACCATATTTTCCATTATCCAACAAGAAAACGTATGCGTTGATGGTTGTCAGGACATAACAGTTTGCGTTTAGAGGTGAAATGGAATGATATGGTACTTTATTAGAGTTTATACTTCTTCATATAATTACATTTGACCTATTATTGTAATCATTATTCTCGGCTGTCAAAGTGTGCTAAAATAAATAAAAAATTTTTATAATGTATCAATATATGAAACTAGTCTGAAAATGACACAGTCAGAACATTATTTATAATGAATGTATAAATCATACATTAATTATAATAGAACAAAATTCACCCAATTTATTTTAAAAAATGTTTAATTATTTATAAAGCACCAACAAAGTCTGCAGCGCTGTACAATGGGTGGACTAACAGACACGTATTTATAACCAGACATGTTGGATGTACAGGAACAGTGGGGTTGAGGTCCCTGCTCAATGAGCTTACATGCTAGAGGGAGTGGGGGAAATGGCAGACCTAGAGCTTTTGGCACCCAGGGTGGATCCTGAGTTTGGCACTTCCCCCGTCCCCAATTCAAATGTAAAAAAACCCTTTCTTCAAAACACCTGCCCACTCCCTCTTCTACAAATCCCCTGCCCTCCTCCACATAGACCCAGTTCCCCTCTGTCTATAAAAAAAACCCTGCCCAGTCCCCCCTCTACAAAAACCACTGCCCAGTCCCCCCTCTACAAAAACTCCTGCCCCATTCACAAAAAACCCTGCCCATCTCTACAAGATTCCTGCCCACCCCCTCTACAAAGACCCCTGCCCATCCCACTCTACAAAATCCCTGCCCACCCCCTGTAGAAATACCCCTGCCCACCCCCTCTACAATACTAGCAAGCAGTCACCCTGCTCCTTCACCTGCTTGCTGCTCCCTGCTGATCCGGGCTCCAGACTCTCCCTCCGCGGCGCCGCCCACACAGAGTGTCAGAGTGTGCACATCCGCATTCCTCCTCCTGCTGCCCAGTCACAGCTCTCGCTAAGACAGTAGATGGCACCCCCAGAATGAGTGGTACCTGGAGCAGACCGCCCCCTAAGCCCTCCTATTAGTACACCACTTAGTGGGTTATATGCAAAAAAAGACAAACATTAACCACACTCCAATCACGTGTAGATCCAAGTGCTAAACTGGACCACGGGCCAGCATGAGCCCCAGGGAGTAGATATCAGTGGTAGAAAGATGATCCAAGCACTCCAAGTATCTTCAATTGTATTTATTAGGATAAGTGAGACCCCATAATGCTATGACCCCTGAAACCTTGCAGAGTCTTACTTATCCTAATGAATACAATTGAAGATACTTGGAGCCCCTGCATCCTCTTTCTACCACTGAGTGGGGTATAGTCACTCAATAGGTAAGGGCACGGTAATAAAGTAGGTTGCTAGATTAGTATCCACTGAGTTCACTGAGGGCTTAGTTTTTTGGGTATTTTTTATAACAGTTGTGAGAGAGGAATCAAGGTGCTGGGAGGGAAAGCTATTAACAGTTCATTTGATACGCTTTCCTGAAGAAGGGAGTTTTCAATGATTTTTTTGAAGGAGTGGAGACTTGCATAGCTTCTATTTGGTCAAGAGAGTGCATCGATGTTTTAGTTAATCTCATTGCAGACTGCCATTGGGCTTGTTTAATAGTGCGTTTAATTATTTTCCCCATTTCACCATATAAGGTAGTTTGGAGGGTCTACCCACCTCTATCAAATTTCTGTAGCATAGTGACAAAAGTCTTGTCTGTTTCACTTTTCCCAAACAGTGTTTCCCAAAGACACTTATTTCCTCCTCTTTTATCCCCTTGATCTTTCTATGCGTAATGATATGTTTTACCCTCAAATAGGTAAAAATTTCTCTACTATCAAGTCCAACTGTAGATCAGAAAAATGCTGCATACCTTTATGATCATTTGGAACACTTGTTTGATGCCCTTCATTTTCCAATTACCTAAAAATAGATCATCTGAGCAATATGAAAGGCTCCCTAGTGGAGCATTCATCATGAATGTTTCTAATTTCACCACTCTTGGTACCCATTCTCTCCACATTTGTATGGAGAGGTTAGTTGTAGCTAACGGATTGAGCCTCCTAGATTGTTCCTGAGGCTTCACCCATAAGGAATCCAACATCTGATAGGAATTCAATGTCCTGCTCTATTTTATACCATAAAGGGATTTCCCTTTGTCTTAATAAGCCAGCCGTTTGTGCCAAGATTGATGCCACATAATATTTATAAATATTGGGAACACCCAATCCACCCTCTGTCGTCCCATAGCACATTGTGGTAAATTAAACCCTTTGTGGGTTTTTTCCCTAATATGGGCATTGATTAACCTTTGAAATCTAGTTAAGATTAGTTTTGGGATTAACATAGGTATGGTGCAAAATAAAAAAATAAATATGGAGAAGGACGTTGTCTGCAAATAAAACAATTTTTTGAGAACCGATTTGAGTTGCAAGGCCTTTTATTTCCTGTAATTTCTTTATGCATTGGATGAAGGGTTCTAAAGCTAAGATAAAAATCAAAGGCGAGACGGGACACCTCTGCCGCGAACCATTAGTGATGGAAAACCTCCGTGAGACAAAACCCTGTAAGGACTATTCTCGCAGTCGGGGACAAATAGTAAAATACAAAGAAACAAGTCCTGCGCTCAAACTCCCATTACTCCTGGGTAGCAGGAGTAATAGTACACATCAGCCAAAATACATATAGTAAAAACCAAAGAAAAAAAGTTACCTGTGCTCTTTCCACATCCCTATGTACTTTTAAACAAATGGAGGTTTTTAGTTACCACCAATGGCCATGAGAGGGTATTCCCACCTGCCACGTCAAGGCAGACCTCTTAGGTGGGTCCTACACTGACCTTGCTTCCTTGAGCTTCTGGCAAAAATATGAACCCGGTGTTAATGCCCATTGGCTCTCCCTTATTTGGAAGCTAGATTTATGTATGTAGCTGTGGTAGAATCAGATGGATATATAATCAATAGCCATTGAAGATTATAATAAATCGCCAGGTGAATTAGACTTCATCATTGAGCTGACATCATTTGCATTCAATTCGTATCCTTAATTTAACAGAATAAACCTCAAATTACTCTTAAATACATTTCATTTGAAAGCAACTCAATGAATGTTCTTTTTTTGTAGGACCACATCCATTGGATTAGAGAGTTTGAAAATAAACAGGGACAACAGAATGGAGAAATAGATGGACATTCAATATTTTTTTTGTAAATTTTACCACAATTGGAGAAGTCATTCATTTTTTTTTAATGCCGTGAGGTATTGTAATAAGTATTTGTGATGTGCAGCTATTAATAACACAAAAAAAGTACTAAAATAGCAATTCTGCTCTGATAGGATAAGACACGTCCCATTATTTATCTTACTATCATTTATATAGCGCCACCATATTATATTTGGGTAACAACATGTGGTTTCTTGACAGAGGCAAGAGACCAAGACAGCCTGATCAAATGAGCTAACAATCTAAGAGATATGCTAACATAAACATTATGGGTTTTGAAACTTAAAAAGCTTAGAGAGGACATTCTTTATCGTTGGAAAATGTTGACATCAGGATGGAGCATGGCACTTGGAACAAGCAGTGGAATCTTCTGGATGACAGATAGGATCTATAAAGCGTTTCTTTGTAATCACAAGAGACTAAGAGCCTTTGTCTAGCAGATACTGAACTGACAATATCTCATAAATTAAAGCCTGGAATGTGAAGTAGCAATCTATTCCGATGGCTGCATTGTCTGCCCGGTTTGTTTGTCTAAATACCTTGTGTATGATAGCCATCAAGGACAAAACCGTGCCAATATAATCTAACACACTGTAATAATGACTATAGCTCAAGCTACATAACTGCTTATTTATCTCACTAAATACTATACAATACCAACTTATCTCCAAAGCTTTATTTAGTTATTATGTTTTGATTTTAGGTTTGAAAATATATACCTTGTGTATGCCAGTTTTGTTTATTTTTTCCTCCATATTGATAATGACGTGTTAGCACCATTGCTCATTATTGATAAACATTAATATTATATAAAAATGATTATTATTATTATTAATGTCTGAATTAAACATATTTTATTTTTTGAAAATAGCTCAACACTGAAACATATCGATGTATGTATAGAACCTGTGTACTGCCTCCTGCTAAAAAGCAGCATGTGTGGAACTATATCACTTTTATTTCCTTTCTTTAGGGTTATAATACTGGTTGACATATATTTGATCATACCTGTTTTGGTATAAAATGTAGGGTACTATGTGTAATGTCCACTACTTGTTAGGATTTCTACATTAACCCCAAAAAGAGATCTAGGGTTACCAACTCTTACACTTTTCCAATGTTCTCATGATAAATTATTACTGTCGTAATGACAACTATGGTGGAATACCTACTATCGTTTTCTGTAGAAAGAAAAAGCTTTTTTTATTTGAGTTGCATTCAAGATATGATGAATCTCAATTTTGAACTGGATATTTGCACCTTTAGCACCTTTTTAATAAACTTTGTGCACAATTAAATAACCGAGCTGAGTCAAGCTGGTAAACTTGGAAGTTTGGTCAAACAGGACTCAACCTAAAGTAAATCTGTCAATATCAGACTTATTCGCTGAATAGGTCAAGAGGCACCCTAAGCTTGTCGTAAAAGATTAGGTTGTCTAGAGTCTTTCCAAGCCATTATCTGGTGAAATATGAAATCTATCATCTCTTTCCTGCTCAGAGGGACCACCCATCTTGGTTGCACTGAAAGTGCATAATTAAAAGTTCCACATAATCATTCTCACTTCTGCCAGCTTCAGTGGCATTGAATGTCTGAGAATACCACCCAATGTTTTCAACCAATCAGTGCCATTCAGATTGGATAAAATTGACACTAAACATAAAATACCGTTAATTTTGCCTTATCAGTGTGGTTGCGTTGGGGATGGTCCTATGGTGGTGCCCTAGTTAACATGAAATCATTTTTAAACGGTGTGATATTAAACTCTACAGTGAGCTGTAATGATTTAGTTGTTCAGACTTGGGTATAACTTGGGTTTTACCATTCAAATTTCAGGTTCTTAATGAATACACTCTTTTGTGCCATATAGTAATTGTTATGGACCACTTATGGAAATCCAGTCCTGTGGGTAGCCTATGCAATCAGCTAATAATGGAAGTTGTCATCTACATTGTTATTGTTAGATGTTATATGTTTATTATCTAATGCCAGAAACAATAAATTACATAGTAATTATTACTTGTAAATGTGAGCTGTGATAATCTTATCAGCATTTTTGTGGTTTTCTTATGTCTTTGTTGCTGTTACTCTTCAGGCAGTGCGATTACTCCAAACTATGTGGATAACTCATCTTCCAGTGTGTCCCCCTGGTGTACGTGTAATACAAGTGGAAATCGCCAAGAGGAATGTGAAAACTTCTTACATCTCTTCACAGATAACATCTGTCTCCGTGAGTATATTACACTTGTTGGGTGTTGAGGTACTTCACAGTGCAACTCAGCACTCCATTAGGATATAGAAATGTTGCCAAGGAGTAGGCTCTGAACACAGCAATGTCCATCCAATACAGATCAAGGCTTTTGTAGAGCACAGAGATATGGCATATTAAATAACATGGATTATCACATTTCGAACACATTGCGCCATGTAATTAGCACATTCTTTTTAATGCAATCTATAGATCAGGCCTTGCTAGCTTCCAGAATCTAGCTTGAGTCCAAAGCAAAACTCAATGACCCCCTTTCCAGGACATTGCTCTAGGAGCCATATTACCGCCTCTCCAACCTTGTCAAACGTTGCCAACTTGCCAAACCATGTGAGCCAGGAGGTCAATTAACCCCTTAAGTACCAAACTTATGGAATAAAAGGAAATCATGACATTTCACACATGTCATGTGTCCTTAAGGGTTTTAAAAAAAAAGACCAAAACAGTGACACAGTTATGAAACGATAAGCGGCTCCACATTCTGTGTGGTTCTGAGATCTTTTGGTTTGCTCGGCCCTTTCTGGTGTTTATTATAACTTTGTGTTAATTAACACGGCTGTTTTGGACGCATTGCCTTTTGGATACGTTTTTGCTTTGGGGAGTTTTCTCTGCATGGAGGGGTAGTCGACAATGTTGCAATAAGCTGTTTGGAGAGTGAGAGTATAAACAACCCCTGAATTCCAAAAGATCTATTTTGGTAGTGTAGGATTTATAAAAAAAATTTTTACATTCTGGATTTTGATAATGATATTTTGTATTAATTCGGAAACTATAATATGCTGCATTGCTAGCTATTCAATGCAATCCTGCCTAGTCGCAAAATCTAATCAATGGAGTAGAGGAACAGTGCAGCCTCTATGCCGAGCTTTCCCTCCTGACTTCCTCTTGGGGAGGACCGGTCCCACTTCCTTTACAGCTGAAGAAGCATTATATCAGTGGCATTTTTTTTTATATCAAGAGGCTCTTTTGAAAATCAGTTGCCTGTTGTAAAAAAAACACCAGTAGAGATTCAATGCTAAAGAACTCCTCACCTAGGGCTTTAGCCCCATAGGACCTCCAAGCCAAGACCTCTGGTATAGATAAGGAATTTAGAAAAACAAAAAGTATCCAATCCAGTATAACAAATATACTCACATGTGAATTTGCTGCCATTCCAAGACACTCCCGCACAGATAATCAACCTCAAGCACTACCTTCACCAGTAAGAAGGTTACAAGCAGAACTATAACTCCAAAAATGTTCGCTGTAGTAACTGATGACATGAATAGCTATGTTTATTGGAGAACGAAGGATCATAAATGGTGGACTTGCATAGCTGTAACATCACATACCTCTCTTCGGCAACCAACAAGAAGGGAATAATTTAAAACGTGGCATGTGGGGCTGAGGATGCAGATTTAAAATACAGTATTTATAGGATGCATTTATTTTTTGTTGCAAAAATGTATACACCATGACTTTATCTTTCTCTCATGTTTTATTTCTCAGCACACACAATAAATTATTAAAATAAAAAAGGTCTTGATGTAACAATGTCAAACCCAAACTCTTCTTTTTCATAGAAATGCAGAGGAGAACAGAGAGTAAAACGTTTTGTAAAAGTGACATAGTAACCACGGCAACCAATGGAAAAAGCGGTAATATTCCATTGGTTTCCATGGTGATTACTCTACATTGACACGTTTAGACACACTTTCCTTTTAAAGAGATGCTACCGGCACCATAGCAATTACAGTCCGCTGTAGTGGTTATGGTGCCAAGAGGGCCCAGGTACTGTCCCAGGATAAGGTTTTAAACCATTTTAATATGGTTTGTCAACTTACCTGGGTTCCACGATGTAGCTGTGGTCACCTCTGCCACATTTGATCTTCTACGGAAAGAGATGCGAGATTGTTCTAAGGAATAAAGCAGCACAATGAAGTACCGCATTCACTGGACCAATGAGCTCCGTCCTGTACCAGCAGTACTTTGTGGAGACAACCACCTTCTCCTACTGGTGGTTGGAGAATTCAGTTTAATACACTTTGTAAAATCTCCTTTACTGCCTCTAACTATCCCTGCCTCCAGGTCCCTTTATCCATTCTGCTGCAAAACAGTATCAGTCATCTATTGTCTTTTGCATACACTGTTTTATTTTATTTTTTTCACCTGCTGTTGCTCTTTTCACTGTAAAATTCAGAAAACAAAAGTTTGACCAGCCTGCAAGTTAGAAGGTAGAAGCTGTGCGGAAAGTGCAGGGCTCCAGAATGGAAAGATTAATGGTTTGCATTTACCTTTTTGATTCAATCATTGGCCTCTTTAATGGCAATGGCAATCAGGGCTGAGCAACCTTCATTCTGTGATGGAATCAAAACATCTGACCAGCCTTTTGCAAAACTGATTTTTCTGCAGGCTGGATAATGACTGTTAGGAACAGAACACAGCAGTTTTCTGCCATGCCCTCCAGCTAAAAGTATTGTTATTTTACATTGGTAAGAAATGTTTTGCACAAAAAGCTAAAATGTTTGTAACTTTTTTTTTTTTCGCATTGAGTTTTAGAGTAAGTAGCATCATTAATAATATGTACAGACATGATCAATAAACGTACCCTTTCATTTATTCTTTAGAAAATGCTATTCATGCTTTTGGGAATGGAACAAACTTGAATCCGGCTTTAAATCCATCTGTCACCTCTACAACACCAACGCACAAGGAGGAAATAAGCTTAAACAGTTCCATTCATCCTGTCGAGGAACTTGTCCCTGCTCAAGTTCAGCCCACCAAGGTAGGGTGACAACCAGACAACAGTTATATCGACTGGATTACTACTGAGCATTGGTATGCAACTAATTCTAAAATAACAAATGAAAAACTGATGCACTAAGAAATATACTTAATAGTGTAATAATATATATATATATATAATATATTTGTGTTAGGTGCTTATGATAGTACAGTGTGAAATACCATAAATAAATGTAGGATAATAAAAAGAGCAAGTCGGTTGTGGTGTGCCGGAACCAACGATGAGGTAGGCCTGAGAAAGAAGAGGGCCTACCCAGGGAAAGAAATTAGAAAATAAATGTTAAAATGTGGTGTGGTGGGAGGGTCATTCAACGCTGACCTTGAACGGTAAGTAGGCTAGGGGTAGCAAACCAGCACCTCCCACAAATCCAGGCAAATTGCCTTAATACTTGTGTTAGGTGCTTATGATAGTACAGTGTGAAATACCATAAATAAATGTAGGATAATAAAAAGAGCAAGACGCTTGTGGTGTGCCGGAACCGACGATGAGGTAGGCCTGAGAAAGAAGAGGGCAAAAATTAAGTAATCAAATTAATTACAGACAACCAATACAGATACATTTTATCAACCAGACATGTTTTTGAAAGCATCCCTTAATTCTTGTACTGGGTTCGGTATGTACCGTGAGTAAGCGGATGACTTCCAGCGCCCCAGTGTTTTGATAACATGAGTTGGGATGTTGACACTGGAGGCTGTGGACGCGGCTCCTATACGAAAGGAGTGCCCTGAGTATTTGGCTGCGTTGAGGCCCAGTTGTGTGAGCAAGGACCTGACGTAGGTCATGAAGGTTGTAGTGGTGAGTACTGCACCTTGTAGCTGTAGTAATGGTTGCGAGGGCAGTAAGTTATGATGCTGTATGTAGGCATCAAGAACCCTGACGGGACACCATCTGTTGTGCGTGGGATAGTACGGAATATTTACGGGTATGTGCTGGTTTTGGAGTGAGGTAAAGTCAGGATGTAATGATCCATATGTTTTGTCAAGTGGGAATAGAGGAGGAAAGGAGTAGTTTGGGTCGTGGAGGTTGTAGTGAATTCTCTAGGTCTTAGAAATCCATAGAAAGCTATGTATATTGCTGTTTTGATGATAGAATTTGTGTTGGTGTCAAACGGTTTTAAGTCAAGCAGGTTAGACAATGCTTTAAAGATATGGTTATCTATGGGTAGCCTCTGGGCTGTATGTGTGGATTCTGATTTCTGAATACCTCTGAGTATGGTCTTAATTTGGTGAGAGGCCATGAAACTGTTGTTATTTGGGTGTAAGATTAGCATGTGGTGTTGAATGCCAGTGAGATAGAGTTTGATGGTGTTATATGACATTTTAAGTTTAAGGTGGCAAAAGGAAGCAAACCCCAAAAAAGATGTCATAACAAATGGTTGCTTGATGTTATGTTCCAGAAGGAATCGTTTGAATAGTGTGAAAACCCTGTTGTATGTTTTGTGTGTATTGTTTGAAAGTGCCAATTGGGACAATGTCCTGCTATGCTGCATGATGGTGTCTAGTCCAGTATGAGATGTTGAAATGTTGGAGTGATGGTGGCTGTGGGCGCAGCTGACGGGAGTGCTTGATGAAATGCCTGAAATTTAAAGCGAGACAAATTGTCAGCAGCTGTGTTATATACACCTGGTACATGGAAACAACATAGGAAAAAATTATGATAAGCTGCCAACCAAGTGAGTTTCCTCAGAAATCTCATGATCGTAAGGGATTTGGAACGACCTTTGTTGATGATGTGACAGGTATATATATATATATATTTTTTTTAGTGCCCTTATTTTTTATTTATTATTTTCAGTGTGGTTTTTGTGGTGATGTAGCACACAGTTGGTTGCAACACAAAACGATACGCATGTTTTAGAGTTAAAAGTGTTTACAAATGATTTCATCTCATTTGTATCATTTACAGAGAAGAGGTCCAGGCACTCCAAAAGCTTCAGGCAAATGTATTGAAACATTAGGAACACTGCAACGTTTTGACCCAGAATCAGTTCTTTGTCAAGCTAGACATGTTGCAGTGTTCCTCATGTTCCAATATATTTGCCCGAAGCTATTGGAGTGCCTGGACCTCTTCTCTGTAAACTGGTATTTATCATTGTTGAGCTTGTGCTGGCCCATGGTCTAGTTCAGCACCCTTGGCTTATTGTTGATTAAGTTTGTTTCCTTTTTGTATATTGTAACCTATTTGTATTAAGTCACAATGCAACTAATTCTAGCTGAATACCTCCAAACTGTCATGAATTTAGAAGGACAGTCACTGTTTCGGACCACTGTTTCATCTTCTGAATTTGGTAGTCTGATGACCCAATTCTGATGATTCCAGAATGCTCAGCACAAGGGCAACATTTTAGATTTGCTTTACCAATATACACCCTATTTGGTACCACACCACTCGTCCATAGTCATGGTAAATATGTCTAATACAGTTTACAGGTTAAACTGTAGATACACATATTTAAAAATAAGAAATGTTTGTGAGAATCAATAAGGAAACTGCAAATTTAGCCTAAAATGGTTGGAAAAATATCTATGTGTAGTATTCTCCCAGTTTAGGATTTGCTGTTCGGTTTTCTACAATTCCCATTTTAATGGACTATCTCACATGAAAATTAGAAAAAACGCAGAATAAAAAGAATGCTAATTCGGGGATTAATGGTTACATTGACAATTCATGTGGAAACTTCATCTGCAAGAGAATGAGAGACTTGATCTTCTTAAGGGAAAAACCCAAAATGTAATTGATACATAGCCAAACCATATCAATAGGTTAGATTAAAGTGTCTATTTATGAAACAGTGAGATATGGTAAGTTTGATATGTTAGTTTATATTTTATATAGCCATGAATTAACACAATCATACTGTGAAAATCCCAGCATGCACTTGAGCTCCTCCCAATTGGTTGCTTATTCAGATTTTTTTTTTGATCTCTGACATGCAAATTGTAAGCCACAAAATAAAATGTAAAATAAAATAGATTGTTTTCTAACTTAACTGATTTAGTCTACATTTTGCGTGTCCATTCTTTTTTTTTTTCTTGCGTTTTCTGTCTTGGCTCTATTCAAAATGCAGTGTGCATTCATCAGAGACGGGCTGGTAAACTTTAGCCTGAAAAGCAAGTTTGGAAAAAAGTCTAAAAAAATTGTTTCAAGAAATTCAAATAAACAGACCTAGTTTTCTTAAACGGAGGAGCAGTAGAGAAAGGAATCTGAAGTACAGCATTTCATTAAGTCCAAAAAATATTTTTTCGTCAAACCATATAAAGCAAGTTAGTTATACTAATCCTGAGGAGCAATATCTGCCCCTCTACGAAATCCACCTTTGGTTCACATTGCATTGTTGGAGCTTCTCAAAACACAATTTATCCTTGTAAAATAGCTGTTCATTTAATTAAAGAATAAAAAGTAACATTTTCTTCTGTCCTTCCCTAGGTCACAAGACAGGAGCCTTTTTTGACAGGATCCGATCAAATCAAATCCGAGGTGTTCAACTCTATGGCTCCTACGTTCAGCGCCAGTTTGGCCAGCCTTGGATGCTCCATTATCTTTGCCATAGTCCTGTAGACTGTCATGTGAATGCATCAGAGTGTCTATGCTTTATTCTCGCAGACTGATTGCAAGAAGGAAAAGAAAAAAAATTTTAGTCTATTTTCTTTACTTTTAAAATTTTTTGTTAAATCATGGTAACCCTAATAATCTTTATTTTAGGCTCTTGTCCATTTGAATAATTTTTATTTTTATTGCATTAATCATTCATAAGTGTCTCTTCAAATCACAAACGTGGCTTTTGGAGACGTTACAAAAGGAAGCCACGTGACTTCAAGAAAAGTTTTATAGTTGTCTAGAAGACTGGCATCCTTCTTTTGCCATCGGTGCCTGATCGAGTTCTGTGGAGCTTTGGAGAAAGACAAAAGACAATGTATTGTACTGGGATGCAGAGCACAAGAATACAATTTATGGAAAAGTTTAATATCAAAATAATGACCAACCTTTGAGACAAAAAAAAACAAAAACATTTGACGTGATGTTGTTGAACCCAGTGGTATGTTAGAAAATGCAGACATAGCATATGGAGTCTAACCCTCTTTGCATTTTCTGAACTTGTCTTATTTTCTACAGTTCTGGGGGAAATAATGTAAATATCATATAAATGCCTCATATGTCATATGAAAGGTAGACTCGAGGAAGAAACATGGATTTTCC
The DNA here is from genome assembly GCA_933207985.1 of Pelobates cultripes. Classification (NCBI taxonomy): domain Eukaryota; kingdom Metazoa; phylum Chordata; class Amphibia; order Anura; family Pelobatidae; genus Pelobates; species Pelobates cultripes. The sequence continues at coordinate 25,402,311 of OW240917.1, forward strand.
CGAGATCGATTTATTTTGTGATTGTTTTCAAGATCAAAAGTGTTTGTGTACCTTTCGCATCACAGCGAGAGTTGACCTTTCCCTTGGTGGCCCTCGGTGACAAATTTCTACACAAATGCTTTGGATATATATATATACATATATGAAACAAAATTATGTTGAGTGAAGGAAAGTATTTTGACAATGGTTTCGTTGTACCTTTCCTTTCTTCTCTTTCTTTAAGCATACATGAAATGATTCCACATGAAATATAATTTTTAATCTTGGGATATTTTTCTTTTCTTTTTGACCGTAGTATTAAATTGTATTATACAACACCTGTGTCTGGCTGTGAAATATTTCTTTTTTTGGGGGGGGGGGAATTAGATGATAATGTTCTAAATGCCTGTTGCCATTCTTGCTGTTTGTTATTAGAATTTCAAGTCTCAACCAAGCTGATTACCCTCCTCTCCACCATTCTCTGCTAGCTATGTGCCATGAGATGTTGTCTAGAAAAGTTGTAGGAGTTAATTGTTGACAATGATATTATAAAACACAATATGATATCTACAAGCTTTGGTGATGATGGTAATTTTGCAATGTTAAATATTTATGGAGTCAATTTCAGCCAGCCTTACCAACAAAATATTTTAGTTATTAAGGCAAGTAAAACCCTACGTATCAAACTGTTGGAACTGTCTATAGAATGACCATAGATCAAGGCAAACAATGTATCCTGGGCTTTAATTCAGTTGGTGTATGTGGATAATGGGAGCTAGAACATGCCCATGAAAGACTATATGTGACTGGCTATATTACGTTTGCTAAATAGTTCTCTTGTTTGGTGAACCAGAAGTTGCATGAGATTGGTACTTGTTCTAACCAGATAAAAGTTTCCAACCGTGTTCAACTAGACGCTATGTAATAATCAGTCAACAGTGTATTATACTCTTTACAGATTGATTATCCCTTAAAAAGAGAGATTATATTTTACTGCTATAGAGAAAACAAACCATCCCAGAATCTCAGTCGTAGATCATAACATTCTACTGTACCTAGCATTATTTGGTTAAATAAAATATTTTCAGAATGTATTTCTGCAAAAGAAATATGCCGTCCAGAAATGGTTATGTTAGCAAGTGATCAGGTCAATAAGTAAGGAAAGTGACAAACGAGATTTATACAGCTGTAATTTCACCCAATTTGTTTCAGGTTGAATTATTTCAGAGGTGGATCAACAACAAAGAAAATATTTACATTCGTAACGTATGGAAACACTTCTCGTTTTACAGTATTTGGTTTTGTTTGCATCATTTAAACTGTCAGTCAAAAAGCTCATTTGTTCTCTGGGCTTCCAAGATACCGAATTGCAAGTTTTAGAAGCCAAGGGTTTTCTCTGATCCATAGAGAACTTTAGTGCAAGAGTGATAGAGCTATTTCATCATTAACACTTGTTAAACATTTCCAAAAGTGAGAGGTGTATTATGAAAAAGTGAAATTAGAGCATGTTAAAAGAAATGTACTGTTAAATTAAATCCTATTTATCTTAAATCAGATCAGACTTGTGACCTATTGAAAATAATGTCAACGTTTTTGTTCTTCTTTATTTGCAGCCTTTCAGCAACAAAGAGCACGATTAAACGGGAAAGGAGTACATTAGATAATGCAACACAATTTAATGTGCATTCTATAAGTCTACTCAATATTGGTTTAATAAAGGACTGGGTACCTCAATAAATTGGGTACTCAATGGCATAAAATAAAGACAAAAGTCAATAGTCCACCGCGCTTTATAACATAGGGAACATTACCAGTAACCTCTCTGTAATGTCTGGGGGTTGGAAGTGAGCGAACAAGAATTACTAGATGCACAGATTTAATTACTTCCTTGCTTGCTAATTGGTAGATAGAAGTGTATAATCATCACCTAACGCTTTGTATGTAGTTAGTGTGAGAGAAGTTTTACATACAGAAAGGGTGCTTAGACCACAATGTGTCTAATGTGTTGGGCCTAGACGGAGAGTTAACAGATTCAGGTATATGAGCTGGTTTCTACAAAGGCAGATTTTTAATTAAAAAACGATCTCTAGCAAAGCTCAGGGCTTGTCCCAGTGGAATTTCTAAGGGTGGGCTTTAGAGGCTGCACGCCCCAGGGCCCCTCTAGAGCCATCACCAGCTGTCTAATAATTGACCCTTCAGTTAGATCTATATTTTTAATAGTGCAGCAAAAATTTCGTCCCGTTTAGACCCACTCTGACCATCCTCTACAACTCCTCTCCTCCCACCTACTGACCCTCGGTTCTGCCTTCACTGTCATATTACCAGGGTATACTGTATTTACCTGCACACAGCAGCAGAAGAAGAAATGGGAAGAGGTGTGGAGATAGCAAAACTAAAAGGAGAAAAGGTGAGTACTTGCTCTTTCGCCATATTCATCTTTCTTTTTTTCTGTTTGTCAGTATTCGCCTCTAACCTCTAAGAGCCATGCGATCTCCTCTTTCTGACCAAGCCCCTTCTCCCATCCAGCCCAATAAACCATATTGTCATTAAACAGACCAAGCCTTCATTGCAGGGTTCTGACAACTGCAAGCTAAACCATCTGGTAAGAAGGAAAAAGGGCCAAGGAATACCAATGTTATATTTGCTCTATATTACACATCCATAGTTCTTCTTTCCATCCATTGTGTGCCATTATATGGGGTTAATTGGTTTGTAAATTATTTATAATGTCACAAACGCACCCTACTCCAAGAGTGTATGTGTCTTAGTTCTGGTGGTGAGAAGGGTTAAATTTCACTATTTGTGTGCACTAGACTGGAAATAATGATAAAAATCCCCCTTAACACCACCCACACTTTATTATAATAATATAAATATCACTATTTTTAATGTTGCCACCACCAAGACAATGTATAAACATGGTGCCTCCTTCCCCCAGGTACATAAGTAGAAAAGCCCACCAAATGCAATTTAGCACAATATTTATGCAATTGCAAAGCACTAATTAAATTGGTCTCTTCAGGTAACGTGATCCTTTATCAGACAAAGGCGGAATAAAGGAATATTTATTTTGAACAAAAATAGTCACAGTGCATACACAAATAGATGACAAACAAATTGTTTACACTAATAACAGATAAAAAGGAGAATTTAACCAGAAGTCCTAACTGCTTACTTGGGTTTTAAAAGTAACAGTTCTTCTAACCAGGGGGTCTCCGGCATAGAAAGATGGTGACTCATTTAAAATTAGATTTTGGCCCCAAGCAAGTACACAGGACATTTACATATAATTAGATATATACCCTCAGGATTCATAACAGGTTTCCAAGCCTGGCCCAGAGGTGGAGATAAGGTGTATATATAGAAACTATAAGGGACCACCCCATTGTATTCCAGACCAACATCAATCCAAATAGAAACATTTGGTTCTATCTCCTCTTTTGTGCTTGCCACAGAAATAAAAATTGCATCTATGAAAGTGTTAAAAATGTTCCATTCCATAGACATGTCTTATTTCTTACTTGTGACCTAATATAGCAATTTTTGCCATTTCATCTAAACGACTTATGTGGCGATACCTATATTTAGATTCTATTTAAAGGATTTTTAAAAAGAATTTATTTTATGTTTTTGCAGTGCATAAGCATACAAGCATGCTTGAGGTGCCCAAAAGCATTCCACAAGCTTACAAACATGTATAATAATGGAACAAATGCGAGAAGATGCACAATTTTTGGTAAATGACATAACATAGTCAGGCTATGCTTCCATAGTTAATCATATGTGAGAGTTAAAAATAGGTTATACTGAAGAAGTTCTAGCCCTGTTTAGCAGTCACAAGTGTACCTCTGCAGCCTGTGTTTCCATTTACTACCGCTATATTGAAACTAGAATATACAGTAAGCATAAGAAAAAAGAAAACTAAGAAGCATAAGGCATATAACAGATAAGCCATCAATATATATAAGGTAAAACAGATAGGAAGAAGAGACAGCGCTGGTTAACCAAACATCAGCAACCCTTTAAAGGGAATCCCTCCGAACCCTTTTAAAACAAGACAAATAAAAACAAATAATAAAAACAAGGGCTGCACCACAGTAAACAGTGTCCAATTTCAGTAAAATATAAGAGAAAGTCCAACCTAGGTATCCTCTCTGTCGTCTTAAAGTGCTGTGTACAGGGGCAAGGTCTTCCGACGTTATTATAGTTCCACTTTTATGAAAGAAAAAAGAAGAGGGACAACCAATAGTGTAATATGTATAGCTCAAAATAAAAACACTGGGTAAAATAATGGTAGAAACTCACATTTATAAGAGCTATATCCAGCTCTAGGGTAATTGCCATTGCCAGGTATTGTATTTTATTCCATTTGATAAAGTCTGTTGACGAAACGCGTTATGGAAATTTTATACTGTGTATTTATGAATTAAAGGATGTTTGGTCATTTGTTTGTACCAATTATCTTTTTTTATATACACATTATTTTTTACTATATCCTGGCTTTTTATTATCCTGTTTTTTATCCTGTTTTTATTACCCTGGTTTTATAACCCCTGTAAGTTTCCTGTACCCCAAGAAATCCTAGGTGGGGATCATCCCACCAACGCTGACATCAAAGAGCAGTAGGTCTGCTCTTCACTTGTAAGTACCATTTTAATTAATTACCACTGAGACTGTTAAACAGAGAGCACTATTGGCTGTCTCTTCTATCTCCTCTCTTTTGAGTATTGGACACCAGTGACGGAGAGGTACTCACCATATATCCCATAAGCGGGGATTATATCGCTGTACGCACTTTACCCTAGAACTGGATATAGCTCTTATAAATGTGAGTTCTCTACCATTATTTTACCCAGTGTTTTTATTTTGAGCTATACATATTGCACTATTGGTTGTCCCTCTTCTTTTTTCTTTCATAAAAGTGGAACTATAATAACGTCCGAAGACCTTGCCCCTGTACACAGCACTTTAAGACGACAGTGAGGATACCTAGGTTGGACTTTCTCTTATATTTTATTGAAATTGGACACTATTTACTGTGGCGCAGCCCTTGTTTTTATTTTTATATATATATATATATAAATATATATATATATATATTGGCAGGATGGTATATACTGGTGACAGACCACCACAAAGTCCATCCAGGATTGCTGCCGAGGTAGAAGAGTCCCTGTCAGCCAACACCCGCTAGTAGGAAGTGCACCGGACGCTCAGGATATTTATCTGGAGAGACAGGCGCAGTAGAGCAGTAGAGCAAAGAGCTGCTATGGTCAGTTGATATAACCAACTTACCATCCTCCGTCGTAGAGTTCGATGCTTCAGGGGCTTAACCTTCATGGCCTTTGGCCTGAGAGGGCTAGAACAAGAATTGGCTGGTGTTTTAGTAGGTGCTGCGCCCTTGGAAAGTCCCTCAAGCCTCCAATCGTATGCCTGTTTCATAAAGGGTGATGCTGTCGTTCTTGCTGCTAGTGCTTCCCAGAAGTGTTCGAATATTTTTTCCAACTGCCGCATATTGATTGGATTGATTGGTTTGTGTGTTTAAATGTAAGCATGTTTTTGTATGGAGTATGTTTGTGTGAATGTAGGGGTGTGTTTGTATGTGGAGATGGCATTTGAATGCAAGCATGCATTTATGTTTAGTGGTTTGTTTTTTTAATGCACAGGTGTGTTTATATATTATTTTGTTGTTTAAAAAAGAGGTGTGTTTGTATGTAGTGTTGAAGTTTGAATGCAGGTGTGTATTTGTGTGTAGTGTTGAAGTTTGAATGCTGAGATGTATGCACATGTACTCATGCACGATCACAAACACACACACACTGTGATACACATACACACACACACTGAAACACTTGAAGATACACATATATACACAATCATACAGATGCAGCTATACAGACACATTCACACACACTGACACACACCTACAGACACACAACCTTACACACATGCAGACACACGGACAACACAGATACACACACTGACAACATACAGACATACAGATATTTAATCTGACAAATGCAGATTCAAACACTGGCACACATGCAGATACACACATTGACTAGATACAGATACACAAATATACACATTGAAACACATATATACACAGTGACACACAGTTACATACACATGTATACACACAAATACATACATAATGACAACATAGAGATACACACACTGTCACATACACACACACACAGATATACTGACACACACAAACACACTGTGACAGACATACTGACACTGTGACAGACATACAGCCACACACACACAGACATACTGATACACACAGACATACATACTGACACATACAGACAGACATACTGGCACACCGACACACAGGTATACACACTGACACGCAGATACGTACACACACACACACACTGACACACTCAGATACACACATACTGACAACGTACAGATACACACACTGACACACAGACATACAAACTGACACAGACAAACATACATACTGACACACACACAGACATACGTACTGGCACACAGACAGACAAACATACTGAAAGACACACAGACAGACCCTCTTCAGTTTCCTACCTTTGCAAGAGGCTACCTTCTCTGGGGTCCAATGTGCTGGCTGGGGTGGTAGGGTGTTGGGGTCTGGCTCTCCTTGCTCAGTCTCCTCCTCACTGCATCCTGGCTCAGCCTCCCGCGCAGCTCATTGTCTTTGAGGTGGGTCATCACTTCCTCCCATGCAGCCGTTAAGCACAGGGCCCGGTCGCGCTGTTAAAGGTTCACACCACCCGACCGGGCCCCTTCTGAAACATGCTCACCGGGTGGTCCTAAGTGTATGGGCCACTGTGTGGCCCCCTTAAAGTGCTGTCCCCAGCTGCGAAACCAGCACCGTGGGCCCATTAATGAAATCATTTTTTAAATTTTTTTTAATGCAGCTGCAGGGCCACGGGGCCACAGAGCAGCTGCTTTGGGCCTCCCTGCAGTAATTGGACCCAAGGTAGCTGCCCCATTTGCTCCACGTTAAAGACGGCCCTGCCACCGCAGGGAGTTCTCCACAGCGCCATGCTTATATGGTTAATGTTTGTTTTGGAAATAATACTGGAGCAACTGGTCATTAACATATATCAAAGGAATCCACTATCTATGAAGAGTTACAGACCATATGGTCGAAGTCAGTTAGTTCACATTAAAACTAGACTTACAGACAACTGATAGACAATATTTCACACCTTGCAGAAGCCTCGGTTGATCTAAGGAGCAATCCATGTTGTTAACCATCTGACCTCTATCACATTCCAATATAATTTACATTAACCCTATCTGACACCTGTCTTCTACCAAGTGATCAATTCATGTATGCACTTCACAAACTACATTAAATAGCAATATTCTTATGCACCCTTGATGTGGCACATAATACTACCCATTTCTGTCTCATTACAGATTTTGCCTTTTATCTGCAAGCAGCAAGGTGAATTGTTAGTTAGCTTACACTTCGACAGCCATTGCAATATTACAAAGATTCTGCTATTTAAATGTGGGTATAAATTTAGGGTAATACCTAGGCAATTCTTTTATATAATGTTATTTATTTGCTTCCTGCATCAACAGGGCCATCACAAACCGTCAGTCACCGTAGTGGAATTGTGGCTGCTTGCAGCCTGAGTGGAGTTGGCTACTCAGACAAAGCACACCTGGTAAGTCTGGATTGAACAATAATGAAATAGGAGTGTGATAAAATGTTAGGGAGTAGAAAGGCTACTCGAAGATGCGTGAAATATAAGAGAGAGACAATAATATATTAATATAATATTTAATAATGGAAAAAGATGGATACAATTAAAGGAAGGAGGTATGAGATGCAGGGGGAAAGATGAAATAAAAATGAAGTATATGAAACACATGGCAACAATGCTGCTGTTGTTACTCTTGTATACTCTATTAGCATGCATTGATTTAAACAGACATATTGTATCAATCACTGTACAGTGGGTGGTGAATTTAGAACAGGACTTATGAACCTTAGGAACTAGTAGGAGAAGTTTAGGTACCCTGGGGATGTCCTCCTGTCTTTCTATACAAGTATGTACAAAATTAAAACAATATTCTGCTAAAAAATTATAATTTAAAGCCAACAAAAAGGTATTGTCCCAATTGGCAACTCACAATTTTAAAGTATTTAGATGCAAGGCACTATAACTATTTCAAAATTATTAGTAGCCAATTGGAACAATACTTTTTTTGGCTTTAAAAATACAGTTACATGCTATGTTGCTGCATATTCTTTTCTATTAGCAGAATATTCCCCTTTATATTTTATTAATAAATGTTCAATACTGTTAGAAACACTTCCCATATGATTTATCTACAAGTATTTGCATAGACTTTAAAGATGAATTCTGTAGCTAAATCATTTGAAATGTTTTTTTCTAACAGTACAGAATCAGTTGGAAAGCCTATTAAATCAAGGCCAATATCCATCGGCATGTAGAGGTGATGTGTCCACATACCACATTAATATCTGATATCACGTTTCCATAAATTAGAAATTCGTGTAGAACTTGAAAATTGTTCGAAGTATATGTAGACTGACATAGCCTTCAAAATTACAAATTCACAGCATCGGAAGAATAAAAGGCATTCCAGATGTTAAAAAAGAAAAAAAGAATATAATATGTGTATTTCACTGCATATTTCTTAACCCAGACGTGTTCTTTCTAAATTTAACCACATATTAAATGTAACCTGCCTCTCTTTGATAGACACGGTGCAGGCTTCTTAGAATGAAACTTAATCCTAATTTACATTTCGATCCTGGGTCAATGACTGACAGCTGTGCCAAATTATTATGTGTATAATAAAACCTTATGTTAAATAGGATGAACGCAAGCTTTGTTCTCTTGGCATATTTATGAAAAGACTTTAAACCCAGGTGGAGAAGTATGAATCTCTAAAGGAAGACGCCGCAAACCCTCTAAAATCTTTCATCTAATTTTATTCTTAAATCAAATACTTTGAAGCAGCTAAGCAGAGAAACTATAGATGAAATGCAAGTGTATCTGACATGAAAGGGCACTTTGTAGCATTCACACTTATTATATATAGCAGTGTTTCCCTCTGGGCTCATGTTAGTCTCCACTCTTAAGGTGGTTCAGCTGTGTTTATCCAGAACATTCTAAGCCACTGATCTGGTCAGAGAAGAAACATATGGTTGTCTGACAGGTGGCCTTGCCTTGGGAATCTTGGGAATCTTGGCTTATAACTTAGAGCTAAATGGCAGGAATGATTTGGCACATTCTAGAACTCTAACGAACCATAAACGTGACGCAAAAATATAACTAGAAAGGGTGAATAACAAAACACAAGAATTACAGAAAAAACAATGTGTTATACGCTCAATCAAAAATGTGATTCCTCTCAACTGTTCATTCATCTGGAGATTGTTTTAGTCCCCACCCCAAATTGTGTCTGGGTTCACTAAATGATCTAACATCTTGAGTATCTGAATCCATCCCCACAATTTTGATAAGAGCAAGCCCAATATTTCCAGCTATGATTAGAATTACTTGACCCAATGATTAATCAGGCAGTAGTACCCACTGAGCAGAGGGGCATCAGCAATCCAAAAGTCCTGTCTGGGTCTTTTACCTACACTCTTACTTTGGTTCTACAGGAAGAACAATAAGGATATGAAATTCTCTACCTGAAGAGGTAGTTTTATCAGAGTCTATACAGATGTTTAAACAGCAACTGAATACTTGCAGGGATATGGTTTTTAGTTAGTGGGGTCATAGGTTCTTGATACAAGGAGAGATCTGACTGCCATTCTGGGATGAAGAAGGAATTTTTTTCCTAGTTTGTTACAAAATTGGGAAGCACTTCAGACTGGGTTTTTTGCCTTCTTTTGAATCAACAGCAAAAACGGGTGCGAAATTGAACTTGATGGACCAAGTATTTTTCAGCTGTGTAACCAATATCTCACATATTTTTAGGGGAACACAAAAACCATGAACCATTTGATTAAAGAGACACTATAGGCACACATATTGGTTGGTGTATTGTGCTTGATAAAAGCTCTGTAGCAGAGGCGTAATATTGTTCCAATAAAGTCTGTTCACTTTACTTTAATAGTGTGCTCGGGAATTTGATTATTCACCTCCCTGCCTGGCTGCACCTGGTTTATTCTATCTCTTTGGTGTGTGCGATCTCTGCTGGATTACAAACTGAATTTTATCAAGACTGATGTATAAAACTACTTTAATCCCCCCCTCCTCCCAATTTGTATTCTGTTACATCTCCTAAGTACACTTATGTCCCACATAAACAATAGCCATGCCTTTTGGTAAGCTATATCATCAATTTAAAAAATCCTCCAATCTTTGCTTGCCTCTAAGGAAAGAATGAGAGCCTTGGAAAAGTTTGTATTCAAGTGTGCATTGAGTGCTGACACATGCTTTGTACAAATAAAAAAAACCTAGCTGCAAGCCATGCAGTCTAGGGGGAAGACATGTAACAATCTGCTGTCTTCTAAGGGCAATCACCATGGAAACAAGAGGAACCACCAGGCACATTCTATTGGTGATTCATCCCCTTATACACTTTGATAAATCGCACCTCTCTCCCCCCACAGGCAGTACTGATATTCCACCAGAGGAGCCTGTGTTTTAATTGTAGCCTTTTGCTCAATATTATTGGTCAGGTGCAACCCTCATTTATAGAAAATGTATGAGAGCTCCTGTGAAAAGACAGACAGGTGCATTCATGTATTTAAATATATACAACAAATTGCAATGTATATATTTCAAAATATATTTCTTATACTTACTCAACTTTAAAAAAAAACTCATTACTAAATGTACCAATGTCAGGTTTAGCACGTTCACTGACACGTGAGTTTGCAGGTAATTCACAAAATGAGTTACAAGTTTCATTAAAAAAAACTGTTCTATATGAGTTTATTACTATAGTCATACATGTTCTGTGTTTTATATATACTACTATGTGACGATTGCTAGCATTTGTAGCTACAATTGTTTGCCAGTTTGGGGAATTTTTGCTAGCGGCTTCTATGCAACATTTTGTTTACATTATTTCAGATCTTGGAATGGTGGCTGTAGCGGAGATGCAATATTCCCCAGGGTATCTCCGCTTATAATCCAAGTGAGGCTCAGGAACAAGTAAATAGTAAATCCACAGGCAAGGTTTCCAGCAGGTAAAATAACAGCAATATCCCAACAGCAATCCCAATAACTGGACGACACACAGTTTCAGGAGCAGAACTGAAATCTTTAATCCACAGTGTCCTTTTAAAGCATGCTCCCATGCAAGGGAGGGATTTACAGTAATTATTACAGTAGCCAATCCTGTCCTGGTAACCTCCCACACATCTCCTCCCCTCAGCCTGCATCATAATCCCCTTATCCAGTCTAGCAATTCCCCCCGTTTCTGGATGTACCCCTAAACGTAGGGGTACCCCTTTAAATCCTACACCCCCTGATAGCCCTGATCTGGGTGAACAACATATCCAAAAATCACCCAGATTAGACCAGGGGTTCGGGAAATCTATGGAGGGAATAAAATGACCGACCCCACTGACTAAGACAGCCGAATGCGGTTCCATGCGAACGGGCCCTGCGGTCGGTCCTGGAGTAAGGGAACAAATTGCACGAAAGCCTCTAGCTATAGAGGCTAGGGAGGGTTCACCTGAATCCCCTCATTCGGTTCTTTCTATCTACCGAACGAGGGGCAGTTCGGTAGTTAGGAACCGAACGGACCGGGCTTGTGGAGGTTTCAGCGGTGTTCGCCTAGTCGAGTGTCCGATTTGAGTTCCAGACACTCGACGGCAAAACACCGCTGTTCGGGAGTTTTAAAATGGCCGCCGCCACGTGTTCGTTTTTCGAATGGCGGCCACCCCCGAGAACAAAGGACGGCTACTTCACTTGCCAATTACCCGTTCGCAACAATGTTGCAACGGATAATTGAGAACACACTTCACACATGGGAGGTCTGACTGTTCGGTAGTTTCATTCGAATAAACTAAGGGAATGAAACTACCTAACATTCAGACGAATCCAATACATCAAATACATAGACTTTGCCATTTTCACACGAATGCATAGAAATACATGAATTGTTCAGGACAGCACAGGGCCATCGGCTACACTGCTCCCCCTTGCCCACAAGCCGACATACACAGTCTGATCCCACACGGATTGGTTTGGGAATGTACGGGGAGGCTCACAAATCATTTCTCTAGGTCAGTTTGTCTTGACAACCCATCAGCGTTTCCATTCTGTTTACCTGAGCGGTACTGGATATTAAAGTCAAAGGGCTGCAGCGCCAAACTCCAGCGCAGCAGCCTGGCATTGTCCCCAGCCACCCGGTTTAGCCATACTAACGGGTTGTGATCCGTGAGCAGGGAAAAAGCTTGCCCATACAAATACGGCTGTAATTTCTTCAGGGCCCACACCACAGCCAGGCATTCCTTTTCGATGGCGGCGTAGCTTACTTCTCGAGGTAGCAGCTTCCGGCTGATGTAAGCCACGGGATGTTCTCCGCCATCGGCCCCGACTTGGCTCAGTACTGCTCCCAATCCAAACATAGAAGCGTCTGTGTGGACAAGAAAATGTTTAGTTGGATTGGGAGCTGCCAAGACAGGGGCATTGGTCAATGCATCTTTCAACAGCTGAAATGCCTGCTCACACTCCGGGGTCCAGGTCACTTGGCGGGGAAGGTTTTTACGGGTTAAGTCAGTGAGAGGTTTGGCCAGGGCACTATAGTTCTGGACAAATTTCCGGTAGTACCCGGCCGTTCCTAGGAACGCTAATACCTGAGTCTTAGTCCTAGGGGTAGGCCATTGAGCTACAGCCTCTACTTTGGCTGGTTCTGGCTTCTGCTTGCCGCATCCTACCCGATGGCCGAGGTATTGTACTTCAGCCATTCCTATGCTGCATTTGGCTGGTTTCAGCGTTAAACCAGCGGCCCTAATCCGGTCTAGGACCGCTCCTATATGGGTCAAGTGTTCCTGCCAGGTATTGCTGAAAATGGCAATATCATCGAGGTAAGCGCAGGTATAATCTTGGAACCCATCCAGGAGGTGGTCCACCATCCGCTGAAAGGTAGCCGGGGCGTTTTTCATCCCAAACGGCATGACCTTAAATTGGTACAAGCCGAATGGGGTGACAAAGGCCGACTTAGGGATGGCGTCTTGTGCTAAGGGGATTTGCCAATACCCCTTACACAAGTCAATAGTGGTGAGATAGTGCCCCCTCGCCATACGGGACATTTAGGGTTAAGTGAGGGTTCAAATTAGGGTTAGGTAAGTTATTTTAACCTCTCTCACACTCTATTCGTACCCTAACCCTTGGGGTAAGGGTTAAAATAAAGTGTGAAAAATCACAATTTATAGATATTCCCCTAATGTGAAATATCACTAAATAAAAACAGGTCCCTAAACCTAACCCTAATTTGAACCCTAACATTAACCCTAAATGTCCCATGTCCTAAGTTTAGTGAATGCACTAACTATAATGAAAGTGTAAAACTAGTTTTACTTACCTTCCAGGACCTTGCTGTGGAGGAGTAGTAGGAGTACTAGCACGCATGTGCAGCACAGGATCCAGCTGATTCCCCTCACAGGAAGTGACAAGGGTAGGGGATTTTCACTGGGTAGGGGAATTTGATAGAACACCTGGAAGGAGAGTTTTTGTCTCACAGTTCTCTGTGATTGTTCTACCATGCTGTACACGACATACAGATGGAAGTTAAATGGACACTCCAACTCCTGCAGCCTCCATCTATAAAATGGAGATATATATTGCATGCTGTTCATTAGAAGTACCACACAAATCGAGATCTGTGAGTTTTGTGTGAAAAACAAAATCTACTCAATTTACTTGCCCCCTGGGAGATGAAGCCAGGATGCATTGTGGTAAAAAGTATATGTAATTGGGTTACCTCTCAGGATAAGGGGAGGGAATCTGTGGGTTGTAACTAATATGTTACTAGATATTTTATACCTCCCTGTGGGCGGTCCTGTATTTGCAAGACTGTAATAAAAACCAGGCTGGGTGTGCCAGCACCTCAGACCACTGCTTGACCCTCAACACGGAGCTCTGTCTCGTCTTTGGGGGGATTTACTGTATGCTGCTAAGGACTGATTGCCAGGAGTGTAAGCCGTTTGGGAGCTTTTCCTGTTCGTCTGTTAGCAGCTATTCGTGAGGTTCCAGTTCGGGAGTTTGGAGTGCTACCTTATTCCCTTGTATGCAGTTCGGGTGTTTGGTACATTCACTTGTATTCAATTCGTGAGTTTTGGGTGATCCTACAGTAGCTGTGCCTGTCTCTGAAAGGGGATTATCGTCTAAGCGGTTTTTTCCCCTTTTGTGCAAAACGGTCCGTTACATATGGATACTATACTTTTAAAATGTTTATAAAACTATAATAAAATAAAAACAGTTTAGAGTAAAATCATGTGGTTAAAATACTGTTGTAACGGATCACCTGGCACCCCGACTGGGTACCTCCGTTGAAGGATGCTCCTAGCGCTTCCTGAGGACTCCAAGCACTGCAGCAGACACCACAACCACCGAACCGGAGAAGCATACAAATGCTCTCAAGCATATGAATGCTGTAACCAGCTGAACAGAAAAAGCATACAATCAGCTTACACTCCTGGCAATCAGCATACAATCTAATTCCCCCAATAACGAGACAACACTTCGTTTTGAGGTCAAGCAAGACTGACTGTACTGGCACAAACAGCCTCTTTTCTTCACAATCTACAAACATAGTACTGCCCACAGGGTTTTGAAATACAACCAATCAATCCATACAATACACACAGACACTCCCACACAAAATCCTCCCCTCTGCATGTGATATGATTACTGAACACAATGGTTAATCTAATTATCACAGGCAGAGAAATACAGTATTATAAAACATATCACAGGGACCCCAAAACATGCAATAACCCCATAAAAAGTATATCATCGGAACCAGGGGATCTGGGTGAACCACATATCCAAAATTCACCCAGATCCATTCAGTAGTTTGGAAGATACAGTTTAATGCAGATTCCGCAGAACATATACAGTCTATATGAAAAATAATTACTGTATAATGTGTCCCCTGTTGTATAGTTTAAAACTACTGCACAATGTCTTTGTGCACCAAATACCGGCGAGATGGCACCGTGTAGAAAAGTCCAAACAGTGTCTGTGAGTTAAAATGGCCGCCATCCATTGTTCTCACCATGTGCTTTATCCATTGTTCTCACCATGTGCCTCTGATACATGAAATGGTGGCAAGCCAGTAACCCCACAGTATGTCCCCAGATGGTTCTTAAAGGGCCAGCAGCAGCATAATAAAATACCATATGCCCAAATAAGGTCTTTAATGGGCAATACATCCCAGGTGCCATAGTCACATGGCAGGAGGCTGGCAATCAGTCTTCTCCAATGCCCAGTGGCGAAGTCGGTTTCGCCACAACTGTTATTAAAGGATCACTATAGGGTCAGGAACACAAACATATATTCCTGACCCTATAGTGTTAAAACCACCATCTAGACCCCCCATGCCTCCATAAATATAGCAAAATCTTACTGTATTCAAGCCAGAAGCTGTAGATCTGCATGCTGTTTGCCTCAGAAAAAGACAAGCAGTCTGCTGACATCATCAGAAGTAGAAGCCTGATCCAATCACAGTGCTTCGCCGTAGGATTGGCTGAGACTGACAAAGAGGCAGACCAGGGGCAGAGCCAGCATGATTCAAACACAGCCCTGGCCAATCAGCATCTCCTCATAGAGATGAATTGAATCAATGAATCTCTATGAGGAAAGTTCAGAGTCTGCATGCAAAGGGAGGAGATACTGAAAGTTTGGATGCATTTTAGGCAGCCAAGACCCAGGAAGGATCTCTAACAGCCATCTGAGGAGTGGCCAGTGAAGTTATCACTAGGCTGTAATGTAAACACTGCATTTTCTCTGAAAAGACAGTGTTTACAGCAAAAAGCCTGAAGGTAATGATTCTACACACCAGAACAAATTCTATAAGCTGTTTCAAAGTGCCCTTCACCACTTGGTCCTGGAGAGGCCTTCTTGCCAGCCTCCTCCCCTGTGACTATGACTCTTTGATGTATTTGGCATTAAAGCCCCTATTCTACCTTCAGACAGACTATTTATGTAGGTTGCTTTATTTCTCTTATGTTTTAGTCACCCTGTACCCATTATAGGTGCAGGGTGTGTGTAATGTAATTGTTTATGGTGTGTGTGTGTACTGTGAAATGTATTGCCTGCTCTCCTGTACTGCTGAGGTTTGCTACCAACTAGGTGGATTTGGCTATGGAGCTTGTCTAGTACCCTCTTTTGGTAGCAACAGCAATATACACTACCTGAATAGCAAGACTGGTTCATTTGCATATTCGGGTAGATTTGCATATTGCTAATTCTGCAGGCGCGTGAGATATTTTCTGTTAATTATTGTCTCCTCCACCCCTCTAAAAATATGTCATTGTGTTATAATAAGTCACTGTATGTTGCCTGCTATGATTTGACTGTTTGTAATTTTATTGAGTTTTCACAGCAATGTTAATGTAATGACCATATGGGCTAGTCCCAAGTAAAATAAAGGTTTAGACAGTTCTTCTTGATCCCTCTAAACGTAGCCTTGTCTCGTTATTGGACGGAGCTGTTATACGCACACTGGGGATTGCTTTGCATACTCCACTGAGCTTGAATCACTTAGCTCTTTTAAGAGCTTGTTCCTGACATGCTCTCCTTGGAGGAGAGGTCTTTCCCACATGATCCTGGAGGACAGAAGCTGATCCAGGGTGGAAGGAAGACGGCGAGACTCCAGTCAAGCTACAGCGGTTGTGGAGTCTGCGGTGGTGTCCAGTGTGGTGGTTGTGGTCCTCGGCGCAAGCTAGGAAGCGTCCATCAATGGAGGGTACTTGGTCGGAGTACAGGGAGCTCCGTTACATAAGCACTATTCACTTACAATGAAAAAATTACTCTTCAGATATCATTTGATACATTGTACTACACCAATTGCTAGCAATTGTATCAATTTCTCTATAAATGTCCACTAAATTCCTGCTCCCCCTCCTTCCGACTAGACATAGTGTTGGAAAATATTCTATGCCAATGTCTGTCTGCCTGAATGCACATCAACATAGAGTGTGTAAGCTGTTCTCACAGCTTAGTTTCCTTTAGCGCATGTGTGTTCCGCGCACGTTATCAGTCTAGTAACATGCCCCCTCCCCTGCCCAAGTTGGCATCTGTATCTGCGCTGACTCTGCCTACTTGGATGAGATCATCAATCAATCTCAGCCAATCCAATACTTTCCCATAATGAAGCATTGAAAAGCATGCAGAGCTTGAAGACACTGAAAGTCAGTGATGCATGTTGTGCAGCACTGACCCAGGAAGCACCTCTAGTGGCCATTTGAGTGACTGCCACTGGAAGTGTCGCTAGTGACCAATGTAAATGTAAACACTGACTTATCTTTGAAATGGCAGTATTTACATGAAAATGTCTGACTAGTGTCCCTTTAAGAATTATAAAGTTGCAATGTGAGTATACAAAAGTTCATTGCAGTCACGCTCATTTTGTTCTTATGTACAAATCCTGCTTAAACATCTTCATACAAACCATTTAGATGCAAATTAAAATATGGACCAGACTTGGTGTTAGAAAATGGACGATTAATTATGCATAACCCCCAATGTGTCAATTCAGCACAAACCTATATCTCTTTGTACATGAAATCCCAAGAATTAGGATTCATCATGTGTTGGAGTATGTGCCAAGGTATTGCAGTGCTTGCATTCGTAGCCACAATTAACCAAAGTTTCACATTGCTTTGTAATGAATAAATCATTTATTTTCAAATATCTGTTTACACTTTGCCTTGGGACCACATATCTCCATAGATATACGTATGTCTCATCTGAATTTGTTATATGAAAGCACTAATCTTTAAGTGGATGAACAGACCCTCTAATATATAAATTATTTAGGGACATGTGCATACTCAAATAGGAATCATTGATTATTTTTACTGCTTGTACATCCCAATAAATAACAAAAAAAATATCCAGTAAGTTAAAGATAAAATGGGAAAAATTATTGTTGAGCATCACCTGCATATCTCACATTGCAGAATCCCACCTTGGGCACAGAAACTCAAGAAATAATTTTTCCCAACTATCCCAAATGAGCACGGAGAGGCACTGTGTTTTTGTCTTCACCCTGCATTACCGCAGATAACTCTCAGCACACCATTAAAGAGTTCTCTAAATAAACATGTCAGAATATTGCAATATGTCAAATTAAAAAAATTAAAATAGTAAAAATTAAATAAATAATTAAATACTAAATGGCTAGTGGGTCACTAAACAGGCATGCCAACAAAGGATGCCATATAGTCTTACGTATCCATGTAATGACAGAACAGTTTAGACCAAAAGTGGAAACCGTCTGGTCAAGTTTAGCCTTGGTGTGGTCCTAACCTGGTGCTCCTCCAATATTCTATCTTATGTCACAGTTTTATTCAAACGTGGAGTTTATTCAATCAAAAGAAACTGAGTATTAAAATCAAGGCTTGTGTTGGCCAATAATAAATAAAACCAAGACCAAATAATCATGACTTTCTGTAAAATACCTGAAGTAAAATATTCACAACCCCTGTATCTAAACAAAAATGTTATGCACCCTACACATATATAAAAAAAAAAAGAAAAACTGCAGGAGCTACCATTACCTATCCATATTATCAGGATGTCTGGACATTCATCAAATGTTCTTCACTATTTCTGGAGTCCAGCTAGCCAAACACACAGACAACGGAAAATCACCCATTATTCTAATATCTAGGACAGGAGTAGGCAACCATCGTCACTCCAGATGTTGTGGACTACATCTCACATAATTCTCTTCCCTACTCCTGTCCTAGGATGCATTTAAACTAGGAGGGGGAGGGGGGCAAAAGGGTGATAAAACATCAATCCAATTTCCCCCAAAACAAGGACAGAAGGTGCCTGTAGCAAGTGTGTTAAAAAATGATAAGCTTAGAGTCATGTCTACAAATGCTCGCAGTTTAGGAAATAAGATCCATGAACTTGTGGCAATAATGGCAACTGATAACGTAGATTTAGTCGCTGTTACTGAGACATGGTTTAATGAGAAAAATGACTGGGACATAGCAATACCAGGGTACTCTTTATATAGAAAAGACAGAGAAGGCAAAAAAGGTGGAGGAGTGGCCCTGTATGTGAAGGATAGCATAAAATCTAGCATAATAAAAGTTAGTGAGGCGAACATAGAGTCCGTTTGGGTTATGTTAGAATTTGGTAATCACACAGTAACTCGTGTAGGTGTGATTTATAGGCCCCCAGGACAAATTGAAGAGTTAGGTAATCTACTAGTTGAGGAAATATTTAAAATGACAATGAAGGGGGAAGTTATCATCATGGGTGACTTTAATCTTCCTGATGTGAATTGGAAAACAAAAATAGTTGCTTGTGCCAGGAGCACACATATTCTAAACTCCCTACTGGGATTGTCTCTAAAACAAGTCATTGAGGAGCCAACTCGTAAAGAGGCCATACTAGATTTAGTGTTAACAAATGGAGATTTGGTATCAGATATTACTGTAGGTGAAAGTTTAGGATCCAGTGATCAGCAGTCAGTGTGGTTTAATATAAGAACAGTGACTGAGTCACACCACACAAAAACAAAAGTTTTAGACTTTAGAAAAACAGACTTTTCTAAAATTAGAATATGTGTAAAGGAGTCATTATCAGACTGGAACAATTTAAATGGAGTCCAAGAGAAATGGGATTATTTAAAAGTTGCACTACTGAAGGCAACAGAAAATTGCATTAGGCTTGTCACTAAAAGCAAAAAAATTCAAGAAACCACTGTGGTACTCCGCAAATGTGGCCAAAATAGTAAAAAACTAAAAGTTAGCATTAAGTAATTATAAAAAAAAAAAAACAGAGTGAGGAAGACAGAAAGATCTATAAGATTAGGCAGAAAGAGGCTAAGCAAGTTATAAGAGCTTCCACACACAGAATCACACACAGAAGAGAAAATAGCACAGTCAGTAAATAAGGAAAAAAAAAAAAAAAAAACTTTGTTTAGATACATAAATGAGAAAAGAAAAGTAAAACAAGGATTAGTTAGATTAAAAACAAAAGAAAGAAGATATGTAGAAGAGGATAAAGGTCTAGCTGACTGCCTTAAAGAATATTTTTGTTCTGTATTTACAGATGAAAATGAAGGAAAGGGACCTCAGTTAAGAAAAAGGATAAATGAGTCATTTATTACAGAGGAAGAGGTTCTATTTCAACTGTCAAAAGTAAAAACAAATAAGTCAATGGGAACTGATGGAATGAACTGATGGAATACACTCAAAGCTGTTAAAAGAGCTTAGTGGTGTACTAGCAAAACCATTAACAAATTTATTTAACCAATCATTGTTAACAGGAGTAGTCCCAGAAGATTGGAAGTTAGCGAATGTTGTGCCCATTTACAAGAAAGGTAGCAGGGAGGAGTCGGGCAACTATAGGCCAGTAAGCCTTACTTCAGTAGTGGGGAAAGTGATGGAAACCATGTTAAAGGATAGGATTGATGAACATCTAAAAACACATGGATTTCAAGATCAGAGACAACATGGGTTTACTTCAGGGAGATCATGCCAAACTAATCTTATTGATTTTTTTGATTGGGTAACTAAAATTATAGATCAGGGTGGTGCAGTAGACATTGCTTACCTAGATTTCAGTAAGGCTTTTGACACTGTTGCACATAGAAGGCTCATCAATAAACTGCAATCTTTAAGTTTGGATTCCAATATTGTTGAATGGGTAAGGCAGTGGCTGAGTGACAGGCAACAGAGGGTTGTAGTCAATGGAGTATATTCGAAGCTTGGACTTGTCACCAGTGGGGTACCTCAGGGATCTGTACTTGGACCCATTCTCTTTAATATTTTTATTAGTGATATTGCAGAAGGTCTTGATGGTAAGGTATGTCTTTTTGCTGATGATACTAAGATATGTAACAGGGTTGATGTTCCAGGAGGGATAAGCCAAATGGCAAATGATTTAGGTAAACTAGAAAAATGGTCAGAGTTGTGGCAACTGACATTTAATGTGGATAACTGCAAGATAATGCATCTTGGACGTAAAAACCCAAGGGCAGAGTACAGAATATTTGATAGAGTCATATCCTCAACATCTGAGGAAAGGGATTTAGGGGTGAGTGTTTCTGATGACTTAAAGGTAGGCAGCCAATGTAATAGAGCAGCAGGAAATGCTAACAGAATGCTTGGTTGTATAGGGAGAGGTATTAGCAGTAGAAAGAGGGAAGTGCTCATGCCATTGTACAGAACACTGGTGAGAAATCACTTGGAGTATTGTACACAGTACTGGAGACCGTATCTTCAGAAGGATATTGATACCTTAGAGAGAGTTCAGAGAAGGGCTACTAAACTGGTTCATGGATTGCGGGATAAAACTTACCAGGAAAGGTTAAAGGATCTTAACATGTATAGCTTGGAAGAAAGACGAGACAGGGGGGATATGATAGAAACATTTAAATACATAAAGGGAATCAACACAGTAAAGGAGGAGACTATATTTAAAAGAAGAAAAACTACCACAACAAGAGGACATAGTCTTAAATTAGAGGGACAAAGGTTTAAAAATAATATCAGGAAGTATTAATTTACTGAGAGGGTAGTGGATGCATGGAATAGCCTTCCAGCTGAAGTGGTAGAGGTTAACACAGTAAAGGAGTTTAAGCATGTGTGGGATAGGCATAAGGCTATCCTAACTATAAGATAAGGCCAGGGACTAATGAAAGTATTTAGAAAATTGGGCAGAGTAGATGGGCCAAATGGTTCTTATCTGCCATCACATTCTATGTTTCTATAATAGGATATGCCAATTATTATTCAGAGAATAACAGCAAAGTGTAGACCCCAAGAGCAGCAAGCATTGTGCATGTAAGTTGAACACTGAGGTTAAAAAGATTTTAACTTGAACATATATAGATGGTCTATTCTCCTTGCTTTCATTATTTTTTTTCTATAAGTCTATTCAGCTCTTGTTAGTTCAACGAATGACCAAGCTGGTTCATGTTAATCTCCAGTTAACACATGGGTAATCATCCTCAAATCATTAAAACTTAACCTACTGTGAATGTTGACTCCAATCCAAGAAACCTGGCACAGTCAAATCCGAAGAAACCATGAATGACATAAACAGAGTTGGAAAGAAGGCAGTAAAATACTGGACTTAGCAAGGTACTTCCGAATGTCCGAATAGATTAATTACCGAATTGCTGAAGTCCCGAAGTTCCGAAATTACTGAATTTCCAAAGTGTTGAAATGTCGAAGTTCCGAAGTTCCGAAGAACAGTATTGCCTAAGAACTAATATATTTACCCAGTGGAAGAATGAAGAATGTTACACTGTATACAATTTTAAATAAAAAGTATGCAAACATAGCCAGGATTCAGCTGTAAGCATTTGCAACACTTACAACAATCAAGTAACACACATTCATATAAAATGTAAGTTACTTAGCCAGTCAATGTAATGACAGAAATTAATAAGTAGATAACTCCCTAATTCCCACGGTATTAGGGAGCTATCTACTAAAAGGCTGAAAGACCTAAATTGGTCTTTCAGCCAAATTTACTAATACTAAGTGAAGATTACTTAGTATTAGTAAATTATGCCCCTACTCACTATACCACGAGTAGGAGCATGTCTATTAAACAGTGAGCAGCCTATGGCCAGGGGGGAGGACATTAGGTTCCCCCACATATTAGTATTAGCCTATGGCTACTCACTTAAAAATAAAAAAATAAAAAAAAGGTCCCCCCCTCCGGAGCCCCCACCCGTGCCGTGCGAGTGGGGACCCTAAATACTAATAGGGGGGAGACCTAATGTCCTCCCCCCTGGCCCCCACCCCTGAGCGGCAGATGGGGGCCCTAAATTAGAATAAGGGGGGGACCTAATGTCCTCCCTCTTGGCCCCCAACCCTGAGCGGTGGGTAAGGGCCCTAAATACTAATAAGGGTGTGGGACCTAATGTCCTCCCACCTAGCCCCCACCCCTGAGCGGCGGGTGGGGGCCCTAAATAAAAAAATGTTACCCCCCAGGTGACTAGAGGTCCCCAAACCCCTAGTCATCTTCTCCCAAAAAAAAAAACGAACCCCTACCCCCCTCACCCTAAAAATAATGAGGGGCTCAGAGAACTCTGATTGGTGGGTTTAAGCCATCCAATCAGAGTCCTCTAACAGGTAAATGAAGAGACTGACAGGTTGGCTTGAAATCCACCAATCAGAATGCTCTCTGTCATTTTACACAGCGTGGGAAAGTTCTTTGGAATTTTCCCACGCTGTGTAATTTGACTCATAACTCTCTGATTGGTGGGTTAAGTGGATTTCAAGCCAACCAATCAGAGTGCTGTGACAGGTAAATATAGAGATGTATAGATGTATTTTTTTTTTTTGCACTTTTTTTTTGTTTTTGTTTTTTTTGTGCGTCGGTTATTATGGATTTTTTATTTGGCCATTTTGGGGGCTGAAAAAGGAAGATTTTAGAAGAAAGAAAACATCAAATGGTAACTTTTTTTTACAGGTACATAGTTAAAGGTCCCCTCATTATTTTTAGGGTGAGGGGGGTAGGTAGGGGTTAATTTTTTGGGGGGGTTGACTAGGGGTTTGGGGACCCCTAGTCACCTGGGGGGGTAACATTTTTATTTAGGGCCCCCACCCACCGTTAAGGGGTGGGGGCCGGGGGAGAGGACAATAGGTCCCCCCCATTGGTATTTAGGGCCCCCACCTGCCGCTCAGGGGTGGTGTCCAGGAGGGAGGATATTAGGTCCCCCCAGGGCCGGCGCTTCCTATAAGGCGAACTAGGCAGCCGCCTAGGGCGCCATATAGGAGGGGGCGCCCTGCGCCCCCATCGCCGGCCCTTTAAATTCTGCAGCCGCCTGAGCGCTCTATAGAGAGCGCTCAGGCGGCTGCCACAGTACCTCACCTCCCCTGCCCTGTAGCGTGGCCGAGCTCCTTTCCGGTCCGCGACCCGGCGGGACTGAAAGGAAGTGCACACTCAGTGTGCACTTCCTGTCAGTCCCGCCGGGTCGTGGGACCGGAAAGGAGCTCGGCCACGCTACAGGGCAGGGGGGTTGAGGTGAGGAGAAGCTGATGGGAGGGAGGGGG
>OW240917.1:25428786-25496286 GCA_933207985.1 Pelobates cultripes
ACTGTGTCATTTTCAGACTAGTTTCATATATTGATACATTATAAAAATTTTTTATTTATTTTAGCACACTTTGACAGCCGAGAATAATGATTACAATAATAGGTCAAATGTAATTATATGAAGAAGTATAAACTCTAATAAAGTACCATATCATTCCATTTCACCTCTAAACGCAAACTGTTATGTCCTGACAACCATCAACGCATACGTTTTCTTGTTGGATAATGGAAAATATGGTACTGTAATGTAGAAATGCAGTACAAAAACATTTGGACAGCAACCTCTGGTGAAGGATCATGGGATTTGGAGTTTACGGCTAGCTAAATAGTCGTGGGTCACTAACTGCCTATCAGTGTGTCACAACCTAAATCCTATATTTACCTTTCATTTTTCTTCTTCCAGTAAACAATTAGTTGGAAATATAAAATAAACAGCTGTTTTACACGTTACTTTGCCACCGCATTACCTCCCAGGGGCGAGCTAATGAATATTACAGCATGCTCTAGTTGTGGCAGATAAATATGGTTTAAAAAAAAGGATTTAATTAAAATGAAACTTCACTTGCATAACGCTGAATGATTTCTTCCTGTTGTCAGTATGGAGACAGTCACAGAACATTTACTGGTGAATTAAATAGCACCGAACACATCTTAATACAGAGCTGTCATATGCAATAAATATTTCCTAGCACACAGCACTGATATGGCACATAGAAACCTCGTGCAGATCTACGTCTGGCTGCAGGTTTTCTGGTTCCAAATTTGAACGAAACTAGGAGACGATTTGCATCAAAATAGATCAGGCTTGGCTCACCAGATGCTTGTGACCATTAAGACAGGTGAGCATCACAACTATCTGCCGAGCATAGCAGTCCCTGAAATACGTGGTGAAAGTACAAACCCTCACCTGCAGGTGTGTTGAGCTACGGCTGCAGTTAATACTAACAGGGTTGTGAGCTAAATTGTGACTTGAGAGCAATTCAAACTAAAATCAGTCAGTTTCGATTTTTAAGTCAAAAGAGATGAATTGGGAAAAAAATTTCCTAGTCAACTTTGTTTTAGTTGAGCAATTTCGGCAGAAAATACGAAATTCACTTTGAATGCACTTTGAGTTCCCGTCAATCCATATTCAATGAATAACCCTGTATTTCTCCCTTCTTTAACCTATAGCGACATTGTCTGACTACATTATGGTGTGATAGAGTACCGCTTCGAAATATCACAAACTAACAATATATAGAATTAAGCTATAGCAATAGGTTTGTGGATGATTGACATGAAAATTGAAGTTTTTAGGCCAATGTAGTAAACACGGAAAATGAAATGAGTAGAATAAGTTTTCCAGATTTTCTTATTTTTGCCAGAAAATTTTATTTTCCTGATAAATTCTACACTTTTCCGGGTTTAGGGAAAATCCCTTAGTGAGATATATCATAGTGTAGTAAAACCTCATGAAAAATGAATCGTCCATTAGTTTCAACATACTATGTATTATTTAGAGATCAGCAATCTATAGCCCCTTATTTTCTCCTGTACCAGTTTCGGGTATTGGCATCACAGGAATGACCTGTCTACCAATCATCTTCCTGGGAAATCAATTAGAATCTATAAAGATCGGTCAGAACACCACAACCATTTCCCATATCACGTGTACTTTACAAAGGCAGGGGAATGGGTTTCATGTTCCTTTAAGGCAGTATTTAGTTAATGATTTATTACACCCTGCCGTCCTGTCTAAATCTTGTTATATAGTTAAAATAAAACAGTTGATGTTTTTTTCCCCCTTAATTTTATTCATATGAATTATGCAAATAGCGTATTTAACCCTTAGACATAAAATGGATGAGAATCAATTTTAAAAAGGCTGTAAAATTGGCAAGATGGGTATTGAATAGATTACATGTTTGCTTATTTTTCTTTTCAAATCTCCAAAGCCTGCTGGGCATAACACCAGCATTGCACAGTACCTATAATTCCAGTGTACGCCAGAAGGCAGGCAGCGTAATTTTCCTGGGCACATCCTGTAACAGACTGTAGCGAGGGCTGGCAATCTAACTGAAAAGCTGCAAACCGGGATCTGAAACAAGAAAATAAGCTGTAATAAACACTTCTGCGGAGTGAGAAGCATCATATACATGCAACAGAACAGCCATGCCTAAATCAGGTTACCTCCAAGCTTTTTCTTATTGCAAGCGGGAATAAAGAACATTAGATCTTGCTAGCCAGCATTTTATGAGTTAAATCCCTTTGTACCAGAAAACAAGGCTGTTGTAATCTATAGCTTGATTCACAAGTCAGGCATATTTTGATACTCTGATATATTGCACTTTATGGATAGACAGAGTAGAACGTCAACGGATAAACAAGACAATACATTTATTGAAAGGGCAGGTGATACATGGAACCATCCGACAGTCCGTATAACGCATTCTATCAATGTGCGCGCCTAATAAATACTTATCACAGATATAGCCTTATCTTTAAAGAATGCAGAGCCTAAAATGTAAAGAACTGCTTTAAGGAAACAAATTAGAGGAGGGTATAATAAAAAGTACAAACAAGGACGACATTAATGTACCATCAGAGGAGTGATAAGTAACTACGGAACTCCAGATGAGTGTGAACTACACTTCCCATGATGCATAGCCAATATTTAGGCTAACTGAGCATTATGGGAAAAGTATTACACAAACATCTTAAGTGGCATGGCTTGACGTCAGATGTCTAGGATGTTCCCTGTTAAAATGAAGACAGAGTCAGTCGCTAAACGAATTGTAGCAAAGTACAATATAAATGACGAAATTTTGCCTAAAACAAAAAAAGGTAAAATAGCAGATGTGGAAAATTCACCAACGCAGCTAAGGCCACGGGTTGGATATTTTAGCCGCAGCTCTGCTGATTGCGGTATTTATCCAAAATAGCATTTTGGTTCTGAGTCAAAGTTTTCCAGAGATATGATTGCAAACCAAAGTGTTCGTGGCCCGGCCTCACTTAGATTACTGCTATTGAAGAAGTTACACCTTCGGCATATCAACTTTGTTCAACTATGGATGACATTTATTGGGGGATTGTCTTTCATATATAATAAAAGCTGTTACAGCGTGTGAGTCGTTTGCATGGTAGAAGCTAGATTTTACTGGCTGACACTATCTCAACAAAATGAAAATCTGCCTCAGTGTTAAGAGAAACAGATAACTTAAAAAATTCTTTGTACATCCTACAGAAAATACAGTAATTCCATAATTAAGTACACTCAAGCACCAAAGCCCATATGCAATTTTTTTATGCATAAATGTGAATTATCATCAATCATACCTGTGAAATTGATCACTTACATGTTATCAAACACTAGCATACATGCATGCAGTGGCGTAACTAGCATACATACATATAAACTGGCTGCTCTGAGGTCCGCACGCCGAGGGGGTCCATCCGAGGGCCCATGCATTTAGGGCCACCCGATGGGCATGTGTCCTCAGGGGTAGGGGCTCAAACAAATGTATGTTAGTTGTGTCATTGCATGCATGATAGGCAATCATCACACATATTTAATCAATTAAAGGATATATTCTACCAACGGCAAAGAGACATAATCAAGATATATAGGAATTATCCCTTAATAGGACATTCTCAATACCAGAGTCACTTAATGTAGTGGTGCTGGTGCATGAGTCTGTCCCTGCAGCCTCATAATTTTAAACACTGAATTATATGAAAAAAAAAAGTGTTCATATTGAGCTACAAGAGTGGCTGCCACGCAGACCATCAATCAATCAGTCACTCTAGTGACTCACTAGTGGTCCTCAAGACCTCAGACAGCCACTGTTCTGGTCTTGCAATCATTGTGATATTGACATTTGCTGCCTTTTACTGTGTGTGAATGTGGCGGAACCCGCCTCGCCACCTGGCATTGGAGAGGCCTGGCTGCCCGCCTCCTTCCTGCTGACTATGGCCCCTGATAAAGTTGTACTTTTGAATGCAATATTTGGGCATATTGTATTTTATTGTGCAGCTACTGGCTCTTTAAGCACAGTGAATGGACTTACTGAAACTTTTTGGACACTTCCTCTTCCCCTCCCCCGGATCCATTGTTCTCTAGCAGGGTGTTGTCCCAGGGACACTGCCAAACCAGTGGGAACTGGTTTGCCAGGAAAAATCATGCTTGCAAGTAAAAACAAAGGACTTCGACCTAACCGTTAAACCCCTGAACCTATTCAAGTGAATTTTGGATATGTTTGTCCCCAAGTTATACTGGTTAAAATAATATAAGTGTTATGTATGTGCAATGTTAACTCACAAAGTTATAAAAATGTACAAAAAGTAACTTTTCAGCTTGGAGATAATTGAGTAGATACAGTAATTGACTCAATTATCTCCTAAGCAGAGGGGAGGAATATGCTGGGTGTGTTTCTATTTTCCCATTGTGTCTGATTGGCTGCTGTACTTGCATTGTATGTGTTGTAATGTGTTTATTGGTGGTTCTGCAAAACCCTGTGAGCAGTACTATGTTTTGTGGATTGTAATAAAAACCAGGCTGGGTGTGCCAGCACTTGAGTTCCTGTTTTAACCCTCAAAGTGAAGTGTCGTCTCATTATTGGGGGAAGGATTTATTGTATGCTGTTCCAGTTTGACTGCTAGGAGAGTAAACCTATTCGTATGGTTCCTATTCAACTGTCTACAGCATTCATATGCTTTGGAGAATTTATTTGTTTCTCCGGTTCGGTGATTGTGGTGTCTGCCAGAGTGCTTGGACTCCTCAGGAAGCGCTAGGAGCATCCTTCAACGGAGGTACCCAGTCGGGGTGCCAGGCGATCCGTTACATTGGTGGCAAGCGGTGGGATGGCGTCCTAGTGCGAGGTAAAGCAGCTCAGAGACACAGTTCGTTTGGATTTACAAATTGAAGGCGACGCTAGTGTTTATACAGCTTCCCTGTCTACATAAAGATTTGGGAAAATGGGGTTCGTGGATCCTTGGGCAACACGCACACCTGAGGAAGAGAGTGAATTGGAATGGAGAGATATTGCCCGGCAAGAACTATGGTACGATGCCCTGGAGGAAGTCCAGTATCAACGGCAGCAGCGCCTTCCTGGTGTCGCATACCGGTTGGAGGAACAAATGGCCTGGCGGATGCCGCTTCTGGGAGACCAACCCGGAGGGCAGCAGGTCAGACAACTTGAGTACCTCGTGGAAAGGGAACTGAGCCTTGACGCCTCATACCGGGCACTGTGGTGGTGCACTGTCCAGCCAGAGACGTGGAGGGCAGAGGGCATCCAGCCGGAGGGGGAGAACTACACTAGCCCTGGCCTGTTGTGGAAGGCCTTAGCAGAAGACGTCGACTTTGGCAGTCCAGCAGAGTCACGGTACTGGGCTATCTTTTATTACCGGGGTGAGATGGTACAGGGCCCGAGATCTATGGGACTGGGACAAGACCTCAACCGTTTGGCTGCCATGGAACGACAGCTAGAGATGGACTATGTGGAACTTCTGAACTCATGTCAGCCGCAGAGCATAGACGCAGAACAGGAAAACTGGGTGGCGGACCCAGACCTGCCAACCTACAGCTGGGAAAACGCAGCCGAGATCCCCACTGCTTCACTACCAGTTGCAGAAGTAGGGGACCTCATAGACTGGTCCTGGGAAGACCCACCGATGGCAGGTAGAGATGGGACGGCTGTCTCTCTACCGGCCCTACAGGGATGCTGGGCAGTCGGCCCAGATCCCCAACGGCAGTGTGTATCCCAGGGAGCAGAAGGTGTCGTCCTTCCTCCCCAGTGGCAGTGTGTACCCCAGGGAGCTGAATGTGCCGTTCTTCCTCCCCAGCGGCAGTGTGTACCCCAGGGAGCAGAAGGTGCCGTCCTTCCTCCCCAGCAGCAGGACAATATATTGAAAGGGGAGACAGATGGTCCCCCTCTTCACCAGCAGACCAGTATGGAAGGGTCTGGAGATAATTGGCTGGCCGAAATAAGGCAGCGAGTGGCCCAGTATGGGGATGATGTACCCATGGAGACACGCCGGGTGATCTGGAACCAGGTCATGGCCGAGCGAAACACAAGGCTGGACCGAGAATTCCAGCGGACGAAAGAGAGAGAGCGTCAGGGAGAGGAGCTTGTTACCCCCTCTCCCCAGCGGCAGTCTATGGTTCAGGGAGAGGAGCTTGTTACCCCCTCTCCCCAGCAGAAGCATAGCCCACCAAGGGGAGACACTAAACCCCTCACCAGCGCAGATGGGACCGTGGTCTCTGCGCCCAAGCTACAGGGAGTACGGAGGATCAGTCCTGCTCCCCAGCGGCAGAATATTTTACCGGGAGGGGAGAGTGTCTTTCCCCCTCCCCAGCGGCAGCCTAGCCCACCAAGGGGAAACACTAAGCCCCTCACCAGCGCAGATGGGACCGTGGTCTCTGCGCCCAAGCTACCGGGAGTACGGAGGGTCAGCCCTGCTCCCCAGCGGCTGGAAGTGTGTAAGGGAGAGGAGTTTGTTACCCCCTCTCCCCAGCGGCAGCCTAGCCCACCAAGGGGAGACACTAAGCCCCTCACCAGCGCAGATGGGACCGTGGTCTCTGCGCCCAAGCTACAGGGAGTACGGAGGGTCAGCCCTGCTCCCCAGCGGCTGGAAGTGTGTAAGGGAGAGGAGTTTGTTACCTCCTCTCCCCAGCGGCAGCATAAACCACCAAGGGGAGACACTAAGCCCCTCACCAGCGCAGATGGGACCGTGGTCTCTGCGCCCAATCTACAGGGAGTACGGATGGTCAGTCCTGCTCCCCAGCGGCAGAATATTTTACCGGGTGGGGAGAGTCTCGTTTCCCCTCCCCAGCGGCAGCCTAGCCCACCAAGGGGAGACAGTAAGCCCCACAACAGTGCAGAAGGGACCGTAGTCTCTGCACCTGCACCACTGGAGATATGGACAGTCTGTCCTGGCCCCCAGCAACAGGACAATGTATTGGAAGAGAAGGCAGTTTGTTTTCCCCTACTACAAGAGAGGTAGTCGCAGGGAGAGGAGCCTGTTACCCCTTCTCCCCAGCAACAGCTTTGTCCAACCAGGAGAGAGAGCACCCTGGTTACCTTTCCACCAGACTATGGATTTCCAACTGGACACATGTGGCAGGAGAACACCGGGACAGCTACACTGGGTGAGAAAGGCCGACCGACTATCAGAGCCCCAGACCGATTGAAGGTCTGGAGTCTGGATAGTCTCAATGGGAAAGGGGAGAAATGTGGCGGAACCCGCCTCGCCACCTGGCATTGGAGAGGCCTGGCTGCCCGCCTCCTTCCTGCTGACTATGGCCCCTGGTAAAGTTGTACTTTTGAATGCAATATTTGGGCATATTGTATTTTATTGTGCGGCTACTGGCTCTTTAAGCACAGTGAATGGACTTACTGAAACTTTTTGGACACTTCCTCTTCCCCTCCCCCGGATCCATTGTTCTCTAGCAGGAGAGGTCGTCGCAGGGAGAGGAGCCTGTTACCCCTTCTCCCCAGCAACAGCTTTGTCCAACCAGGAGAGAGAGCACCCTGGTTACCTTTCCACCAGACTATGGATTTCCAACTGGACACATGTGGCAGGAGAACACCGGGACAGCTACACTGGGGGAGGAAGGCCGACCGACTATCAGAGCCCCAGACCGATTGAAGGTCTGGAGTCTGGATAGTCTCAATGGGAAAGGGGAGAAATGTGGCGGAACCCGCCTCGCCACATGGCATTGGAGAGGCCTGGCTGCCCGCCTCCTTCCTGCTGACTATGGCCCCTGGTAAAGTTGTACTTTTGAATGCAATATTTGGGCATATTGTATTTTATTGTGCGGCTACTGGCTCTTTAAGCACAGTGAATGGACTTACTGAAACTTTTTGGACACTTCCTCTTCCCCTTCCCCGGATCCATTGTTCTCTAGCAGGGTGTTGTCCCAGGGACACTGCCAAACCAGTGGGAACTGGTTTGCCAGGAAAAATCATGCTTGCAAGTAAAAACAAAGGACTTCGACCTAACCGTTAAACCCCTGAACCTATTCAAGTGAATTTTGGATATGTTTGTCCCCAAGTTATACTGGTTAAAATAATATAAGTTTTATGTATGTGCGATGTTAACTCACAAAGTTATAAAAATGTACAAAAAGTAACTTTTCAGCTTGGAGATAATTGAGTAGATACAGTAATTGACTCAATTATCTCCTAAGCAGAGGGGAGGAATATGCTGGGTGTGTTTCTATTTTCCCATTGTGTCTGATTGGCTGCTGTACTTGCATTGTATGTGTTGTAATGTGTTTATTGGTGGTTCTGCAAAACCCTGTGGGCAGTACTATGTTTTGTGGATTGTAATAAAAACCAGGCTGGGTGTGCCAGCACTTGAGTTCCTGTTTTAACCCTCAAAGTGAAGTGTCGTCTCATTATTGGGGGAAGGATTTATTGTATGCTGTTCCAGTTTGACTGCTAGGAGAGTAAACCTATTCGTATGGTTCCTATTCAACTGTCTACAGCATGCTTTGGAGAATTTATTTGTTTCTCCGGTTCGGTGATTGTGGTGTCTGCCAGAGTGCTTGGACTCCTCAGGAAGCGCTAGGAGCATCCTTCAATGGAGGTACCCAGTCGGGGTGCCAGGCGATCCGTTACAGTGAAGATGCCAAATGCCTCCCATATCAGAATATGCTGACTAACGCAGCACGGCAACGTCCGCACCTGTGTAGTAGCCCCCCAATGATTCCTTATGGAGAAACAATGAATTGGCTGAGATTACTTATGATCTCAGCCAGGGCAGAAAGGCAGCAAGGGCAAAACCTGTGTGGCAGGGGATATAAGGTGAGTAAAACTTGGTATTAAACTATTTTAGGGGTACATAAATATAAAGCCCCAACATCACTCTAACGTTAGAAATGCAAGTTTCTATTTCTAAAATTAGAGTGCCCATTAAAGTAGTCATCTGATTGGGTTCTGCATATGGAGACATATTCTAAACAGAACAACATTTTATGACAAACAAATAAGTACATTTATCACACATATTGTGCCCACATCTCCTACATTTAAAGGACCACTATAGTGCCAGGAAAAAAAAACTTGTTTTCCTGGCACTATAGTGCCCTGAGGGGCTGAAGGGGGTTAAACACTTACCTTTCTCCAGCGCCGGGCTCCCGCCCTCTTCTGATGTCATCAGCTGAATGCGAATGCGCGGCAAGAACAGCGTGCGCATTCAGCCAGTCCATAGGAAAGCATTCTCAATGCTTTCCTATGGACGCTGGCATCTTCTCACTGTGAAAATCACAGTGAGAAGCGCAGAAGCGCCTCTAGCGGCTGTCAATGAGACAGCCACTAGAGGCTGAATTAACCCTAAAGTAAACATTGCAGTTTCTCTGAAACTGCTCTGTTTACAGCTGCAGGGTTAATCCTAGATGGATCGGGCACCCAGACAACTTCATTGAGCTGAAGTGGTCTGGGTGTCTATAATGGTACTTTAATAAATCATTTTCTCCACCACGTCTCTTATGTGTACATTGTTACAGTGTAAGGATTAGGTATTCTTCCAGAACGATTGTATTATTATCATGTCATATTAATAATTATTAGTCGTATAATATCATGAATCGATATATCGCAGCATTCATTGCACTGCAACGAAAAAAGTAGAATTTTCCTTAGTGTTTATTGGAACGTAATAAGACATTGCAGTGAATTATTTGTTACATAGTCCTAATGAAATTCTGATCCATTCTCGTTGTAATTACTAAGAGCAGGGTACCAGCACTCCTCATTCTAGGTTTCATACTATATATTATACTAACAATGTGTCCTGACTATCTATCAGAATTTAATAACATGGAGCAGCGCTAGAACTCATTATTTAATAGTCTAAACCAGCAAACGTCCTAGAATGATTTATGGCAACATATAATAATAGCGCAGTGTTAGAATTAATTCCTGGTATGTACAGCGGCAGTGCAGCGTCTGAATGATATTTTACAATATAATAAAAGAGTGGACACAGAGCTGGATTTAATAATTTATTACAATGCGCTAAACTGGGCAAAAAAAATGCTTGAATGATTTATTATATGGGGAGAGAGCCAGAGTTTATTATTTAGCACAATATTTCAACACACTCCATTGTTAAAATGATAGTTTAATAGAATGTACTATGTAAGAACAGTACTAAAGTGAATGAATTAAAACAGTGTTGGAGCACATTTCATGACTGGTATTAATAAAATTACACCAGTACTAATTCAGCCCTATGCTGGGATTATTTATTAAAACATAAACATGTTGATGTACAATGTTGTAATTATTGCAATGTTTATAAACATGAATGTAGTACAATAGGATAGCAATAAATATGAAGAAGAAGCCTCGGATTTTATTGCACAATTTTATACTCTGTTCTTTTCTTGAAACATTTTAATATTTTTTATTGTTTTATTCTTGACTCAGTTGAACAGAAGGAAGGAGGAATAGAGAACAATAGAAATTAAAAACATTAGAAATGAAATGTAAGAAACGTTTTTTTTTTACCCCAAATTAACAAACGTGGAACTCTGAATTTAAAATATAAAAAAAATTAGGAATTGTAGAAAGTATAATATTAAATATTGTTACATTGAAAAAAACATTATAACATTTAGGATATTGTCATCAAGAAAGGAAAATTCAGGGCACCATTCAATAAACTGTTGATAATTTCCTTTATGTAAAAATGTCCTGTTAACAAACTTTAAATATAGAAGCTAGCTGATAATACCCTATATGAAGATAATTTAATCGCAATTTTAAGAATAGCACTAATTAGATTGTCTTGTTTGCCTTTGTCGTTTCATTCTGGGTTCTTAAAACGCATATCTATACATCAGTCTATGAGAAGAAAGTAGAAAATAAGATCTTAAATAAACACTCAGAGTGTGTGTACTAGGGATGTACTAAAGAAATATGGCTTAAAAAATCGCAAACATTGAACTGCGTATAGAACATGATAATTTTATTGTATATATTTTTTTGCATTTTAAAGCCGAAATTATAATATTTTCTGACTATATATCAGTCAATGTGCTCAAATAGATCTTAAACTATGTATTTAAGTGTAAAATGTTAAATGTAATAACAGTTCAGTATTTGAGTAATAAATTACAATTAGCTAAACAAACGTAATAATAATTACTAGTAAATCCCTGCTATATAGCAATGTGTGCTGTGAGGTTTGCATGCAGATTTTACATTTCGTAAAAGATGAAAAGCTCAGTAAGTACATTAGTTTAATTGTAACAAAACACAAGTATCATAAGCTACACTTTACTTCTGCAGTGTGAATTGCTGGGAACTGCTGTTGAAATTCAACTTTTAGTCCACTTTGCTTCTTGTCACACCTTTATTTTCAATCTGGCAAGATACTTCAGCTTTCGACAAATGTGTGGACTAAGCTAATGGGAAGGAACTTATATATACATCAGATCAAGATGGGTGCTCCCTTAAGGAATATTGGCAACCACATATTTGGGAAATACATTTCTTAAAGGAATGCAAAGATGTATTCCTAACACTAGAGTGTTCCTCTGCCTCCATGGCTCTCCCAATGATATAAATATCAATTTATACACTTACCGATTCCAGTGACAGTGTTTGGTGCTGGCTCATGCTCTGCCTCCTCTGATGGCAGCTGACGTGGGGGACCTAATGCACATGCAGAGATTTTCCTTGACAGTGGATGTCCTCAAGCAGAGGATGAGGACACCCAGAGTCACTTCGCAGAGTCAAACTTTATGAAGCTCCAGGAAGCGCCTCTACTGGCTGTCTGATAGACAGCCACTAGAGGCAGTCTTTCTACTGGATTGTAAACATTGCAGTTTCTCTAAAGGGGACAGGGACAATGCACCCAGAACACTTCAATGAAATGAAGTGACAGGGTACATATGGTGTCCCTTTAAGTAATATGGTAAGAAATCCAGTTTGCACCACATCTTTACAGTAACATGGGCAGGAGAGGAACATCTATGTGTGGTAATTAAAGGTATACTCTAAGAATCATTAACAATAAAGCTTAATGCAGGGGTTCCTCCCCCCCCCCTTATTTTTCAATCAAACCCTTTTTGAGCTATGCTGTGGGCGTTGGACTTTATAAGCCAAAGAAAGAAATTTACTCAGTGACTTTCTCCTTCAGTATCCTCCCATTGTCCATATACGACTGGCATAATGTGTACTGTCTGCACATAAAGTGACACGATGCAGCCTTTTGGGTTAAGGAATAGAATAGCAGAAGATTAGGTATGAAATAAAAGATGGGGATAAGTAGGGGGAGCAGAAGGGAATAAAAAAATGTTACGGCCTGAGGAGAAAAGGGTGAGAGGCAGACTTGAAGTAAAAAAAGATGAAAGTTCAAAATAGGGCAAATAAGTAAAAAATGACAGTGGTATGTGCTAAGGAAAGCATTGTAGACCCCCAAAAGTCACTTTCTCAATATCGAGTGCTTAATATTGCCTATATTAAATATAGTATAGTTGATACAATTGCTTACATATACATATATATATATATATATAATCAGTACACAACGCAATATTCTAACCATGTTCACTAAGGTATAGTATAGCCATGATATGTAAGTAATTGTACGGTTGATACGATTGTTTATGAAGTTAGATATTCAAATAGACAGGCAGAGAGATAGACAGACAGACAAATAAAGAAGTACACAACACAGGTCTGAGAGAAATGATAAATATTCTAGCCATGATACGTACGACTGTTCCTCACATCTGATCAATAACATTAAATCAAGGGCAACTTGTGTGGGGTGCTTAATGTGCCTTAAGCAAATTGTAACAAGATCTATACAACTATCCTCAAATTGCTATTGATCTGCTGCCTAAAATAGTTTTGACACAATCATTCATACATGTGTGCTGTTAGGAGCCCAAGAGAATGTGCGAAGCTTGCTTCTTCATCAAATACTATCTCAAGGACCTTTACAAAACACCAGGAGAAAATTAGATGTCACATGTGCTGAGATAATTAAACTGTAATGATCTTTCTCAATAAGCACAAGTGAAGTACATCATTGGAAATCCATACATAAAAACCTCCTTTGTGCCAAGATGATTGTGTCCCTTAATGTATATCAACTGGAACATCTAAACAACTTCAATGACAAGTCCTATACATATGAGTATACCTCTCATAGAGATCACACGTTCTTATCACGATTATAAGAGACAATGTCCCCTGATTAACTCCTCTGTAGCTGGATACTGCAATGCACTAGTTGGAGTGAGGATGATTTAAAAATCTAAGTAGAATTTGAAGAAACCATAAACTTGACTGGGTCAGGCATCATGAGTCCCTGGTATCCAGTATGAAGATTAAAATTGGGGCCCAATAATAAAAGAAAAGGACATTAATGTAAAAAAAATTCACATTACTACATTGACAGTTATTTTTTTTTATGAATTATGTGAATGTGTAGATTTTACTCAGTTATCTGAACTGTGCTTTTTTTTAAACGTTTAGCTGAAACACTCCAGAGACCATTAACTGTTTAGAAAACGAGGCACATGTCCACACTGACTAATACTAACCTAGTAATTGATAATAGTAGCAGAGATTTTTTTTCACAGTAATGAATTATAGAAAAGTTAAGACATAAAAAAGATATTTGAAAATGTATCTATTTTTATTGGAAAATGGCAGTTCAGTTTTAAGCATAGGCGTGCCCTAAAGCACAAACACTAGCCGCATGTGTATATATATATATATATATATATATATATACATACATACACACACATACATATACTGCTATTTGTGTGTGTGTGTGCTGTTAGTGCGCTGTGTGAGGGTGCTGTGTGTGTAAGGGTGCTGTGTGTGTGTGTGAGGGTACTGTTAGTGTGATGTGTGTGTGAGGGT
Source organism: Pelobates cultripes (assembly GCA_933207985.1). Lineage (NCBI taxonomy): Eukaryota > Metazoa > Chordata > Amphibia > Anura > Pelobatidae > Pelobates > Pelobates cultripes. The sequence continues at coordinate 25,442,657 of OW240917.1, forward strand.
GTTGGTAGTGTGCTCTGTGGGTGAGGGTCCGGTTTGTGTGTGAGGGTGCTGTTTGTATGCTGTGTGTGAGGGTGCTGGTAGTGTGCTTTGTGTGAGGGTGTTTGTGTATGTGTGTTAGGGTCCTGTTAGTTTGCTGTGTGTGTGAGGGTGCTGTTTGTGTGATATGTGTGTGAGGGTGCTGTTTGTGTCATGTATTTGTGAGGGTGCTGTTAGTGTGCTGTGTGTGAGGGTGTTGTGTGTTTGTAAGGGTGTTGTGTGTGTTTGTGAGGGTGCTGTTTGTGTGCTGTGTGTGTGAGGGTGCTGTTTGTGTGCTGTGTATGTGAGGGTGCTGTGTGTGCGCGTTGTTTGTGTTAGGGTGCTGTGTGTGTGTGGGTGCTGTATGTGTGTGTGTGTTGTATGTTTGGAAGGATTGTGAAGGTGGGGGCAGATTAGTAAACAACCCCAGTAGGGAAGGGGGATCCTTATGCAGGGAGGCGGGATCCTTGCTGTCCAAGGGAGAGTGAACTCTAGCCTGCGGGGCTAGAGTTCACTCTCGTGAGATCTGAGCATTGCCACGGCAACGCTCAGATCTCGCGAGAGGAACCTGGCGGAGCTTCTGTCTAGAACTCCCCGGGTCCTCTCCTGCCTCCCTCCATGCTGCTGTGGGCTGGTGAGGTAGATCTTTGATCTCCCCGCCGGCCCATGAGGCTTAGAGCAGAGCCGGCACTCAGATAGCGACAGCTCTGCATAAGCCGACAGGGAAGATCCAGAGATCTCCCCTGCCGGCAGGGGTCAAGTCCTGGGGAATAAAGTGTGGGAACTCTCCCAAGATTCCCAACCCCAAAAATTAAATACACTCGTGTGTATATATATATATATACGCATACACACACATACACTCACACACACATACTCAGACACACACTTACAGACACACACACATATATTCACAGACACACACACACATACACACACACTTACAGACACATACACTCACAGACACACACACATACATTCACAGACACACATACACACACACACTTACAGGCACACACACATACATTCACAGACACACACACTTACAGACACATACACTCACAGACACACACATACATTCACAGACACACTTACACACACACACTTACAGGCACACACACATACATACACACACACACTCACACACTTACAGACACACACATACATTCATAGACACACACACACATACACACTTACAGACACATACAATCACAGACACACACACATACATTCACAGACACACACACACTTGCAGACACACACACATACACTCACAGACACAAACACATACACACTTATAGGCACACACACACACACACACTCACACACATACACAAATTATTATTTTTTAATTAAAAACTGTCCATCCAGCCTCCCTACCTGGAGAGCTGGCGTGGACTTTTCACTGGGGTGCAGTGGGTCGGACGTCTGTCTCCATCTCAGACGTGGCGAGGGAGCTGTGTCCACTCTGCTTCCTCTTGCTGCGCGGGCTGTCTGCTGTAGCTGGGAGCCGGAATATGACGTCAGCAAAATGGCGCGTGGCGAGAGGAAGCAGAGAGGACACAGCTCACTCGCCGCTTGTTGTATGGAAATAGGAGCCCGACTGGGAGGGGGGAGGGTGTCCATCACCTCTGCCCCCCCCATGACAGGGGAAACACTGGGGGGGAGGGAGATGGCATTTGGGGGCAGCAGAGTGCCTGTAGGAACAGCAGGAACGGTGTTCCTGCAGGACTCACAGGCATGCCGCAGGGATTAGGGTGTGCCCAGACACACCCAGCATACCCCGTGCACACGCCTATGGTTTTAAGTTTAACAAAATTCCCTGTTTAGTAAATAAACTGTATCATAATTTAGATAAAATTACATAAAACAAATCTTCCCTATGTCAGCAAGTTTATAATAGTGTTCAGCTCATTTAAAGGAATTCTCTAGTGCCAGGAAAACAAAAATGTACCCAAATCACAGACCACCCGAAACACACAATGCTGAACATGTTTAGTTTGGGTCATGATTCTGAATTCTGGCCGTAGCACCAAAATAAGAGATGATTGATTGGAAAAACCATCATTGATGGCTCAGGTACAGTCATTTAATGTTGATTTTATTTGCATATTAAGTGAGAAGTGAGCAACAGAGGGGAGAAAAAAATGGATCGTAAAAAAAAATAAATCTATATTTTTACATGATATTTTTAGTAAATATATAAATATAGATTGTTTTACTGATTGTAGAATATTCTACTTTTTGGATTTTTTTTTCACATGCATTTCACACTGAGGCATGGTTGATTTTGAATTATATGAGCAGATGATAACAAAAGATAATACAAGATTTTTCTATTTCCAAATGTCCATGGAGCATGAAGCATGGGATTACCAAAAAGGTTATTAGAATTGTCAGCAAGAATATTGTATGAATTGCATTGACTCTGTAATGCTTGCACACCCACTATGGTGGTGTATATATAAAATGTATTATTTGTGTAAGAGGAACACAATGAGACACGGGACATCAAAGGCAGAGTGTCTCCACACTCCTAATGTCTAGCATGTACTATCAGCTGTTTAACATCAAATTTAAAGGACCACCATAGGCACCCAGACCACTTCAGCTCAATGAAGTGGTCTGGGTGCCAGGTCCATCTCGGGTTAACCTTGCCTGCTGTAAACATAGCAGTTTACATAGGGTTAATCCAGCCTCTAGTGGCTGTCTCATTGACAGCCGCTAGAGGCGCTTCCGCGCTTCTCACTGTGAAAATCACAGTGAGAATACGCTGGACGTCCATAGGAAAGCATTGAGAATGCTTTCCTATGGACTGACTGAATGCGCGCTCAGAAGAGGGAGGAGAGTCCCCAGCGTTGAGGGAGCCCGGTGCTGGAGAAAGGTAAGTGATTTAATCCCTTCCTCCCCCTAGAGCACGGCGGGACGGGGGCCATGAGGGTGGAGGGGAGGGTGAGACCTATTAACATTATAGTGCCAGGAAAATGAGTTTGTTTTCATGGCACTATAGTGGTCCTTTCACATCAGTGATATTGTAAAAACTGTCTTTTTATTTACAAAGCAAAAAGAACAAATCTGTTTTATAAGAAAATCCTGGAAAGTCTGACTGCGTTATATTTTGATGTGACACAGAATATGCATGTACATGATACAAGTCAAGCCTATTTTACCAGAAGAAAGAAGAATATACATATGAATAAGTATCGAGTAGTAGTGTTATGTTGCATTTTAATCTTTCTACACTGCTCCTCTTTTTTTTTTGACAATCGTTATTTTGAAGATGTTTGTGACATAGAGTAAGAAAATAAACAATTCAGTGTAGAGCAAAAACGTGACAGAGCAATAATATTACATTCTTCATGCTAGGATGATAACAAGCTTACTCTAGTACGTGGGTTTATAAAGAGTTCTGGAGACTTTACTGCTATGCCACTGAGCTTGCCAACATGTGTCTCGATGAATCCATGTCTATATTTCTCCCTTCTCCCAATGCTATGACTCAGTGCTTTAAGGCACGTGACTGCTGGATGACCTAACAATATTTGGTTAATGGTTAGTAATTGAGATAAGGTCTCTCTAATGTGCAGCTGTGGAGGAAGGGACATAAGTCGTTCAGTTAAGGGTCAATAGTTGTGATATAAAAATCAAGCCACGGTATCCAAGTCTGCGTGCACCTGTCTGTGGTACCTTTACGTGTCGCAGTCAGGGATTCCATAGCTTAATTCTGCTCTACCTTCGCTATCCATTGTTGGAGAGATGGTACCCGATCTCCTGGTCCTTGTATCTCTTCTTTGGTGCTCCTCTGTCACAGTGAACAGTGGCGAGTTTACCATACAGCACAACCTTAGGTAGATGATGATCTGCCATCCTGGAGACATGCCCCGCACAGCTTGGACTTCAAAAGCATTGCCTTGATGCTGGTGGTCTCTGCCTGTTTGAGAACTTCGATGTTGGTGATTAAGTCATTCCAATGAATGTTAAGGATTGTGCTGAGGCAGCGCTTGTGAAAGTAGGTGTGGCTGTAGGTAGCCCATGACTCAGAACTGTACAGGAGTCTTCAGTTCAACAGCTCTGAACAAACTGATCTTTGTGCCTCTCTTTGGATACTTGTTGTTCCAGACTCTCTTATACAGTCTGCTGAATGCTCTGTTTGACTTTGCCAGTCTGCTATCTATCTCTTTGTTGATTTTGGCTGTTAAAATTAAAAGTCAGCCTGAAAAAGACCAAAGTTCTCCACCAGCCTGTATCTCATGAAGATTACCATGACCCCGCATCACCACTGGCGAGAGCTGAAGGATTTTTATAAACTTCTTTATACAGATTGGTGTTTAATTAGTCCAAAAGGTGAGATGGGAGTTGTCATCAACCTAGAATTCCTAAAGTCATGCCTAACGTTTGCCATGCACCTTTTTCACCTGTTTTTAGTCTAGTGCAGACAGATATTGATTTTTAACCCTTTCACCACCAGTCACAGACATGCATGAAGTTCAGTGAGTTCCATATATTTATTGTTTTATCAGTAAAATAATTCTGCTGTAGGCAAAATTCCCTTTTATCAATATATACGTGTATGCATGAGTGTGTTTACAGATTTCACCCATGGTGAACATTTTATGGTGGCAGCAATTCATTATGCTAGTTTTCAATCTAGAAACAAACTTATCTCACTAACTTTATCTCTCTAAGTGAGGACATGGATCTTCCACATGGAACGGTACCAAATGTTTGATAAAATGTAAGTACATTTCATTCTGCTGATCCATACACTTACTTGTAGCACCACAGAATGCGTATCTGATAGGTCAACATAATCTGTCCTTCACAAATCCATGTCGACCACTATTGACGTCACTGTTCAAAATATATCCCTCATAAGCCCTTCAAATATTTCTGCACAAGACATATCAAGCTAACAGCATACCTTACAAGTGTCTTTATTTTGGAGGGACAGTCCCTATTTTTAACCCGATCCCTGTTTGCGATCCTAATATCCCTCTTTTCTAGGAGCTCCATATTGTTGATGTGTCTGAGTGTATTACAGAGCTCCACAGGAATAATACTCATAGTAATATGTTTTTAAACTACAATAAATGTGTTTTGGAAGTCAGTCTGTGTGAATAAGATACATTGTTCTTGGTCTAAATTACATTTTAGTTGCATAAATTGTTATTAATTTAGTCACCAGAAATTTCTCCAAACAGCCCTGTGCCTGGACAGACCCCACTCACACCCCCAAAATTAAAGTGTCCCTCTTTGTACATTTGAAAGTTTGGGAGGTATGCAACAGGTCTCTAATTTCCATGCTTAGATTTGAATCCCTTGTGAAATACAGACACTAAATCTGCTTCACACAAATATTTTGGAATCATTACAGAAAAATGGATTCCTTGTAACATATATCACCTAAAAATACCTCTTGTATCTCTCATATTTATGTATATATAGATTCACGAACATAGCAGACCTCAGAATCTCTCAGATTTCCAGACCGTGTCAAAATTGCCACAGGTAACAGTTCTAGTTAGCAAAGATATACCAAATCAATACTAAACCTTCAATGATGATTATGCTCTGATCCTACAACACTGCTTTCTCATTTTACAAAACAATTCTGCTTCTGTAAACTATCCAACCTTCAGCATAACTTCACCACTTTCAACTATTCTTTATCCGCCTGTAGCTTTAACTCACTCCTAATTCATTATTTCAAATCATTCCCTGTCTTTTATTGGCACACATGACATTCACACACGCTCAAGTCAATCAGTAAGAGTAACATATTTCTCCTGCTTGCACTGTGACACTAGGCTATCGTCCATCTCATTAATTCTACTTTAACACTCCTGGTGCTGGTACTATACAGGTACTGGTATACTGGTACTATAATCACTGACATACCTAATTAACCTCTCTCAGCCTACTAGAATGCTTTCAATATGCCTATGCTATCAATATGTGCAAATCCAAATGTTCGTTCCATGCCTCCTTCTCTGGCAACTTACCATTTTCTTTGTACCTCCCAACATTTCAAATGGACAAAGAGGGACACTTTAGTTTAGGGGTGTGATTGGGGGTGTGGCCAGGAGCGGGGCTGTTCTGGGAAATTTTATGAGACTTACTAATCACAATTTATGGAAGTAAAATGTAATTTAGAACAAGAACAATGCATCTTATTTACACAGACTGTTGTCTAAACACATTTATAGTAGTTTAGAAACATTACTGGGAGTATTATTACTGTGGAGCTCTGCTATAGACTTAGACACACCAACAATATGGGGCTCCTAGAAAAGAGGAGCAGAGGGATTTGAGCCCAAACTAGAGGCTGCCCCTCCTAAATATGGGCACTTGCAAAGTATGTGAAAGCAAACTCTACATCTTGTTTTGAACAATGTTATAGCATACATTTAAGTGATACTCAGTTTTTTAATCCCACCTCAATATGTTTTATTTTTCTCATATTTTTTTTTATAATTCTTTGTTGTGCATGAGATTAACAGAAGTTCCTGCAATGCCCCAACAGCAAGTACAGGATCAGCATTATACAGGACAATTCATTTGTAAGGCACGTAAAATAACCACTGTTTTGAGAACAAAGGAGAGAGTTTGCACAGTGTAAAAAAGTCGTTATAGCATTAAGTAAACTGGCTATGTGCATAAGAGTGATGACAATAAGGTGGTTCATAATAGAAGGGTTAACAACGAGTACCTTCTGAGATTTAGCTCCTTAGGAGGCCCCGAAGTTAGTGGGATGAAAGGCAATGCAAGACAGAAGCAGAAAGAAGTAGTTTGGGAAATGCTCTTTGCGTTAAATTATAGGACAGGTAAGTCCCTCACTGAGTTTTAATAAGAGGTAAAAGGTGAGCAGCCATAAGCCTTTCAGTGCCCAGTCCATGAGCAGAGTTCATCCTATGCCCTCCATGGGCAGAGCACAGTCCTGCAGCAGGGAGGTATATGGCAGGTCCCCAAGTCATGATGCTAGCAGGCTGGTCCAAGCCAAAGACCTGGTCAGGAGCCCCTGCAGCCCCTCTGGGTTCAGCTTTGGACCGCAACAGTTGTACCTTGGACACTTGATGAGTACCAGCGTTTGCCAGAGCAGAACTTGCTCAAGTATATACAGCATAGGTGATATAATCCCCACCTAGGAATAGGATGATGCCAGGAAGTAGTAGATGGAAAAATAAAAGTATAAACTGTTATACTTTTATTTTTCCATCTACTACTTCCTGGCATCATCCTATTCCTAGGTAGGGATTATACCACCCATGCTGTATATACTTGAGCAAGTTCTGCTCTGGTAAATGTGAGTACATTACTTTATTTTTTCACGTTATATTCACTAGTACTTACTTCACCATTGGAGTATCTTTTTTGTATTTACTATATATGTCCTGCAAACTGCACTTCATTTGAGCCATTTGCGACACCTACACCATCACATATCCTTAGACGGGATTGTTCCGTCCATGCGTTATAACAGCTGAGCTCTGAATTAGCTCAACCAAATGTGAGTAAAATAACATAAAATCACACACCATTTATTCATTGTACATACTATAATGCACTATTATCATGTTGCTGTTCTTTATTTTTTAGGTCAAATGTGTATACAGTCTTAAAAGACCTCTGTACGTATTAATTTCTGTACATAATCTTTGGGCGAGGTTTCTCTCTATTTTTCCAATTCTCACTATCCACAAGGTTTGGGAATCCTTGTATTAGTTACTGCAGCCCATTTTCATCCTGTGTCATACTATAGTAAGCGCCTATTATCTTTCTTTTTACACCATTGATTACATGTTATTGCAACTCTGCCACCATATTGTCGATCCCTCACCCCATCCTACTACCTTCACCTCAAAAATACTGCTTGATTTGAACCATTTCCCAATTATTATGCCACAACAACTCAAGTTAATTCTTCTGTTTTAGATCATCATCTTCCTCCAGTCCTTTAAATGATTTGAACTCCCCATCTTTAATGATTCTCTCAAAACTAGTTTCATTAAAGAGACATAAACCATGTTCCACAACTCTCTACTTTCAAAGCTTCTGAATAGAATCCACAATCCGCCCATCACATTTCTTTTATACATTTCATGCAATGTTTTGCGCCATATGCTCTCGGGCATATACACAGATTCACAATGCCAGACCCAGTCAGTCAGAAATGTACACAATCGGTGTCTATCACATTGTATATATGTGTGCATGTATCAATATGTGTGTATATTTGTGTGTGTATTTGTGTGTGTGTGCCCATAGAGGCAACATGGCTGCAATATTCACTGCTCAAAAAAATAAAGGGAACACAAAAATAGCACATCCTAGATCTGAATGAATTAAATATTCTTCTGAAATACTTTGTTCTTTACATAGTTGAATGTGCTGACAACAAAATCACACAAAAATTAAAAAATGGAAATCAAATTATTCAACCCATGGAGGTCTGGATTTGGAGTCACACTCAAAATTAAAGTGGAAAAACACACTACCGGCTAATCCAACTTTGATGTAATGTCCTTAAAACAAGTCAAAATGAGGCTCAGTAGTGTGTGTTGCCTCCACGTGCCTGTATGACCTCCCTACAACGCCTGTGCATGCTCCTGATGAGGTGGCGGATGGTCTCCTGAAGAATCTCCTCCCAGACCTGGACTAAAGCATCTGCCAATGCCAACGCCAACTCTGTGGTGTTGGTGGGTGGAGTGAGACATGATGTCCCACATGTGCTCAATTGGATTCAGGTCTGGGGAACGGGCGGGCCAGTCCATAGCATCAATGCCTTCGTCTTGCAGGAACTGCTGACACACTCCAGCTACACAAGGTCTAGCATTGTCTTGCGTTAGGAGGAACCCAGAGCCAACTGCACCAGCATATGGTCTCACAAGGGGTCTGAGGATCTCATCTCGGTACATTATGGCAGTCAGGCTACCTCTGGCGAGCACATGGAGGGCTGTGCGGCCCCCCATAGAAATGCCACCCCACACCATTACTAACCCACTGCCAAACGGGTCATGCTGGAGGATGTTGGAGGCAGCAGAATGTTCTCCACAGCATCTCCAGACATCTGTGAAGAGCACAGGATGCCAGTGGTGAATTTGTTAATCTTGGTGTTCTCTGGCAAATGCCAAACATCCTGCACGGTGTTGGGCTGTAAGCACAACCCCCACCTGTGGACGTCGGGCCCTCATACCACCCTCATGGAGTCTGTTTCTGACCTTTTGAGCAGACCCATGCACATTTGTGGCCTGCTGGAGGTCATTTTGCAGAGCTCTGGCAGTGCTCCTCCTGTTCCTCCTTGTACAAAGGTGGAGGTAGCGGTCCTGCTGCTGGGTTGTTGCCCTCCTACGGCCTCCTCCACGTCTCCTGATGTACTGGCCTGTCTCCTGGTAGCGCCTCCATGCTCTGGACACTACACTGACAGACAGAGCAAACCTTCTGGCCACAGCTCGCATTGATGTGCCATCCTGGATGAGCTGCACTACCTGAGCCACTTGTGTGGGTTTTAGACTCCGTCTCATGCTACCACTAGAGTGAAAGCACCGCCAGCATTCAAAAGTGACCAAAACATCAGCCAGGAAGCATAGGAACTGAGAAGTGGTCTGTGGTCACCACCTGCAAAAGCACTCCTTTATTGGGGGTGTCTTGCTAATTGCCTGTAATTTCCACCTATTGTCTATCCCATTTGCACAACAGCATGTGAAATTGATTGTCACTCAGTGTTGCTTCCTAAGTGGACAGTTTGATTTCACAGAAGTGTGATTGACTTGGAGTTACATTGTGTTGTCTGTGTTTCCTTTATTATTTTGAGCAGTGTATATAATATACACTAATTACAGACTGGATGTTGGAAGTGTCTATGTTACATATTCTATACATGTTATTTACTTACAACACTGTTTTCTTGTCTATAATTTATTAATTTAGTAAATGATTTTATAAAAAATAAGTGTGTGTGTGTACGAGCAAAATATTATTTTTGTTTCCAATAAATTATGTGCTATCATTACTGAAACATTACTTTTCAGGACACCCAAAATACTGGGGCTGTTATATGTTTGCAAATGACTCGTTAGTGAACAGGTTAATTATTTGAATAAAGCGCAGCTCTCGTGATAACAGAGGACAGACATGCTAACAGCAATGTTCCTACCTGCAGATATAGTTATCCTTGCATGAGTCCAGAGGTGTGAGGCAGTTCGGTTTCTCCTTTGACTCATACGAGCAAGCGGGGACAATAGTTTGTCTTCTCCTCTCGGCACACGCTGTGTCCTCACATGGGCAGAAGAGCAGTTCATTGGTGTACTCAGCTGGCACTCGGTCAAAAAACTTCCTCAAGGCTTTGTGGCACTTGGAACGATTACAAAAACCAGTCCGAGTCGTTTGTCGAATGCATACAGTAACATAATCCGTTCGCAACTTTTGGCAAGTTTCATCTACATTGCAGGCCTTGGCCGCATCTAAACATCGATTAACTTGTGTAACTTCATTCTCAGAACCTGTAAGACAGTGGAAAAATATATTATTTAGCAGAATGCTCAGCCAGTAATAACTGCAGATATATTTAGTTTAGTATATTTAGTCTACAACTGCTGAATCAGGACATTTATATTAAATAGGGTTTTTTACACAACCTGTTAACTAAAGGTTAGTAATTAGTTATACTATTTGATTTACGTCATATGCAAGCCTGCCCTGGGCAAATAAGAATAAGATGCAAATGAGCAAATTGAACTTTACATTTTTTTTTTAATGTTTTTCTTTCCTCAAACTTTCTATTTAATTTGCATTTGTTCCTCTTAAAGTCCTGAAAATAACAACCTTTCTTTGTGGGACTATTGGTTCCCTTCTATTACTGTGACCACTGCCATCCCCCTTTGGTAGCAAAAATAAAAGTTAAAATAAATTTACTCACCTCATTCTGGCAGCACACCTCTTGTAAAGGTGATTGGTGATCTCATCCAAGCCAATGCTCATAGAGAAGCATTGGTGGATGAAATATACATGTGCGGCCAGGGCCGCCATCAGAAATTGTGGGGCCCCTAACACAGCTCAAGGTCTGGGCCCCCATGTGCCCGCCTCCAAGCCCCACCTCCAAATTCCGCCCACAGGAATACACACACACAGACACAAAAGGACACAGACACACACACAGAAAGATACACACATACTAACAGACACAAATACTGAAACAGACATACATATAGATACATACACAGATACACACACACACACTGACATACAGACACACACACTGTTGTACATACTTACTCAAATACTGACACACACATACATACTGACAAACAGACATACATACAAACTGACATACAGACATACATACACATAAATACATACTGACATACATACATACATAATGGCATACATACACATACATACTGATATACATACATACATACACACACACATATACATACACAGATACACACAGACATACTGACATACACACACACAGACATACATGCATACCGACATACATAATTGCAGACACACACACAGACATACATACATACTGACAAACAGACATACATACAGACATACACAAACACATACAGAGAGACACATACACACATACATACTGACATACACATACTGACATACACACACAGACATACATACACACACAGACACACACACACAGACATACACACACAGACATACACACACACACACACACACACACACACACAGACATACTGACATACACACAGACATACATACTTACATACACACACACAAACACAGACATACTGACATACACACACACAGACATACATACTGACATACACACACACAGACATACTGACATACACACACATACATACTGACATACACAAACACAGACATACTAACATACACACACACAGACATACTGACATACACACACACACAGACATACATACTGACATACACACAGACAGACATACTGACATACACACATACTTGCAGACACACACACACCTCATTTATCAGCCACCCTCCTCTTACCTTTAAGTTGCAGGAGGGTGGCTGGCGATGATGGGAGTGGATGCCTCTGGTGTCCTGTCCTCTCCTCTCCTCCGCTCTCCCCCCGCGCGGAGTTAGCTGGGAGGAAGTGACCGGCAGTCACTTCCTCCTAGCAGCACTTGCGATGTTTAGCCGCAATTTTTTTTTTAAAGGGGCCCGGTCGCTCAATTACCCGGCACAGCGCTGACCAGGCCCCTGAAGATATAGGGCCCATCGGGTGGCCCTAAATGCTTGGGCCACCTGATGGGCCCCGGTGCAGATGCACCTGCGGCAGTTTCGCCGCTCCATTTGGGGCCCGTGCGGCCAGGCCCCCCATGGCCGCCGGGCCTGTGACAACCATCACGGTTGTCACCCCCTGATGGCGGCCCTGTGTGCGGCCATACTACACACTCCTCCAATCCCATGCTGCTATGAGTTTGACTCAGCAAAAGCTCCCCTAAGTGGCTGTCAGAAAGAAAGTAACTAGAAAGTAAAACTAAAGTGCACAAAGTAACTAAAGTGTACTTCACCCTTCCATGTAAACAATGCTATTTTTTATTTTTTAAAATTCTTTATTTTTGATGTGCATAGTAATAACATAGGGTATGCAATAAACACTGTTCAAACAACCACGGCATAACATATCACATTAAATAAAGTGTATGAATATCAGCATGAATTTTTAAGTGGAAGACAAGAGAAACACAGTGAAGATTAGGTAGGGCAGTACTGTGAGATTAATTGAGTAGCCAATATACACCGAGATTATTTAGGTTAATGTTAGAAACTCCCCAAGAGGCCCCCCAGCAAAACTAGGTGTGAGTCCCACATTGAAGAATGACAATTTCCATCCCCCACTGCCTGTAGTGATTTTGCTTATTGTGAGGACATATCTTTGCAAGGTATGGTAAGTCATTCAGGTCATCACTGAGTTCAGCCAATGCCAATGTCGGGACCGGCAGCCCCCCCGTCTGGAGACATGCAGCGGAGTGCCAACAGTGGAGCAGGCCCAGTGAGGTCCACTGGGTTCTTCCTGGGGGTAGCAGTAGCCTTGGCTGGAAGCTGGACTTATGTGGAGTTGGCAGTTTCTTGTGATGGGGCCCAGCTGTTTTCCATTTTTGATCACGTGGGTGTGCATGCAGGCGGGAGATGTCTTCTTTTGCAACGCCATTTTCAGGCACCTGCACTCTCTCCTTAATCCCTATGTATATTTAGACAAATGGAGGTCATTTAGTTGCTCCAAAGGCCGTTGGAGGGAATGCCCGCCTGCCAACGTCAAGGCAGACCTCCATAAAGCGGGTCCTACATTGACCCTTCAGCCTGCTTCCTTGAGCTTCTAGCAAAGATATCTCTAATGAGACAGAGAGGGGTATTTTTTATATACCCATATATACTTATTAACCCTTAATAGGGAACACATGGGATGGGCGGCAGCATTGTAACAAGGTTAGTACTTGTCTGCATTGTGTATATTAGACTTCCACTCTCCAAGTTCAAATTTCCTCCAAAAGACAGAGAATAGTTTATTTAGCCTTGCCAGGATGTCATATTCCCATTCATGCTTGGGAGTGCACGTGGCATCCACCATTGTGCATGACTCCATGTTTGCAAGTGGCTCTCGTGGCTTCCCCACCTGTATCCAAAGCAGGTGGGTTGCCTCCCAGGAGTGGACTGGGATCACCCCCACTGGTCTGGGGGTGGAGCACAGTGTGTCGGTGGATCCGCACTGGCGAAGGAAGGCTGAGGAGAGTGGCTGCCTCTCCCTGGTTCTGTCACTCGCAGGCCGCGGTGAGCCACCTCGGGCTCCCAATTATAGAAAGCACTCAGGTAAGGTAGCAAGAGGTACACCAAGCAGGGACGTTTTAGCTGCAAGGCAAACAAGGTATTTGCCTTGGGGGGCATTTTCCAGGGGGCGGCAAATAATCACACCCCCAAATGCCTTGTTAGCCTTGCAGCTAACTGACAAGCCAGGCAGGCTGCTGGGCGTGCAGGCGTCTGGCGAGGGAGCACTTTCCCCTGAGCTGTCTGCTCAGCTCCCTCGCGCGACGTCATAGTCCGGCTCCTAGCCTCACTCTGCGGGCGGCGTGCCTAGGGCAGCACAAAACCAGGATACACCACTGACACCAAGGCACCTGTAACTCGGGTAGTGCACCCTGGCGTATACACAAGCTCAATATTGGTGAGTATTGCCGGATAATCGGTAGATACAGCGGGAGCCCAGCTAAAATGCGGCTTTTCAGCCTGCAGGTCAGGCTCCGCCCCAATAATGCTGTTTTTACAAAACGGCAATGATTAACATTGAACTGTTAAAATGAGAGGAGCACTACACCCACACCACTTCATGGAGATAAAGCGGTTTGGGTGACTTTAGTGGTCATATAATATAACAATGGCACATTTCAAACCTATTCTCTTCTTGATTTTCCTTAAAATTATTATCATTTTTATTATCAACTTTTTTTTGGTCTAGTCATCTACCAAATATTTTGTACTCCTTGCACTGTTTTCAATTACACACTGTGACGAGACCAATCTCGCCACATTGCATTGGAGAAGCCTGGTTGCTCGCCTGCTGCCTTTGGACTATGGCCCCCTGTTAAAAGACATCTTTTTTACCTGCAGAAAAGCTTCATTCGTACTTTTCTGCCTGGGGGTCGGTAGATTTGTTTGAATGTGTTATACCCCAGATAGGAATCCCATGGAGCCCATTCGTATGAAACTGACTGTAAAGACTTTGGCTCCATGGCGATTAAACTGTATTCGTGTGGTCTGAGTGCCATTCACTTAATAATGTGCGCTCGGACCTGAGCTATCTGGGGATATGTTAAATGTCTGTGGGTTATGTAACAAATGTGACTTTATGTATTTTAAAGTGTTTTACTGTCTTTGTGTCACCATGTGCATAATGGAGTCTTGTCCCTGTCCTGGGAGATAATTGAATTACTTCTCACTTATCTCCAGGGCAGAGGAGAGGAAGCCAGGATGCATTGTGGTAAAAGGTATGTGTATTGGGTTACCTCTCAAGATAAGGGGGAGGGAATCTGTGGGTTGTAACTAATATGTTACTGGATATTTTATACCTCCCTGTGGGCGGTCCTGTATTTGCAAGACTGTAATAAAAACCAGGCTGGGTGTGCCAGCACCTCAGACCACTGCTTGACCCTCAACACAGAGCTCTGTCTCGTCTTTGGGGGGATTTACTGTATGCTGCTAAGGATTGATTGCCAGGAGTGTAAGCCGCTTTGGAGCTTTTCCTGTTCGTCTGTTAGCAGCTATTCGTGAGGTTCCAGTTCGGGAGTTTGGAGTGCTACCTTATTCCCTTGTATGCAGTTCGGATGTTTGGTGCATTCACTTGTATTCAATTCGTGAGTTTTGGGTGATTCTACAGTAGCTGTGCCTGTCTCTGAAAGGGGATTATCGTCTAAGCGGTTTTTTTACCCCTTGTGTGCAAAACGGTCCGTTACACACACAACTCGCTGCTTGTGATTTAAATGTTTACTTTTTTTATAGGTTGCAGTTTCATGAGAATTATCCTTAATACTCTAAAACCTACTAACACTTTGCATTAGGATAACTTCAAAGATACCAGGGGCTAGGAACTCTGCTCCCAATGCAGCCTGCACCTATAACAGATAATTTAAGAGGGGAAACTGGAAAACTGTGGCTTCACCCATAACATTTTCAACTTCTAGCTCACTCTCTGGCAATTTATGTTAACAATAAAGGGTGGTAGTCGGCAGAACTAAACATCTCATTCAACTATGCTAAGTCTGTAATAGAGTTACGGCAAAAAAGAGTAGGTAACATAAGTCTGTACTTTTGGGTGGCTTAGATCTCCTCCCACTGGTGGGTGAGGAACTGTAAACCCAAAACCCCACGATACACGTGGAGCATGATATGGAATATATGCCACCAGCTATTCGAGTTTCAAAGTGAATTCAAAATTCAGGATAGTAGAAAGTCATCTTTGCTCCGAGCACCCTTTTAAAAAGTGTTCTAAGTCTTTCTCCTTTCAGAACTGAGGGCCTAGCAGCAGAACTGAGGGCCTGCTCTCCGGAGCAAGCTATCCTGCTTACTCAGTGTGGACTTGTTACACATTCTGAGAACTTACTGGCAGAGAGCTAACACTTTAGCTTAAAAAACAAAATCTTCTTAATAAAAGTGGTATCAGGAACAGGTAGAGGGGACAATACCCTTGCTTGAAAGAAGAATCATGCAGAAGGGATGATACGTGTCTGGAAGAATGATTGGGTAGAGGGAACGTAAGCTGCCTGAAGAATCGCTGTTATGGTCCTTGCCATCAGAGGAGAAGGGATGGAAAATAAAGAGGGACGAGTGTGGATTGCCATCTGGGGACTAGTCACACATGTTCCTACTACACTTATAACATGTGACTTTGGAGCTTAGTCTGTCGCAAAAGTTGATTTCTAGTTCCCTAAGCTTTCTTCTCAAAAGTACAACAGCACCAGGTTATTTTTATAAGGCAGGAACTACTACATGTTAAACACATTTTAAAAAACAAAACAGCCAAGTGCCAGATGGGAAATCTACCAGGATGTTCTAATTACAACTAATAATACAAACATATTGTTTTAATGCACTGTTAAGATTCCGGGCATGTTACGAAGATTGGATTTTACATGTGATGATTGTCTTCTCGTATGAAGCAGAACAATTTCTGACTACTGAAATGTGTTTCTTGAGTAGGCTCCAAAAAAACAGGACATCTGGTCACTTAATATCACCATTCATCATCTCAAGATTTCCTTAGTGCCCAATATTCCATGTGTTTCAGGAGAGGCACTGCTCACTGCGCATAAATCCAAATCTTTCAGCGTAACAGGGATGCACATGCAGTCCTTTTACAACCCTAAGGGAGATGTTTCATAATTGAAAGCAGGTGGTATGTACACAAGTGCTGGGAGTATTTTTGGCTAACTCTGGATTTCAAGGACTGATTTCATCCCGTTATTTCCTTCCCAAGCTTGCTGGGTGGTTTGTAAAATATGGACAATATTCTCTTGAGAGCCTACTGTCCAATGAGTTTGCAGATTTATTACATTCCGTTATAGAACTGGAGATGTTTAAAAGCTACTCCTGGAAGGGTTTAGATACATGTATTTCATATGGCATAAAGGAACGTAACATGTACAGAATGTAAAGCAATAATTTGTGAGGTCTCTGTCAAAACAACCAGATTATATTCATCCATAACACATTTTTTTTGTCCTGTGTTTATAGTTAACATGACCCCTAAACAAACCCCTTTTGGGACTCCCCATTTTACAGAGAACAAACTCTTTAGAGCAACTTGTTAGATCTAAAAAATGGCTCTTTATGCAACAGAATCTGAAGTAATATGACACGTCTTTTTATTTGTCTTAAGAAGCCTGTGATCTCGTAATACCAGCCTTCATAACATAATTACTTAAAACATCTCTCACATTGCAGGTTTTGTTTTTAAATGAATTCTAATCTCCTTGTTTTTTTTTTTTATAAATTCACATAATTTTTTTTAATGATACAGTAGAGAAAGTAAAGAGTACTTTTTCGTATGGACAGCAATTTTGGTAATGAGCGGAGCTTATTCAAAGTTCTATTTTGGTTGCTAAGCTAATTTTTTGCACAATCCATCAGTCAAAAGAATCCAACAAAATGACAAACTGCATACACCATGGACAGAGGAGAACAAACTGGAGGTGCCCGGGTAATGAGATCCGCCACAAGGAAGAACAGATTATAAAGGCAAATAAAGGACAGAAGGGGTGTAATCGCTAAGATACAAGAGGCAAGGAAAGGTAACTGAAAGAAAATAACTGTGATTAATAGCTGTGCCACTTTAAACCTTAGATAGTAAATCTGTGACCATAAAGAACAATATAGACTGGAGTTAATCTTCCTTGTTAAGTGCTTATAAAGACACCCTGCATTGAAGTTTGTCAATGATGTGGTTTGTGTCACTGGTGATGTGCCAATGGGTGGACGGGCTAGACCCACTCAGAGTAGCACATTTGCAGAGCTATGTTGAAGTGATTGATTGAATGCCCTGCGTGCTGTTTGTGTAGGGCAAGCACACTTAATAATTCACTAACGCTTTGTTTGCTGACTTTACGGCTAGTGAAGTTTTCAGATGGTGAGGCTGATCGTGATCACATGGCCCTGGAGGTCCAGAGAGACAGAGTTGCTGCAGGGGGACTGCCTATGTTATCAGGAAGTCCTCCGATCGGGATCATGGATTCAACGAACATGCTTTGCTGTTCTGCGGTGTTTAAGCCCACCCTTTTTTAGGACAACATAGCAAGCCTGCCATCCTGACGAGCTGCTTCACTACACGCCTCCTAGAGCTGCAATTGGTCGTGACCATCACATGGCTGGCTATCTGATATCTGATATAAGGAGACCTGGCAAGTGACTCTCTTGGCCCAGCAAACCAATTTGACAAATTTCAATGTGTAAAAATTTAAATTGACAAGCTTTTTATTTACCCCTGTAACATTCCAAAACACCATGAAACCTGTACACAGGGGATCATCATTGTGCTTGTGGGAGATTACAGCATACACATATGTGTGATTTATTGCAGTAAAATCAAAGAGTATGACATGCACCGTTAATATATCATGCAGAACTAAAAAAATAAAAACATTCTTAATTCATCACACTTTTTTAGATTGTGTTCATATTAAATTATGTTTCATATAAAAATATGTGATGTGAAATGAAAGCACTGTTTCTCATGACCAAAAATATATATATAATAAGAGTGGGCACAATTAATATGAAAGAAATAAATTATGACTGAACAAACATGTAGATCAAACTCTAGGTTGTCTACTGGTTTTGTTTTGGTCAGAACTTGTACAGTTGCCTCTGTCCTTAAGGGGTTAAAGAAGAAGATTGCAAACACCTGAACAGTTACAGGCAATTAGCTAACAATATGCAAAAATGTGGCACACTGCATTTTCTCTGTGTGAGATGAGATGTACATAGGCGGTTCGTTCGTTTCTATGTAATCCATCCTTAGAAAAAGTGCTGAGAAGACACCAAGACCATCTCTTTTACCACAATGTTACTCCGACCACACAAAAGCTTTCAAGGCAAATAAGGCTATCTATTGTACTGAAAATTGGTCGTGACTAGCAAAAAAGATTTCCATGAAATGTATTGATAGAAAGCGCTAAAAATACCCCGATTTGTATTACAACTATCTTCTCCGTGAAGGTCTTTCAATAAATGTTGTTGTTCATAGAACGCTGACAGACCACATAAAAAGCAAATGAATCCTAGTAATTAGTCTGAAAGGGGTCAAATGAAAGAATAGGAGGACGATTTTAAACCAAAATCAAAAGCCTCTAAGCAGAGCAAACAAGACGAGAACACACTTTGTAAAACTGCAATCATGCTTTAAATAAATACCTGTAAAATAAGACAATAAAAAGCTTAGAAATGAATTGAACGGAAGCTCAGTCTGCCTTAGTGGTAATAGTGATCTCTAAGTCCTAACCTAACCCTCAGTCTGATCTCTATTAGAGTCAAATAACATATCATTTTTTTTATTTCTTTAAGGAATGCTCCACTCTTCATAACCACTACAGTGCCCCATTTTAGGATGGTTTGAAGTCTTTACTGGGGTTTATTGGATTCTGCTCCCCATTTCCTCTACATTGGCTAAGAATGTCAGCTGATAGCCCCTTAATAATGAGCTAACCATGCACTCAAAGAACCATAACCACCACGACAATTTTAGAACAGTTTGACTTCTTACTTGGCGTCTACAGGATGCCACTCCTAGCCTCCACTACTACTTAGTGAGAGCTAGAAGCTCTCTTCACTGAAATAAGCTCAGTAGTGCAGATAGAGGGTCACTAGCTGAGAGCAATCCGTTGACTCTCTTAGTCAATGTGCTATCAATGCAATGCAGTTTTTTTTGTCGAGATTAGCATGTCTATGTGTCAGTTGAAATATAGGTAGGTAGATAACCAAATCTCACGGCTGAGACTCTGTGTAACGAGGCCTTGCTGCACTGTGAATATATACCGTGCTTGTATGCAACAGGTCCTGTGCCGACACTCATACACCATGCCTTAATAGATTGTAATTAACACTCCAGGTACACTTTTCAAGTTAAGACAAACTAGGTATATTTACCACTGTATCCCCCCACATCAGAACACTAATGCAGAAGGTGAACCCTATTTATATCGGCCCATCCACATCAACACTACGTTGGTTATGAATAAAAAGAAAAATATGTCTGTAACATAAACTATACCAATGCACAGAAAGATAAATGATAATACAGGAATACGTGATGGCGGTAACAGCAAAATAGCAAACTGCAGGGCGTTAGTGGATTATTTTACTCTGTTTGGTTTAGTTGTCCCCTTTTTATAATTATCTATCTATTAAACAAATACACGAACACAAGAGATAGCTCAATGTATTTTGTCTTGGTAAAATACATTTTTTTTAAATAAAAAATAAAGTAAAATATATTTTGTACCATTTGCTACACAGGATTCATATTAGAACACTTACCTGCTGTGATGGAAGCCAATCTCACATAGTCAAAACCCCTTACAAATGGCTCATATGGTGAACTCTCTGGAATGCTTATACCTAGACAGAAAAAGAGAACCCCAAAACATTTTATTGCAATTTATATAATTATGTGTCAATAGATTCAAGTTACATGTACTAAACAATAAATAATTACTCTTATTGGCACTAGATCAGGTCTTGGATTATGAGTAAGATAAACCCTTACTGGGATCAAGACCACAAGAAAGTGAACCCACTGGAGACATACCATATGTTCTTCACATCAGTAAGGAGGTGCTGGGCAGGTAGGATGGAAAGTGCTAGCTAAAGGACAACTCTCGTTTTTTTTGTTTTTTGTTTTTAATAAAAACATTAGATTTCATTAAACTTGATTTTTTTTTTTTAAATGACGTATATTGAATTTTTGAGAAAATGTAACTTTTTTTTTATCCGGCTGAGCAGCCATGTAGAGTAAGACTTTACTGTTATCTAACCAATTTCTGCTGAACCCAACTTGCCTGCTGCTGCGATCTCTCTGTGTGAAACTGCAGCAGTTACCAAGTTAGGCTGAGGAGAAGATGGTCAGATTAGAACAGTAAAGTGTGACCCAATATGGCTGCTCAACCCTCTAAAAAAAGGAAACTTGCTAAAAATAAATATATATATATATAATTCAATTCATGTAATTCAGATATAATTTTACTGTAAAAAATAACAAAACATGCTTTGCATCAGGACATCAAACTGCAACCGACAAAGTCACATTCAAGCAAATATAGCTAGAACAGGATACAGGAATAAACTATACTTCAAAACTATATATACAGTCCCACCTATTATATGTTTATTATATATAATATATGATGTTACTACTCCAGTACTACAACGCTCAGTTTCTTCTGCTTCTGCAAACTGCATATTGACTTTGAAAGTCCATTTACTCCCGGCAGCCTTTTGTCTAGATGGAGGCTCTGTGAGTGTCCAAGTATTTTTGACTAATATAAATCTCTTTTGCTGCTTCCTCTTTCCACTTGCTGGCTTCTCCTTGAGGGAATGTCCTCCCAGGACGATGATATACATATTTTGCTGCACAGAACGTTTGAGAGGCCTGTACCCCTTTTGATATTCACATTGTTCTTTGTCCTGCTGTTTCGTCAAATAGTTATGCTGGTTTATTCCACATTACCCTGACTCTTTCCTGTCTTCCTCAATCAGGGTCCTTTTCTGGATCAGTAGGCAGATACCCTTCTTGGTTCTCAAGGAACATGAAGTGTTGTTTCTGCTTTTCTAGAAGTGTACACTGTTGTTTATCAGGACATTGTTAGCTTTGAGATGTACAATCCCATAGCCTAACAATAGTTACTATAGCCAACCAGTCAAGACTTTAAATCCAAACAGTGTGATGTACTCTGTACTGCTTTTTGATCTATTCATCAAATCATAAGACGTGTTTGGAAAAATCATTCATGCTAGACTCTTACACAGGTATATAACTGTCATTACACCATTTTACAGGATCTTTTCTGTTTGTTGTTATTTAGAGTTTACATATGGCCTTCGAGACGAGCGTGTGTATGAGTCCTTGGGCAGTTCACCACTGTCTGAGGGAGGAGAAGCAAATCACCATGTGGCCCTACATGCTCAGTCTCCTGTTGGTTAGACATGTTGGAAGGGAATAAAAAAATTAAGAAAATAATTACTTGCGCACTATCCTAAATCCCATATGCATATTTAAATAACTGGAGGTTTTCAGTACATCTTCAATTGCCATTAGATGCTAGCCCACCTGCCACATCAAGGCAAACCTTTTATGTAGGTCCTACACTAACAATTCACCATGCTTGCTTCAGCTTTATGTTGGAAATGAAGTTGTGAGAAGAAACGAACACCAGGATGTGTAAGAACTAATGGGATTGCATATGGAAAGAGGAATACAGTCTCTGCCAATATTGAGAGGACTGGAATTAGGCTAAGGATATGAATGATGCAATTTCCACTCAGCTAAAAGCAGGATGAAATACTGAGAATTGTTGTCCAAATAAAAGAATACCTAACTCCATGCCATCACTGACACTATGAACCTAAACAAAATAACTGTCTCAATGCGTCCTTTAATGACTCAATAACTAAAGAGTTTCTAATATCATATGACTATCCTATAATTAGTCATTTTTTGTTCCTTTTTAATAAACATCAGAAATGAGCTTTTCTATTCCATTTGTGGTATGTAAAACTGTTTTGTATTTTATCATTATTATTTTCTCACATAATTACAGTCTACATTGTACTCTGTAATGGAGGCTCCAGAGACAGGTATCCATTGCTATGGAAACACACAGGTGGGAGTTCTGCCAGTGCCTCTTTGCGACTCATTTTGGATACACTCTCCCGTCCTACACTTTCACTGTGCTTCATCCAAAAAAGCAGTTTATGCAAAATGAAGAAAATGAATCAGTGGCGTCAGCACTGTTGGCAATACAGTGTTTGTTTGTTTCTTGTTTTAGTGGTTTTAAATACTCCTTTTTTCAATTTAGAGCCTGATGTTCAGCAGATGTGTTCCCGGTGTCTCTGTCAATATGTAAACGTATGTGGAATCTTTTCTGCTTCCTATTCAGAGGATTATGGTCCCACCTAATGTCTATTTTTTGTCCTCATTGGTTAAAGGTCATGTGATGCTCCCTCCATAAATACTTACAGGGATACTATAACCATCAAAACAACTTTAGCTTAATAAAGCAATTTTGGTCTATAGATCATGCCCCTGCAGTCTCAATGCTCAATTCTCTGCCATTTAGGAGTTAAATTACTTTTGTCCATGCAACGCTAGTCACAACTACTCTGGCTGTAAGTCATAAAGCCTGCACGAAAAAAATTGTCTTTAAAAGTTTTTTACCTCCTGCTCTGCAATTTCAACTTTAATCACACACAGAAGACTCCTGCAAGGTCTATCAAACTATCAACAGAGCAGGAGATAAGATATTCTAAACTAAACTGAATTTGCAATAAAGGAAATGTAAACATTAGATCTCTATATACAGGAAGTGTCTAGGAAGGCTGTGCAAGTCACATGCAGGGAGGTGTGACTAGGGCTGCATAAACAAAGTGATTTAACTCCTAAATGACAGAGAACCGAGCAGTGAGACTGCAAAGGCAATGACAATACACCAAAATGGCTTCATTAAGCAAAAGTTTATTCGGTCTATTTAACGTTATCCAGGGTAGAGGTTATTGGATAGGCTTAGCTTCCATTTAAAATAATGGGAATGAGAATATTGGCTATGCTGTATCAAATACTTGGTAAGAGCCGAATGCAAAAGCTAAAACCCCAGAGATATGTGGCAAATGCAGAACATGTGAAGGCAATAAACATTTTTATTAAATTCTTTAATAGTAATTTTAATTGTATTTTTAAAAGATCCTTGGATACTGTCCACTTAAATATAAAACATTTGCATTCTTGTCTGCGCTGATATAGGCTGCTGTGGGGTTTTTGATTTTCATATATGATTGGGGTCAGAACAATTTGTTTTGTTTACTTTAACTGTCTCAACAGGGGAAGACTGTCCTAAAAAATAATTGTCAACTAACCTTCCATCAAGGTATGGTGAATACTCCAGTAAATGTTAAGACAGTTCTTCTCTTTTTTCATTCCTCGTTTGCACTTACAGCCGTGCAGTTGGCTGGAAAGAAGTGCCGTGACTGTTCGTTTGCACTGGTTCTTAGCGTTTGGCCCCAACTTGTTAGCACCATTGCCTGCTATACACTGGCGGAGGGTTCGTAAATTGGAGCTGCAGCTGTGATTGCTTTTGCAGGCCTCTCCTGCCTGCAGACAGTCTCTGCTCGACGATGCGGTTATTGTTGTCCTCTCTGTAAAATAATATAACACATCAGAGGTTAGGTGAGGTGTTTCTCCCAGGTTCACAAAGACAGAGATTACATTTAATAATAATAAATGCAAAAGCAATTTTGGGGTTAAATATTTGTCTGCTACACAGAACCAGAGCAGCTATCTGGCAACCTGGCAGAGCCAACTGTGTGCTAAATGGGGCTTTAGGGGAACCTCAAGTTGGGTATTAGTTAGACCCCCTTCCTTTTATCATCCAACTGTTAGGGTCACAGATGACGTTAAATGTGTGGAGCTAAACTCAATAGACCCCAATTGCTCAGAGCACCTGCCTTGCAAATGCTTCTCATTGAGCTGCATTAGGAAGTCTGTGATTGGACAGCCACAGAAAGTCTGGGAGGGGTTGCAGTCACTGCAGATACTAGAAGTCAAGAATTCACATAACCCCAAAGAAAACATGCAAAATAAATTAAATTCATATTTACTTTGGACATATATCTACTATATATTTATGGAGACGAGCTTGGGAAAAAAAATGGCCCACAATTGTATGTATTCCTCTTCTATATGTAGCTTTAACTATGTGATTGTCACAAGTTAACATTCCTCATTCCAATTGCCAAGATATACTCAATAAACTGTATTGATATATTTATGATATGATATTGATATCTATATGTTATAGATATACTCAATGGTGCATTTGTTGTGGCCACAGTCCCTGAAAATTCTTATTGCTGCTGACTGATATTAACTGGCTAGTTGGGTAGCCTCTGTGAGAATTGCCAAGAGCAACAAGCGCAAGTCGTAAGAACATGCATGATTAGGATTCCCTCTTTCAAGTGCATTTGCAAATGAGAGAATCTCATTGTAGAGTGCACAGGCTTGAAGGTTGAAGGTTTCCCACTCAAACATAGAAGCTCCAGGAGTAAAGAGAGGGGCACTCAAAGCAGGCTCATGCAATACTCATTTCTAGGGTTATTCAATAAAGTGTGAATTGTCATCAATTGAAAATTAGTTTTAAGGGGTTAATAGATATGTAAAATGAGAAACTAATTCTAATCGTCCATCATTTAAGGATTATATCTACCTTTACCAACTGTTTTTTTCCATACATTTTCTTTTCTCATTTGAAATGTCCAATGTAAAATATGGTTATAAATTAAATATACGAATACAAAATGTAAGGTGTGTACCTCACCAAATAAAATATAATTACAATGTTTAAGGGCAATTCAAATGGTTAGAATGGACGGATCATTCTGATTTTATCTGCAGACATGATCTTTTTCCAAATGAGAAGAAGCAAATTACATTCGGTGAGATGAAATATGTTTTTGTGTAATTCACTGCATATGATATTTATTAAACCAAATTATAGGATATTTCAGCTTAAAAATAGAATGTGCTAAAATGTAGATGAATGAATTGCTGTCTCACGTTGCTCATTTGGACAAGTTATGTTCTACCACCCCTTCTTTTCTTCACAGCTTCAAGTCTAAATCTACTGCCTTTCTTTTATATGATATATACATCTGCTCTGCTGGTTTTTGTAACAGAATTAAAAGCTGTATTTTTTGTGGCCCCAAATATTAGCTTGTTTTATCAATAGAAGCAAAAGGTGATTTACGCTCCCTACATCTTTATCCAACAACAGCTGGAATGGGAGAGTGGGCGCATGTTCCCCCTCCGTAGATCAATCAGGCATGAAGTATGAAACATTAATATTACTGAATTAAAAATATGCATTTTTATTATTTGCTCTGTTAAGGACAATATATTTCAATTATATAGCTTCCTATAATGACCCTTCAGACTTTCAAGGCTAATTGCCCACAGCGAGATAATGGTACAGATGTTAAAGGAGTCTAATACAATGCCTTGATCCTCAGAGTATCCTCCACAGGGATCCCAGCTATACAATACTGCAGCCAGGCTTTCAGAAACAGACTTGGGAAAAATACAAGAAATGTTTCTCCTGATTTTACATGACACAACATGGATTAGGCCAACCTCTTGTAGCTATTTTATTTATTACCCCTGCCATCCAATACATCAACACTATCTTATACTAATCAGATATTTACAGTAGCCTATACAATCTTCCTTTTCATATATTTTTATTATTATTCTGATTTTGTCACAGTTTACTGCATTAAATTGCAAAATAATGCTGAATGGTAGCTTCAGTTACAACCTACATTACCACTATAGTACAATGGTTACATGCCTCCCAACTCCAGTGTTCTGCGAATCATTTGCATCACTAGCTCCACCCCCAAGGGACAGATGAGCCTGGGCGGGTCGGCCAGTCCATAATGCAGGCTGACCCACTGTTGGCAGTACATGCCGGGAGCACTAATTAAGTGTTCTCTGCAGAGCCCTAGAGCTATTGATGTGCTCGTGCTATGAATGTTGGGGACAGTTCCCTGGTATCCCCTAAAAGTAGGACACCAGGGGATTAAGGCGGGACAGCAGGTAAGACCTGAAAACTGGAATAATCCCGCCAAAATCGGGAGCCTTGGGAGGCATGGGGTTAGCAAGGCATTCAAGTAGCAGGTAACAAACTCCTGGCACATTTACTCATGAAGGTAAGAAGTGTGCACAAACTACAAGATTCATTTCAAAGCTGGGCACAACAATACAATACTAGTTCACTTCCCCCGTATAATGCTTCAATAGGATTCTTATGCTCTTGTGCACACAGTGTGATACCATAATCGTGTGTAAAATTCTACTCGTGGCTGTCTGAGTATAGTGTGAGTTGACTGTTCCAGAGTAAGAATCTTCATAATGATTGTTGACTTCAGTGTGAGCAGAGGCTTTAAAAAATAATAATAATCCTCAAATATTTTGTGGCACTTCACTTTTGCTCCCCATTGATATATATATATATATATATACCTTGCCAAAGCAAAGACTACTTGGATGCAATTCCTGGTGATTTATGAGAAATGAGAGGAGATCTGTGCACATTGGATCTCTCTCTGGTGCATACTTACACTGCCCTGCTATAGATCTGTTCTCATCCTGCTACTTCCAAGAGACAAATCTGTGAACTCAATCCTTTGTGGTCAAGGTGTACACTCCCAATCTATACCTATATTCCCTTATCTACATTCCTTGTTGGGGAAGGATGAGTCCCAGTATATGAGTGCAATCACTGGATCTCCAGCAGGGGTAGTAAGATTCTTAATGGCACAGATCCCCTTTATATGTGCAGAGATATGATATCATACTAGCATTCTACCACTGTGCTGAACAGGCAGTTAGCAAGAGTTACTACCTTCTGCAGTGTTGGCATAACTGCCAGCACTTTCAACAGCATGAAATAGAATGATTGTGGTTGTAGCTGCTGAGAGTAATATGCCAACACGTGTTGTAAGTGAAGACTTTGAAAAGACTTCACTTCAATGAGAGTTTGTTTCATGGTGCTCCCAAAAAGTGTAAAGCGAGAGTACAGACACACTTACACAGCACTGAGGGCACTAGGACCATACAGATAACACTCAAACAGTGCTCCCTGCATGACCGGCCTTCAGTGGGTGAGGCCTGTGTGATGGGCAGGCAAACTGGTGTACATTGATGCCAAGGTGACCTGCCAATCCGGGAGAGTCTTCCCCCATTGAATGTGCTTTGCAGCACTGACCTGGCTCCTTTAACTCCTCCCACCGTTGTCCAGATTCATGGGACACCGATGTTGGAATCTATGTTGTATCCAACCTTCTGTGGACCCCTCTATGCATAGTGACCAAGAGGTCCACATCTTATCAAGTTAGGGCGAGTCATATGCAAATTAGACAGAACAAGGTGTAAGAGAACATTGAGAACACTTAAATACTGGACAATGCGGCCCTTAGGAATGCCTATCTCTGAATACCGCAGCAGGAGCACAAAGAACTCATTCAGAGGGTTAAAGATGGATACAAAGCATGATTATTTCTGCCAAAGACTTTAAACAAAGCTCAGGGAACAAGGAGCTGAAGATGATGAGTCTGCAAAAGCCAGTGTTAAAAGCTATATACGGAACAAGGAAAATCCTATTATCAATATAAATCTGGCAACCCTGCTGCTAACAACACAACAGGGTTCATTAAATATAGAAGGAGCTATCCCCAAATGTACTACCTCAAGAACTCGAAATGCCACTTATAGTCTTAATTATATATTTGCTGAATTTACATTAATTATTCATTTATTTAAACAAGCTACTGAAAAAAAACAATAAAAATATTTTCTACTGTGTTTTAAAGAATTCTTTTTTTTTCCAATTTTCTTTTTTTGTTAGCTTGTTTTATTTACTTACTGTTTCATTGCCAAT
Source organism: Pelobates cultripes (assembly GCA_933207985.1). Taxonomy (NCBI): domain Eukaryota; kingdom Metazoa; phylum Chordata; class Amphibia; order Anura; family Pelobatidae; genus Pelobates; species Pelobates cultripes. The sequence continues at coordinate 25,471,381 of OW240917.1, forward strand.
ACAATTGTGTTTGTTTGACTGGATTATTACTTTTTTAAATAAACATTTTATTGCATCTCATTCATTTTTTCTTCTTTTTTTTCTTTTTAGTTTCTCCATAATATATTCCTGATTGTGTTTTGTTTTGCTCAACAATGTAAATTGATTTAATATCATTGTAGTTAAAGGGGTACAAAGCTATATTCCTGAAACTTCAATGAGCTTACGTGTTCTGGGTGCCTACAATGTCCCTTTACGTAAATATTCTAATAACAAGTTATTTTTTAGGGAAGTCTGTGCTACAATGAAACACTCACAACTGCAAATCACAGTTCCACAAGAAACGTAATTCTCTGAAAGAGAAACTCCTACCCCAAGTTATGGATGGGTGAATCTCTGGGGAAGCAAAATACAAAAAAAAAATGTGATTTTTAATATATGAGGAAGTTTTATAAAAAAAACACTCCTTTCCTTAAATTCAAAAGGTGATGTTTTCACAATGCCCTGGTACTTTTTTTTAAAATAAGGGGATTATATAGGTATCAAAACTACTTTAGCTTAATGAAGCAGTCTTAATGTATAGATCATGCACCTGAAGTCTCACTGCTTAATTTGCTGCCATTTAAGCGTTAAATCACTTTTGTTTCTGTCCATACAGCCTTAGCCACACCTCCCCTGGCTGTGACTGGAAAAGCCTTCATGAAAAGAATGGTTTAAAGGGTTACTCTAACCCTGATATTAAAAATAATTTTATGTTACAAATGCCTTATACAGTTCCCTCCTGTAAAACCTGTAAAAATGCTATAGTCACCAGAACTACTACAGCTTAATGTTGTTGTTCTGGTGAGTATAGTCAGTCTCTTAAAGCTTGTTAAAGTAGACGGCAGGCGGCCACTAGTTGTGCTTCCTGGGGCAGTGCAGCACAATGTGAGCATAAAGATGCTGAACGCTCCGCGTAGAGATGCATTGATGCCCCCCCTCTTTGAAGATTTCAGCCAATCCAATGCTTAGTATTGGATTGGCTGAGATTATCAATTCCAATGCAGTCAGCCAAGGAGGTGGATCGGGGGCAGGGTAATCGCAGGAAGACCATGCAGTGATATAAATCAGGTGAGTTTTCACTCAATTTAAGAGGGGCAAGAGAAGGCCAGGAGACCTAATAGTGCTTTTAACATTATAGGGTCAGGTATACATGTTTGTGTTCCTGACCCTATAGTGTTCCTTTAAGCTTACCTTGATCAAGTGCTGGGTGAAGCTCCCGGCGCTGATCTTACATGCCCCGTCTTGATGACACCTGGCATTCATGCAGACCAATCACAGGCTGCTCATAGAGAAACCTGTGATCGGGCTGTTTCGCGGTTCGGAGAGCAAAGTGCAAGAGAGGAGGGAAGGAAAAGGAAAGGGGTATTTTAATAATAATAATTAAAAAAAATTAAACAATCTTTTAATTTTATGAGTAACATCAGCCAAGTAAGTTTCCCTATAAAATCTAGTATTGGCTATCACACGGATTATGTGGTATATTTATTGCAGTGTCCATGTGGCAAACAATACTTGGGAAAAACTAAAAGACTACTGAAGGTCCGTTTAATGGAACATATAAATAATATTAGAAAGGGTATGACCACTCACTCTGTCCCTGTCCACTGTAACTCGTGTCCTTCGTTTAATTGGAGAGATTTTCGAGGTATGGGAAGTTTGGTTGGTATTTTTTTATTCCATATATATATATGTGGAGTTTCCCCCCCCCCCCCTTCCCCTCCCTGTTTTTATTTGGATCATACTTTTTTGTATTTTTGTATTATTGTATTTTTATTGATATTTTTATCTAGATGTTTATAATCAATTTTTAAAATTGCCTATTATATTTTTTCTTTGTTAAATATTGTTTTTTATTAAATACTGTTTGGTTATTTGTGTGGTGAGAGATGAAATTCCCCCCTGACACGCTGAGGTACTAGTTTATAATGGGTATATTGTATTTTGTCTAACACCCGATTCTTCTCATTACAAGATTGAGCATCCGATATGCTACTACCATTAGAATAGTAGATGAGTGAGTGGAACGCATTTTTTCATGCTGTGGAACTCATATAGCTTTCAGGACGATCTAATTAGAAGTGGAAGTGATGCGTGGAATACATACACGACCCGGTGGAATGCAAGCCGGCATAAGCCATCAAGACCGCGAAAATTTCAACCTGCAATTAAAAAAAGATGAAGGCACACGGAATGAAGACCTATAGGCATTACCGGTCTCTCTATCAACCAATGAAATTATTGGGGAACTTGGACCACATCTGGACTGCTCCTCAATCAAGATCACCGGACAACTGTATTTAATGGGACTGTGGGGAGTGGTTTATTATGTTTGTATTTTTGTATTGCTGTTCAGTCTTCTATATTGCTGTTCAGTTTATTTTATCTCTGATGAAGTCCACTGCGTTGGACGAAACGCCTTAGATCTGTTTTCTATCTTTTATACATTATATTTCACCAGGCAGTTGGTGCCTAAATAAATACTTTTTGCAAGTGAATTTTGACTTTGCATCCTGAAGTACGTGGACCTGCTGATTTTTCATTACCCCTTACGGTGGAAGGTGGACCAGTGTAATCCACTTGTGGATTTCAAGGCATTAATCTGACTGCAATCCTGTGAGTGCAATCTAAAAACATTGCGTGTTAGCTTTATATACTGTACATCACTATGTGCTGTTTGTTTTTTATATTCTAGCACCAACTGAGAGTGAGGGAGGAAAGGGGAAAGATATTTACTTCTGTCAGTGTGTGAAATATGTAAAATATGCACAGAATCGGCAGGGTTCTGGGCTGCCTAAGTCACGAGTGCTGGGGGTGCTACTTGTCCCCAGCACACAAGTAACAATAACTCTAGATGTGCCGTGTGTCAAGCTGAAACACTGCACATCCAGACTCCTACCACCATGACCACTTCAAATCACTGAAGTAGTCATTGTCGTTGGACTAACCATTTAATTTTAATTTTGGATGAAATTGACTGTTTGTTGTTTTTGATCGTAGAGATAATTGTGTATTTTTCAAGACTGTCTAAATACGTTTATTATTATTATTATTATTCGGTAGTGAAAAAAAATTTCTGTATCAACAAACCAATTCACAACTAATTTCTCTGCAAAAATGACTCCTGTATTATAAGTTTTGTGTGATACCATGATAGGTGTGCCAATATGTATGCCATGAGCTCCCCCAACCAAACAATATACATAGTGCGCATATTAAATAAGTACAACCAGATGATATTAAATGTGCAGAATCAAAAATCTCATTCAGTGCGGAATACTGCAGATTGAAAGACGCTTGCACCCCTCGGAGTATATTTCCATCACAGCATATGTCTTGTTTCCTGCAATCTCTCTGCCGCAATGGCTAAATATTTCATTCAATATTTCAGAACTAATTTTCTTCATCATTCATTGCTACAAAACAGATAAAGAAAAACAACTTCTGGCACACTTAGCAGTCAGTGATAAAATCAAACGACAGCTAGAAAGCCACTTGGGCCACAGCAGACACATTGCAACTGATGGACACATTTTGATTAGTTCCTAATATTTCTTTTTTTCTAAGGATGAAAACTGTTTTAAAACCTTTAAGCCATGGTGCATAATGAGACAGAAGTTAAATGGTCAAATTGGATGTTAATAAAATGAATCAGGAATAATACCGTGTATGTCTCATAAGAAATCCCCAGGAATCTATTTTGAGGTATGCAAAAGTTAAAACAACCATCTACACAACAAGACGGTAAGTCGGCACAACAATAAATGTACTGCTTCTAACAGATAATCACACACGTGGTCAAGGTCTTTTTTTGCTGAAACCACTGGGGCTGGGAACCACTTTTAGACTTTTTGCAATGCCCAAGGGTCGGTGGTTTAAGGGTTCATACTCATTTTGGTAGAATGTGATAATGGATAAATCTATATAACCCTCTCTCATTCACTTTCTATTTCAAGCTCACGCATTCCTGACATTTATGGGAATTGTAGTCCACAAGCTTTTTTGGAAATGTTGTCTTTAATTATGACAGACTGACTACATGCCCAAGTTTAAGGCTTGACTGAGCATCATGGGAAATGTAGTACACAAATATCTGACACGACAAGGTAAGTCATTGTTTGCAGGCTACTTGTGTTAAGATGCCAAAAGGTAAGTAAGCATAGTTCATAAACATTTTGACTCAAGTCAGGTCCCTATTTCTCATTTGTATCCTCCTCCCTAGATTTACAAACCTGGTAAAAATAAAATACCTGGACATCGAAAAGATGTCACATTAAAGGGACATTCATCACTTGACAATACATTTTTGAAGAAAATAAGCAAACACGTAAACAAATATACAAACCAATATAAAGCAAGCAAAACTTTGAAAAATATGTACTAAATGTTTATAAACTTATTGTAAACTTGGTCAGATTGCATCGTTGGACACACTTTTCCGCTAGGGAAGTTTCTTAAGTCCCCCCACCCCTTTATACCCACCCATATCAGTATAAGATCAGTCTACTAATGACAGAAACAGGACATCATTGTGCAGCAACAGGAGAGAGAAACCCAACACATTGGAGCCTGCTCTGCATTACACTGATCAGATTCCCTCTCTTCTCCCCTTGTCGGGCTGTTGCAGGGTGAGATATTCCACCTTGCACATGTGTGAATCTGTCAGGTATACCCAATGCATTTTTCTAGCATTCCTAGGGATAGGATACTGGTTGGTTAGATCAGTGTACCTTGTGGTGTGGGTGTGGAAAGCATAAGAAAGAAAAAGCATATGAAAAAAATAAAATATTTATTTGCTTTTTTGCAGCCTGCAGAGTGAGTCATCTCATTCACACCTAAATCTTTTGATTGAGACAGTAGTATTAAAGTGATGCCTGTCCCTTTAAACCCTGTAAATACCCAACTCAGAATGGTGAGATATATCAGAGAGGCTGATATGGCACATAAACATATCAATGTATATGGTGTATCAACCCCAGCACATTTGAGGGGTAAGTAAGATATTTTTAAGCGCTGCACTTTCACTTTTTTGTCTAGGTGGTGGGATTTATAACCTAAACAATAAGTTTGTTTTTTTCTACCTCGTTTTTGTGGATTTTGGGATACCCACTAAGTGTTTCACAGCTGCTTGTACTATACATACATATACCTCTGTTTTTCATTAAGCACCTTCTAGAACACACTTTGTTTATTCATGATATGGCACATACCTCACTTTTTGTGTCTCTACCTTTTTACATAGAAGTTCCATGAATTTTATTTTATAATTTGTGAATATATATATATATATATATTTGCTATTGATTTGGATTTCAGTGTGACATATCGATGACATACCTGCTGATCAAAGCCTAATTCTGGCATATTATGCACAGCACTAACTTTCAAACAGTTTTTAGCTTGTCTGAACAGGAATCAGAGCAACAGAATCGTTCCTTATTCTGATCTCCAATCTTATAAATGAATTAGCAATTATACATATTTTAGCACGCTAGTATTCCTTACAGTCTCACCGCGTTCCGCCTCCTCCATTTCATAAGTAGAACTCATAAAGAAAAGGGCATTTTTATATTGCATGGTTTTTTTCCTTCCCTTTTACTAAATATACTTTTTAAGCTGACGGTCTTACTTCTTTTTTATAGGGCAATCTGTACCAGCAGTGCCACTGTATCATAAAGAAACGCTGTGACATTCTGAATTATAATTGGATATGCTCTGTATGCTTTTGGAACAATGAGACGTTCTACATCTGGGCCTTCTGATAAAAATACCAGCTTCACCACTGCAAGAGACTTAAAGTATGTTCCCGTTTCATATAATTTGTTTAGCAGGCAATGAGCTCATATAGTTCTCTTCCCCGACATGCAAGAAAATTAATAGATAGCTATTTACTAAGGCGATGACTCTATTAAAAGCCCAGTTCCTTTAAATATACAATATGTCCTCTAAACTAAAGCAATGCTTTCTGTGTCTACAATTATGTTCAAATATTAGTTCCCTAATGCTAATATCTTACTCTGACATATAACTGAAGGGTTAAAATGTGTTTTATTTTCTGAGTTTCGATAAACAAGGAGACTTTTTGATGATAGACTTCAGCTGTCAGTACATTTTTAATTTGTTGGCTGCTTGTACCTTTCTAGAACCTGAAATGTTAAATATTTGTAATTATATATTTGAAAGATTTCTGTTTACACTGGATTTATAAAATGTGAAATCATATGTCCGTTCTGTATTCTTCTACCCAAACATTGTGACCCCATCTTGACAACATTGAACATCGGGGTGCATATTCTACAGTAACAATGTTTCAGTATATTTATTTCTGCTGTTCTACGAGTGGGATACTGAGAATGGGGACTGTTTTGTTACAAAACATACATGGCCAATCCCAGGCTTCCCAACAGTCCTGATTTAGGGGTCCCCTCCTGCCGTCCTTATTTAATTTTCTGATGTCCTCCTTATTTAATTTTCTGATGCTACATTCCAATGTTTTCGTTTTGATGCTGCTGCCCCACCTCACCATTTCACAAAAATGACATGTACATTAAACCTGCAGACATCCAATGCGCCTGCATTGCAGACAGATGAGTAATTCCGTCAATATACTCTGAATACACGGCATTGCTTCGGACTGGTTTCAGATTATGAAGTAAGATTGCTTAAACAGAATGGGCGGAAATAATAAAAAAAATAGAATAAAATAACAAAAAAAAGACTTTTAAATGTGTTTTCATGAATTATGTAAATTATTTTGACAGTTTCAAGAATACTGCGTAGGTCCTATGAATGTTTAATGTTCAGCAATTCGCGTTCCATTTGTTATTGCATGATTAGAGATTCAGTTGGAAACATTCCTGTGTTTTCTGATAGACATCTCAGGGGGTCAGCACTTAAGCCTTATGATGTCAGAGTAGAAAAAAAACCCATAAATCGATCTATGGATTATCCCGATAGACCGCGGAGGGCTCCGTAGATCGATATCTGCGATCAGCTCCTGGCTGATGAAGCCACAGGAGCTGAAGAGGATGCCCAGAGCAAAGATGGCAGCCACCGTGAGGGACATCTTTAGGTAAGTACAACTACCTTCCCCTGCACCCGACAGCCACTAGACCACAAAAGTAACAGATTGCTTAAAAGAGCATTAAAATCATTGTATCGTTTTCATCATTCATAATCATTTTTTTTCCATGGTGTCTATAAAAAGATTATATTGTTTTATGTTTTGTAACTATCCACCATCTTTGTTTTGTAAATCTCCACATTTGGAATCGGCACATTCTAACCCAGAGCTAGGAGCATGGCTCAGGGTGACGTGAGTAAGCCACTAACTCTGAATATCACTTTACAAGTAGTTCCATTGTTATGCTATCTATCCTCCTGTCATTACTGAGGTAACAGAAACACATATAAAGAAACTCAAATGTTTATATAAAAGCTAACTTTACAATTCTAAACTTTACTTCACTTAACTTTTCCTTTCATATTCATTGTATGGATAAATAAATCCACCAAGACTCGGTCCTGTCCTTCTCAATATCTACAGAGGGAGCTTAAATGTCCACCTTCTCTCTCTTCTCAGGCGTTACTGTAACTTTCATGGTCTTGATCAGGTCAGGTAAGAGGCTTATGATATGACGTTTGATAGTTTATTTGAGATTTTAGACATGTTTACACACAAATAGCATGCCAAAAAGGGAAATTATAGGCAAGAATAGGGAGTGTAACGTAGAAAAGAGAGTTTAGGCAATATGCCACAGACAGTTATTTACAGACAGATTGTTTATGAGAAAGAACTTATAAATAAAATTATAGGTAGGAGCACGGGGTAACTATAGAAAAGAGAGTTTCAAGCAATATGCCCCAGATAGGCTATTTACAGGATATTTGAGGATAGTAAGAAATTATATATATATAATAGAGAGATAGGTAAAACAGAACTAAACAAGGTGTCAGAATAGCAAACAAATAGTAATTTAGTAAATCAGTCCCCTGTTTGGATGGAGGACTGATAAGTAGGCAAATAACTCTTTGCAATATTGGATATTTGCGTAGTCCAGGGTGATATGATACAGTATGGTAATGTCATGCAGATTGGTAGGGTAGTCCAGGTTGGTGTGAAGCAGGGTGGTAATATAAATCAGGTTGAAATCACAAAGCAGGATAGAGGTATAATGCAGGTTGGTGTGTAGATCTATAATTTGATAGTAGTCCAGGTTGATAATAAGAAGCTTGCTAGCAATTTAAATCGGCTTGGAATAAAGAGGTTTGGTAGAGAAGATATAGTTGATATCCAACAGGATGAGAACAGTGCAGGTAAGTTCACAGGAGCCAGGAAACAGAAGTCTTTTCAGAATAACCATTGACTTCAATCTAAAGGCCCTGTATTGAGCAGGGTGTAGCCTTTTGTAGGTGAAGTAATTCACCCAGGCAGGTGATGTAGAAACAAGGGAAGTTCAGATCTAGTGGTTGGGGAGGCCACTAGTGGCAAAACATAGAAACTGCAGAAGCAAATTAAATTAAATGCAAGAAAGTTCTGTAATTAGGTTTGGATCCTGACAATAACTTTTGTATATCAATACATACTTTGCTATATGCACACCGTATACATACAATGACACACACTGTGACACACACTCATAGTATATACACACTCACACACAGAATGCAAACAATGACACTATACTACACACATACTGACACAGACACATGCAGTATACATACTGCAATACACACATTCTTAGTAAACAAACAATGACACAAATACACACTGCTGCTGTTTCTGAGTGAGTGTGCAGTAGTGTGTGTAAACTGTGTCTGAGTGTGTGTAGTATTGTGTCATTGTGTGTGTGTGCATAGCATTGTGTGCATTCTGTGTCTGAAGTGTGTATATATTATACACATACATACACAGTGCTGTACAAACAGTCAGACATTGTGCACACATTGTAAATGGCTTTTTAGAATTTTTCTCACTTTCCGGTGATGTCATGTTCTTTGATGTCACACATATATAATTAATTATGGAAATGAGTAAAGCTGTCATTTTTTTCCCAGGAAAGGTGGCAACCATAACTGCAGGGCTAAAGCAATATCTGCAATAGTGCCATATATTATATATTTTAATGTAACTGTGCTTATTATCAGTGGGCATTACGCCCACATACAGACATTTTCTGATGCATTTTGGTGGCATTGCTTTCCTAGAATTGGTGTCTGATCCCTTGAAGATATCTATAAACACTTATTTGTCTATTGTTTTCCATATCTCCTGCAGGTGTGATTCTAATGCCAGACACTGTATTTACTGCTTTTACTGAAGAGTACTAAAAGGGTTTAATAAAGCATCGAAGAAGGATTCCATCAGACAGCTGGTACACACTGTCCTTAGTAAGTGTGTGCATTGTATCTACCGTAATGTATTGGAATCACTCGGCTACCAGAGCAAACTGCGGCACACAAGACTCATTCCTGTTAGCATTAACTGAAACAGCATTGTAAACAGCACCAGCGTCTTCAGCTCCAATTTAAATTCTAAGAGACTTTGATGCATTTCCCTCTTTGAGTGAAATTGTCTCAGGCTAGCATCAGATTGACAAGATAATGTTACCTAAAATAAGTGTCTTAATTCATCTGTTCCCAATGCACTCTCTTCACTATTACCATGACAAGATTTACGAAGTCACAGTGTGTAACCCTTTACCTGCCAAGACAGTCCACGCTCTTTTGATAAAGCTACACTGAGGCTTTTGTGCTCGTTGCATACAAACAGAAATGTCAGACTGTCTTTTTTTGTGAGCTAAAACTACAAAACCCCCCCCCCCCCAAAAACAGTACATTACACATTTTATGTATAATGTATAATTAATATATTTTCTGGAAGGGTAGTAGAGAGGAGGTATTTAGTAATCCTTCATAGTCTCTATTCTCTCACCTCTCCCTAATTAATTAAAGTGATACTATAGGCACCAAAACAACTTTAGCTTAGTGAAGCAGTTTGTATGTAAAGATCATGTCTATGAATTTTCACTGCTCTCTTATCTGCCATTTAGGAGTTAAATCACGTTTGTTTCTGTTTATGCAGCCCTGGCCACACTTCCCCTGGCTGTGACCAAAATGGCCTGCATGAAAACAAAATGGTTTCATTTTCAATCAGATGTTAATTTGCTTTAGAAATTGACCTTACACCAAGCCCTAGTGCTAGATCTAACCCTATCTCAACACTAAGCTGTAATGTTATATCTAACCCTAACTGTACACCAAGCCCTAATGCTAGATCTAACCCTAACTGTACACCAAGCCCTAATGTTATATCTAACCCTAACTGTACAAAACGCCCTAATGATATATCTAACCCTAACTGTACAAACAGCCCTAATGTTATATCTAACTCTAACTGTACAAAACGCCCTAATGATATATCTAACCCTAACTGTACACTAAGCCCTAATGTTAGATCTAACCCTAACTGTACAAAACGCCCTAATGTTATATCTAACCCTAACTGTACACCAAGCCCTAATGCTAGATCTAACCCTAACTGTACAAACAGCCCTAATATTAGATCTAACCCTAACTGTACAAAACGCCCTAATGATATATCTAACCCTAACTGTACAAAACGCCCTAATGATATATCTAACCCTAACTGTACAAAATGCCCTAATGTTATATCTAACCCTAACTGTACACTAAGCCCTAATGTTAGATCTAACCCTAACTGTACACTAAGCCCTAGTGCTAGATCTAACCCTATCTCCACACTAAGACCTAATGATATATCTAACCCTAACTGTACAAACAGCCCTAATGCTAGATCTAACCCTAACTGTACACCAAGCCCTAATGTTAGATCTAACCTTAACTGTACACCAAGCCTTAATGTTAGATCTAACCCTAACTGTACACCAAGCCCTAATGTTAGATCTAACCCTAACTGTACACCAAGCCCTAATGTTAGATCTAACCCTAACTGTACACCAAGCCCTAATGATATATCTAACCCTAACTGTACACCAAGCCCTAATGCTAGATCTAACCCTAACTGTACACCAAGCCCTAATGTTAGATCTAACCCTAACTGTACACCAAGCCCTAATGTTAGATCTAACCCTAACTGTACACTAAGCCCTAGTGCTAGATCTAACCCTATCTCCACACTAAGACCTAATGATATATCTAACCCTAACTGTACAAACAGCCCTAATGCTAGATCTAACCCTAACTGTACACCAAGCCCTAATGTTAGATCTAACCTTAACTGTACACCAAGCCCTAATGTTAGATCTAACCCTAACTGTACACCAAGCCATAATGTTAGATCTAACCCTAACTGTACACCAAGCCCTAATGTTAGATCTAACCCTAACTGTACACCAAGCCCTAATGATATATCTAACCCTAACTGTACACCAAGCCCTAATGCTAGATCTAACCCTAACTGTACACCAAGCCCTAATGTTATATCTAACCCTAACTGTACAAAACGCCCTAATGATATATCTAACCCTAACTGTACAAACAGCCCTAATGTTATATCTAACCCTAACTGTACAAAACGCCCTAATGATATATCTAACCCTAACTGTACACTAAGCCCTAATGTTAGATCTAACCCTAACTGTACAAAACGCCCTAATGTTATATCTAACCCTAACTGTACACCAAGCCCTAATGTTATATCTAACCCTAACTGTACACCAAGCCCTAATGTTATATCTAACCCTAACTGTACACCAAGCCCTAATGCTAGATCTAACCCTAACTGTACACCAAGCCCTAATGTTATATCTAACCCTAACTGTACAAAACGCCCTAATGATATATCTAACCCTAACTGTACAAACAGCCCTAATGCTAGATCTAACCCTAACTGTACAAAACGCCCTAATGATATATCTAACCCTAACTGTACACTAAGCCCTAATGTTAGATCTAACCCTAACTGTACAAAACGCCCTAATGTTATATCTAACCCTAACTGTACACCAAGCCCTAATGCTAGATCTAACCCTAACTGTACAAACAGCCCTAATATTAGATCTAACCCTAACTGTACAAAACGCCCTAATGATATATCTAACCCTAACTGTACAAAACGCCCTAATGATATATCTAACCCTAACTGTACACTAAGCCCTAATGTGAGATCTAACCCTAACTGTACAAAACGCCCTAATGTTATATCTAACCCTAACTGTACACCAAGCCCTAATGCTAGATCTAACCCTAACTGTACACTAAGCCCTAATATTAGATCTAACCCTAACTGTACAAAACGCCCTAATGATATATCTAACCCTAACTGTACAAAATGCCCTAATGATATATCTAACCCTAACTGTACAAAATGCCCTAATGTTATATCTAACCCTAACTGTACACTAAGCCCTAGTGCTAGATCTAACCCTATCTCCACACTAAGACCTAATGATATATCTAACCCTAACTGTACAAACAGCCCTAATGCTAGATCTAACCCTAACTGTACACCAAGCCCTAATGTTAGATCTAACCTTAACTGTACACCAAGCCCTAATGTTAGATCTAACCCTAACTGTACACCAAGCCCTAATGTTAGATCTAACCCTAACTGTACACCAAGCCCTAATGTTAGATCTAACCCTAACTGTACACCAAGCCCTAATGATATATCTAACCCTAACTGTACACCAAGCCCTAATGCTAGATCTAACCCTAACTGTACACCAAGCCCTAATGTTATATCTAACCCTAACTGTACAAAACGCCCTAATGATATATCTAACCCTAACTGTACAAACAGCCCTAATGTTATATCTAACCCTAACTGTACAAAACGCCCTAATGATATATCTAACCCTAACTGTACACTAAGCCCTAATGTTAGATCTAACCCTAACTGTACAAAACGCCCTAATGTTATATCTAACCCCAACTGTACACCAAGCCCTAATGTTATATCTAACCCTAACTGTACACCAAGCCCTAATGTTATATCTAACCCTAACTGTACACCAAGCCCTAATGCTACATCTAACCCTAACTGTACACCAAGCCCTAATGTTATATCTAACCCTAACTGTACAAAACGCCCTAATGATATATCTAACCCTAACTGTACAAACAGCCCTAATGCTAGATCTAACCCTAACTGTACAAAACGCCCTAATGATATATCTAACCCTAACTGTACACTAAGCCCTAATGTTAGATCTAACCCTAACTGTACAAAACGCCCTAATGTTATATCTAACCCTAACTGTACACCAAGCCCTAATGCTAGATCTAACCCTAACTGTACACTAAGCCCTAATATTAGATCTAACCCTAACTGTACAAAACGCCCTAATGATATATCTAACCCTAACTGTACAAAACGCCCTAATGATATATCTAACCCTAACTGTACAAAATGCCCTAATGTTATATCTAACCCTAACTGTACACTAAACCCTAGTGCTAGATCTAACCCTATCTCCACACTAAGACCTAATGATATATCTAACCCTAACTGTACAAACAGCCCTAATGCTAGATCTAACCCTAACTGTACACCAAGCCCTAATGTTAGATCTAACCCTTACTGTACACCAAGCCCTAATGTTAGATCTAACCCTAACTGTACACCAAGCCCTAATGATATATCTAACCCTAACTGTACACCAAGCCCTAATGATATATCTAACCCTAACTGTACACCAAGCCCTAATGTTAGATCTAACCCTAACTGTACACCAAGCCCTAATGTTAGATCTAACCCTATTTCAACACTAAGCCCTAATGCTAGATCTAACTCTAACTGTACACCAAGCCCTAATGTTAGATCTAACCCTAACTGTACACCAAGCCTTAATGTTAGATCTAACCCTAACTGTACAAAATGCCCTAATGTTATATCTAACCCTAACTGTACACTAAGCCCTAGTGCTAGATCTAACCCTATCTCCACACTAAGACCTAATGATATATCTAACCCTAACTGTACAAACAGCCCTAATGCTAGATCTAACCTTAACTGTACACCAAGCCCTAATGTTAGATCTAACCCTAACTGTACACCAAGCCCTAATGTTAGATCTAACCCTAACTGTACACCAAGCCCTAATGTTAGATCTAACCCTAACTGTACACCAAGCCCTAATTATATATCTAACCCTAACTGTACACCAAGCCCTAATGTTAGATCTAACCCTAACTGTACACCAAGCCCTAATGTTAGATCTAACCCTATTTCAACACTAAGCCCTAATGCTAGATCTAACTCTAACTGTACACCAAGCCCTAATGTTAGATCTAACCCTAACTGTACAGCAAGCCCTAATGTTAGATCTAACCCTAACTGTACACCAAGCCCTAATGATATATCTAACCCTAACTGTACACCAAGCCCTAATGTTAGATCTAACCCTAACTTTACACCAAGCCCTAATGTTAGATCTATCCTTAACTGTACACTAAGCCCTAGTGCTAGATCTAACCCTAACTGTACACCAAGCCCTAATGATATATCTAACCCTAACTGTACACCAAGCCCTAATGATATACCTAACCCTAACTGAACACTAAGCCCTAATGTTAGATCTAACCCTATCTCAACACTAAGCCCTAATGATATATCTAACCCTAACTGTACACCAAGCCCTAATGTTAGATCTAACTCTAACTGTACACCAAGCCCTAATGTTAGATCTAACCCTAACTGTACACCAAGCCCTAATGATATACCTAACCCTAACTGTACACTAAGCCCTAATGTTAGATCTAACCCTATCTCAACACTAAGCCCTAATGATATATCTAACCCTAACTGTACACCAAGCCCTAATGTTAGATCTAACCCTAACTGTACACCAAGCCCTAATGATATATCTAACCCTAACTGTACACCAAGCCCTAATGATATATCTAACCCTAACTGTACACCAAGCCCTATTGTTAGATCTAACCCTAACTTTACACCAAGCCCTAATGTTAGATCTAACCTTAACTGTACACTAAGCCCTAGTGCTAGATCTAACCCTAACTGTACACCAAGCCCTAATGATATACCTAACCCTAACTGTACACTAAGCCCTAATGTTAGATCTAACCCTATCTCAACACTAAGCCCTAATGATATATCTAACCCTAACTGTACACCAAGCCCTAATGTTAGATCTAACCCTAACTGTACACCAAGCCCTAATGTTAGATCTAACCCTATCTCAACACTAAGCCCTAATGATATATCTAACCCTTACTGTACACCAAGCCCTAATGTTAGATCTAACCCTAACTGTACACCAAGCCCTAATGATATATCTAACCCTAACTGTACACCAAGCCCTAATGATATATCTAACCCTAACTGTACACCAAGCCCTAGTGCTAGATTTAACACTATCTCCACACCAAACCCTAATGCTAGGCCCAACCCTAACTGTACACAACACCCTAATTCTAGGCCTAACCCTAAAAACCATTATCATTTATAATGAGGATGTTGCACAGTTGACTTCACCCTCTGTGCAGTATGGTGTGCAGTAAAATAAACACAAGTTGCATTTAAATGCTTTCAGATATCAAGAAAAACGTGTCAATGTTACTCTTTCTACGTAAACTCTACAAAACTTCAACCACATAGTTAAAAATAAAGAAATAATCTGTCGTTTGGACTCCATGTACCACTGCCATCGAGGGAGCACTAAGGAAAATTAACGGGACTCCCTGAACCCTGAATAAAGTGTATTTATCATAACGAAATATTAAAAAAAAAAAACACTGATGATGTGAGGTTTAAGACGTTTTAAAATATGTGAAAGCTTTTTAATGGAAATAAGAGCAATTTTAAAAGGAAACTACAATTAATGTGTTTCCTACTGTGAATATAGGCCGCCCTATTATTCACACATGCGTGTAATCAGAATTCCCCCCATAGTCATACATCACACGCGTGCTTGCAGTCTGAAACATATTGGATACACTACAGGAAACAATGATTTCAATATTCAAATGTCTTGTTGTATAAAGCACAGTAATCAGTCACCTCTGATGTATTTCAAAGCCTTTATTTCTTTAACTAAGCTTGATGAAATATTCTACATCACATCAAAAGGAAGCAATCATTTCAAGAATGATCATATTAACATAAACAGCCATACACTGTAAATAATTTATTTTTTTTCAAATTAAAGAGGTTTTTTTTTGGTGGGGAGGGGAAGAGAGCACAACTATTTTGAACCTCATAAAATTGTAACGTTTAATCTATTTATTTATGTATTTATTTAATTTGTGATAGTATTGTTTATTTTATACATTACCGTGATCCAGCAAAATATAATACTATTGTGTTTAAACCGTGGAGGACTGCTGAGGTAATTGACAATTTAAGGCCAAAATAAGCTGGCTTGAAATAAGTAGATCGACTGCAAAATATTTATATTTTGGCTATTTTTGGTGTAAAATCTGTGATTCCCTTGGTAGTTTTCAACAATTGACATTTTAATGAACAACCCTGTCAATAATGCTTTGTATTCTGAATATTGGTGATTATACAAGGTTAGTAAAGACTCTACGGTCGCACTGAATCATCTACACGTGCCGGTGTGTGACCTCTTGATGGGAACATGAAATCTGGATATTAACGCATTTTGCTACATTCTTATACACAACCTGCCAATAGAAATACATCATTGGCGATGAAAGTAGTCTTGTAACATAAAGTCAACCTTTTATAAAGAATAAGGCAGCCGTTGACCATTACTCTCTCTGTCACATTATGGTGAATGACCTTACATTGGGAACATTAAAGTTGGAGCATCTGTGAGATGATAACTGGTATCTTGCAAGATTGCAGAGAGTATATACAGGGTAGGAATAACCACACCAACAATATGGAGCTACTTTAAAAGAGGGATAGTAGGACAATAAAAAGGGACAGACAGGCCCAAAATAGGGACTGTCCCTCTTAAATAGAGATACCTGGGAAGTATTATTTCCCTTAATCTGTGCCCAACAGATCATGCAACACATGTTACATTGGTAACAACTGTTATCAGATCATAAATAGTTGGTAGTGTGCTCCTGCAATGCCGCAAGGTGCATATTAATGTTATGGACTAAAATCCATTTCAATCATTCAGAAGATTGAGTCAAAAACTGTGGTGAAGGGAGCTGCACAAAATCCCTGTTTCATCAAACAGTGTGACAAGGACCCCTGTACGAGATGGAGACCTTTTAAAGCTACGGTACCAATTATTAAAGGGACACTATAGTCATCAAAGAAACGTTAGCTTATGAAGAAGTTTTTTGTATAGTTAATGCCCCTGCAGTTTCACTGCTCAATAATCTACCATTTAGGAGTTATATAATGTTTGCTTCGGTTTAGGCAGCTCTAGCCACACCTCTCCTGACTGTGACTCACACACAACTTACATGAAAAGGTTTCATTCATTTTCACTCAGATGTTAACTTGCTTTAGAAGTTTTTATCTCCTGTTCTGTTAATTGAACTTTAATCACACACAGGAGGCCTAGCAGGCTTTTAACAGAGGAGGAGATTAGACATTCTAAATTAAACAGACTGTGCAATAAAGGAAGTTTAAACATTAGATCTCTCTTTACAGGAAGTGTTTAGGAAGGCTGTGCCAGTTACATGCAGGGAGGTGTGACTAGGGCTGCATAAACACAGTTAGTTAACTCCTAAATGGCAGAGAATTGAGCAGTGAGACTGCAGGGGTGTTATATGTACACCAAGACCGGTTAATTAAGCTAAAGTTTTGGTGCCTTTAAGTTAAATTATTTCCTTAACATGCAGCCAAATAATAATTGATGAGATTATGTTTTATCCATGTATCTGTGCTGCAAAGATTTACTTGTCTTCTTTTATTACAGATTTATCGGTTTACACCCTGTTCCAAATTATTATGCAAATTCTATTTAAGTGTCACAAAGATTAAATATTTTGTTTTTCAGTTTAACTCATGGATGGCATTGTGTCTCAGGGCTCTTTTGATCACTGAAAACAATCTCGGACACCTGTGATAATTAGATTGCAAGGTGAGCCCAATTTAAGGAAAAGCTACTAAAGGAGGGTGTACCACATTATTAAGCAGAGCACCATTTTCATGCAATATGAGGAAGAAAAAGGATCTCTCTGCTGCCGAAAAAAGTGAAATAGTTCAATGCCTTGGACGAGGTATGAAAACATTAGATATTTCACGAAAACTTAAGTGTGATCTTCGCACTATTAAGAGATTTGTGGCTGATTCAGAGCACAGACGGGTTCATGCAGATAAAGGAACATTGAGGAAGATTTCTGCCAGATCCATGCATCGGATCAAGAGAGCAGCTGCTAAAATACCATTACATAGCAGCAAACAGATATTTGAAGCTGCTGGTGTCTCTGGAGTCCCACGGACATCAAGGTGTGGAGTCCTCCAGAGTCTTGCAACTGTGCATAAACCTTCTATTTGTCCACCAATGCTCACAAGCAGGAATGGCTGCATTGGGCAGAAAAATACATGAAGACTAATTTTCAAACAGTCCTGTTAACTGATGAGTGCCGTGCAACCCTGGATGGTCCAGATGGATGGAGTAGTGGATGGTTGGTGGACGGCCACCCTGTTCCAACAAGGCTGCGACATCAGCAAGGCGGTGGTGAAGTCATGTTTTGGGCCAGAATCATGGGAAGAGAGCTGGTCAGCCCCTTTAGGGTCCTCGAAGATGTAAAGATGACCTCTGCAAAGTATGTGGAGTTTCTGACTGACCACTTTCATCCCTGGTACAGAATGAAGAACTATACTTTCCGTAATAAAGTCATCTTCATGCATGACAATGCACCATCTCATGCTGCAAAGAATACCTCTGCATCAATGGCTGATATGGGGATAAAAGGAGAGAAAGTCATGGTGTGGCCTCCATCCTCCCCTGACCTCAATCCTATTGAGAACCTTTGGAGCATCCTCAAGCAAAAGATCTATGAGGGTGGGAGGCAGTTTACATCCAAACAGCAGCTCTGGTAGGCTATTCTGACATCTTGCAAACAAAATCAAGCAGAAACTGTCCAAAAACTCACAAGTTCAATGGATGCAAGACTTGTGAAGCTGCTATCAAATAAGGGGTCCTATGTTAAAATGTAACGTGACCTGTTAAAATGTTTAAAAAGTTAAAATGTTGTTATAAGTTTGATTGAAATAGCTTTTGATTTCAGTAAATATGCTGCAAACACAACAAATGACAATTTTCAGTTCTTTACCACCTATAAAGTGTTTTGAAACTTACTGTGCGTAATAATTTGGAACAGTGCTTTGTAAGTTTTTTATGTTTTAAAAAAATACTGTCACATTAGGAGGTTTGTTCAGTAAAATTTGAATTGTACTCTTAATAGTTGATAACATGAGAATTATGCTGACTGTTATTTACATCAATTATTTAGGTAAATGAGAAAAATATCATTTGCATAATAATTTGGAACAGGGTGTACATTGGACTTCCTTTTGTTTTGTTTTGTTTGTGTTTTTTTCTCATTCAACATATTATTATTATAATATGATGTTTTTTGTATAGCTAATGTCTAAACTAGGGATAAGAAACGTAGCTACAACAGCACTACCATAAAGTAAGACCCTCCTAAAAAGTTCAGCCAGCATTGTCCTCTGCTTGGACAGCCAGAGAGCTAGACAGCGTGGCAAGTTGCATTTCAGGAAAAGCTTAATGGACACTTGTCCAGACAAAATATTCATGCAAAGGACAATTATGAGTCTCTCTATGACAGCCGTGGTGATGGAGAAGCTATATGATCATAGCAATATCCTAGAGATGCTAAAGTAAGGCTGGTCTCACTGAGCAACTCACGAATGAAGATATATTGGAGAAGAATAATCACTTGCAGAAGGATAATCGCTTGTGTGGAACCACGTCTCCTCTGAGAATAGTCACCGAGCATTTCATAGAGAAATATTGACTTTTACATCAGTAAAAGACCCTAAACTGCTACAGAGATTCAGCACTCTGGCAATGTAATGGTTGTTGAACTGTGAAGAATTCTATCGTTTCTAAATGAATATTCCGCACTGGGATCTAGTTGCAGAACACGAGATAACCAAAGTTTACTGGCTGTCTTTCTTATGTGTGCGCATTTAGGACAGAGAAAGGCAATTGAAAGTTTTATACAGCCTTAAGAAAAAAAAAAAAAATTTCTACAATTATGTGTTCATAAAAGGATTTTACAACCACAGGTGTAAAGACGACTCACGCATAGGATATCTGTAAATTCTAAAGAATTTGTAGGATGGAAATATAGTGTAATGTAGGTAAATCTGAATGTTACAGCTTATCGCCACTGTTTCTTAACCTGACCATTTACCCTATGCAACAGGCTTAGGAACAAAGGGTCATTATGTTACGGCTCTATTGCATCCCCAAAAACGTGAACTCAGGCAACATCTTTACTATTTTTTTAAACGTTAAATTATAGTGCCTTGCTTGCTTTCAAACCTTTTAAAAGGCATGAACATTTTTAGCTGAACAGATTGTGCGTTCCTAATAAAAACCTTTTTCATTTTAAACCCAATAGTTTACAGGAGGAAATAGACACAGAAGTTCAAAGAGACACAAAATTTAACTCCTTTTTTTATACCGCAATTATTTATTTATTTTTCAAAAATATCTAATTTTAATAAATAGATATTCATGCACTGTGAATTGAACTTGGATTTCACTCAAATAAAGTCCAGAATATCCACATTTTACAAATTTGGTAATTTCATTAAAATGATTGGTTTACTATTTTATCTTTGAAAACTCCCAAAACATATGCGTCATATGTGAAGCATATAGGTATGAAAGTGAATATAAAGTATATGAAAGTATGACTGGAACTACGAAAATCAATGACATGAGCTCAGAGTCCATGAACAATGCAAATGAATTACAGGTCATTAAACAAAACGTTTATAAAAGTGTATACTAGATAATTGTAAAGTTGTAATATGACTAGGAATTGGGAGCATTTCCTAAAGGAACACTTTGACTGGAACGCTGTGTGGAACGCATGCCGATCTCACCGACGAACCACACACAGTGAGGACTGCAACTCACACTTATCCCATCCACCAGGAGAACCATTATAGTGGCCAACATGCATTATATCCTGAGCTTCTACTGGTACCTTTATATTATCTTTTTAGGATTTATTTGTACTATATGTCTAAGGATTTATTTTATGATTGATCTTATTATTGACTCATTAAAGATGTTTGAGTTTTTCTAAGAAGCACTCCTCTTTTCTTCTTATCCATTCTCTAATTTTAATACACAATTGATCTAGTACTGTGTTGCTTTCTTACTTTGTTCCATTTATTTATTTTAATTTATTTGATTTTTTACTGTTTTCCATTAAATTGGATTATCCTGCCATAAGGGCTCCACGGCTGTGTATTATCATATACACAACTTATGCTACATTCTATGGACTGATTCGATCCTATTGGGTTTATTCTATTTGTGGGACTGTCTTATCATCAATTATTCTTTCATGTGGACATTTCTTGGACAATCAG
Organism: Pelobates cultripes; assembly: GCA_933207985.1. Taxonomy (NCBI): domain Eukaryota; kingdom Metazoa; phylum Chordata; class Amphibia; order Anura; family Pelobatidae; genus Pelobates; species Pelobates cultripes. Next base: position 25,492,919 of record OW240917.1, read on the forward strand.
ATTTTTACTTTGATCCTATTTAATCATTTTTATTACCATTTTTTGGACATATTAATTTGAGTTGGATCTAATTTATTATATATTGCGTATTCATTGTTACCATCCCTATTATTGTGTCTCATTATAGCCCCTGGAATCCCAACTTATTTATATAAGTGTGATTTGTATATCTATTTACCTAGAGAGGATTGGTGACCCTCTTTCCAGTTTAAGAGCTACCGTATATATTAATAATTGTGGTTTTTATTCACTGTGTATTCAGGTTTTATGTACTTTTACTCCCTCTACCACCTAGTCTGATTACATATTTGTGTGTTCTTAACACTCTTATCTCTGTGTTCTTAACACTTATATTTGTATTCTATAAATTTGACTTTTTAAAATACTTTTTGTGTCTATTAAAAAATATAAAAACATTTTTTTATGACTTTTTGCCCATAGACGCTTGTTGTGAAACCACTGCTTTACTAATAAAAATAAAGAGAAAAGCAGAACTGACTTGTCCACGAGGATATGTACTAATGAAGGTCCCAAATTTGCCTTTATTTTCTTAATTACTGTGCTTTGAACAAAAACAGACCCCTGATTTTAAATTATTGCATTTTGCCTTATGGCAATAATGAAAAATCCAATGTTCTTCTGTACTAACATCTAATGATCTAGTGAGATAACCCACTCTTTTTTATTTACATCACAATTCAGTAATTAAATCAACATCAATGCATTAATTTGCGACTCCCACTCGCATAATGATAAAACACAAAATAAACATGACAAGTGTGAAACTGTATGGAAGGATAGATCGTCATCACCATTAATCTACACAACACTTCTCAGAGAGTTGCAAAATGAATGCACTCTAGCTAACAAACAGATAATCATTATAACACAAGAATATTAAGGAAGTTTGTCTACAGCAGTGAAAAACTATTAAAAATGACTTCTGCAAATGGCAACCTCTAATGACATACTGATGGATATAAAGAATTTGGGAACATGCAACAGAGGAGTAAATATACAATCTACAAATGTTTTACACAAATGTTTATAATCAGATATAGCTGAGTTTTGTAGTAAAACTATTCAAATAATTAAGTCACTAAGGGTGGGGGAATGCCTACGACTACCACCACAAACACAATTACAAATCCAACTATAAAAAGGAACAAATACAATAAATAATACAATAATAATAAAAAAACATTAAATTATTTACGAGTGCAAAACAAATATAGGGTGGAGCTAGTAATACTTCCCTCTCTTCTTAATTCAGCCAACAATGCTGAAACAGAAAAAGAAGGGTATACAATAGTGCAGATTATCCTTATAACAGCATACGTATTGTAGAATCTCAGTAAAGCACACTCACAAGAATAGAGCCATATACAGAACCTGGCTCTGGTGTGAATCTCCTTAGGATCCTTTTTGGGAGATCCAAGCCCCACTTGAGATGGTGTAAGGGTGATCCAATAGACTCCCAAAAAATGATAGATGGCTGGAAATATGGAAAAGGTGAACAAATTTCTTGATATAAATAAAACAATAAAAAATGAGCATAAATAAAAGTCCAATAATCAACAAGACGCGTTTCGCCAAAGTGTGGGTTCTTCAGTTGGTGCATATGGTATTGCTGAGTCCTTGTGGCTTCTTTTATATGTCCCTTGTTCAATTTCCGCAGTTTTTGCTGGTGGATCGCATCATGCTTTCCACCCGTCTGTCGGCATCTTCTTCCTGTTTCCACACGCCACGTCCTATTACATGAGTGGGTCAGCAGTCGTGGAACACAATTTGCATTCCACCCTTCTCTGTTGCATGTTCTACATGCATCCGGGCATAGGAAAGTCCTTAGTGGAACGCAACTTCCATTCCACCTACATTTATTATCAGCAAATACCTTTCATAATAGCATACATCAATTGAATGCAATATAAAATACAATATAAAATCTAAAGTATACCTAATAAGTAAAGAAGAGGACTATGTTAGATATCTCTAATTCCATGATGATATAACTTCTAGAAGAATTCCAGCTACAAATGCTGTACGTTTATTTAGCAAACTCAAATTAAAAAGGCAAAATTCAGGCAAAACGTTCTGACCTGGAAGAATTCTCCAATTCAGTTTAGTGAAAACACCCTTATAGCATTTTCAATTAATGGAATGGGAACACTAGGTTTGGCATATGTCTTTTGGTAAAGCATCGCTTGACCAGTTTAGTGATTTTGAAAGATATGCGTTATTTACTATAATAGAAAAATTATAATATGATACACATCACATTCCACCTACGTAAGTTACACAGTGGATCTTCTAGCTGATGGGTTTTCCTTGTCTTCAGTCCTGGCATAAAGACATGTCTGCATTGCAGGAGTCCTGGGACTACCACAATGATCTTTGTAATCAATATCTTGTATAAAAGGCAGAAGACGTAAAACAGACAGTAGTACATATTTGGTTCATAACTCTCTGTAGTCCTATTGACTTATGTTTTTGTCCCGTTCCTCTGCGAAATTCTCTTGCTCCTAGCTACATCACTGTCTGCTTAGATTGTTTCTGATTACAGATCTCACTTGACCTGACTACAATTCATGTCTGATCCTGCTGGAACTGTTCTTGTTGCTGACCCAACCTCTTCTTGACTTTGTTATCTGACTGTTTCCTGTCTTTCTGGGTATATAGATGCTGACATTATCCAAATACCTACTCTTGTTCTTGCCATCCTGAGCCTCAAAGCCAGTTCTAACATCCAATCTTGTATTACCAAACAAATCCCTCGCAACAATCATGATTTCAATGGGACAGTCTCAATTTACAGGTCCTGTGCTGACTTTGGGAGGAACTGTCCCCAAAAAGTGTAGCACAAAACATCTACAACATCAAACAGCATAAATTCTACAGGCTAGCCTTTATCATACATCTGTAAATTAAAGGGGCACTCCAGACCCCTAAAACACTTTAGCTTTCTGAAACGCTTTATATTTGAATAGGATGTCCTCTTTATTATATTTTGCAAAAAGTGCAGATTTCAATAGAAATTTACACTTTTATGAATTAATCTGGTTACACCTTTTGGCTATCAATTAGACAACAGGTCCTGTTACTTCCTGGTTTGGTTAGATCATTGGAGCAAAACTCAAGAGGCAACAATTGCTCAGAGCACCTGCCTTACAAAGACTTCTCACTGAGCTGCATTGAGAAGTCCGTGACTGAACAGCCACAGAAGAGGAAGGCTTGCAAAGGCAGAACTGCAACTGTTTTAGATATACCTGAAGTAAAAAAAAATGCATAATTAAATGCATGCAAGTTTTCACTCGGGTACATCTACTTAACAGTGAGTTTTTAAAATTTATTTTGTATTTGGGCAGTGG
>OW240917.1:25501286-25506534 GCA_933207985.1 Pelobates cultripes
CCTTCCTCTTTGACTCTCTGCCTCCTCTGGCCCCAACTCCATACTTAAGCATTGCAGTGAGTAATCGGTTTATATTGATACACGGATCTTAGGCCTCAGAACCACTTTAACCAGCTGAAGTGGTTATGGTTCTTACAATGTGACTTTAGGAAGTTTCTTTTGCCAGAGAAGGTGGTCTCTGTGAATCCACCTAAACTAAACCAAATGACGTGTATAGATGATAATAAAAAAAAAAAAAACACGAAAACTGTAAAAATAATTTAAGGATACATTTTAACTAAATTCAAGGAACAGTTTAGGCACCATACCAACTTCATCAAATGCCAATCAGTGGATCCCCATTCATAAAACTGACTTGAGAAAGATTTGTCGTTGGAACAAAGACGTTGAAGTCAAACCGCTCAAGAACCTCTCAAGGTGAGCTAGTACCAGAAAGTTCCTGGCACAATAACAACCGTTTCAATTATGTTGTTATGGTGCCAGAGTGTTTCTTTAATAAAGTTCAACGTAAACAAGTATGCTTGTCTCTGTTTTAGTTTACAGACCCACGGTTACAAGTGATGGCATAATTCAGACATACAATGCAGAGCACAGCAAAGGCAGACATTTATATAAATCCCAGACAATGATATAATTCCTCCAGAATAGTAGAGTATAGTAGTTAAACTCTTAATTATTCTATGTATAATACACAAAGATGCCGTTTTACGGGTCTTTCTCATCGTTCGTTACCACTTCATGTTTTGTGTGTCATTAACAGAATAATAAAGCTTTCTGCTTCAATCAGATTGTAATCAAGTAATTAGGTAATATATAAACCCAATAATTATACAAGAAGTGGTGTAGGTAGAATTTCCACTTTACTTTTGGGTACTTGAAGCACTAGGGAGTACACTGTTCTCCTATTTGGATAAGAATTCTGTCATTCAGCACCATGCTATGCGTTTCAATTAATGTGCTTTTTTCTCCATTTTAAGAAATAAACATTCCCACTTTTTGCTAATATTAGAAGCAGCAAGAACCTACTAATCGTAATCTCTGTATCCACAGACACCAACCGCGTGTTAGATGGCAGACTTTTCTACATCACATCATATAAATGGAAAATCATTTTCTACAATGACAGAAGCTATATTACTTTGCACAGCTATTACTAATCTAATTGCAAGATAAAACAATACCATTTTATTTGGCTTCTCATTTAATACAGCATGTTTTCATTTAAATGGTCAAAAAAAGACAGAACATCTGTCAGTAATTCTATAAAGCATTTGTACTGCAATTACATCACTTATTGGACTTAAAGCGGCACTGCCATGGCCGAATCCAGTTTTTTTAACCCCCCCCGACTCCACTACATCTAATTGTCCCCCTAGTAACTCTTAAATGCCCCTAAACTCCCCATATTACCTATTTTTGCATCTTTATTTTGTGTCCGGACCTACGTCCTGGGCGCCGTCATCTTTGTGTAGGTAGATGAAGTCAAATTAATAGAAATTTCAAAGGAATGAATGAAGATCTATTCGTTTGTTTGGTTTATTACAAGGAGGGAGCTACCGGCAGGTGGGTGCCCTAAATGAAAGCGGCGGGTGGGGGCCCTAAATGAAAATGGGGGGGTAGACCTAGTGTCCTCCCCCGGCCCCCATCTCTGAGCGGCGGGTAGGTGCCCTAAATAACAAGGGGGGGACCTATTGTCATCCTCTCTGCCCCCACCCATGGACAACGGGTGGGGGCCAAGTGTAAATACCCCCCAGGTCACTAGGGGTCCCCAGCGATATAGCGAGTGAGGGCAGAATTTACTAATACTAAGTAATCTAAGTAATTACAGTATTAGGGAGCTATCTACCAAAAGGCTGAAAGACCTAAATTGGTCTTTCAACCATTTGGTAGATAGCTCCCTAATACTGTGGAAATTAGGGAGTTATCTACTAAGCGGCTGCAAGATGCAGCTGCGACACTAATCAGATCTGAATTTCATTCATTAAAATGAAATTCTGATCTGAACAAAGTCCTGAATTGCATCCTAACATGAATGAACAAACTGTTCTCATTCTGTTTGGATGAAATTCGGTAGTTTTGCCTGCGTTCTGTCTAAGTGACAGGACGTTCGGGAATACTGACGGGAAGCAACGCGAGATCACAGAGGAAAGGTAAGAATTGTGGGGAAATTGCTTTGACCATAGGAAATGGAGCACACTTTGTTTCTCCGTTGGTCAAAGCTTATTAATCGCAGGAAATGTCCATAAGACAAAGTAGTCCCTACTTTGTCTTATGTTTTAAAGAAAACTAGAGCAGATAGGAAGATATGAAGAACAGATCCTGACAGAGGGAGAAAATAGGAATCGATTAAAGAAAGGTAAGTTCGGCATGATAGTACTGCTTTAACATCCAAGAAGAAAATACTAAAAAATGGTCTCAGAGAAAGAAAAAAAACAGCACATCAGGTTGATCAAGTGCACAGACGTGGAATAAAATGTAACAGCTTAAGATCTAGAGGGTGGTCCAGAAGTCATTTCCCCACTAACTAGCCTGTTAACAGGTGTCACAATATGGGCAAATGTCCTCAATATAAATCAAAAACTTCTTGTGCAAGAAAAGTCACAAATAGGTAACTGATCAAGATTGTCTCTTTCCTCTACCTTTCTGAGAGGCTCAGTAGTATGTTTCTCAGTAAGGATGGTAAACTACCAGTTCTTTGTTAAACTATAAGTAAGATACAAATATTTGGTATAACACCCCTCATCCTGTACTAGAGTACCTCGGGCACATCCTTCAGGTTTCCTGCGCTTGTTTTTGGACCCAAACCTAAAGTATGTGGGGCCCAGATCATGGCAGATGAATGGGTGCCATTGGTTGGTGAAGAAGGCATTAGCTGGTGGGTTGACAACTATCTGTTCATGTACATAGTTTGGGTCAGTGACATACTGACTCTCCAATTTCTCCAGGTCGCTGCATAAAAAAAGGACATCAGGAATATTTTCCCTAACCGTAACAACATTTCCATGGCCCATACCTCACCTGAAAGGAAACTAGGCTACAGGTAGGATTCCTAATTCCTCCAGCATACTGGGTTTGCCCATTTTGAGACAGTAGGCACCATTGGGAATATAACAAGCAATAAAAGTGGAAAAGTGAATGGCGCTTACACAATAAAAGGAACACACAGGTAGTGGTGGAATGAAAAGTGTTCCCCAACACCTTAAATACAAAATGTAGGATAAAAGATATATTGACACTAAATATATAAATGCCAAAAAAGATCCACACACCACTCTTTTAGTCCCAAACTGTGAGTGTGTACAATACTTGTAAATAAAAAGGTATACGCTGGTGGTATTCCGTGTACTTGAACCCTAGAATAACACAAAGCAGTACATAGCGTAAACTGTATATAGTAATAATAATGATACAAGGAATAAATGAATACACTCACGACTTCCAGAGCCATGCCAGGCTCTGTGTAAAATGCCCCAGGGTTCCTATACAGGCTAGGTGTGGAATCTTCACAAAATCCCTCAGAGGTAGGAGAAGCAGCAGGATGATGTAAAAATAAATACATTTATTTGTAATAAAAATATATAAAAAAAACAACTAAACAGGTTGTTTGAGAAAGTGCAAAAGTAATGTGGTAAATGCAAACGCGTTTCAACTCAGTCTGAGTCTTCTTCAGTGCATGGAAAGTTCATCTGGCTGATTCTCTTTAAAAATGCCACTTATCCGGCTGCCGGTCACATGGGCGGAAGTTCGGCTTGCCGGCGTCTGACGTCACTTCTGGTTTTTCGGCGCTCATTTTTTCGGCTTCTCTCTTTGTAAGTCAACTGCCCAGTTGAAGCATCAGCTGCCATTATGTATGTGGGCAGCTCTAAAGGGCTTACAAACATTAAATATATACAAATGTAAGACATTAAAAAGTGCATACAAAACTGTGCAATGGGGTTCACAAGACGTTAAGAAACAAAAGTTACATATATTGTGTATGGCACATCAAAAGATTATAACTATAGCCCATATATAAGGATTGGAAGGTATGAATCTACAGGGACAACTATAAAGGAATGGATAAATAGAGAAAATAGAAAAAATAGAAAGGGTATACTGAGAAATATATGATAGAAGTATGGATAATCCATTATCCATTATCCATTTCTATTTTCTCAAAAAAATGAAAAAGATGAAAAAGTTGGAAGAAATTAGAAAAATGAAAAAAATAAAGAAATATATAATAATAATAAAAAATAAAAAAAAAATGGAAAAAAAAAATAATAATAATAAAAATAATAAATACAAGTAATAATAAAAATAAATAAAAATCAAAATAAATACAATAAGTATAGTAATAAAAATAATAATAATAATAATAATAATAATAATAATAATGACTATAAAGAATGGGTACTAAAAAAATGAGTACTATAAAAAATGAACCAACTCAAAATCTAAGTTAAGACCTTTAGGGGATAAGGTGTTAAGCTCAAAAATCCACCTAGTTTCAATTTTACAAAGTTCCTTAAAGTTGTCCTCACCTCTCCAATCTTTTTTCTTTTGGGCTATAGCAATAAAACTCATAAGTGAAGGATCACTATTGTGATACTGTGCGAAATGTGCAGAGACACTGTGTTTTGTGTAGCCTCTTTGTATGTTGCCCAAATGTTCCATTATACGAGTTTTCAAAGTCCTTGTGGTCATTCCCACGTATTGTAGACCACAAGGACACCAAAGGAGATATATCACGTTGCTAGAATGGCAAGTAAGGATTGAATTGATCTTATAATCTTTATGTGATACATTAGACATAAATTTAATATGAGTGTCTTTTTTAAATTTTGTCTTTTTACAGGATGTGCACATTTTGCATGGATAAAAACTAAACTTCTGATTAAAAACATTGGTACTAATTGCATTAGTTTTTATATGGTTTTTGACTAGGAGGGTTTGAAGATTTTTCGTACCTCTGTATTCAATTTTTGGTTTCTCACTGATGATATTCTGGAGACTTTCATCAGTTTGTAAGATGTGCCAATACTTATTGATAATTGATTTTACATGACCAGCATCACTGCTATAATCTAAAATCAAAAGGGGTTCCTCAGTTTGTTTTTTTATTATTTGTTTGTCCCTGTATGTTAATAAGGACTCCCTATTTGTTAATTTAGTCTCCTGTATTTGACGGTCTAAAATCATCGGATCATATTTCTTTTCTATAAAAAATAGTTTTAAGCGATTTGCCTGCTTATTATATTCTTTAATG
>OW240917.1:25512296-25532804 GCA_933207985.1 Pelobates cultripes
GAGAAGAAAAAGAAAGGAAGGTTATCAAAGTCCCAGGAGGTATGAAGGCCTTGAGGAGACTATGCCCTAGGAACCACCGAGGAGCAGAGCAGTAGAGATCAGAGCATAAATATATTGACTTTATGTTAGAGGAAGTTAGGAGAAGGAACAGGTTTTTCTATTTAAATTTTGTTAAACAAATTAAACAGTTAAACTACACCAGGCATTTATATATTTTTGTTTGTTGCCTTCGTATTGCTTTGTAGATTGCAGAAGTAGATTGTAAGCATCAGATTTTATTTAAACAGAGTATCACTTGTAGTTAAGCTTTTTTTTTGAATATTTAATCTTTATTTTAAATTTTTTTCTTTTAAATCTCATTAAATACATATATCATACAAATACAAATATCATACAAATATACATTTGTGATACAAACAAACAACACAGCAGCAAAATAGGGGAGGGAGAAGAAAAGTACATCAGAAAGACTTCCATAATAGAGTGGTAATATCATTTAGATAAATCTCATAATTATTTACAGTGTTCATGGAATTGTTCTACTGTTAATTGAACGACACTATTTTATACATCAATCATCTCAATACACTTTAACCAAACAGAAATCTTATTGCTTAGTCTTTGTTTACTTAGCATCAGCTCCATTCTAATCTGAAACTCGAGTTGAGTTTTAACTTTCTTCCAGGGGACTTCTAAATCCCTTTTCCACCATCTCGCAATTACTATTTTAGCCGCTAAAAACAGATGTATAAGGATTGCTTTTAATTCATATGTCATATGAGGCCAATTTAGATGAAGTAGAACTACCTCTGGAGAGATAATCAACTCGAGTTTTAAATTGTTAGATATAAAATGCTGCATTTTCAACCAGAGATTTTTTAATTTATAGCAATCCCACCAAATATGTCTGAAATTGCCTCTAATACTATTGCATCTCCAACAGATAGGATTTACTAGAGGGTAAATTTTATTCAATTTAGCTGGTACTAAGTACCACCTATTTAAAACTTTAAAGTGCGTTTCTAGTAAATTTAATGAATGTATATTCTTCTTAACATCCATCATTGAAGAACCCCATTGATTCAAATTTATATCGATATTCAAGTCTTGTTTCCAAGCCTTTATGGCAGTAGGATTTGTGTCTTCAGCTATTGATTTAATTAGTATTAGAGCTTTAGAAAGTGGTTTATTAACTTTTTTTGATGTAAATAATAAATCTATCGAATTGCTTAAATTAGATTTTGGTATTATTAGATGTGTATTAATATAACTTTTAAGTCTTAAAAAATTAAACACCTCTCTAGGAGGGAGATTGTGTATCTCTGTTATTTGAACAAAGGTTTTAATTAATCCTTCTGTCAATAATTGGTCCAGAGTCGTTATCCCTACTTTTTTCCAATTATTTAAGTTTAAGTCTTCCACTTGTTTTTCTACAATATCTAACTCTAAATAACTTGGAACTTTTTTTTCTATATTCATTACTTTTTTAATTTTTAACCAATTTTCCAGTAATTGAGTTAGAATGATACTGGCATATTCTTTTTTCTTTGGCATTTTATTTATATTCCAGATTAAACAATCTAAGCTAGAAACTTCTCCTGCCTTCAATTCCATTTTATACCATCCCTCATCTTTATTTTCTTTCATTTGCATTCTATAGACATGTAGGGTAATAGCTGCTTTAAAGTTATTCATTATGAGTGGATAATCAAGTCCACCTTTATATATTTTCTGCGCTAATATTGACTGTTTCAATCTCGGCTTCTTGCCTTTCCAGATGTATTGAGTAAAACTTCTTTGTATTAATTGAAGCCAATGGATTGGGATATGGAGAGGTAACATTTGAAACATATAATTCCACTTTGGTATGACATATGAATTGATAACGTTTATTCGCCCCAAAAAAGTAATCTCTAGGTTTCTGCGATCTTTTAACCATTTATTGAGATCTAATAATAATGTTAGGAAATTTACTTCCATAATCTTATTTGTCTCTCTGGTTATTTTAATTCCTAAGTAATCCATACTTTCTTTAACCCAAATAAAATCATATTTGTTTTTAATCTCTCGTTGTATCCTTTTATTTAGGTTAACATCTAATATCAAGGATTTATTTATATTTAACTTATAGTTTGATATGAAGCTATATCGCTCTATTTCTTGCATTATGCGTTCCAAAGAATTTTTAGGGTTTGTAAGAGTAATTAAAATGTCATCAGCATATAAGCTAATTTTTTGATCCTCATCCATTATTTTATAACCATGGATCTCTTTATTATTCCTAATATTCTCAGCCAATGGCTCAATAGTCAGCAAGTAGAGCAATGGTGAGAGGGGACAACCCTGTCGGGTACCATTTCTAAGTTGGAACCATGGGGCGACTATATTAGGTCCAATAGTTCGTGCAACAGGATTTACATATAGTGCCATTATAGCTTTCTTAATCCAACCTTCCAATCCATAATGTTGTAAAACGGCTTCTAAATATTTCCAGCTGACTCTGTCGAATGCTTTTTCAGCATCAATCGACAGAGTCAGAACTGGAACATCATATCTATTTGCATCATCCAAGATATTAATAATTTTCCTTATACTTGTATAGGAATTTCTACCTGGAACATATCCTATTTGATCTTTATGGATGATTAGTGGAAGAAGTTTTTTTATTCTAGCAGCCAAAACCGAAGCGTATAACTTAGTGTCAACATCTATTAAAGATATCGGACGGTAGTTTTTGATATCAGTGGGGTTTTTATCATTTTTTAGAATAGGCAAGATATTAGCTTTTAGCATCTCTGCTGGTAAAAATCCTCTGTTTGCCGCTATGTTAAAAGCAGAGGTCAAATGTGGACATATTAAATCTTTAAATGTTTTATAAAATAGGTTGCTAAACCCATCCGGGCCTGGTGTTTTAGATCTTTCTAAATCATTTATTGCTTTCATAGTCTCCTCCATAGTTATAGGTTTATTTAAGAAATCATTTTCATTAGAAGTTAATTGAGGCTTCTTTATATTATTTAAGTAGTTTTTAATATCCTCATCTGTATTAATCTGAGGAATATTGTATAGATTGGAATAATATTCATTAAAACACTTTCCAATCTCTCTGGGGGTTAGTGCTATTTTTCCATTCTGTATTATTTTGTCTACCTTATTTTGTACTTTTTGTTTTCTAAGTTTTTGGGATAGCATCTTTTCAGCCCGATTGCCTTTGGAATAATATTTAAATTTTAGTCTAACCATATTTTTAGCTATCGTGTCCATTAATTTTTGCTTTATTTTTTCTTTAAGTTCTAATATTTTTTCATAAATTTCAGAAGATGGAGATTGTTTATTGATATTAGTCAAATCTCTTAATTTTGTATGTAAAAATGCCAAAGTATTATTTTTATCAAGTTGGCTTTGTAACTTGATAATATGACCTCTTATAACGGCCTTAAAGGCACACCACAAAATAGATGAATCAATATTTTCTGAGATATTTTCTTTAAAATAATTTTTTATATTATCTCTTATATGAGTTTTTTTTAATTCACAACAAAGCAAATTATCTCTTAACCGCCAAGTATAAGCTTCTCTTTTAAATGTACTAAAAATCATTTCACAAAAAACTCCATCGTGATCTGTCCATACTATCTCGTCAATCTTTGTTTTTTTGGTCATATCAATAATACTTGGGTCGACCCAAATCATGTCTAATCTTGAATAGGAAAAATGCACTTTAGAAAAATGCGTATAGTCTCTCTCATTAGGATTAAAAATTCTCCAAATATCGAATAGATTATATTCATCTTTAATTTTTTTTAAGGCTTTTGCTTGTTTTATAACCATCTGATTTAAAGTATTTCCTTTCATTAATTTTTTATCTATCTGAGGGTCTAGTACAGCATTGAAATCCCCCGCCACTATTAACTTTCCCACTTTAACTTCATCTACTTTTTCCAGAATTGTTTTTAAATAAGCAACTGGTAAATGATTAGGAAGATATATATTACATAATGTAAAAAGTACTGAGTCAATTTTGCATATTATTATTAAATACCTGCCTTTAGTGTCTTGTATTTGCTGAATTACTTCAACTTTAATCTTTTCTCCAAATACCACAGCTACTCCACATTTTTTTTTTTCCTTATTGGAAGCTTGAATTATAAGTGGAAATCTTTTACCCCCCCAATTTTGTTTATCCACTTGTCTCCAGTGAGTTTCTTGTAGGAATATTAAATTCAATTGTTTTTCACTGAGGTATTTGTACAATAGATTTCTTTTCGCTATAGTATTCAATCCCTGAACATTAAGTGTAAGCATTTTTATCATATTATTTTCAAAAACCTCCCTGCATCCCTTTCCACTCGATAACCATTGCCCTTCCCTATTGCTGCATAAACATATCTACACAAACACATAGAACAAAATATTAAAATCATAGGAGGAAATCCTCCTTTTTTATCACAAAGACTGTAAATTTTCATATAGAAATTCAGTCTTTACTGTGTCTTTAAATTAGACACTAAGTGGGCGTATCCAGAAAGAGGTAGTAATATTTACAAGTTTGCAATCTCTCTCCAAGAGGGAGAGAGAGAGAAGAGAAAAAAAAAAAAAAAATTTTCTTCCATTATTTTATACTTAAATCAGTTACTCTGTGATTCTTTACTTTAAATAAATCTATTTCCACTTAACTTACTAATACATGTGAATAATTTTCTTTTAACCACCTCGTTGAGTTCAAATCTAATTAATATCAATACTTAGACATATTTGCTTTTAAATCCTTATGTTCCAAATGCTTGTGTGCATATACTTAATTCTCAATTGACTAGTAGCTTTAAAATGAAAACAAGCCCCATTAACATCAACAAATTAGCAAATTGTGCAAAGCACAATTAAGTAATTCTATATGAGAGAAAAAAAAAAAAAAAACATTTCTTTGCTTATTTTATACTTAACTTCATCGCTCTATGAATAATTTTCTTTTAACCACCTCTTTAAGTACAAATCTAATTAATATTAATACTTAGACATATTTACTTTTAAATCCTTATGTTCCACATGGTTACATGCATATACCCACATGAGTGAGGACAACAAAAAAATAAAAAAATAAATAAAAAATAAAATAAAAAAAAATAAAATTTCTTCCATTATTTTATACTTAGATCAATTACTCTGTGATTCTTTACTTTAAATAAATCTGTTTCTACTTAACTTACTAATACATGTGAATAATTTTCTTTTAACCACCTCGTTGAGTTCAAATCTAATTAATATCAATACTTAGACATATTTGCTTTTAAATCCTTATGTTCCAAATGCTTATGTGCATATACTTAATTCTCAATTGACTAGTAGCTTTAAAGTGAAAACAAGCCCCAATAACATCAACAAATTAGCAAATTGTGCAAAGCACAATTAAGTGATTCTATATGAGTGAAAAAAAAAAAAAAAAAAGTTAATTTTCTTCCTCTTTCATTCCTTCCTCTCTCCCTCCTCTCTCTTCTCCTCTCTTCTCTCTTCCTTCCATCTTCCTCTCCGCCGCAACAGACCCTTCAAGCTTTTTTATTAATACTTGATAACCAACTATTTGCTTCATTTGCATCCAAAAAAATTTTTCTTTCTTGTTTCCAAGTAAATCTTAAAAAAAGTTGGATAGGCCCATTGAAACCTGATCTCTGCTTTTCTTAAAAAATCCGTCACGATAGAGAAAGATTTCCTCCAAGTCCTGGTATGATAAGATAAGTCTTGCAAAAAAATTATGTCTTTGTAAATAGAATTTGTTCGGGGTTTGGTACGGCAGGCTTTCATTAAATTATTTCTCAATGATAATGAGGAAAAACTCACTATTACATCTCTTGGGAGATGTGGAGCCGTTGTATCTGGTTTATGTATCCGGTGAAAATTTTCTATTTTATATTCATCTGTAGGTATTTCTGGTAAAACTTCTTCAAATAAATTGTTTAGATATTCTCTCAATTTTTCATTGGAGATTTCTTCAGTAACACCTCTTACTCTGATGTTTCTTTTTCTTGACCTATCTTCCAAAGCTGCTATTTTATTTTCAAGATTATCAACTTTATTTACTAGAAACTGCACCTCCGTATTAATTGCTTTAATTTGCGTTCCAAACACTTCACATTTTTTTTCAACTTCCACCACTGATACTGCAACATTTTTAATTTCTTGTTTTATCTCATTGAAACTTACAAGCATTTCTTGTTTCAATAAATTTAATTGCAGTTCCAGCGTTTGCTTAAATTGATCTTGGATACTAATTGAAGCAATTGCTTGAGCTTCTGATGGAAATTGATTAAGTGCAACTTCTTGGATAGTATTGGAAGTATTACTTGGGTGTGTCTTGCTATCAATTATCTGTTCCTGCGGATCTTTAATAGGATCTTTAATAGGAGTTGAAAAAAAACCTGACAACCTCTTTTCTGTTTGTTGAACTGACTTAATTTCTTTTTTTTTTTCCGTTGTTTTCCTGGTTGACATTTTGTTTTATTTCTTAAATGCTTCTCAGTGACAAATTAAAACTAGATGTCACATATAAAATTTCAA
Organism: Pelobates cultripes; assembly: GCA_933207985.1. Classification (NCBI taxonomy): domain Eukaryota; kingdom Metazoa; phylum Chordata; class Amphibia; order Anura; family Pelobatidae; genus Pelobates; species Pelobates cultripes. The sequence continues at coordinate 25,518,849 of OW240917.1, forward strand.
CTCCAAGCTCAAAAAACTAAATTAAATCAATTGGTCAAATAATTGATTCTTGATGTCAATCTCCTCCAACGAGGAAAAAAAAAAGATTTTCTTCCACTTTTCTTTTTTCCGGCCAGTAATTATATACAGGTATGATACCTTACAGTCATATTTTTTAGTAAATACAGAAGTACTCACAGTTTTTTATATATGGCTGTTTAGGAGATCACTGAGGGATGTATTTCCTCTTTTTCCCTTTATTTCTCTCTTATTCTTTCCTTCTTTGTATCCCTTTTTTCTTCTTCTTTTTTTTTTTCGTTTTTTTGCTTGATAATTTATACAGGAATTGATACAGGAACTGTTTTTATTTCTTCTTTGACCTTTTTAACGGTCTATAAGGGAATCGCCACTATTTGCCACTATTTGCCCAAAAACAGAGGCAAAAACGGAGGCAACAAACCCCCAGCAAGAACCGGCATATACCACCACGTCAGACCAGGTCCACCGACCCACCAAATCTTCACCGGACCGAGCACTCCCTCCACTTCGTCTAAGCCGGACCACACTCACAAATCGGCACGGAGCGGCATTGCTTGCTCTCGACTCCGCGTCCTCTCTCTCTCCTCAACCTCCCTCCGGACACGCCCACCTAAGGCACGTGCGGCGTCTCACGTCATCACGTCCCGATCTCCCCCCGCAGTATTGGGGTTTGATAATTCTGAAATCAGGCTTTGCAACAGCAACAGGAAAAGAAGCCTCTCCACTTGTAGTTAAGCTTTTTTTGTTTTACATCTGTGCCTGATAGATGAGCAGTTGGAGATAAATCATTTTACATGTAGCGTGCTGTTTCCTCCCATCTTAAAAGGAGAAACCCAGCAAAGTGGCTGAGTTGTCTCAATTATTGGAGAACGCAGTCCTGGAAATCAAGAAGTAATTAGCTCACCCAAGAAAGGGATTAAGCAACAACAATGAACAAACATACAATTTTTGAAACATAAGTACTATGTGTTGTTTAATTCCATATTTTTTTATTAGGTACAGTTGCGATTCATTCTCTCAGTTATTCGATCATTATTCACCATGTCTCACCTCACAAATGACATCTGCGAACTAAATCCAAGTGATCTTTAGCACACTTTACTTTTACCCTCTTCGCAAAAAAATTTTTTGATGCTTTTTTTATTTTTCAAAAATGTATTCCGTCTTTACCTAAATGTTTTTATGAGCAGGATGACATTTTAGAGACTTTTTGGAAGTTTTATCAAGTCAAAACAAATGTTCTTTTGGGGCGAAGTGCGAATTAAGAAGGAATTACCATGGAAACCAATATAATATATATTAACATTTAGAACTTTTTTTTTGTCTTTATAAATCTCCCCATAGTATCCATTTTTCGGAAATATTTCAGCTAGAGAATATTTCAGAGATATTTCAGATGTGAACATTATCCAATTTCTTTTATTTTGTAATCTGTTTTTATATTGTAGGTTATAACCTATTTTACCTCTTACAAGGTCCAAGTTCTACGTTCTCCACCAACACTCCAACACTAAACAACACTACCAACACTAAACACCCCCTTCCCTTAATAATACTTGGCATTTCTCATGTTGGCTTTTCAACATGTTAATCACAATCCAAACCACCATGGGACAACTTAACAAAGTCCACTAACCTTCTTTTGTCTTCCTTTCAATTCTCTACAGAAAGTTCTTCAACATATAATGTTTTGTGGACAAAGACCCAGGACATACTTGAAAACGAGAGGAATCTTAATGTATCCATCCTGGTAAAATATTTTGTAAATAAATAAATAAATAAATATAAGCTTGAGGGACTGGGCTCTCAATAGTCCTTCATTTTTTCTGGGGGCTTTGTATTAAAGCCATAAATTTCAAACCCACAGGATATTCTATTGTATTTATTAAGAATTCTATATCCCATCACCAAATAGCATAATTCTGCTTGATATCTTAGCTCTAACTATAGAAAAGATAATAGCAGTTCTATTCCTCATACAATACACATGAAAGCAAATTACAATTTAACTGTTATTTATTATGTGTTATATGTGAATCACGGTGAATGCACTTAGTATTGATTTAAAAATGATGACGCATTTGAGATGAAGAAAGATTTTTCCATAGGTCACTAGTTTATGAGTCAGCAATGTTTTGTTAAATAAGTTCTGTGTCGGTTCTGCCATCAAATTCTGGCTACAGTTTGCATTAATGTTGCACAATGTCGGAACCTGCTACTAACCTGGGCTTGATCTGTAGTTTTTGCAAGTTGAGTACGTTGGCCATTGAACTATAATGGATATACTTTTGCATTTGGAGCAAATAAATTGTTATTTAATTATTAACACTTAGAAATTAGTAATTTAGTGTTCCTACTTGGACCAGTGAGTGATTTTGAATTTGCATACAAATGCCAGGCAAGTGTCCATGTCCTAGGTTTTGTAACACATGGTTTTCCCTCTCATTCTGAGTTCACAGAGGGCAAGGAATTTGTAGACATTGGCTTAGGAACCAAATAAAATCTGGGGGGGGGGGGCAGCCCATAGTAATCCCAGCCCACGTAGTGAGCACATCATTTTCTACAGGCAAATAATATATTGTTTGTAGTGAGCATAGTCATGTATACCATTCATAAGGCTCTGCACACCACAGATAATTAACCCAGGAGAAAGTACAAGTGTGAATTAAGAAGCAGCAGACGCATTTCGACCTTGAAGACTTCTATCAGTAAAGTGTCATACACAATTAATTTTTATAAATAATATATATTACCACTAGGGAGTCTAGTAGGAGACTATATTGTGCAGGTTATGAGAAAGCATTTGATGGTACAGGATTTTCTATATTTTGCTCTAATTAATGGCAATAGAGAGAAGTGTAGATAATTAAATATAAAGGTTGAAACACGTTGACATAGCTGGTGTCATTACACTTACTTCTTCTACATTGTGGAATATATCAATAGTTGGGTATACTGTCAGTCATAGTGACTGATCGTGCTAATCCTAGATTTTAAACAATGTCGTCCTCAGTAAATGATGGCATAAAGCAAGCCACCTGTTCAGGCCAAACTTGTGTCTGTGATGGACTAGATGTCTCCTGCACAACTGCAGGTTCAACAATTTGGGTAATTCTCCACTCTTCAGTTGTATTTGCTCTCAAATTCCCTCCTTCATTTTATTTGATCAACTTTCTTTGATCCACCCATGGCCCATTTTTGCTCTTGTTCATTAGCATTTGACCCTTTTCAGATTTGTAACTTTGTGACTCTGTACCCTCCAGCGTTTTTTATTCATTTGTTCTTTATTCCATATATGTAACACCTGCATTTTTGCTCTCAAAATGCTCCTCTCCAATTTCCCACAAAAACATACAAAACCAAAAACAGTTTAAGGAGCTACATTCTCTGCTTTATTTTCCTTACGTCTGAGAGAAGGCTATATATAGGATTCTCCCTATTGACCAGATATGGTACTGCAGATATACACCTTCCCAACTACAGTGGATAGGAGATAGTTTCCGAGCCCCTAATAGATGCCTGAAACAACCAACAGTAGCAAGCAGCTCTATATACTGCACATGCTGTGTACACCGTGCATGCTGTATATACATCTAATTATCCAGCATCACAACTCTTGTGCTTAGGGGCAATTGATAAGGAAAATGAGTGCTACTTCAGCACAAGCACAGAGATGCACAAAGAAACAATGTTAATCAAGTTAATCTGATAATCGAAACGGCTACTAAGTGACTAATGGTTGGGTAGCATATATAGAATGAAACCTCCAGACAAAGGGATGAATAACATTCCAGACAGAACTGCTTGAGATTACAACACATTACTCAGAATGGTCATCAATTTTTTATTATGAAAAGTGTACTGTATCTGCAACCACAACTGTGGTTAAGTGAAACAGTGTGTGGCGAAGACTACTAAAACCACCAAAAGACTAGATCACTTCCCTTGCTCACTGTTTCTCCTCTCCATAGGAGTACAACAGGCGCCTATCTCTGGCTGTTCGCAAACTATTAGCCTAACTGGGGTATACCGAACGAGTTAGCAGGACTTCTCTGAGTTCACTCTGGAACTCCAGCTCGTCCACACATACCACCTTGTCCTGACTAACTTGTCGCTCAGTTTTCACTCCTTTCCCAATATCCCAGGAGAGCGATCTTAAGAGAGGAGCTACAATACCTTGGGAGGAACAATCGCTACTTTTGAGCCAGGGGGATACCCCCTTCCACAACTGCCCAGAGACTCCGTTAAAGTATACTTGTAACCGCCTAGAACTATTTTTGGCATTAGACCACGCTAGCAGTCGTAGTTTACGAAATGTTCTCTTCCAAACTTGTTTACAATAGTCCAAAATAGATTGTTGCTGGATTGCCCACAGAAAACAGTTTAGAAGGACATTGCTAATGGTAATGGTTCTCAAATGTAGTAAAAATAAATAAATCCATGTTTCTGTGAATCCAACAAACTTTATTTTACATTATCTTGCTCAATTTTCTTCCTATAGAAATCCTTCTGGAAATTTTGATATACAGCCCCAGTACTGGCTCTCACAATACTTCTAATATTATGTATTATATATCCGAGGTCAGCACTCGGCTCATGCAATCTTCACGTGAATCAGTGTTAACCTTTCTGCGCTGTCAATGTATGCATATTGCCAGATCTAAGAATGTGACTTCAAAAATTCCATCCCTAATGCATTCACTGCTAGACAGCTGTCTCTGCTCAACAAATCATTCTGCTGCATTTACCACTTACAATTATTCTGACTTCATAAGCATATATTTCTGTTGATTATTGGCCGCTGCTGCAATTTCGCCTTCCTTTTTCAGTTCATTTGGTATTCAACCAATAACGTATACTTTTATCTTAAAAGGTGAAGGCTTATCTTGAAGTTCCAGGTTGCGTCTCTGAATAAGCAAGTACACTTCTCAACTAGCCAGAGAAGGTGCAACATCCCCTGAATAAATGTCTCTCGGGGCAAAATCGAAAGAAAAGGGACAGTAGGGAGAGTCCTGTGATAAGAGACAGATGGAGAGTTTGGAACGAGTGGAGATAAACCGTATAGATTGGCATCTCCTAGGTTTCCATTCATTACACATGTTCTAAAGATTATTCTTTAATGTACTGCAGAGATAATAGGTCTTCAGAAACAAGTCATTATAGAAGCCTATTCACTATGCCACTACTCACCCAGCACTTATTTCAAAATACCGTACTGCAACTGTAAATACGAAGAAAAAAAAAGAGCTCTCCGTGTTTGTATCAAGAGAATAGATACTGGCTTTTCAGACTCAAGACATTGATTTTGCCATTCAGTGGAAACAATTAAATATTTTTTCTCCCCAGCATAGAGAAGCACTTTACAGCTTCAAAAGTACAATTAGTAACGTATAAAGAAACCTTTTGCTTTCTGTCTGTTGCCTGATGAGATTTCTGACGCAGTTTTCCTCTTGTTGCCTCGCTGACTGCTGCTTGAAGCTGCAAACAAAATATAAGACAATTAAATAAAACAATTAAAAAAACGTTTTAATAAAAATATTTATGCATTGCGTCCGTATTATTATTATTTTTTTAAAGCTTCAAGCTTTATGAATGAAAAACGCATTGATTTAGGTGGATTGGTGCAACGCTGCTCTCATAAGAGGGTTAATGCTAGTTATTAACGTTTACCTATTGGGGATGAGGGACAAAACCTTTCATTTTTACTCCATTGTTGATGCCTGGTCACCTGACACTATCTTTACTGTAATCTGAACACTGTGCTTCCACGTACCCGCACATTATATCAGGATATGGTTTCAGTCAACACTGAAAGTGGCACTTTGGTATTTTTTTCCCTTGCAGTCTTTTTTGTTGTTGTCAAGATTGAAATGAGGGATATTTGGCACACAGGAACATAATCAGACATTACAAAGAGTAAAACATGCTGTTAAGAGCACTCAAAAGGATAAGGCTAGCTTAAATATTCTTTTCTTCAACGCCTCTGCAGGTGAATATCCAACTGTATACAGAACATTGAAGGCATAATGCATTGCCAGTCTAAAGTACTCCAAATGGAACGAAGATATTCACTGAAATCAACTAGTAATTAATTATGTTTTAATTCCCATTTTTTTGCAGTAGACAAGTTTACAGACTAATGTATTTACTTAGGCAAAACTACCTTTTAAGGGCAAGGTAAGACTTTTTAAAAAAAAGAGAAGACATTGGGATATATATAATGTATTTTGGTAAAAGGGAATCTATATATGTTCATTTTGTTGTTATATAGAAAACGTAGCTTGCTTGTGCTTTTTATTGATCATTTTTTCTGACATAGGTCAGTGCTTAGAGCTGGGGACTGGCAGGGTTGGTTGCAAGCAGAGTCAACCCAACCTTTTAATTAATAGTTAAAGGGACACACCATTGCCCAAATACAGAATAAATAAAAATGACTGTTTACTAGGTATACCCCAAATGAAAACATAAATGCATTTAAGTATGCACTTTTTTAATTGCGGTTATGTCTAAAAACAGTTTGCAACACATTCATTTTTCTCATCTGGAGCCTTTGCAAGCCCTCCCTTTCTAACCCCGCCCAGACTCTCTGTGGCTGTCCAATCACAGACTTCCCAATACAGCTCAATGTAAGTGCTCTGAGCAATTGTTGCCTCTTGAGTTCAGTGCAAACAAGCTAACCAAACCAGGAAATAAAAGGACAGGTGGTCTGCGTGAAAAGGGGGTGTAACTAGTATAATTTATAAAAAGTGTACATTGTTATTGAAACCTGCACTTTTTCCAAAATGAAAAAAGAGGATACATTCTTTACACATAAATCTTTTCAGCAAGTTAAAGTGCTTTAGGGGTCTGGAGTGTCCCTTTAAGTCAATTAAGTGAGTACCAGTGAGCTAGGTAATAATAGCATTTAAAAACTTGAGGATAGAAAATAACTAGTGAAAGTTAGATGGACCTTCCCCTTTGAATAGTTTCATATTAATATCAGTGTTATTAAATTATGATATATGTTTGACGTGTGCTAGCTCTGTTGATCTTAAAATCTAGATTCTCTCTACAGAAAGTTTGTTCTTACAGAGTAAGATAATTCACAAAATCATGTCTTCTAATACACAACCAAACAATGAGGAAAGAGAGTCTGAGAAAGACCCAGCAAAGTGGGAAGTTCCCAAGGGATTGCCATTAAAGGACCACTCTAGGCACCCAGACCACTTCAGCTTAATGAAGTGGTCTGGGTGCCAGGTCCTTCTAGGGTTAACCCATTTTTTAATAAACATAGCAGTTTCAGAGAAACTGCTATGTTTATGAATGAGTTAAGCCTTCCCCCTAATCCTCTAGTGGCTGTCTCATTGACACTAGAGCGCTTTTGCTTCTCACTGTGATTTTCACAGTGAGAGCACGCCAGCATCCATAGGAAAGCATTAAATGCTTTCTTGCGACGGCTGAATGCGTGCAGCTCTTGCGGCGCTGCCCAGGGGGAGAAGGAGGAGGAGAGAAGGAGGAGAGCTCTCCGCCCAGCGCTGGAAAAAGGTAAGTTTTTAACCCTTTCCCCCTTCCAGAGCCGGGCGGGAGGGGGACCCTGAGGGTGGGGGCACCCTCAGGGCACTATAGTGCCAGGAAAACTAGTATGTTTTCCTGGCACTATAGTGGTCCTTTAATTGAAGCCACTCTATCAAGGTAAAATGCAAACTTTATTAATTGAAATAAAACCTAAATAAACAACCCACCAAAAATAGTGTGCTCTACAAACGTGATTGGTTGAGAAAAAGCTACTGTGGTTAGCAGACTATACCTATTGAATTAGGAGATATGATTTAGAGAGATATAGAGAGAGTAGCTGTATTATAAATACTAAAAGTATTCCTTTATTGGAAGTAAACTAGGAACAAACAGAGGAAGGAGAGGATATGAATAAATCTCCCTTTTTAAACTAAACCTCCTATAGGAGAATGAGACAGACACACTGTATCTAAGTGTAGTCACCTAGTATAATTGATTAGATGTTACAAATAAGTGATTTTATGTAACCAAGCTCAATCAGTGAAACTAGGAAATACCACTTAGAACTCACATATAAAATTGTAAAAAGGGACAAGTAACTGGGTACACCAATTTCTAGAAAGTAGCATTTGGTATGAAAGCAATGTTTGAATACAAAACAGGAAGTCGTATTGGAGTAAGACTTAAAGTTTAGAAAAAAGGCAACATGAAAGTCTAGTTAATACGGATATGAAGTATTCAGCCCCTCTATATTCTAAAGACAAATTCTATAGCCTTAATAATAACACATCCAAACAATGATCATGTACACAATTGTTAAGAACAACAAGTCACACACGGGCTAATAATTCACTCCTCTATTTTGTCACATATAATATTCTACCAAAGGGCTAAACACTTAGTTCATCAATATGACATCACAATGTTCTGTTATATCTTATTAAATCTGCTCTATCCCAGTGTCAAACCCTCTAGTACAGATATCAAGGTATTCTTAATGGCAGAGAGTTTGGCAAATTATGACACGTGCCATTCATGACAAGTGGTGTGCCATTGCATAGCACACAAAGCTGCAAACACAAATGGGTAGATGGGAATATCAAAGGATTTCCCCAGCCCGCTCTGGGTGCCCCAGTGCCTAAACTGTAAGGGGGCCTGGGATGTTCATCTCCAGTGGGTGCAGACACCACAGGGGACTCTGCCTTGGATCTAGCACTTCTCAGTAAGTCAGAGAATTTGCACTGGGTTACCATGGCAATGTTCAGACTAATTTGTAAAGTGCTGGAACAGAGTTAAGGGGTCTGCACCCATGAAGAGGTCTGCACCCATGAAAGCACAAGAATGGAGTGAAGACAGGGTTTGCACCCAGGGAAGGTGAAGACTGCGAGTTGCAACTCTGGACTACCAGGAATGAATGATAATTCATGCCAAGGTCAGCAAAAGGGATGGAGAGGTAAAAATAAGTTCATAACAAGTTTATTTTAGTAAAGAACCCCCAAAACTTCAGAAAACACCCACACACCCAACATACATATACTACCATAGAAATATTGCACCACACACATACACAAAGCACCACAGCCTCTACCACACAGCCAATACTACAAACAACCCACATGCACACACTTAACATCACAGACAGCCCAGATACCCACACACAATACCACAAATAGCTCTCATACACAACACCAAAGATAGACCCCGTACCACACACACAAATTCTATAAGCAACCCACATACACACCCAAACCTTCAGACAGCCCAGACAAATACATAGCATAACAGGCAAATCACATACATACACAATATCACAAACAGCACGCCCCACATAGAAAAGTAACCCACATACACACTTACGATCACAGATGGAACACACAAACAACCTCAGACAGTCTACACACATACACAAAGATGGTGCTACAAACAGCTCTACACACACAATACCACATACAGTCCAAATTACAAACAAATACTGCAAGCAACTCACATATACACACTTATCAGAGACAGCACACACACACAAAACATACTTCACACCTCAGGCAGCCTACATTCACACACAAATTCCATGAACTGTCCACATACACATGCATGATACCATAGTCACTACACACACAAATATCACAAAAAGGGCACACATACATAACACATAAGGTAAGCTACACAAACAACTCAAATATATCCAAATATCCAACTTCACAAAAAGCTTCTGCCACACACACATACATTCACACAATACCACAAACAGACCACAAACAGACCACAACAATGATATACACCAAAACAACAAAATACCAATGCATAAACAACACTACATGCAGCACAAATATATACTTATGTAAGACATCACACACACACACACACACATAACACACAATACGTGTAGCCAACACACATACACATACCGTATATACTCAAGTATAATACGAGTTTTTCGGCACATTTTTGATGCTGAAAAAGCACCACTCACCTTAGACTTGAGTCAAGGTCTGTATTATGGCAACTTACATTGCCATAATACAGACCAGGACCGCTGGGCTCATTACAAGCCCGGCGGTCCTGTTTGGGGCTAGCAGCGAGCTGTTACCTTTACAGCAGCTCCTGTCAGCTCCCTTCACCTCCGTGCAGCTCCACTGTCAGCTCCATTCTGCTCACAGTGTAAGTCTCGCGACACCCGCGGGTTACCGTGGCAACGCTCCACGCGGCACGCAGGCTGTGAGACTTACACTGTGAGCAGAATGGAGCTGACAGGGGAGCTGCACGGAGGCTCGCTGCCAGCCCCCCCCACTGAACAGCCAATGCCACTGGACCACCAGATTTCACATAACCCCCTCCCTGGCCAGGCAACAAGCAGGGAGGGGGGCCCAAAAAATAAAATGAAACAAAAAAATTATAAAATAATATTAAAATAATAATAATATATATTAAAATAATAAAAATGCATTCTCCCCACCCAGATTACACACACTACACAAACACACACACACACTCTGCATCATATACACAGAGAGTGTGTGTATATATAATGCAGAGTGTGTGTATATAAAGAATGCAGTGTGTGTATATAATGCACACACTCTGCATTATATTCACACACACTCATACAAACACACACTCTGCATTTTATACACACACACACTCATACAAACACACACTGCATTCATTATATACACACACACACTCATACAAACACACACTGCATTCATTATATACACACACACTGCATTCACACAAACACACACAATCTGCATTCATTATATATACACACTACACACAAACACACACACACACACACACACACACACAGTGTAAATAAATATTCAATTAATGTAATTTTATTGGGATCTAATTTTATTTAGAAATTTACCAGTAGCTGCTGCATTTCCCACCCTAGGCTTATACTCGAGTCAATAAGTTTTCCCAGTTTTTTGTGGTAAAATTAGGGGCCTTGACTTATATTTGGGTCGTCTTATACTCGAATATATGCGGTATATTCAACCTCAAAAAGCATTCACCTTACCCACATGTTACTTAAAATGAGGGTTGGCACTCTTAGAGACTTTTACTATAGCACACTGCTACCAAATGGTTCCCTACCACTACCCTATGGCAATAGTCTCACAAATAACCTTTTATACTAGCAACCAGCTGATCTGGCAATATATGGATTGTTAAACTCCTCTGAAAAGACATAAAATTAAAATCTTTGTAAGCCTTGAATCAACTTGCAGGAGATTGTTATTGATCTGCTTAAGGATTGCATCAGAAGGAATTCTGTTTTCTGTATATGTTAAATAATTATTTTCACAGCACAATAATTTATATTTCAACCAAATCTGGAGTGAATCTTAAATATTTAATTTTGATACTTTTGTTTTGTCTTCTGATATTATGCTGAAACATTGTCATTGTACATCCAGCCGTTATGACCAGCCTGTGTAAAAAAGAGACAATCTTAAAGTTTGAAAATAATTTAGTGGTAACCTAAATTATGATGTAGGTAGTAAAAAAGTGACAAGTTTGTCCCTTGTGCAAAAAACGTAGCAATCAGCATACAAAGGGTTATGCAGATATTAAATTAAAAAGGGATAAATTCTTCTCCAAATTATCAAATGTTCCCCTATGGATGGATGAGGCTGACAGAAGGAAGGTTGGATAGATGAAATGGGAGTTGAGTTCAGGATGGAGAAATGATCCATTATCCAACATTAGCAAGAAGGCGAGCTCTGTTGGAGAATAATTAGTTTTGCAAATTTTTGCCTACCATTAAAAGTTCCCTGATCATTTCATGACAGTTCCCAGTTTAATTAATAGCTAAGCATGTGAGTTGGAAAAAGACATGTAAAATATATAAATGGAAAAAAGTCACAGAAAAAAAAGTAACAGTTTTGACTATGAAAAAAGTAAAGTCACAAATGTCACAGCTTTGCCTTGGAATAAAGTCACAGAAAAAAAAAATCTCAAAGAATTTGTAAAATATGGAGCAAAATACACTGTTTAAGGAAAACATTTTTTATGGGTATATTGAATATTCATAGTATACACAATACTATATTTGGTATGCATACAGTAACCGGCTATGGCACATCTACACATGTATTTTCCTGTCAACTTGTAGAATGACAAGCCTGCCATTGCTTTCCTGGGAGTATACAAATCTGCTTAGTAATGTCAGATTCTTTTATTTCTTTTTCTTTTAACAGAAATACAATGAGAGATCTGGTTCTGGGGCAAAGAAATGTCTGGGCCTTTGAGCTATGGCTGCGGAAATTAGTGCTACGGGACCAGAAGCAAAGATCAAGTGTATCCAGATGTTGATGCAAATTTAAAAGGTATTTTGGGATTGATCTGATGCTTGAAGTGTATTTTTGTAAACTGAAATATGTTTCACAGAAACCAACTATATCACTGATATTAATGTTCAGCATTTATGTTATCTGAGTGTTGTATGTGTGTGTGGGATACTGAATATTGTGTGTGAGAGATTGTGTGTAGTGTCTGAGTGCTGTATGTGTGTGTGGGATACTGAATATTGTGTGTGAGAGAGTGTGTGTAGTGTCTGAGTGCTGTATGTGTGTGTGAGATACTGAATATTGTGTGTGAGAGATTGTGTGTAGTGTCTGAGTGCTGTATGTGTGTGTGAGATACTGAATATTGTGTGTGAGAGAGTGTGGGTAGTGTCTGAGTGTTGTATGTGTGTGTGTGATACTGAATATTGTGTGTGAGAGAGTGTGTGTAGTTTCTAAGTGCTGTATGTGTGTGTGGGATACTGAATATTGTGTGTGATAGAGTATGTGTTATGCCTTAGTGTTGTATGTGTGTGGGATACTGAATATTGTGTGTGAGAGAGTGTGTGTAGTGCCTGAGTGTTGTATGTGTGTTTGGGAGACTGGATATTGTGTGTGAGAGAGTGTGTGTAGTGCCTGAGTGTTGTATGTGTGTTTGGGAGACTGGATATTGTGTGTGAGAGAGTGTGTGTAGTGCCTGAGTGTTGTATGTGTGTGTGGGATACTGAATATTGTGTGTGAGAGAGTGTGTGTAGTGTCTGAGTGTTGTGTGTAAATGAGGCTGGGAGCTGTATGTGTGTGTGTGCGTGGGGTGTGTGTGTATGTGCTGGTTGAGTGCTGTGTGTGGGGCTGAATAGTGTGTAGAGCAATCTGAGTGTGGCTGTGTGTTGTGTGTACTTTCCAACAACGCAAGGTTCACTATTATGTATACTTTGCATCATTGATACATTAATATACTAGATATATAAATCATAGGTATTGGTTAAGGCTTACCTTAAAGCATAACGGTCATGGGTATAACGACTTTCAAACACATTAGCAAATGTATAGCTTTCGAGATAATTCTGCTTAGAAATATTGCCCCTTTCCACCTACCAATTCTCAGTGTCAGTGGTGTACACACAACCCATGGGGCCCTGGTGTGAAAACTGATCCGTGTCCCCTCCACCCCCCGAGCTTACTCTGCGCAGGCCGGGGCCGCAACACATGGCAGCGGGCACCTGCGACCCCTGCGACCCTATGTACGCCAGTGCATGCAGATACACATTCACTTAAAGGACACCCAGATCACATCAGCTCAGTGAAGTGGTCTGGGTGCCAGGTCCCTCTAGTTGTAATCCTGCAGCTGAAAACATAGAAGTTTCAGAGAAACTGCTATGTTTCACTGAGGGTTAATCCAGCCTCTAGTGGCTGTCTCATTGACAGCCGCTAGAGGAGCTTCCGCGATTCTCACTGTGAAAATCACAGCGAGAAGATGCTGAACATCCATAGGAAAGCATTGAGTAATGCTTTCCTATGGGCGGTTTGAATGCGCACGTGGCTCTTGCTGCGCATGCGCATTCGGAGCTGAGAGGCGATCGGGGCGGTGAGATCCCCAGCGCCAAGGGAGTCCAGAGCTGGAGAAAGGTAAGTGCTGAAGACACACACACACATTCTC
>OW240917.1:25533327-25559629 GCA_933207985.1 Pelobates cultripes
CAGCTCACAAGGACAGATTTCCCCAGCACGGCTGCCATAAACCAACACTATCTTGCATTAGGTACCGTTTGGAGGATTTGCTGAAGGTAATGTGTTGCATTATCAAGAAAAAGCACATTCTGGAGAGTAAAATAAATAATATATATTTGCCGCATTGTGCTGTTTGAGAAAATGATGGCATTTTAAAAATGTTAAATTAAATTCATGTTATCAAAGCCAATCAACCAACAAAATCGAGCTGGCGATACTCATTCAGTTATAACCCACAAAAAAAATATAAAACAATAATAATTCAAAGCTATGCTAGGATATAAAAATCCTCAATGTTGATTTTATACCATAATAGGCATATGATGTATTACTATGTATCATCATCATCCTTGTAAACTATCTAAGACTGGGTGAAATAAAATAAACATTTTTTAACCTCTCATCATTACCTGTATTAGTATACTCTCCTTTGTATTTTTGTTATTTGAGCATATATCTGTATAAATACATATTTGCAATGGATTTTTATGTTCAGCGTATTGATACAATATCTGCAAATTTGTCCAATGCTTAATATTTTTTAGGAATAAAAATTTGAATATTCTAGGACGTCGACCTTCAGGCATCATTAAGCATAGCAGAATACCGATTAAAGCTAATGTTCTATATTATGATTGCTTCTACTTTCAGTGCATTTTTCAATGCATCTGCTGAGGGTCTCTCCAAATTTAAAAAGCTAATCTAGACATGGACCTCGTGCTTATTGTGTCTACAAGGGTTTAGCTACTCCGGAATGATGAGGCCCAAACAATCTTCTGGGATTGCTGTATCTCTTGTACAGATGGAGCTTGCCAGCATTTCGGGACTCGATTGCTCTTGTGGGTGAGACCAGTCTGATGTGCGACTAACCAAGGTTCTTTCTGTAATGGCCATGGAACAAAATCTTGTTTAAGACCTGCGCGTGGACTAGCCTAAGGGCAAGCTATTCATTATTCTTACATTTTCTCTACTTTCCCACCATGTTTATTTGCTGTCTCACCCAATACCCTTCCCATTATGTTCTATGCCCTACCTCCTCTAGGCTATAGGCTTGTTTGAGCAAGGTCCTCATCTACCTATTGTCCCTGTAATATTTCGATATTGTCTCATTTGTTAAATTCCCCTTTTTATGTAAAGCGCTGCGGAATAAGCTGGCGCTGCATAATACCAATAATAATAATAATAATAATCAGCTTTTATTCTAGCATGACTGACTCTCAGGTATCAGCCAAACATATCAAAGCACCAATTACAAATCATTTCTAGAGATTTTTAATGTTGTTTCCATAGTGTACTTAGGAATTACTCTTTTTCATAATTAAATGTGTGATTTGTCAGAAATATCTAGAGTTATCTAGAAATGTATTTTTTTGCTCTACGAAGACAGCGGAATACCTTAATTTCTGAATGATAAGGAAAACGAGAGAAAAGATACAATCCTGCTGTTTATTTAACGACTGCGTGATTCTAGTCAAGTAAAGACTGTGCTAAACAACAGGAGCTATATGTTCTTCTGAAATGTATTTGTTCGCTTGTTTTATGATTCCTTATAAATCTGACCCTGAGATTCTATTTCCAGTCATCAATCCATATTTTTCAAAGAGCTTCCTTTGGATCACAGGATAAATGGGCAAAATGAGAAAATCGATGCAGCGAGGCAATATATGATGGATGGTACTAATCTTTAGGACTTGACAGCTCAATGCCCCCTTACTGGTGTTCACAATTTGGCGTACAGGTGTTATTGGCATCTATTTCAGTTTTATTTGCCCACTTAATGCAAGTCCAGAATAGTCTAGAGAAACAACATGTGTGGCATGATGTACTATGGGTATATAGACATTTGAAATTACACACAGTATTTCTTGGGATTGAATCTGTTAAGCAGCAGGATTTATGATCTGTCACTTTGAAAAAGTAAAAAAAATAAAAATAAAAAATAAATAACAATAATAAAAAAAAAAATATATATATAGATAGATATATATGTGTATATATAAATGTATCTATCTATCTATCTATCTATCTATCTATCTATCTATCTATCTATCTATCTATATATATATATACAATGTCTATAAATGTTTCTGCTGAAAGGCTATCTTTGTGACATTCTAGGTGGGTTTGGGGGATATACTGTAGCTAGAGGTATTAGTGTCAAGAATTTATTTTGGAGATAGATACAGGCTTCCCTGAGTTTCTAGGGTATAGCTACTCCCTTTTTTTTTTTTTTCAAAGATAAGCCAAAGTTGAATCCCCTCTTGAAATATGTTGGTCCTGATGACCTTTAAATAATTCTCTTCTAATTCATTATGACTTTAAGAAGAAAGGTTTGGCGACTGATTGCATTATATTTTCTAGTGGTGTTGCTTAAAAAGGGGATAAAATCATATCGGACACCTGCATATACAGTATTTTTGTTTGCCCACTGCCTATACTGCACCAGCACTTTCATTTAGAAAAAAATATTCTTATTGACTGACGGTTTAAAAAAAGATAGTGAGTATTAATTATGCTGTTTGCTATAATCTCGTAAGCAGCACTCAATATGTGAGCCCAATGGGATGAAACATTACTGATATAAGTAATAAGCAGGTATTATATAAAGAGTAACAGAAAACACAGGGCATTACCTGTAACAAATGTATCTGGCGCTTGCTTACAAATCCCTACATAATGCTGCTCCAACAGACCTATCTTCCCTCATACACAAGTATGTCCTGTCGAGACCCCTGCGCTCAGCCCAAGACCTACTCCTATCCTCTGCCCGGATCCCCACCTCTGATGCTCGCCTTCAAGACTTCTCCAGGGCTGCACCTATTCTGTGGAACTCCCTTCCCTCCTCAATCAGACTTTCACCCAGCCTCCATTCCTTCAAAAAATCTTTGAAAACTCACTTCTTCATTAAAGCGTATCAATTAAACTGTCAGCAGGTTTCTCATCCCCCACCCCATGACTCCGTTCCTTCACCTGTCAAAAATGACCTACCAAGCACTCAATAAACCCTTCTGTAGCAAACTATTTAATTCCCCTACTTTAACCCTTTGTGTCACTATACCCCACTCCCTCTAGCATGTAAGCTCATCGAGCAGGGCCCTCAACCCCCTCTGTTCCTGTACGTCAGTGGTCTGATCTCAATTATGTGTCTGTTAGTCCACCCATTGTACAGCGCTACGGAATTTGTTGGCGCTATATAAATAATACAATAATAATAATAATAATAACAAGGTTTCAGTTAGATGAGTAGAGAATCAGCAACCCTTGCTGAATCAAATTATACAGACAATTGGAATAAATTGTTCATTCCATTAAAGTGTGTGCACTTTCCACAGTGCCACCTACTGTTCGAGTTTAAAAATCACTATCACTATATATGATAACTATGCTACAACTGCAACAACTCTTCTAACATCACTTGAGTTCATCATATCATTTTCATCCTGTAATGCGGTTGTCAATGTTTGATCCCTTGGCAATTATTTGCTTAGGGCAAGTGTAGTCATCTCTCGACAGACATTGTTCTCGATGTCATTAGCTCCTTGCTCTTTCAAGTCCTCAAGGTAGTTAGTGCTAAAATGTATCCATTTGATCTGTGCCAACTTTAAAATATCCTTGATTATCATCAATAACTGGCGTGGGACGTGTCAGGTGTCCAATCTAATATCTAGAAGTAACTAAACTATTGCAACTGCTACCTGACAAGTGCTTGCTGCTGCAGCTGTATATTTTGCTTCAGTAGAAGAAAATGCCAAGTCTGTGTCTGATTCCTTCTCCATACTGAAGGACGTAGCTACTTGTAGAGTTACAATCTGTGTTGTACCCTCTCAGATCAGCATCTACATATGTAGCTTTGGATTTAATATTGCTGGCAGTCATAACTTCATTTTGATTGTTCTATTTAAATGCTGCAGTGTTCTTTTTACATCAGGCTTCCCCAAACGCGGCCCTCCAGATGCTGCTGAACTACAACTCCCATGATTCTATGAAAGAAATAGATAGGCGGAGAATCATTGGAGTTGTAGTTCAGCAACATTTGGAGGGCCAGAGTTTGGGGAAGCCTGTTTTACATGATCCAGGCCATGGTGGTAGGGAAATATAACTTTCTATTTATCTTTTTCATTCCTTCCTCATTCCTTAGTGTTCTACTGGCACATCCTAAATTTCCCCCTCATTCTGTTTTGTTTTTTAATAAAATTATTATCTTAATTCAAGTGAAAATATATAAAAACAAGAAAACACCCAGTATAGAAACTCTTTCAATGAGTTTCCCTTCTATGTATGTTTTATATATACAGTTTGTCTTATATATTATCTTAATTTGTTGTTGTTTTTTAAATAATGTTTCCTTTTAAATATGTTCTAGCCCTGGAAGCACTCCGACTGGCATAATAATAATATTAAGTATATATTGTGCAGTACACGGATAGGAGAACTTTCCCCCATTTGGTTCACAGATCAAGTTAAACAAAGTAGCCAAGAGAGGAGAAATATTAGGATCAGTAAAAATGTGTGATCTGTAAATACAATAAAATAAATAGTGACTATCCCCTAGCCATCAATCTTGATTTTCCAATTTCTGCTCACTGCTCACAGGTTAATTAATAAACGTCAGATCTTTATATCCATTTAGCTGGTGGGTACCTACAATCCTAGGGCTCACACCTTCAGTGGGACTTTATTGCAGCATCAAAGGAATGAATACACAAGGCTTTGGCTTCTGCCTTTATCATATATGTTTAATGATATACATGATTAAGGCAGTAGCTGAAACCTTGTATTTTTATTTCTTTGATGCTGCGACAACGTTCCTTTGAAGACAAGTTGGTGAGCCTCATCCAGTATACTTTTGTTACACTTTTGCTCGAAGTTCAGAAATTTCGAATAATCACCGACCTGCCCAAATTGGGACCAGTCTAGTTTCATATACATCCCACCAATAACTTTAAAACAAAGCACTTTTCAAAAATATAAATGAAATCTCCAATAATTGTAAAAATGCACAAAACTAACACAAACAATAACTTGAGATTTATGTCAGATTTGCATTTCACTGGTAGATTTCTTTATTGATTTTAACTTGGTAAATTTGTGAGTTTGCTAACTGGTAGGCTGTTCTATATTTGCAGAACAGAACTTGGACAATTGTAAAGCGTTTATCCCATGGCAATAAGATTTGAGAATTAACCAAATTCCAATTGCTGGGCTCATGTTCCGATGTTAGATTCCTGATATTTGTAGGTTTACTGCAAACTTAGACTACTCAAACTCAAGTGAGCAAAATATAACAAACTACACAAATAAAATAAGCATCATTTATATATTTTAGAAAATCACCAAATCTTCTTCTTTATAAAGCATAGCATAATTGCAGTTACCATGAGCATAGTGAAAACTTACAGGCAGACAGGCATTTCTTTGAAAACCAACCAAAAAAAACATCAAACTTAACTTTAAGAAAGTGATTTAAGCTTTTCAACTCACACAGAGACACGGTTTGAACTTTAAAAATATTTATTACCTGTGAGACCTACTTTCCACCTCATATAATTAAATGACAACACGGGTTGTTTCATTATAAATACCAATCAAAGGTTGCCTCTTTTTACAGAGGAGTGTGTATAACAAAAGTGCTCAAAAGAGTCAAAAAGTGATTTACAGGCAGCTCAATACACTAGTGTGGAAATATCCTCTATTCCACTGAATAAATTTAGTAGATATTGGTGCGGTGTAAGTGACAAGGACCTACACCTATAAGTGGAGCGCTCAAACACAGATAAATCTTACCAAAACGTAGTCTCATTCAATGGTAAAATATGGGGTACATGTCAACATAAAATACAAAAAATACAATATAGTGTAGACGGTACTAAAAAATGGCTTCACAGTGATTATAATAATATTGTGTTGAATATTACACTCACATTTCAAGGAGCCTGTATATAGAAAACACTGGCTCCGTATAAAGGCTTGTGTGCTGTTATGGTAGCACCACCCTCCTACTTCGGCTTGAAGAATTTCTCAGGAACACGAAAAAAAGAGAAGAAAGCAAACCAATGTGTAGACTTATGGTGATAGATGGCACAGATATGTGTTCAATAAATGGGGTGCTCACCTGGTCCTGAGCCTACGAATCCCGGCTCTAGGTATGTGGATTTTGTGCCAGTTTGAATGGGGATGGCACTACCCCTGTGAGGATTCCTTGGAGGCTCCAAAAGGAACTTGGATGAGGTATTGAATAAAAATGGTGAATTTATTAGTTTAAAATAAACATAAAAACAAAGATGATAAAAGTCCTCAAATAAAAGTCCTTTAAAAATGGCCAATACGCGTTTCACTCTCAAATAGAGCTTCTTCAGTCAGCTGTAATGTTGGTCCTCTGAATCCTCCATTTTAAATGTCATCTGGGTCTTCCCCTTTAATGAGTTAAGTTCATTCTGTCCAATCAGATTCAATTTCACATAATGTGTGTGTATGTGTGTACCTTTAATAGGTTAATGATGTTGACGCCTTTATTTGTCTATTTTTTCATTGGTAGGCAGCATTGGTTGGCGGAAGTGCTTGTTTTCAACTGGGTGGTTGGCGGAAGTGACGTCATCTAATCATGTGATCGCCATCCAGCCAAATAAAAAACAAAAACAAAAAAAACAAACAAAAACAAAACAAAAAACAAAAAAAACAAAACAACCAATGGGCAGCATTGGTTGGCGGAAGTACTTGTTTTCAACCAGGTGGTTGGCGGAAGTGACATCATCTAATCATGTGATCGCCATCCAGCCAAGAAAAAAAAAAAATAAAAAAAGGCAAAAAGGGCTGCAGAATTGAAATGACAGTAAAATTGCATAATGTCAGATATTACATTCCCAGTGATAAAATATAATTTGTGGTGCATATAGACTAATATATTTACATTGTTAAAGGTGCATACAGTGCCGATGGTACATATATTTTTATACATTAAAAAGGTGATATTACATACATATGTGCTGGAATAGATATCCTTATTGGGTATTTTCCCAAAAGGTGGTTAAATCAATCTTCTTTAAGTGGTATTCACAATGTTTATAAGTTTGGGCATAAATAATATGCCACTGATTGAAAATGAATAAGAAAAATGTATAAAAGAAAAACAAGGGTACAAAAGAGTAGAGTGGATTACAATGGATAAATTCCATTGAACCCCAAAAAAAGGGAGATACCCATTTAAATGAAATGGCAGAGTTCGAAGTCTATATTCAAACCCCGGGGCTTTAAGGTCCCGAGGTTGAATATCCACCTCATCTCACTCTGTCCCAGTAATTTATTAAGGTCGCCTCACCGCCAATTCCCCTTAACCTTTTGTATACCCATAAAGAGTAATTGAGTGGGATCACTATTGTGGGCTAGGGTGAAGTGGTGTGATACACTGTGTCCTTCAAATTTTTTCTTTATATTTCTAGTGTGTTCCTCAATCCTAGTGTGCAAATTCCGTTTGGTGCGTCCCACATATTGCGGTTTAAAATATGTGGGACGCACCAAACGGAATTTGCACACTAGGATTGAGGAACACACTCAATTTACTCTTTATGGGTATACAAAAGGTTAAGGGGAATTGGCGGGGAGGCGACCTTAACAAATTACTGGGACAGAGTGAGATGAGGTGGATATTCAACCTCGGGACCTTAAAGACCCGGGGTTTGAATATAGACTTCGAACTCTGCCATTTCATTTAAATGGGTATCTCCCTTTTTTTGGGGTTCAATGGAATTTATCCATTGTAATCCACTCTACTCTTTTTGTACCCTTGTTTTTCTTTTATACATTTTTCTTATTCATTTTCAATCAGTGGCATATTATTTATGCCCAAACTTATAAACATTGTGAATACCACTTAAAGAAGATTGATTTAACCACCTTTTGGGAAAATACCCAATAAGGATATCTATTCCAGCACATATGTATGTAATATCACCTTTTTAATGTATAAAAATATATGTACCATCGGCACTGTATGCACCTTTAACAATGTAAATATATTAGTCTATATGCACCACAAATTATATTTTATCACTGGGAATGTAATATCTGACATTATGCAATTTTACTGTCATTTCAATTCTGCAGCCCTTTTTTTTTTTTCTTGGCTGGATGGCGATCACATGATTAGATGTTGTCACTTCCGCCAACCACCTGGTTGAAAACAAGTACTTCCGCCAACCAATGCTGCCCATTGGTTGTTTTTTTTTTTTTTTTATTTGGCTGGATGGCGATCACATGATTAGATGACGTCACTTCCGCCAACCACCCAGTTGAAAACAAGCACTTCCGCCAACCAATGCTGCCTACCAATGAAAAAATAGACAAATAAAGGCGTCAACATCATTAACCTATTAAAGGTACACACATACACACACATTATGTGAAATTGAATCTGATTGGACAGAATGAACTTAACTCATTAAAGGGGAAGACCCAGATGACATTTAAAATGGAGGATTCAGAGGACCAACATTACAGCTGACTGAAGAAGCTCTATTTGAGAGTGAAACGCGTATTGGCCATTTTTAAAGGACTTTTATTTGAGGACTTTTATCATCTTTGTTTTTATGTTTATTTTAAACTAATAAATTCACCATTTTTATTCAATACCTCATCCAAGTTCCTTTTGGAGCCTCCAAGGAATCCTCACAGGGGTAGTGCCATCCCCATTCAAACTGGCACAAAATCCACATACCTAGAGCCGGGATTCGTAGGCTCAGGACCAGGTGAGCACCCCATTTATTGAACACATATCTGTGCCATCTATCACCATAAGTCTACACATTGGTTTGCTTTCTTCTCTTTTTTTCGTGTTCCTGAGAAATTCTTCAAGCCGAAGTAGGAGGGTGGTGCTACCATAACAGCACACAAGCCTTTATACGGAGCCAGTGTTTTCTATATACAGGCTCCTTGAAATGTGAGTGTAATATTCAACACAATATTATTATAATCACTGTGAAGCCATTTTTTAGTACCGTCTACACTATATTGTATTTTTTGTATTTTATGTTGACATGTACCCCATATTTTACCATTGAATGAGACTACGTTTTGGTAAGATTTATCTGTGTTTGAGCGCTCCACTTATAGGTGTAGGTCCTTGTCACTTACACCGCACCAATATCTACTGTTTCATTATAAAGCCTTCAGAAAAAAAAACAAGCCTCAAACATTTAGTGAGTTAGAATTAATTAAACACACACTTTAAAATGAATCTCAGCTAAGACTGTCTCTGCTATCAGTATAAACAAGGCAGTATCTCAGCTTCATTACAGCCTCTATTTGTTGAGTTTGTGCTTTGACCAGTTACTAAAGATAAAAGGTTTAGAGGCAGTGCTTACTGTAGAGGACACAGTGGTATCACTAGTAGATGGTTCTAAATGAGTCTGATACATTCTGTTATGTTCAGAACTGACACAGAAGATACATGTGAGATCTCCCAAGATTTCTACAAACACTACTGTTTGAAGAGCATTATCTTTATAACGATTAGTTATAAGGAGATTATTATTCTTTATGTAGCACTGACGTATTCCACAACCCTCTACAATTCTAGAATGGGGATAATTGACACTAGCAAAACATAGCTGACGTACAAAATATTAACAGAGACAAAAAGGTGGAGAAGGCCCTGTGCTCACTGCGCCCACAATTTTGTCATAGAGAACCATTGCATGCAATGATTCTCTATAGAAGACCCTGATGGCAATGCTGGTGTATGAGGGTAACATCAAGGTAAGCTAGGGAATGCTCTCAAACCCAGAGGGCTCAGAGTCATGGGCTGAAGTCATACTTCCAAGCCTTCAAATTAATAACCTATTGATCTTTGGGGAAGCTTAGGAGAGGGGAACAAATGAAGGCACTATAATAACGTCATTTAAATCAAGTTGTTATAGTGAGTACAGTGTTCCGTTAATGCAGACTTCTGTCTTAGCCAATGTAAACCAAATATTTTTGCTTTTCTCTGGTTCAACTGAAATGTTCAAATGATCTATATGGTTGTCTAGAGTATTGAAAAAGTGTTTTACTTTACAGAAATCCATTTCCTGAATGTGAATAATCCCATTGGGATACAGATCTGTTTTAATCAGAGTCAGGGCTGATCCTGGGCAGGTGCACAGGATGAGGTAGAAGGAAGGACACACTGAGAAGAGCGGGCTGGTGACAGGACTACAGGGGTCATGAGTACGACTGAACCCGTGTTCTACCTGTGACAAGGGGCACAGTGGGGAGAGGAGGCAGGATGCAAGATAGAGCTGAGGCAGGTGGCAAGATAGAGCTGATGTTCTTGCTCACCAGTTCCTCACTGCTCCCTCGAGCTCTGCTGTGATAGCGGGAGCCGAAATATGACATCACTCCGGCCCAGCATTGCTAAACAGCACATGAGGGAGCAGTGAAGAAGAGCAGGAACATTACAGGAGCCACCAGACCCTAGGGGAAAGATCCCCACTAGACCCCAGGGAGAGGACGCACACCAGTACTCCCAAAGGTGGAGAGTCTGGATGGACCTAAAAAAATTAAATACAACCACAATAAGTAAAATTAATTTGTGAGTGTGTGTGCAAGAATGTGTAAATATGTGAGTGTGTCTTTCAGTGATTGAGTGTCTATCGGTGACTGTCTGTTTGTGAGTGCGTTTCAAATCAGTGTCTGTCGGTGAGAATGTGTGTTAGTGTTATTGCCAGTGAGTGTGTTTATGAGTGAATGCCCGTCAGTGTGTGAATGTCAGTTAGTGTGTATGTGTCTTTCGTTGAGTGAGTGTGTGTGTGTCTTCAAGTGAGTGTCAGTGAGAATGTATGTCTGTCACTGAAAGTATATGCCAGTGTGTCAAATCAGTGAGTGTATATGTCTCTCAGTGAGAGTGTGTGTCTGTTTACAAAAAGAGGTGGTGCTTATAGATTGAGAGGTAGGGCCATTGCCATAGATACATGCATGTCTGGACTGAACATTTGTAAAGGGAAGGGGTTAGAAAGATGACCATGCCCATCTGAGGGCACCATGTCTTTGTGACCCTAAATTCACCCCTTGGAGCTTTGATTGGACAAGAGAATATTGGCAGGGTTATTCTCTAAAGTGTAAGTTGTCAGAAATTTAAAGTACATTCAAAGTGAACATAAAACTTTAAGCCAAAATAACTGTACGAAAATTGTCATAAACGTGACTTTGATTTTCAAATAATTCACACTTTATTAAATAATATTTTCAGTGAAATTCCAGGAGTTATCCTGTAACAGCGTGGTTATCCAATGGAATGCACATGTAATATAATATGTGTACTTATTGTACATGAGCAATTTCTCCCTTTAACTTGATGTTTTACGTGTAATACAATATATGTGTCTATTTTACGTAAGCATTTTTTACATTTCATGTTTAGTGAGTATTATGTTACTTTTTTTTATTTTTTTTCAATTTTCTCTGGAATACAAATGTAGCATCATAATAGTGCAATATATTTATACCTTGTTAAGCTTATTTTTTTTAAATAATTTTCTTCAGTTAAAACTGAATACAATATTTCTAACTAATCTGTATTTTTGTATTTTTTTCCTTGAGTACTTTGGGAACTCATTTTTACGATTATCTTTATTATTCTCCCTACACAATGGGATTCTGGGTACTAATTAGCTAATCCCGCATTCAGCTTGGCCTATGCGGTATTAATCTAAATACCAATAATAACTGAAACTCCCTAGGCTTTAATGTGACTCAAATTCAAATAATTCAAAGTGAATTTCAAATTTAAGGCCAGAGTAGACAAACTGGAATCATAGCTGACAGATAATTTTTCCGATTCAGCTAGTTTGACCTTATATTTGAAATTCACTTTGAATTAAATTCTCACTTAAATTAAAAAACAAAATCAAAACCCTGTATGTTTCTGATTCGAATCCTCCTATGAAATTTATCTATGTATATTGGGTGGGGCAAAATTCAGAGCAGAGTTTGTGGAGTCAATAACTTTTTTTTTTATTAATGAACCAATTTCAATGATATTACATATAATAAATGCTTAACCTATGGAGATTTGTTTGACTAGGAAGATGGCATCTATTAAATGAGCTCCATTTGCAAAGTCGGCTATTTCGATTCCATTGTTCATCACATTAGTTAATGTTCGAGGCTCTGGTGCACAAATTTCTGCAATTTCTGCAAATTTCTTCTTGAGCTTCATTTTGTTCACGTAAACCCGCTCCTTCAAATATCCTCAGAGGAAGTAATCGGGAGCTGGAAGGTAGGGCGAACATGGCGGCCAATTAATCTGGGAATTTTGTGCTGAATATTTGTCTCAGTTTTGAAGAAAAAATTCCACTATTTTTACACGTTATTCCTTTAATCTCCGTTAATTATTCCATTAATCTCCCAAGACTCAGGTATAATATGTACCTGCAACAAAAAATGGTACTACTAACACGTTTATTAAACCAGTCAAATCCAACTCTGAATTTTAGCTCACCCTCTATATATACTTGGCATGCTGAAATCACAAGTTAAAAAGGATCCATTGATTGCATCGGTTTCTATCTGAAGCCTCTGGAGGTTGTCTATCTGACAGTCACTTGTAGGCATTGAAAATAAAAAATGCAAATAGCAGGTCCCCATGAATAGCACTGTTTTAATTTGCAAAGCTGCAGGGGCAGAACCAAGCACCAAAATCAGTTAATTAAAATGATATTATTTTGATGAACAGAGGGTCCCTTTAACACATCAAACGCCAAGCAGTTGAGGACAAGAAGAAGGCAATTATTTATGAGATGGGGTGTCTCCACAACCCAGCTATCTGACTACCATTACACAATCTGTTGTACAGAGGGGATATGATAATATATACAAATATATTTGTGGCCAGTACAAACCATTATCTGGAAATCTATTCATAAACAGGGCTATATATAGGACACAAGGTCACACATTTAGGCTGGAAGAAAGGAGATTTCATCTAAGGCAAAGAAAATGTTTTTTACAGTAAGAGCAATAAGGATATGGAATTCTATGTCTGAAGAGGTGGTTTTGTCAGAGTCCATACAGATGTTTAAACTGCAATTGGATACATACTTGCAAAAACATAACATGGGATATAATTTCTAATTAGTGGGGTAATAGCTGCTTGATCCAAGGAGACATCTGACTGCAATTTTGGGGTCAAGAAGGAATTATTTTCTAGTTTGTTGCAAAATTGGAAGCGCTTCAGACGGGGTTTTTTGCCTTCTTTTGGATCAACACAAAAAACATATGTGAGGAGGGCTGAACTTGATGGACGCAAGTCTCTTATCAGCTATGTAACTTAAACACATCTAAATATTATAAATGCAAAATACAGTTGAATAAAAAAAGTATAATTAGAAGCATAAATATTCTTTGGAAAAAATATCGTAAAGGGACATGGTCTTATTCAAATACAAAAATTAATAAATAAAATCACTGTTTAGTAGATATACAACAAATGAAAACATACATACATTTAATTAGCATTTTTTCATTGGCGGTATATATGCAAAAACAGCTTGCAAAAGCTGCAGATCTCTTGTCTGCAGCCTTTGCAAGATCTCCTCTTCTAACTGCACTTTTTCTAAAATGAAAAAAGAGACACACTCCCTTTAAATGATTTAATAGTGATTAAAAATACATCTCTGTACAACGCACTTCGTACCTTGTTTTTGTTCTATATATAAATATATAATACTACATTGACAGACAAGCTCACCTGCCCAAAGGTTCAGATTTAAGGTTGCAATTATATATAATTATGATTATTTTATGGATTATTTTGTGAGTAGCCGCAACAGATTTGTTGTTTCCTTTGATTCCATACTTCGGCATGTTTATTTTCCCTTGTCTCCTACCAAAGAAAGCTTATATAATTTAATGGCTCTCATGCCAGGGCTGCTGGATTTGTCCTGTGCAGAGAGGGGAAATCTTTTTACATACCATTTCCTTAATAGACATAAATGAGCAAAATGTTTCAGACGAGAGATGCCCAATGAGCCAGAAGGGGAATGTTATTCTTCCTAATCTCCGCGAGTCTGCTAGTATATCACCTCTCTCTGCCAACTCTTTCATTTCAATGTTTAAAAGGGTCTTTTTGGTGCATGGTTTTATATCTATCTTTATACAATAGACCAAATCATTGCAGTTTTATATTTCCTTATCATTTAATTCAGATGCAATTACCTGCACTGACCTTATGGCAACCTTTTGAACTTTCTTATAATTCGTTTAAATTGCATGTTTTGCTGTTGGAGGATTGGGCAGATATTTCTTTATGGTATTCTTTGTCCCATTCAGTCATTAACCTTTTGTGTGTTTTTAAAGTAAGTAATAGATTTGCACAAACACAGCCCTCCCTCTTCTCTGTCATTTTGCTTTAGAGCCAAGGATAGGGGAAGAGGAGCTTAGTCATCGAGGCAGCATAGCTTCTTCCCTAATCATTTAGCAGTAGTCACGCTCTGTAGAATTGAATGTCCTACTCACTTAGAGTTAGACATAATCTATAGAATAGAATGCTCTACTCAGTGTTAGCCAGGTCCTATAGAATAGTCTGCTCTACTCACTTAGTGTTAGCCAGGTCCTATAGAATAGAATGCTCTACTCAGTGTTAGCCAGGTCCTATAGAATAATCTGCTCTACTCACTTAGTGCTAGCCAGGTCCTATAGAATAGAATGCTCTACTCAGTGTTATCCAGGTCCTATAGAATAGTCTGCTCTACTCACTTAGTGTTAGCAAGGTCCTATAGAATAGCATGCTCTACTCAGTGTTAGCCGGGTCCTATAGAATAGTCTGCTCTACTCACTTAGTGTTAGCCAGGTCCTATAGAATAGAATGCTCTACTCAGTGTTAGCCAGGTCCTATAGAATAATCTGCTCTACTCACTTAGTGCTAGCCAGGTCCTATAGAATAG
Source organism: Pelobates cultripes (assembly GCA_933207985.1). Lineage (NCBI taxonomy): Eukaryota > Metazoa > Chordata > Amphibia > Anura > Pelobatidae > Pelobates > Pelobates cultripes. The sequence goes on from OW240917.1 coordinate 25,548,273, forward strand.
AATGCTCTACTCAGTGTTATCCAGGTCCTATAGAATAGTCTGCTCTACTCACTTAGTGTTAGCAAGGTCCTATAGAATAGCATGCTCTACTCAGTGTTAGCCGGGTCCTATAGAATAGTCTGCTCTACTCACTTAGTGTTAGCCAGGTCCTATAGAATAGAATGCTCTACTCAGTGTTAGCCAGGTCCTATAGAATAATCTGCTCGACTCACTTAGTGTTAGCCAGGTCCTATAGAATAGTCTGCTCTACTCACTTAGTGTTAGCCAGGTCCTATAGAATATAATACTCTATTCAGGGTTAGCCAGGTTCTATAGAATAGTCTGCTCTACTCACTTAGTGTTAGCCAGGTCCTATAGAATATAATACTCTATTCAGGGTTAGCCAGGTTCTATAGAATAGTCTGCTCTACTCACTTAGTGTTAGCCAGGTTCTATAGAATATAATACTCTATTCAGTGTTAGCCAGGTTCTATAGAATAGTTCAACTCACTTAGTAGTAGGCAGGCTCTATAGTTTATAATGTTTTACTCATTTAGTGTTAGCTAGGTTCCATAAAATGGAATGTCCTACTCACTTTGCATTAGCTAGGCTTTGTCAAGGATTATTGCAGCGAGGCACCTTCCCCCTGTTTTTATCCAGTTTTCTGATCGGAAAAGAGAGACTCCATATTGGTGTTCAAGCTGCCTTTGGACTATTATCACTTTGCTTCTGCGCTGAATTTATTTTTGTGTGATTGTTTATAGAGTGGAATGGCCTCCTCGATGTTAGCAAGGGGCTATAGTATTAAATGTTCTGCACTCTTAGTGTTAGCTAGGTTTTACAGAATGAGATGGCATACTCACTTACTTTAGACAGGCTCTATAGAATTGAATGTCCTACACATTTAGCATTAACCATGATCTATAGAATAGCATGCCTTACTTACTTAACATTAGTTAATTTATATAGAAATAATTGTCCTGCTCATTTAGCATCTACAGGCTAACACGTATTATTAATATAATTTTTTTATAACATTCAAAAAGAATTCAGGTAGTTTAACAAATGAGCAGTTAAACAAGACATGTTGGACGTACAGGGACGCAAGGTGGTAAGGCCCCTGCTGAAATCAGCTATTATTCTAAGGTGTGAGCGTAAAAGTGGAATAGTGGTTGATGGAAGATAGAGAGAGAGAGAGAACAACAATTGTGTTTATTGCAAAGCCATTTCTTTTTTTTGGAAAATTGGTAAGTGGGAAAGCCACCCAATTACAGATAGCAATTCCTGTCTAGTAAGAGCTCAAGTAAGAGCAAGGGATTTTGTTTGTTTATTATTATTTAAAGCACCTGCTTTTTATCAAATATAAAGGAAAACTGAACTGAATGTGTCCTGGACTTTGTATACCCTAGAAGGCTGTGGTTACTGCAAGATCTGTGACAATCCTACCTGTAAAAGAGATGGTTTGCTACATATGGTGGAGAATGCGGGCAGCCACGTAAGCCTGAGGGTAGAAGTCATTTAAAGCTCAACATGGAGGATGTTATCAAGGCTCTGATCCAATCCACCTCTGTACAACAGGAGGCTAACAGGAGAGCTGCAGAAATCAGTGCAGCCCTGCAGCAACTGGTGCTGGCCCAGGCAGAGTGTGCTAAAGTCCTGGCCAAAACACTTTGTATTACCCTTTGACTTTGTATACCCTAGAAGGCTGTGGTTACTGCAAGATCTGTGACAATCCTACCTGTAAAAGAGGTGGTTTGTTACAAAGGGGAGTGGGATAAAATGACATAAGAGGTAAGGGTAGAATTTATTTCATGTAATGGAAAAGTAGGTTGTTAGAAGAGTTTGCTATGAACGCTCAGTTGTTTAGATGACAAAGTTGCAGGAGAGAAGGTGAGCTAGTGAGTTGTGGGAGGGAAAGCTTTTAAACAGTTTAACTGATATGTCTTCTTGAAGAAATTAGCTGTTTCTTTTGAAGGAATGGAGACTGCGTGACAATCTAATGGAGCAGGGAAGTTATAGTGGAGGAACTTAGATGGAGAATGAGACTTTCTCCAGCAGTTCTGGAGGATATTTGAAGTTAATGGATTAGCCTAGTATGTCTAGTTTGTAACTGGGTCGCTTACAATGTGTAAATGTAGCAGGTGTCATGTTGTCTAGTTATGATAAGAGGGTGGAGTTGCAGATGGTGGAGTTTCAGGTCTAGGTGAGGTTTGAGATGGATTAAATAAAATTGCTGTAAGTGACGACAGCAGAGGTTTCTGCAAGATTGACCTGCATTAGGTGTTGTAAATTGCGTATGAGGTATGATGGCACTAAAGGTCAACAGACGATGGTCAGCTAGAGGAAATGGAATGTTTGGGTTTCTAACTGTACGAGTTCATGGATTAGTTAAGTGAGTGAAGCTGAGGAGGTTACAGAGAGGAGTCGGGAGGTGTCAGAGCTGTTAGAGGTGTTGAAGGAGTGTTAGAAGAGAGGAAATAGGGAAGCCAGAATGAAAAATATACAATGAATAGGTTATGAAGACCAGTAGGGTGATGATAGATTGCAATTCAAAAGGAGTGTGTTTTTTCAAATTGGTGGATTTTGTGAACTTCAAATGATAACTTATGTAGGTTGGGGCAGGGTAGACTGGTTGAAAGGTTTGGGGTGAGGGGGGAGAATACCTACACCTCCTCCTTTAAAATCATTAGGTTTGGAAGTGTGGGAGAGTTGTATCCCACTGAAGCATAGAGAGGCAGGAGTCTTGCTATCTGACGGGGACAGACAGGTGTCCTTGAAAGCCAGTAGGGTGAGAGAGTTTGAAATAAAGATGTAGTGTCTAGCTGTAGATTCAAGTTTGCTGCAGACAGAACAGGCTTCATATGGTATTTGCATACAGGCTAACCCAGATACATATGAGGTTTGGTTAGCCCCATGTTTTTCTGACAATCGCTGAAAATCTAGCCCCATGTAACCACCAAGAGTGCAACGACTTCAACCGTTGATTATTTGTAATTATGGAATCAATCACTATTCATTCTAAAGAAGAAAACAGTGTCAATGACCAGAGCACATAAATTGTTACTAAAAAAAAGGCACAACATATACAAAAGTGCTCAAATAAAAGGAACCTACTTTTTTATTCTCATACACTCATATATTTTCAGACACGCTAACTTAAGAAAATGTAAACACTTTTTATAATTTGGTACAGATAAAACCAACTTTATTTATTTTCCAATAATATTTTCCTGAGCATTTTGCACCCAGACAGGTCAGTAATTCTGTACAATCCTGAGCAATATCCGGGCAGACAGGAAAGATTACGAAGTCTAAGTACCAAGTAATACAAACTGAATTTTCATGAAAGGAAGCGTAGAAGCCTATTTTGATCTATGTCTTATTTCCTGGTCCCACATCATTACCAGGTATATTATGGTATTGTATCTCCAGTAAGTGTATTATTGAATAACTAAATTCAATTTTCAATTGAATTGGGTGTAATCCTTAGTCTAATTTAGCTGGAAAATATAATTTGAAAAAAGCAAACATGGAACATGGTTGTATCATTTGGTTATGAGGCTATTACAGTCCAGAACATTAAAAAAGTTTTTGTTTTGTTTTAATTTAGTGATTTTCAAACTGCAAACCCTGGACCACCAGGGGACCATTACTTCTACATGATGGACTTTTGGCTGATGATAGTATACTTCTTATGAATGAGATAATGATAGCGTGTGAAAAAGAAAGACAGAGTGCATAACCCTGGAATATAACAATGTAATAAATTAGTGTGCCCCATATTCTAACAAATTAAAATAAGGAGACACGAGCTCTGCAAATCACAATAGTGTCGGCCATTGTCTTTGTGGTGCAACACTTAAAAAAATATATTCACACCTTATTGATTATTTCTTTTACTAGAGTTAATTTATATCATGTTTAAAGAGGTCAACTTAGTATGGTAGTGACATAGTGACTCCACCTTCTGCATGTTGTGATGTCATTGGAAGCGTAGTGATGTCACAGCCATATAAACCTCTGAACCTCTGGAAGCATGGCACATTGGAAAACTCAAGATGAAACCCTAACATATGTATTAAACATGCACACGCCATCAGACACGTCCAATTATATTGATTTTACTAGAGGAGAACAATTTACAGGCATTAATAGAAGCCCATGTGGTCACCTACTAAAAGCAGAACTAATGGGACTCATTTCAAATTCCATGATTTCTTCTTACAAAAGCCTCAATAGAAACATTGATTCTAATGGTAGGTAGTACCCATATGCTCCATTTATTTTGCAAGTGCTGAAAAAGATAGCCATGGGGGTCAAATAATTTATACCCTGCACACATATATCACGCATGGAGGAGAAAAAGTCTCACATTAGTCATGCTGTAGATATTGGAAAGCTTAATAGGAAAGCCTATTGAAGTAATATATCGAACAATGGCCAGTGATAATACTCGCTCAGCTGTATTGACATGTTAATTTCTTAAACGCCTTCTCCCCACAAGAGTTGTGAGTTAAAGAGTAGCGCTATATATTTTCCATTATTATAATTGTTTTAGTAATTCTTATTCCATATTGTATACACATTCAATAGCTCACAAAGTGAGTACACCCCTCACTTTTTTGTAAATATTTTATTATATCTTTTCATGTGACAACACTGAAGAAATGACACTCTGCTACAATGTAAAGTAGTAAGTGTACAGCCCGTAAATTTGCTGTCCCCTCAAAATAACTCAACACACAGCCATTAATGTCTAAATTGTTAGAAACAAAAGTGAGTACACCCCTAAGTGGAAGTGTTATATTTGGAGTTATCGCTCTCACATTCTCTCATACTGGTCACTGGAAGTTCAACATGGCACCTCATGGCAATGAACTCTCTGAGGATCTGAAAAAAAGAATTGCTGCTCTACATAAAGATGGCCTAGGCTATAAGAAGATCGCCAAGAGCCTGAAACTGAGCTGCAGCACGGTGGGCAAAACCCACTCAGAACAGGTCTCGTCATGTTCTTCCAAAGAAGTTGAGTGCACGTGCTCAGCATCATATCCAGAGGTTGTCTTTGGGAAATAGATGTATGAGTGCTGCCAGCATTGCTGCAGAGGTTGAAGGGGTGGGGGTCAGCCCTTTAACTACAGTGCTCAGACCATACGCCGCACACTGCATCAAATTGGTCTGCATGGCTGTCGTTAGAGAAGGAAACCTCTTCTAAAGATGATGCACAAGAAAGCCCACAAACAGTTTGCTGACAACAAACAGACTAAGGATATTGTAATGGATCGACGGGCACCCTGACTGGGTACCTCTGGATGCTCCTAGCGCTTCCTGAAGGCTCCAAGCACTCCAGCCGACACCATAACCACCGTAGACTCCTCCAGAGAGCAAGGCAGGAACAAGCTCTTACAAGAGCTTAGTAGTGATTTAGCAAGGGAGTATGACCAGCATAGCAATCCCTTGTAGCAGATTCCCCCAATAAGAGATGGCTCTCCAAATTGAGGGTGAAGTAGAACTGTCTGTACTGGCACATACAGCCTCTTTTATTCACAATCCACAAACAAAGTACTGCCCACAGGGTTTTGAAATACAACCAGTCAATCCGTACAATACACACAGACACTCCCACACAAAATCCTCCCCTCTGCCTGTGATATGATTACTGAACACAATGGTTAATATAATTATCACAGGCAGATAAATACAGTTTTTACAAAATATTAATAACTTCCAAAATATACATGTCATTCACATAAAACATACATTTTCAGAATCAGCATACTTGAAATATACACATACTCAAAAATCAGGGCAATTGGTTCAGGGGTTAAATAGTTAAGGGAAAGTCTTATTTGACCGACCAATTTCACACAGAAAAATGTCTAAGTCCCATTCGAATGCACGAACAGGGCCGTTCGTGCAAATAGCCCAGTTTAACAGTGCGTTCGAATTGTCGAACGCACTTCGATTCCAGTCGAAGTTCCTGAGAAGGTAACGGTCAGCGGTGTTCGTGTAAATGTGTAGCCGATTTTGGTTCCATAGATTCAGTGGCACGCACCGCTGACTGCGTTCGACTACATTAAAATGGCCGCCTCCACGTGTACGATTTTCGAATGGCGGCCACTTCGACTATTACGGCACCTCAACTGCATCCAAAGTGCCAGTTTAAAAGCACAAATCCTTTCTCTGGGAGTTAAAGGGCCAGCAGCAGCACAACACAAATCCATTATGCCCAAATCATGTCTTTAAAGGGCAATATATCCCAGGGGCCATAGTCACATGGCAGGAGGCTGGCAATCAGTCTTCTCCAATGCCCAGTGGCGAGGTCGGTTTCGCCACAGATATGTATTACTGGAACCATGTCCTGTGGTACTTAGATTGTGGTAAGATAAACTTATTTGGTTCAGATAGTGTCAAGCGTGTGTGGTGGCAACTAGGTGAGGAGTACAAAGACAAGTGTGTTTTGCCTATTGTCAAGCATGGTGGTGGGAGGGTTTGGGCACTGGGGAGCTACAGTCCATTGAGGGAACCATTAATGCCAACATGTACTGTGACATACTGAAGCAGAGCATGATCCCCTCCCTTCAGAGACTAGGCCACAGGGCAGTATTCCAGCATGATAACGACCCCAAACACACCTCCAAGACAACCACTGCCTTGCTAAAGAAGCTGAAGGTAAAGGTGATGGACTGACCAAGCATGTCTCCAGACCTAAACCCTATTGAGCATCTGTGGGGCATCCTCAAATGGAAGGTGGGGGAGCGCAAGTTCTCTAACATCCACCAGCTCCGTGATGTCGTCATGGAGAAGTGGAAGAGGACTCCAGTGGCAACCTTTGAAGCTCTGGTGAACTCCATGCCCATAAGGGTTAATTTCATGTTGTCACATAAAAATATATAATAAAATATTTACAAAAATGTTAGGGGTGTACTCACTTTTGTGAGATACTGTAATTATATCATCATGGAAAAAAGAAAGTACACCCTCTTTGAATTCTATGGTTTTATATATCAGGATATAATAACAACTTTAGATGAATATCAACACATGCCATATAACACTGTGGCATGATTTATTTAACAAAAATAAAGACGAAATGGAGAAGCCATATGTGAGAAACTAAGTACATTAAGAGGCTAAGTATAAGACAGGTGCTGCTAATCGCCCTTGATTAATTGATCATCAGCAAGTTGACCACCACTATAAATGCAGAAGCTTTAGCAGTTTGCTGGTCTGGAGCATTTAGGTGTATGTTAACACAATGCCAAGAAGTAAAGACATCAGCAATGATCTTAGAGAAGCAATTGTTGGTGCCCCTTAAAACTGGGCAGGGTTTTAAGGCCATTTCCAAACAATTTAAAGTCCATCATTCTACAATGAGAAAGATTATTCAAAAGTGGAAAACATTCAAGACAGTTGACAATCTTCTCAGGAGTCGACATCCCAGCAAATTCACCCCAAGGTCAGACCATGCAATGCTTAGAGAAATTGCAAAAAACCCTAGTGTTACATCTCTGACTACAGACCTCAGTTAGCATGTTAAATGTGAAAGTTCATGATAGAACAGTTAAAAATATGACTTGTTTGGAAGGGTTGCCATGAGAAAGCCTCTTCTCTCCAAAAAGAACATGGCAGCATGGCTTAGGTTTGCAATTAGCATCTAAACAAATCACAAGACTTGTGGGACAGACGAGACCAAAGTGAAGATGTTTAGCCATAATGCACAACACCACATTTGGCGAAAAGCAAACACAGCATATCAACACAAACACTTCATGCCAACTGTCAAGCATGGTGGTGAAGGGATGATGGTGTGGGCTTGTTTTGCAGCGGGAACTTTGTAGTCATTGAGTCCACCATGAACTCTTCTGTATAACAAAGTATTCCAGAGTCAAATCTGAGGTCATCTGTTCGACAGCTAAAGCTTGGCTGAAATTGTATCATGCAACAGGACAATGATCCCAAGCAAATCTACAACAGAATGGCTGAATAAGACTCAAGGTGTTGCAATGGCCCAGTCAAAGTCCAGTTTGACATGTTGTGGTGGGACCTTAAAGGGACACTCCAGGCACCCAGACCACTTCTGCCCATTGGAGTGGTCTGGGTGCCAACTCCCACTACTCTTAACCCTTTAAGTGTTATTATTGCAGTTTTTTATAAACTGCAATAATTACCTTGCAGGGTTAACTCCACCTCTGTCTACTAGACAGCCACTAGATGGCCCTTCCTGGTTTCTAGCACAGGAAACCTATGCTAGAGCATCGCTGGATGTCCTCACGCTATGTGAGGACCTCCAGTGTTGCTCATTTCCCCATAGAAAAGCATTGAAAAGCATTTTTAATGCTTTCCTATGGGGAGCTCTAATGCATGCCGCACATTAGGTCTCCCCAGCCGGTGGACAGGATCAGTCTCGCCCACCGGCCGACACAATCAATGGGAGGAGCGGCGGCTGAGGAAGAAGCAATGACGTGGGTTTTTACCCCTTCAGCAACCGGGGATTGGGGGGTGGGAGGGAGAGGGGACCTGTTTTCCTGGCACTGGAGTTTCCCTTTAAGAGAGCTGTGCATACACAAATGGCAGCAAACCTCAATGAACTGAAGCAACATTGTAAAGAAGAGTGGGACTCCATGATGTGATGATATAATATATATGAGCATTAAGTTTGTATTATATATATATAATTAATGCTATGCTATGATATATTTCATAGATCTGAAAAGAAAAATTTAATGTAAAAATAGAAAGATACATTAGGTGAATGGTCAGATTCTTAATAAATAGAACATGATCATCCAATTAAAAATAAAACTCTACTACAGCTGTGAATAAATAGTGAATATTAATAAAAATAGTAAATTCAAAATAATAATTACGGCGATTTATAGAAATATAAGATGCATAAATAGAAAATAACTAATGCAATTAATTTTACTGTCAGTTTGCTTTTAATAACAATCTTTTCTTTAAGAGGGGTTTTGGGAGAAACAACAATTCGCATGTTTTGGAACAGCATGTATCAGACAAAGTGTCTATCGAGATCACCTGAATATAGCACTGTATACATTATGTTAATTTACACCATGCAGCTCCAAAAGCAATTGTGAAAGAACACTTTACTTATGTTTTTAAATGTTTAAAAAATTGGAATAAATGGAACATTTAATTGCTGTTTGATTTGTCCCTGTAGCATTAGTAGAGAGACAGGTAGAGCAATTTTCTAATTAGACTTCCTCTCTGCCTTTTTTTTTTTTTACCTAATGTGGTTTTCTGTAGGTGTCACAACATCTAATTAAATTAAGATCTAAAGCCCCCTGCAGGGTTAATATGCTGTATTCTAATATTACGCCTGCGTTCATAGCTTGATCTCATCATATATCAAACTGTGTGTGTTGAGGATAGCAGATTCCGAACGTTGTTGTCGATAGACAACAAAATGATCGTAATAGCATAACATTTTGCTTTTGAGATATTCTTCCAGAAGCCTAATTAATCATCTGACTTAACCAATAATTGAACCCACACCATGGATGTTTAAGCTGTTTCAAAACATATTAAATACATGTATCTACATTTTGGTTATTACATTTAGTCATGCAGGTACCCTGTTTATTCTTTACAGGGCCGGCACAACCGTTAAGCAAACTAGGCATTTGCTTAGGGCACCGGTATGCTGGGGCCACCCACCAGGATGTTTCTTGTGGGCTGCCTGCCCCTGTCTGGGGCCATAGCGCTGGGTGAGTGGCTCTTAAACCGCACCCAGCACCGGGCCGATCCTCAAGGCGCCCCAAGGTTGGGGCACCGAGAGGAGCCCTGTCACAGGTGGGCAAGGAGGCCACCTCAGGGCACCCCCAAAGCTGTGCTAGGTAAGGCAGAGCAGACACTTGCTTACCTTGATGGCAGGTGCCTGCTCTGCCAACAAATGCCAGTGACCGTTCGGAGGAGAGGGGGATGGAAAAGCCAGGCGGCGAGGGAGGTTGTTCTTGCAGCTTCTCACTCCTCCCTCACATGCCATCTGTAATGCCGGGAGCAGGAATATGACATCATTCCGGCCGCAGCATACTAAACAGCGGACGGGAGGAGTGAGGAGCTGCCCCACACTAGACCCCAGGGAGGTGAGTGTTTGAGTGTTTGACTGTCAATGAGTGTGTGTGTGTATGTCTGTCAGTGAGTGAGTGTATGTATGTCAGTGAGTGTCTGCCTGTGTATTTGTGTCTGTCAGTGAGTGAGTGTATGTATGTCAGTGAGTGTCTGCCTGTGTGTGTGTGTCAGTAAGTGTGTGAGTGTTTGACTGTTAGTGTGTGTGTGTGTGTGTGCCTGTCAGTGAGTGTCTGCCTGTAAGTGTGTCTGTCAGTGAGTGAGTGTATGTGTGTCTGTCTGTCTGTCAGTAAGTAAGTGTATGTCTGTCAGTGAGTGTCGGTGTGTGTGTGTGTCTGTCAGTGAGTGTGTGTATGTCTGTCAGTGTGTGAGTGTATGTCAGTCAGTAAGTGTCTGTCTCTGTGTGTGTGTGTGTGTGTGTGTCTGTCTGTCAGATACCATCTCACTTCCTCAGGACTTCCTGAGGAAGCTGCCAACTGATGATGGCCCTGGTGTTTCTCATCTGGAGACTCTGTATGTAAAGATATTGCTGCAACAAATACATGTAGCTCAAGGGTTCCAAACCCAGTGCTCAAGATCTAGTAATGATGAAGATTTTGTCACTTTCCTCACTGGGGAACTGAGAAATTCTTAAATCCACGACTGTTGGATTGCCCATTAAGTACTGGGTTGGAAACCTCTGATCTGACTGAAGCAAAGGTCCCTTCCTGGTGCCATTTGGGAAAGAAAAACAAAATGGTAAACATAAACATTTAAGAGATGGACTTAAGCCCCTCATTAAAACAGCCCTATACCACACCCTAATTATAACCTTAAACACCAATGTGTTCTATAAATCACATTGTGACAACATTCAGAGTATTACATGAACCTATATTTATAAAATCCACACCTGCTGTATGAATCCAAAGTCATGTTGTATTGACCTTTCAACCCACCGTCTGTACCACACACTAATTTATAGGTAACTCCAAATATGGTTCAATAAAGTGACACTATCACACATTATATAATTGTAAGTGTTATTTATTTCTCTGTGACTCAGAACTAAGAATGAAAATGTGCCGGAACCCAGTAGACCCGGGGTTTTTTCAGGACTGGGGCTCCAGCCCCTGTCAGAACCCTCACCCTGACCCAGCAATGCCCCTGTTTAACAGTCACCACTCTGAAAGGGCATACAGTTATAAAATAATACAATTGATTATCTGCCTTATTTAGATATGTCGGTGGAGATCTATCAAGGCAACTTTTCTGGGTGCAAAGTGCTAAATGTGAAAGGAAACAAATTG
>OW240917.1:25563885-25694005 GCA_933207985.1 Pelobates cultripes
TGCATAGCGATAGATGTTTGCATTGATATTTCTCCCCCTTTATTTTTAACTTAGATACAATTTCTCTTTGTTTTCCAAAAAAAAGCCATTATCTTTCTTTCTAACATTCATTTATCCAAAGGACCATTTTTCTGTCGAGGAAACTAACACAAAACAAGAGATTAAATGTGTTTGTTCTGTCTGAAGAAGCTTTAGTGAGATAGGTAACCCTGCATTAAGTCTCTTTTCGGAGACTCTAATGAGCAAAAAAATGTCAGATTGGTTTTCATGACCCACGGTGCTTTGAAGTAAATATAATGTTATGCAATATAATAATAGAAAGCGAGCTGGGCAATCAAACGTAAATGTTTGGCTGAGCACACAGGAGATCTGTGGTTATCAAAGGACTTGCAAAATTACTTTTTTAAGAGTTGTGTGAAAAAGAGTGTGGCAAAAATTAAACTACTCTTGAATTTCGTGCCGGCTGTTTGTGTTTTGAAGGATGTATGGTATTTTCAAAGAAATTAAAATTATAATTAATTTAGTTTGGATTCGAATAGACATTTACAGTGTATTTTTACCGGGTAAAATGCAAAGTATAAGCTAGATTTCTTACTTCATGCACCTTCGTTTTTCACTAAAACTGAATACTTTTTGTTAAACAATTAGCAAAAAATACAAACCAGTATTAACATAGCCAGAATCATGTTTGTGCTTAAGGGAATGAGAAGAGATGGCTATAGAGGCACTGTTAACGTTAGTTATTGGTTGTACCAACATTGTTTATATTTAGTTTAATTCTAATTTACATGCCTTGCTGTGCAAAACTCGATGAAGAATAGATTAGTTAAAGCTTGGACATTAATGGTATTTTGAAGTTAGATGTCAGAGCACGCATTCACACACTGATGCATCATGGGACAAGGAACTCGCTGCAACAGGAAAGTGCAGAAAAGGTGAGTACTTTACATACCTCCACTGTGTTATTCATCCCACTAAATGCTATAATAGTGTCTATTAGGGTGAAGAAATAAGGAACTGTAACTTATGATGTGACCGTTCCTCTGTAAGAAAAAAGAATTGATAAGAACATATGTTTGCAGAATGTATGTCCTGTATATCTATGTATATCCATGATCAGGCTCGGTGAAGTTGTGTAAAGCAGTAGGAAGGCTCTTTGTCTGCCTGTCACCGCATCCTCTCTCAAACGAGCCTGGCCTGTCAAAGTGTTGCTCTTCACCAGGCAGAGGACAGCCTACAAGTACTCCCGGACCTTCAGGGAATGTGTAACATGAGCATCTACCAACAGACCAAAAGGGGATGTTGTGCCCCCACCTGGCCTCTCTGGAGGTAAGAGGCAAGGTGGGGAAAAGCATAAATAAAGAGAAGAGAGAGTGTGAGTAAGTAACAATATATATATAAAACTGCTCCTCTCACTCCACCACAGAACATCTATTCCATGAAAATACACAAAACACTGTACATCCCTTGCACACACATTATATCCCTTGCACACACAATGCATTCACGTTACACACACTCTGCATGCATCACACACACAGACACAAGTTGTTGTTGTTTTTATTTTCTCAAAATTTCTGTTTATATTTTAGGATGAATTATGTGTGGTGTTTGGGACTTTTAGATCACAACCCATACTTAGGTGTGCAAAGCCATGTTTATAGCAGTGCTCCGTAACTAAGGGTTCTGCAGAAATGCAGAACAATTATGGAAACATACCTTTCTGTGTTCATTATGCTGCACATACAGATTCCAGGACCCATAACTACTTCAAATCACTAAAGCAGTCATGGTGCTTAGAGTAACCCTTTAAGCACATACATCTGGAAGTGTACATACACCATATGGACATGTGTTTAAGTTAATGTAACCCATCTAGGTTTACAGTTGTTTCTGCTGTGTCATTGACTGGCAAATGGCAAGCTTTGGGACATGGCTGGATATATATTCAGGATGCTATTTGAGTGTTCAGAGTGAGTTGAGAGTTGAGAATTGAGAGATGAAAGATCCCTGCTAAGCAGAGACATAGGCCTGGGTGCGAGACCTGCTTGATCAAATGCTTAGAGGAGTGCTGGAGCATCCTTAAAGAACATTCCAACAGACGGTTAGAACCAGCTAAAGATACTGAACAGGTCTAACAGAGATTGCTGTAAACGGGGAGGTATGGGAGCAGGTACTTCCCTTCCTGAACTGATGTGATTGCAAACTGTAAAGTGGTAAACTCAAAACCTCTCCCCCTGTTTCATAACAGGGCACCTTGAAACTGCTCACACTATTAAAAGACCTTTATCTCCAGTTTGTCTGACACGGGGAAGATATCTGTGTTACCCAAGCACCTTTTAGGATTACAATAGTTATGGCCCAAACTATGTGCCCCTAACTGCCATTAGGGTGAAGCCTGGGGGTGGTCACAGTATTGGTTGTTGGTGGGAGAATTCATTGTTTGTTGCATTCCCTAATGTCATTGTTAGGGCATTGCAAGGTGTTTTACTGTACAATACAAAGTTATATTTAAGTTAGCTCTGTGTCAATTTTCATTGCCTAAATATGTTTTCTGTGGGACCTGGCATCCATAGCCTGGATGCCCTACTGGGTGGAGGCACTGCCACAGTTATGTACCCCAGCTCCCAGGTAGCGCAGAGCGCAAGGAGATAACTGGAGTAAAGCACCGCAGGGGTATAGGTGGGCCTGCGCAAAACCCCATTACACAACTTTTCATCAAAGTACCCCAATATGATATAACATGGGAGATAAACATGCTAACTGTTAAACTTTCTGCTTAAGCTGCTTAAATAATTTTTGTTTAAATTCGTGCTTTTGGGTAACAAGGCCAGAATAGGTACAAAAAGTAGCCCTGAAAAAAAGAAATTATACAAGCCCTTTAACACATTGTGCCTGCATAGTGTGCCGATATGCAGGTGGAAAATAAACTTTTAAAATGTATTTCCTTAATATAAAGGAAAGTGCTTACAAGACTTCAAAATAAACAAAATAACTACTTTATTTTAAGTGGATGTGCATCAACAAACAATGATTGTTTCAGTCCTATTCCTTGACATATTAAGTTTGGTGATGGAATTTACATGTTGACTCTATGCTGTTTCACAACTGTATCAAATTAAATTCTTCTATAGTGCAATAAGTGCATTCTTTCACTGTGGATATATTATTGAGCTTGACCACGACATGGAAATTCCATTAATACATTTGAACATATTATGCATCTATACATGTATATTAATATATCTGTAAATATTCTAAGCATAACTATTCATTATATATGCACATTTCACTCAGAAATAACATTATGTAAACCTATTTTATAAAATATATAATTTTATTTATATACATGCATTATACTGTATATATAATATATAAATATATATTTAATAAATATACACACATATGACATACTATCATTGATACACACAATGTCACTTACACACATACTCAAATATGTTAATTACACACACACGCACACATCACTTACACACATTCTCTCATTGACACACACACACACACACACTCTCTCTCTCATACAGATAAACACAATGTTATTTACACACTATCTCTTACTGATACTGTCACACATTCTCTCATTAAGATACTCACACTCTGTCTCACAAACACAAAGATTTTCTCGTACACAGACCATGACACTTACACACTCTTACACCAGTTTACCCAGAGAAAGGGCCCAGTCTATACATGTGTCAATGCTGTGCAGGGGGGAGCAGGTGAGCATTGCAATGTGATGTACAGGCTCATACCTGCTCCCTTTGGTAGGCTTGTGGTTTTCCAGCTGTACCCTGAACTGTACCCTGAACCGGTATCCCAGCTGTACCCTGCCCGGAAGGAGCTGCAGTTTCAGGTACAAGCAGAATATTACCAAGCTTAAAGGTGTCAGCACGTGAAAGAGCCAGCGCTAGACCATAGCGCCCCACCATGAAATCTCCCAGTTTCCTGGCTGTAAATTAGTGGGAATAACACACCCCGGCAGAAACAGACATTTGCTGTACAAGTAGATGCAGCTCTGCACAGTGCACAGTGACAGTTACACTAATATGTGTGTACACGTATTAAGTATTAAATTTTTTTCTATAAATTATGATATAAAATCTGTAAATGTCTAGCGATATGTTTGGTTAATGTAAAACCTTTTATTACTAATAAGTACACACGGAAGCTTTCCGGTCTTTTTCCTTTCTGGTCTTTTTGTAATAGTCCTAATTGAGCACTTAATATGGAAAGTAGGGAGAACATGTAAAAATGCTGGAATATTTATGCTGGGATCTATTAAAAGATAATGGCATACGAAGCCAGAGCTAAGTGAAAAAGCATTATTAATGACCCCTGAACTATGTCTTTTATGCTGTGAATAAAACCGAGCTATATAAACAGGGCTTATTACTGCTATGATCCAAGCATTATGTAAAACGTATTTACTTTATGTGAGCCGGAAACTATTAACACAAAATATAACCCGACATGTAGGTAATAATTAATATTCTTCTTTCTGCTAGGCTTTTTGTGAATTATCTACTTTTTGGTCAAATTTACCTCGAACAGTTGAGAACTGTGTGTGTGTGTTTTTTTTTGTTTAGAAAATGTGTATAAAATAATTAATGAAGAAAAACAACTGCCAGGATTAACGAGATACACAATAAATTACCTATGAATGTTTTAGGAAGGGTATACATTTTTATCAGTACTGGCTTACATTATAAATGTCCCTTTTTCTTGACTATTTTACTTGCAAAGGAATATTGGCTAGAAGTAAGAAAATATAATTTTACTTCCTTATGTGTCAGTGGTTAAATGCCCCCTTCGAATATAGGGAGAATATCTGAGTTCTCAAAAAGGAACCGGAATAGTAGAGAGATGAGATAGAAAATGAATAAATGGAATGGTAATTAATGATACATTCCCCAAATATTGTAGTTTTTATAGCAGAAACAAGTTTTTCTTAATAGCAAAATGATGACATTGTAAAAATATAGCAATCCTCTCTCTGTTAGCCTTCGGGATGTATTAGTAGATAAGGGGATTGAGATAGTTAGGGTGTAAGGGTTTTTTGTATTTTTTTTTTAAAGAAAACACCTACCCTCATGCAAAAAACAAAAGATAACAAAACAAAGCTATCAATGTTTTTGTTTTTTTTTCCAATTCCTTCTTTTGTAGTTTTGTTGCACGGAATGGTCCATTAATATTTGTGCAGTCGCCATCACTGCTATTACTGAGATATGCATTATTAGTCTAGTGTTGAAGGGTATGTTAATAACTAGTATGATTCCAGAAGTGCTAGAAGTAAACTCGCTTTGGTGCTTTCCTCCCTCCACTGGACTATCTTCGAATTGCATGGTCCTCTAGTGTAATAAAAAAAGTTTCCATTTTTATTCTTTCACTGACGCTAGCTGCCACTGAAGGAATGAGTAAAAAAAAAAATATATATATATATCTAAGCTGAATCCAATGGAGGGTTGGTCAAGGGGACATTACACCCCAGGTCCACTTGCAAGCCAAGGTTGTTGGCTGTAGCTTCACAACATTATTTTGTGAATTATTATTATTATTTTCTTCCTTTGAATGAGAAAATCAGTAATCAGTGCAAACCCTTACGCTCCTAAGAGAATCCAGCCCTTACATTGATGTGTGATGCCATATATTTACTTATGCTGGAGGGACGTTGAATATTGGAGACCAAATGAAAGAGCATGGTCATTCTCTCCTTCAGCTTCCTCTTTCCGCACACATCAGATTTACATTAGTTTGAGCCACTGATACTATCTACCCTCCCACTCCCTTTCTGACAGCTTACGAGGAGATGTGATGCAACCTGCGTGAGAAAACGAAGGGAATGGTAGAGAGAAGCTATGAAATAAAAGCTGGATCAAAGAAGTACTACCATTACTAGCATGCTACAATAACTATAATTATTACCACTATAACTACTGTTACTAACACTGCTACCACTGCACTTACTGTTATCATTGTTACCTATACTATAATTGCCATTATTACTTCAACTACTACTATTACTACTACTATTACTACTACTGCTATCTGACAGTACTACCATAACCACTGCTAGCATCATTTACACAACTGTTTCAACTACTCCCACCGCCACTATAATTACTGTAACATTTTTCCCAACATTACTGTTTACACATAATAATGAAGGAAATTTTACCGGACACATACGGATGGTGTTAGGCAGGTTCACTGAAAATCCATGCAACATTTCTCAAGCATTAAAAGCTCCTATGGGAGCCAAGACTTTGTATGGGTTTTTAATAAACCTGACTAACACCCTCCGTGTTAGTTTATTCTGTATTATTGGTTTGCTAGGATTTGTCTACCCTCTTCTGGAGACACTAAACAGGTCAATTTGGAGTGAGTTCCACTCTATTTTGTTTCCAAACACTGATGACACAGACCGGAGGCAGGCCTTGGTAGTGTACCCCAGGAGTGCATGAATGCCAGGCTTATCTGTTGCGAAACCGGCCAGCCCCATTTAGGGTAACTCATGTGGGGTGTGTTGTTCAAGCACTCTTGTACTTACTGAATGATCGGGGTTTAGCTTGTGAATCACAAGGGTGTCTAATAATGTACCCGCAGCTGTCATTGGAGACTTGTCTCTGGTATTCCCAGGTGGAAAACACCAAGGAACAAATCCAGGAAGGTGGGACAGTAGCCCTCATATGTTTACTTTTAGAGCATAGTATTCACATCTTGTTGTTTATCATAAACTGATGGTTAGACAGAAATGGTACATTTTTAGTATGGATACCCTGTAGTTATCTCTGAGAAGCATCCCTTGCCAGCTCTCTATGTTCCTGGGGGGGACTATGTATGAAGATCAATGATAGATAAGGCCATATTCTAAAAGCAATGAGCAGGAGCATTCAGTACATTTCAATAGTGATTCTTACATTATTAAAAGCTCTGGCCTAAAACTGTTCTTTGTATTGAACCAATATTTAGCAAACAGGGTTATAAACTAAAGAGAGAATTTAAAGTGAATTTCAAATTTACGGTCAACCGAGCTCTCTATGTCAGTTTTCAGCTCAGTTAATCTGCCTTGAATTTAAAATTCACTTTAAATTTACTTAGATTTCTCACTTAAGTAAATACCATCAAAGGGTACGACAGCTAATGTAATACCCCAGCAAAAAAAATTTAAATTTCAAGCAGGCATTTAAAATGATGACTTGAATTTCAACACTGTCAATCCTATATGTTTTAATACCATCAAATTTGAAGCACAGAAGATAATAAAATATAAAGAAATGAATTTACATTTGTAGACTGCTTGGGATGCAAGTTCTCCCATGGATGATATACGGCTGCTTTCAGAATAAACCGTATTTGATTAAATGAAATGTAAAAAAAAACCCAAGTTAAAAAAAAGCTAAAGAAATTCTCTCTTCTATTTTTTTCCCTTTGTGTAAGAAGATGGGTACCGTACCATCATTGTCCAAAGAGACTAATCTATCCTGAGGAAGATTTTTTTTTTACCCTGAAATATAATTAATACCTCCCCTCCCCCAAAAAAAGGATTATAGAGAAGAAAGTAACTCAAGTGAAATGATTCTGTTAGCGTCATAAAACAAATGTGGAATAAACACAGTAGCAGATCTTGAAATGTAATTAAAGACCTTGAATTTCAATGGGAACGAGCAATTATTAACATACAGTTAAATAGTGTTCTTGGTTTTAACAATCAGAGAGTGGTCTCTGAATAGAGTTTTACAGCTTAAATATGTTCGATTCACCTATTCTGTTTTTTTTTTTTTTGGTACCGTTTATTTATAAGAGTTTTTGTTTTAAACAACCTGGAAAAAAAAATCGTAATTTTTTACTCTTTTCTTCCAGCGGATTTTTAAGATAGTGGAATGACCTTTTTAATGTGTATTTTGTTTTTTTTGCTGTGATTATCCACTTGCGAAGCTTTACACGCAATATGAAATGCTCAGGGCTTTGAAATACAAATGGTCAAACGATTCTGTGTTTTTGCTCAGAACTAAATTTTGAAATCTGTGCCCACTCCACTCTTCTACCCTGAGAACTAGATCATGAAAAAACCTGCCTCTTTTCTCATCTAAGTATATTTTCACATGAGCCGAGGTAATAAGTTTCACTTTATTCTTAAAACAAATCTCTGCACAGCAGTTAGATGCACACATTGATCTACAAATCTTTCTACTATTTAATAGAAGCACTTTGTCTGTATTGCTTACTAATATACATATAGCTGTTTGTCCAATGTAATCCTGTGGGATCTGTCTGTCCTCTGTCATTTTTTTATATAAGAGGATCTGTTTTTTTAATTCTTCTGGAATTAGTCGTGACATTTTCAGATGGAGAATGAAGATAAAAATCAAATATTGCTTCCTATGTCTCGTTGATGTTATTTCAGAGTGAAATCATTGATTGCTAATAGTTTACCTTCAAGATAATGCTCAGAGTTCTGAATACTTCTGAACGAAAGGTATTCACTAAAGATAAAAGTCCCTTTAGATATATATAGGTCTGAATTAATACATGTAATAACTCCCTCCAGTTAACATCATTCTATATTGCCTGCAGAATTCTATACCCCTCACGGCATTCTATACTGATAATACCCATCACACAGCATTCTATACTGCTCGTACCATTCTATACTGAATACAGCATTCTATACTGCCTGTACCATTCTATACTGAATACAGCATTCTATACTGCCTGTACCATTCTATACTGAATACAGCTTTCTATACTGCCTGTACCATTCTATACTGAATCCAGCATTCTATACTGCCTGTACCATTCTATACTGAATGCAGCATTCTATACTGCCTGTACCATTCTATACTGAATGCAGCATTCTATATTGCCTGTACCATTCTATACTGAATCCAGCATTCTATACTGCCTGTACCATTCTATACTGAATACAGCATTCTATACTGCCTGTACCATTCTATACTGAATACAGCATTCTATACTGAATACAGCATTCTATACTGCCTGTACCATTCTATACTGAATCCAGCATTATATACTGCCTGTACCATTCTATACTGAATACAGCATTCTTTACTGCCTGTACCATTCTATACTGAATAAAGCATTCTATACTATCTGTACCATTCAATACATATATAATGACACTGACATATGCACACAAATTCATATAAACACTGACACACACACTGACACAAGCATACACCTTGACACTTGCACACACCCTGACACAAATACACACACCCTTACATATGTACACACCGTGACACACAGATAACACACACAGACATTTACACACATATGTACACACACAGATACTGACATATGCACACACATACACAGATACACACACAGATACACACACAGATACACACACACACACACACACAGTCCAGTCTTTTTTTTTTTGTAGCCACACAAGTGTTCATATTTGTTTACTCTTTTACTGATGATGTCATCTTCATTATATGTTTAACTGCTCTAAACCCCTCACATTTGTATTCAGCGATGTCTCACGAGTACAACATTACCTCCCATGTACAGGGTTTATGGAGTTTGGAAAGTTACAGGGTCATATATATAGGCTTGCAAATTAAATTCTCTGGTATTTCTGTCTGGGTTGTCAGGCATGTCTCCAAATATATAATTCATAAATAATATAATTGTATATAAATAATATAATAATATATAAATAAACCTAAATGAAATAAATAAATACATAAATATTTATATATATATATATATATATATATATATATATATATGGAATTAGGTAAGTTACACAATGTTTTTTAACCCTTTTAGCAGAGAGAGGGGTATTATGATTATTATTATTATTATTATTTCCCGTTAAAGGACCACTATAGTGCCAGGAAAACATACCCTCAGGGTCCCCCTCTCGCCTGGCTCTGGAAGGGGGAAAAGAGTAAAAACTTACCTTTTTCCAGCGCTGGGCGGGGAGCTCTCCTCCTCCGATCCTCCTCCTCTCCTCTCATTTGGCTGAATGCGCACGCGCGGCAAGAGCTGCGCGCGCATTCAGCCGGTCACATAGGAAAGCATTATCAATGCTTTCCTATGGACGCTTGCGTGCTCTCACTGTGAAAATCACAGTGAGAAGCACGCAAGCGCCTCTAGCGGCTGTCAATGAGACAGCCGCTAGAGGGAATGGGGAAAGGCTTAACCCATTCATAAACATAGCAGTTTCTCTGAAACTGCTATGTTTATGAAAAAATGGGTTAACCCTAGCTGGACCTGGCACCCAGACCACTTCATTAAGCTGAAGTGGTCTGGGTGCCTAGAGTGGTCCTTTAAGCTATGGGCCAACTACTCATTGCCAAAGGACATCATGTTTTAATGCATTCTTTCCCCTTTTATTGCAAGACTATTTCTAATTCTAAATATATCCCAACTTACAAATCACCAAGCAACTTAATCCATAAGCATACACCTCGGAGTAAACTTTTCTGCATTTCATTTAGCTTTGAAATATTCTCCAGTTTTATTTACAATGTATTTTAATATAAAATGACCATGTGCATGCGATTTTTATTTTACTTTTGTAGCTGGGAAAACATTAATAGACTGAAAAGCGATAGTGAACCCAGCACCTCCTGGTAGAAAGACTACCCTAAATATTACATGTCAGGTCTCTCTGGAACGATCGATACTCTTTAAAAACCAAGTCATGTTTTCAAACATAAAAAGAGAAATTCAAAACAAACACAGGGGTTTTACAAATGAACAGATGAAGATACACAGCATATGTTAGAAAAGTGGAGATTTAATAGAACTGAAGGGACTGTGAATAGGATTTCTATCCGTTTGCATAAGATGTATGTAATTTACTGAAAGCACGGCTCGTGGCTGAAAATGAATATTGGAGTACACGTAGTATGGAAGCTGTCAATGAGATATCCCTGTGGGGAAAGCCTTTTATATGCAGTCTCATATTCAACACACAATTTAAAAAGTTCAAGGGCTTTGTTATAAAAGTATTTCATTTGCTATAACCTATGTAAATAAGGAACGGAAAAAGACAGGAAATATCCTCTGTCAGGTAGGATGAAGGGAAAAGGCTGAAGTCCTGCTAAGAGCACTTGGGTTCATTAGTGTCTATAAATCTATGTATCTATCTATGTATCTGTCTGTCTGGCTATCTATATATCTATCTATCTGTCTATCAATGTATCCATCCGTCCATCTGTCTGTCTATGCATCTGTCTGTCTGTCTATCTATCTATCTATCTATCTATCTATCTATCTGTCTATCTATGCATCCGTCCGCCCGTCTGTCTATCTATGTATCTGTCTGTCTATGTATCTGTCTGTCTATCTATCTATGTATCTATCTATGTATCTGTCTGTCTGGCTATCTATATATCTATCTGTCTATCTGGCTATCTATATATCTATCTGTCTATCTATGTATCCGTCCGTCCGTCTGTCTATCTATGTATCTGTCTGTCTATGTATCTGTCTGTCTGTCTATCTATGTATCTGTCTATGTATCTGTCTGTCTGACTATCTATCTATCTATCTGTCTATCTATGCATCCGTCCGCCCGTCTGTCTATCTATGTATCTGTCTATCTATGTATCTGTCTGTCTATGTATCTGTCTGTCTGTCTATGTATCTGTCTATGTATCTGTCTGTCTGTCTGTCTATCTATATATCTATCTGTCTATCTATGCATCCGTCCGTCCGTCCGTCTGTCTATCTATGTATCTGTCTGTCCAAGTATCTGTCTGTCTGTCTATCTATGTAAATGTCTATGTATTTGTCTTACTATCTATCTATCTATCTATCTATCTATCTATCCATCTATCTATCTATGCATCTATCTATCTATGCATCTGTCTGTCTATCTATGTTTCCATCTGTCTGTCTGTCTGTCTGTCTATGTATCTGTCTGTCTGTCCATGCATTTGTCATTCTGTCTATCTATGTATCTGTTGATTTATTTGTCTGTCTGTCTATCTATGTATGTCTATCTATGTAACTGTCTGTCTATCTATGTATCTGTCTATGTATTTATTTGTGTGTGTATCTGTCTGTCTATCACTTTAGTAAATAACTCTCATAGATTTTACTGGCATTGTGATGACATACCAATTTAGCCCTGGAAGCTCCAACCCAATGTTTAGATACATAGTCTACCTATGTATCTGTCTATGTATCTGTCTGTCTGTTTATCTTTCTATTTGTCGATGTATCTGTCTGTCTGTCGATCTATACATCTGTCTGTCTATCTATGTACCCGTCCATCTGTCTGTCTATCTATGTATCCGTCCATCTGTCTGTCTGTCTATCTATGTATCTGTCAGTCTATGTATCTGTCTACCATTTTATCTGTCTATGTATTTATTTATTTTATCACTTTAGTAAATACCTCTCATAGATTTTCTGGCATTGTGATGGCATACCAATATAGCCTGGAAGGTCCAACCCAATGTTTAGATGGAGTTTAATACACTTTAAAAGGGAAATCAATTTTTGTTTGGCATGGCAGGTGAATGTTAACATGAATATGTGATAAATTTGGACCAGTCTTTTGTGAATTTCTGACTTGTTATCTACTTTTTTTAATTTGTTGAAATAAAATGCCTTGTCCAAATAAAATGTGTTTAAAAGGCACCGCTGGCTAGCATGTGATAATTTGAGCTGTAGGGATTTTGGAAGACTCATCCTTAGTACATCAGGATGTTTGGGCTGTGATATATAAATTATTATTATTATTATTATTATTTTTAAAACCCTAACAAATTCCGCAGTTCTGTTCAATGGGTGGACTAACATACATATATTTGTAACCAGATGAGTTGGACACACAGGAACAGAGGGATTGAGGGCCATGATGAATGAGCTTACATGCTAGAGGGAGTAGGGTATAATGACACAAAATGTAAGGGTAGGATAGAAAAGTAGGTTATTAGAATAGTATTTGTAATAGAATTTATCTTGATTCCAAGGCTCAAGCTTATAGGTGTCATATAATGATATCCTATGTTAAAATTGGCTAACTTGGACTCAGGAAATGCTTGATGCTTAACACAAAACTTAAGACCATATATGTCTAGTTCCGGGAGCAGAGAGCCCCCACCTAAGATGTCTCTTCTCTAATTTTTTTGTTCTTTCTTACCTTGGAACCTATTTGTTATGTGTACATGACGTTCATCACTTATCTGTACTCCCTTCCTATTACTGTTCTAAGAGTATTTGCACGTAAGCACTTACTTTTTAATGTATAAAACCTAGCTGATGAATAAAACGTCAGAGGCTTATTTTGAATGCCAACAGGTGTCTGGTGTCTAATTCTCGCTTCTCCAAGTGCACTTGTAATAATAATTTGGGCTTCCTCTGAATATAACACAGATCATTATTTGGATCCACAACATATTCACTGAGGGCTTAGTCACAATATGCTACAATTTACATCTAGAAGATTCTGCTGCTAATCTTCTACTACTAACAAAACATTTTACAAAAGTGATATAAAACTGGAAATTAAGGGAAAACTGCCAAAGTTTGTCAGCGTCCAGCAATAAAAAATGAAAGGCCTTTCCCTTTCAGAATGCATCCACATATTCATGGTGTGAAGTTAAGCTGCAGTAGGTAATAACAGAATGTAAGATAGACCAGTGTGTATTCTATAGGGATATGAAATATAAATAGAGATAGAATACAGATATAAATACAGATAGAAGCATGGCGAGGAATAGAATTGGATCAACAGAGAAGTAAAATATTCCTGGGACTCCCTTCAATCTATGCCCAGAACCCCCTCTAACATCACACGTTGACTTTCACACACACATGCAACAAGAGCTTTATTTGTTCGCAAACATACCATTCATGATGTTGATCGTTGGTTTTGTGAATAGCACAGCATGGATAGCGTTGAAACTGTTAACTTATTTTTAATACAACGAAAGCCATTATCTGAGTTCTAGCTTTCTATCTTCACATGGACTTTAATGCAGCTTCCATTTGCCCTTGTATAATCAGTTCTTATACAATTTTCTTAGTACCAGTCCTGACTCCATTATACTTCAAATGGCTATGTAAAGTGAAAACATTTACTACGAAAAAAATAACCCGAGGTGCTTGCAAAAAAAAAAAAAATCAACAAAACAAAACCTAATAGAGATTATTGGAATAAGAAAAGTTTCGCTTTTGAGGTGGGTATGCGAAATAAAGACATAAAATAGAATTCGGAATTTCTAATGTAGCCAACAAAAGCAAACTTTATTTGTAAAAGACGATTTTAATAAGCCATGTATGAGACTGTTTTTGTATATATATATATATATATGTATGTATTTGTGTCGGAAATGCTTAAAACATGAAAAGCTGTCTTCTTCTCAAACTGCATTATAGTAGCAGGTAGTACTCAGCATGGAAGAGGAATGAAGCAAATGTTACGCAATTATTTATTCTATTTCTGCTTATTAAAATACAGTTTTAGCTCTCCAGCTGATGCCTTGTTATTCCCCAATGCTACATTTAGATTATTCCAAAATCTCTCTTAACTTTTACTGAAGGTTTCAGAAGAAAACAGAATAGTATAAATGTTTACAAATCGAATTTGGCCTCTGCTTCTCCTGCCGGGATTACTGTAACCATATAATATAATGAATTGACATGGACACCACAACATACATGTCCAATACTAACACTAACCCTATCCTAGTACGCTAACTCTGACCCTAACCCTAATACACTATCCCTATCCATAATATATGAACCATAATTCTAATCCTAATGCTAACTCTACTCTAATACACTAACATCACCTTAATACCCTAACCTCACCCTAATACCCTAACCGCACCCTAATACACTAACCTCAACCTAATATTCTAACCTCACCCTAACCCTAATACACTATCCCTAACTATTATACATTAACCCTAATTCTAATCCTAATGCTAACTCTACTCTAATACACTAACCTCACCTTAATACTCTAACCTCACCCTAATACACTAACCTCACCCTAATATTCTAACCTCACCCTAACCCTAATACACTATTCCTATCTATTATACATTAAAGGACCACTATAGTGCCAGGAAAAAAAACTTGTTTTCCTGTCGTTTTCCTATAGTGTTAATAGATCTCCCCCACCCTCGGGGTCCCACTCCCGCCGGGCTGAAGGGGGAGGAAGGGGGTTAAACACTCACCTTTCTCCAGCCCCGGGCTCCCTTGGCAAGAGCCGTGCACGCATTCAGCCAGTCCATAGGAAAGCATTCTCAATGCTTTCCTATGGACTCTGGCGTCTTCTCACTGTGCATTAACCCATATGTAAACATAGCAGTTTCTCTGAAACTGCTATGTTTACAGCAGGCAGGGTTAATCCTAGATGGACCTGGCACCCAGACCACTTCATTGACCTGAAGTGGTCTGGGTGCCTATGGTGGTCCTTTGACCCTAATTCTAATCCTAATGCCAACTCTGCTTTAATACACTAACCTCACCTAAATACACTAACCTCACCCTAATACACTAAACTCACCCTAATACACTAAACTCACCCTAACCCTAACCCTAATACACTATGCCTATCTATTATACATTAACCCTATTTCTAATTCTAATGCTAACTCTACTTTAATACACTAACCTCACCATAATACTCTAACCACACCCTAATACACTAACCTCACCTTAATATTCTAACCTCACTCTTACCCTAATACACTATCCCTATCTATTATGCATTAATCCTAATTCTAAACCTAATGCTAACTCTACTCTAATAGACTAACCTCACCTTAATACTCTAACTGCACCCTAATACTCTAACCGCACCCTAATACACTAACCTCACCCTAATATTCTAATCTCACCCTAACCCTAACCTTAATACACTAACTGGAGACCCCCAAATTGTATTTAATATAAACAATACATAAGCGTGAATTGTGTGTTAAAAGAAAATAATATGAGGGTTCTGGAGACCTCATAATAAACCCATTCTGATTGTGTATTGTATGTGTTAATAATTATTATATATATATCATGAAAGAATAATCAACTATATGCACAGCAGAAGCTCCATAGAACTGTGATTTCACTTCTCTGCCATGGACTATGCAAGAATATGTAAACTAACACCGATCTCCATGAGAGAGGGAGAGAGCGAATTGCAGGAGGTGTAACCGAATATGTAAACTAACACTGATCTCCATGGGAGAGGGAGAGAGCGGATTGCAGGAGGTGTAACTGAATATGTAAACTAACACTGATCTCCATTGGAGAGGGAGAGAGCGGATTGCAGGAGGTGTAACTGAATATGTAAACTAACACTGATCTCCACGGGAGAGGGAGAGAGCGGATTGCAGGAGGTGTAACCGAATATGCAACTAACAGTGATCTCCATGAGAGAGGGAGAGAGCGGATTGCAGGAGGTGTAATGGAATATGTAAACTAACACTGATCTCCATGAGAGAGGGAGAGAGCGGATTGCAGGAGGTGTAATGGAATATGTAAACTAACACTGATCTCCATGGGAGAGGGAGAGAGCGGATTGCAGGAGGTGTAACTGAATATGTAAACTAACACTGATCTCCATGGGAGAGGGAGAGAGTGGATTACAGGAGGTGTAATGGAATATGTAAACTAACACTGATCTCCACGAGAGAGGGAGAGAGCGGATTGCAGGAGGTGTAATGGAATATGTAAACTAACACTGATCTCCACGAGAGAGGGAGAGAGCGGATTGCAGGAGGTGTAACTGAATATGTAAACTAACACTGATCTCCATGGGAGAGGGAGAGAGCGGATTGCAGGAGGTGTAATGGAATATGTAAACTAACACTGATCTCCACGGGAGAGGGAGAGAGCGGATTGCAGGAGGTGTAACTGAATATGTAAACTAACACTGATCTCCATGGGAGAGGGAGAGAGCGGATTGCAGGAGGTGTAACTGAATATGTAAACTAACACTGATCTCCATGGGAGCGGGTGAGAGGGGATTGCAGGAGGAGTAACGGAATATGTAAACTAACATTGATTTCCATGTGAGAGGGAGAGAGCGGATTGCAGAAGGAGTAATAGAATGGGAAAGAGTGAGAGGGGATTGCAGGAGGAGTAACAGGATATGTAAACCAACACCGATCTCCATGGCAGAGGGTGAGAGGGGATTGCAGGAGGAGTAACGAAATAAGAATTATTTGAAACATGCTGCTCTCAGAGAAGTGACTACTTTCAGCAATTGCCCCTATGTTTAATAATATTACAGTAAAATAATGTTAAAATCTTCTAACTCCCTTTTTATTGCAGATCGGTTATTGGTTTTGCCAAATATTTGCAATTGTCCACATTTCCCCATTTAGAATAAATCCCTCAATCTTGTATTCAAGCTGTTAAAAGCTCTCCATTATGAGAATGAGAGGCTTCCATTTTGTTGTGTTGAGAATTCTATCAAATCATATTTTTCATTGTTTACCCTCTTAAACACAGTAACAACTGGAATGACAAGATCCTAAAATGGAGGCAAATGGCTGCTTCTGCAACCACATGCCCTCATATTATTGTGGGATGCCGAGCTAGCGGTTTGTGGCAGGAGTTTCCCATGTAGCTACTTGCTTCCATGTCCTGTATCCATCGAAAGCTAAGTATATTATTTAATCAGTTATTAATCTGATGATAATTTCACCGGAGTATGTGCATATCTTACTAAAGCCTAATATCTAAATATTGAAGCGGAACAATGCAAAACATAATTAAAAGAGACCCTTCACTAGTGAATAATTACTTTAAAATTGCCAGTAATTTTGAGTAGTTCAACTGCCTTAACCTTATCTAATCATCATCGTTAACCAGTTAAAGTACTCTATAATCATAAACATTTACTATCTAATAGCTAAAATCTTTGTAAACACACTTCTTCAGGAAAGCATATCATTTAAACTGTTAGCAGATTGACTCCTCTCCTGCAACTGTCAAAAACAACCAAAGTTCTCAGTGATTACTTTTCTAGCAACTTATTTCATTACCTCTACTTTTACCCTTTGTTTCACTATACCCCACTCCCTCTAGCATGTAAGCTCATTGAGCAGGACCCTCAACCCCTCTGTTTCTGTGCGTCCATTTGTCTGGTTACAATAATGTGTCTGTTAGTCCACCCCTTGTACAGCGCTACGGAGTTTGCTGGCGCTATATAAATAATAAAATAATAATAATAATAATAATAATCAAGTAAAGGAAGAGTGCCGGGGGAGAGAGGGTGGAAGTGGAGGCAAATATTTCTTTGCTCATCCTAGTTTTGGAAATTGTAACTTTATTTTTTAATGTCAGTTTACAACACACATCCAAAAGGTTTTCACTGTACAGTTTTCTGAAAAAATATACTTATCTCTATGTTTCACAGACGTCACTGACTTTTTTTGGTGACCTATTGAGGACAGTTTTTATTGTTTTTATACTGAAATGAGCTTAGATTGAATTCCAGGGATTAGCACCTTACCTGTTTGTCCTATATTGATTCAGTGGTGCTGTACTCTGTCACTGTGAAAATTCATTAACCTCCCATGCTGCCCAGGATCCAACACTACTATCACACCATCCCCAGGCCCTGAACTGATTGAAAAAATATTAGTATTGTAACAGAGTTTGTCCTCTTTAATTTTAACAAAAAATGCAGATTTCAATGGAAATTCACACTTTAATAATAACCAATTAGACACGCATTCTTGTTACTTCCTGGTTTGGTTAGCTGAGTGGAGCTAAACTCAAGAGGCAGCAATTACCCAGAGCACTGGCCTTGCAAAGACATCTCATTGAGATGCATTGGGAAGTCTGTGATTGGGAGTTGTGACAAAGTAGCTTAGTCAAGTGACATGGAATCTTCCTAAAACTATGCTGTCTGGTGTATTGGGAAGAAGAGGTAATTTTCTCATTTTATACTTAACTCTGCTCATCCATTCTATTAGCCTGTGCATGGTTGTCTGTGGTGTAAGTAAATAGAATAAGCCATTTTGCTGGGTCCATTCTTGTTAATAATGGGTCTGGTGTCCCTATTAATTTGTTATTTATTTTCTTTATAACATTTTGCCTGCTGGGTGTTTACGCTTACACTGTGTGTTTATGTTGTTTTACCTGCAAAAAGCATGCAAATTTATTTTGTGAATGTGGCTCCACTGAAATAAATCAGTTGAAATTCAATATTTTGGGGTGTTTTTTTACAATTATGTGAATCTTGTATCCTTGTATGGGTTTACACCTATTCTGTTCTATCTTTTAGCAGATGCCAACATTTTGCAATCCACATGTGCACATTCAGCGCAGTTATCCAGATATAGTCACGAATTGCATTTAGTGAGTACCGGACTTGAAATCCTGGTGAAAATCTGAGGAATTATCACAAATTTGTGCTTATCGTGAGTGTATTTGGACTTTGTGAATAATCCTTATGGGGGTTTTAATCAAATTTGTTAAATATGCATTTCATCTTAAAAGAATACTCCTGACTGCAGATGATCCGTTCCTTTTAATGAATAATATAGATAATGCATTAAAAACAAATAAACAAAAATATTAAACGAAAAAGATACAGTTGAAGCTTATTCATGTGCTACACCAGGGGTAGGCAACCTTTGGCACTCCAGTTATTGTGGACTACATCCCCATAGTGCTCTTACAGTCATATTGCTGGAAAAGCATCATGGGAGGTATATTCCAAAACACCTGGAGTGCCAAAGGTTGACTACGCCTGTGCTGCATAGTCACATACTAAGCAAGATCTGCAGTGGCTAAGAAGTGAGTTATCGAAGCTGTTTCATTTTCTATAGTACTGCTGAGTTTATCCCATAATTAGTGCTTTATATACACAGCAAGTGTTTCTGTGAGTTTAAGTTCAATTGTCAGATTTCTACTGTAGAAAACTAACGTTGGCAGTGCATATCCCATAAACACCCAGAAAACTGATGACCTCGTGTACAGCAGTCATTTTGGTGCAAGAGGTGCATCACAAAAAGGGTGGGCATAGGCAGCAAAACCAACTATTATTAAAAACAAACAAACATACAAACCAAAATAATAAAGATTACTAAAGGAGAACATACATAGAACCTATTTTTAGTTGGTGCTTGGAGGACCTATTTTAAAAATACTGCTAATTACATTTGTCACTTTGACGATGTGAAAAACCAACATACCGTGGAATCTCTTCAGTAATATCTAGAATTCCGCTGAGAATTCCTGCACAGACTTGGATACTTTCTGACCAGAGAAAAATCGCTCTCTATTAGTGACATCCCGAACGGTTCGCCAAGGATGGCGAACATATGCGCTGTTCGGTCCACCCCCTATGTCATCATTGAGTAAACTTTGACCCTGTACCTCACAGTCAGCAGACACATTCCAGCCAATCAGCAGCAGACCCTCCCTCCCAGACCCTCCCACCTCCTGGACAGCTCACTAAGAATGCAGCTTCACAATTAATGTAAAATGGATGCTGTCCAGGAGGTGGGAGGGTCTGGGAGGGAGGGTCTGCTGCTGATTGGCTGGAATGTGTCTGCTGACTGTGTGAGGTACAGGGTCAAAGTTTACTCAATGATGACGAATAGGGGGCGGACCGAACAGCGCATATGTTCGCCATCCGCGGCGAACCGTTCGGCGAACCGTTCGGGACATCACTACTCTCTATCTGTTTTTTCCAGATTTCCAAAAACCTTAACCCACCCACGGTCAAATCTAGTCCCCTGCACTCCCCACATCATGATAACCATTGCTTGTACGTCTATGAATACATTGCGCTGGATGCCTGCATAGAGGAACTATTCTACCCAGATATGGAATTCATAAGCAGATAAATTAATCACAGCCATTCCTGTGAGATCTCTGCCATGTTGATAAATGATATATCAACAAGGCATTTATCCCACCGGAATTACTGTGATTAATTAATCCCCTTAATTCCATCTGTCTTTTAATTCTAGATGCTGTTGAGCAGAGCCTTTCCTATGTTGGTCTACAGCTTTATGATATTCAGATTTATTCAAGATTTCATATTGTCCCTCTATTGAGTGAAAAACATGAACTCATCCCAAAAAAGTGTGAGCATATTCATTATACAAACAAAACAAGCACAAACGCACAAACAAAAAAGCCTGAAGAAAACATTAACACATAGAACAGACGGTAAATCTATGGCTGATGAGCACTATGACAGTCAGAGTTGTTCCAACAGCTGGTGATCGTAAGTAGCGTTTGGCCTCCCCAAAATTAGAAGATTTCAAACTTTACTTTACAAAATGTGTGTAACATTGGCAGCCACCGTTCAGATTATTCTGTATTCACTGTGTGATATATTAATCAGTAGCTGGTATGACCCATTTCCAAACTACTGTGATTTCTATAGATATACCATCCTGGGTCAGAGGTTATATATCACAGGATGTTCAAAGAGTAGCAAGTTCTAAAAGTCGGGCATTTTCTATAAAAAGTTTCGTCCTGCTGATTATCAAGCTTTTGCTTTTTGTAAGAAACTTAAACGTGTAGTCTTTCCAAAAGTTGAAAAAAAAAAGACAAATTTTCCTCTCTCTATTTGGGAATAAAATTCAGTATAAAAAAATTGCCTTTGAAAGAGAGTCTTTTTTTTAAAATTTAAATAAAGTATGGGGCAACATGCATACACACTGTTACAAAATAGTGAAAAACTCTTAATCACTAGCACCAGGATGCACCAGGATGCACCAGGAGTAGAGGTCCAATCATTGTGCATTAGGAGCAGGTGCAACAGCCGATCATCATCATAATTAAAAAGGGAAGACCAAAAAACAAAGCTCTTGCCATTACAAAAAGATCTTTATTGAACCATACAATCTAGTCAGGGAATACGGAGGAGTGAAATTCTAATGGCCTGACTTGTTTCAGCCCCCACTCAGCCCTCACTTACATTCATGAGTAATTTCTCAAAAGCACAAAAGCCACATTTATTTCCCTTGTGTTTAAAGCAGTCAAACAGATGGAAATGTGGTCCTGGTTTTGCAGGAATACTCTATAGACACTCTCCCTCCCCCTTCCCCCTCCCGTGTATTATTCATTCAAAGATACCCTAATCTGACCTATCACAAGAGGCAATTAATGTATTATTTAATTAATAAAACAGTCATTGTTTCACAACTTGCTTCTAACAAACTGTAAGATGTAGCTAATGGCTTTTTATTGCACACATAGTTATTTTTATTTATTTTTTATAAAATGTTAAAATATCTTTCTGCTCATTTAGCTGCATGGCTTTGGCTAACTATTAGAAAGTTTACTGGGCTCACCATCTGCTGCCGTTTGTATGATGCCATTTGAGCCGCTTTGCTTGTTTCCTGATGTATAGCCGCTAGTACACGGTTTTTGATACCCATGGCCATTTTATGAAGACTGAATCCATTACCTGAATTTATTACATTATTGCCTGTCCTTGTTTGTTCCTCTAACTATATCGGTATGTTTCTTGAACATAGAAATCACATTTTTGTTATCTTTTATAAATTAACTCCCATATATTTTTTTTTTTGAATTCTTTATTTTTGTTGTGCATGTTGTTACATAGCATCGACATACGCCACAACAGCGTGTCTGAGGATGTACTTAAGTTAAACAGTGGCATGATGAATTGCACAGTTTTATATAATTATAACAGTCACTAGCTTGGCTAAACAGTGTAGTCATCAGAATAAAGTGAAAAGTGAAAAAGTCATCGCTTAACAGTGCTAGGTTAGTTATGCTAGTTATGGGTTTTAGCTCCTTCCAGGGAATCATCGAGTACACTTATAGTAGACAAACAACATCAACATTAACATTATAGTTTTGCTTAAGTTGTCTAGCGGTATCTGAGTGTTCCACTTGCTTAACTGGTAGATACCCATCAATTGTGAGGTGGATGGGGTGTAGTCAAATGCATGGGTATACCTCAGGTGAGTGAGTTGTCTTCTTGTGCTGGTGGGCAGTGGTAGTAGGTGCTTGGTGGGTGAGTGTGGGTGAGGGGGAGGCGATGGCTTGGTGCCCCTGTCTTATATGTATAAGTGGGCTTAGGTATTGTGGTATTGCTTGTCCGGCTGAGAGTGTGTTAGTAGAACCCTAAGTGTGTGTAGCCGTTTGGGTCGCAGAGTAGGGTCTTTAGCTTAGTTGGAGCCCTCCTGCCTATGTTTCCGTGGCTGGTCTGCTGCAGAATAGTGGCAGGAGGAAAATATTAGCGATAGGTAATCTAGGCATACGGAGAGCAAAATAATAATATAAAAATGTAATAATACTTAAAAAGAGAGGAAAAAAAAAAGAAAACATTAATGTTTTCGGTTGAGTCTCAGCAGTCTATCATTATGTGAAAAGGTACTTATTTGCTATGGGGGTATTCCCCGGTGAGTGTCCCATAGATGAGAATCCAGGCTCATGTTGTGGCTGCTGCATAGGGGTCTGTGAACTCGGGATCGCTGGCCGAGTCTCTTCCGAGGGAGTGCGTGGGCCCCGCCAGGGGCATCGCTGGGTCGAGTGAGTTTGTGGGAAGGTTTAGCAGGTTCAAGGTTCTCCTGGCTTCTTGCATATCATGGACGGCATGGGTGCTGCCTCCTCTGTCTATGTGGACGGAGCGCCCTGGTCCCCAGTGGTATGTGAGTTGGGGTAGTCGCAGGAGGGTCGTGAATTGTCTCCTCCATGCCAGTGTTCCGCCTGAGAGGTCTGAGTAGAATGTCAAGGCCATCTCTCCGAAGGGGTACGTTGGCTGATCTCTGGTGGCTTCCATGACTGCCTTTTTGTCTTTTGCGTTCTGGAAACGGATTACTAGGTCTCTGGGTGCAGCAGGTGGGGCGTTGGCGGGTTGCGGTAGATTCCATCCAGGATAATCACTTTGGCTGCCTTTGGGGTCAACAACGCGGTAAGGAGCCACCTGGTAAAATGTGGGAGTTCAGCAACACCACTGATTTTCAGGTTGCTTCAGCAGTGTTTGTCCTCTTGTGAGGCTAGTTGTTGCTCATGAAGCCGGGTTTGTCGCCTCAGGTCTTGGAGTGCTGCCTGAAGCTCCGTTATCTGGTTTGCGTGTTTGGTTGAAGTGCCCTCCACAGCCCCAAGCCTAGCTGTTATGGTTTTGAGGTCATCTCTGAGCAAGGCCACGTCGGCCGAGATCTTCCTGTGGTGGTCCGCCATGAGTTCACTTATGGCCTCAATTGTGACCGGTGTGGCAGACTTCGCAGGCTTCCGTGCCTTTGCATCAGAGGCGGCAGCAGGGCCGGCTGGGGGTCCCTGTCAGCTTCATCGGATGTTCCATCTGAAAAGTCAGAGCAGCCTCCATGCAGGGACGCCATCTTGGCTCCGGAGGCCTTGTGTGCCTGCCGCCATAGCTCCCCGATATTTAATGCACTGCCGGGGTTTATCCAGCTTCGCCTTCTTGGATTTCCGACCCATAGGGCCTGGGGGAGTCTTGGGGTTGTTTTGGGGTTGAATTGGCTCGTGTCTGAGCATTGGTTGTAGTAGAATGTTGCGTTAATAGTCAGGATCTCCGCGGCCATGCGACCGTTCTCTTCCACAGCTAAGCCCCGCCCCCCAACTCCCATATATTTTAAGAAACAGATCATATCTAATTCACTTATCCAATGGATGTTATTATAAGTAAATGTTTAAGAGGCTGTAGCTTATGTTTTAAGTCAGAAATGTGTCTTTGCAAATTCATATATAGCTATGTTTGAACTCCTATGTATGGGAGAATAAAGGTCAAAAGCCATCCAAATGTACACCGTATTTCAGGGATACAACACTTGGGGAAACCACCCAGTAATTGAATTACTTTGTTTCCATTATTCACCATTTGGAGAATTATTTCTTTTGTCTGGCCTTTGTCTTGCTAAGCAAAATAAATCCCATTAAACATATTAATTACAAAATGAAAACACTAACAACATCAAAATGCATTTAGAATGCTTACAGATACAAAATAAAAGATTAATGGGGGAAAGCCAAGTAGAGTTTTTTATAATATTATTTTTATTTATTTACTAGATTTAAAAAAAAATACCCAGCACTTTTTTTTTACCTATATCTTGTGCCTCTATGCTGTGCCTCTATCTTAGCTCCCTGTCAATCACTGTTATTGACATAATGGATTGTCAGTGGATTGTAATGTTGCAGATCTTTCATATGTAATAATTAAACAGCATTACACAAAAGTGTTTAACACAAGCTACGGGGGATTCGTTATTCAATAAATGATATAGTTTCCAGAAAAAGAAGGATCAATTTCTAGGAATTTGGGTATTTACATAATCACAAGATAAGATTAAAAAAACAGCATAGATCTTATTGATATTTAGGTGATGACAAGAATGAGATACAATTATTCAATTAACTAATGATATTAATCTAATATAAAGAATCTAACAGGTATTTAGATGGTTCACGGCTCATTATATCTTTTTCTTACCCATCACTGAGAAATTTTGTTCCTTTTTAATTAAAATTAAAAACTAGAAATAAAGGAACATTACTATACATATTATTATTGCCATTTATATTGCGCCAACAGATTCTGTAGCGCTTTACAATATTGTGAGAGGGAGGATTTAACTATAAATAGGACAATTACAAGAAAACTTACAGGGACGATAGATTGAAGAGTACTCTGCTCAAACGAACGAACAGTCTATAGGTGGTGGGTTATAAAACATAATAGGACAGGAAATAGCAATCAAACAAGGTGGGAGTGAAGCAGAGCTGGAGGAGAGAGTGATATGCTGCCCTTTAGGAGAGAGCAAGAGACAGGTATGTGAGGTAGATAACATTAATAAATATATATATTTTTAAAAACTTGCACTCCTGGTTATAACCCATAAAACCCAGTGCAGGTTTGGCAAAAAATCTTACAAAAAACAAGGAAAAACTGCAGTCCAGGGACTTAATATTACAAAATATAAAAATTGTTTTTTATTTACATGATCCAATAAAATGTCGACGTTTCAGCTCCCAATTGAGAGCTTTCATCCTCTGTGTGTGTCTATGGTAGAGACACACAGTTGACCCCTTAATAGAACTGGAATGTCCTTTGAATGGACCTAGTGTAATAAGAATCTAGGTGTAATGAGAACCCATCATGGCCCATGAGGTTCTTCATAGGGAGGCACACTGTTTTAAGGGTGCCACGTGAAATGTAATACTAATCTCTTCTTTTGATTATCCAGAAGTGATTGACATTTATTATTACATGTCCTCCTTTATAATATTTTAAAGCACCACTTTACAATACATTAATAAATATATATAACTTTATAATATTGTAAAGCACCGCGGTCTAAGTTGGAGTTATATAAATGTTAGTAATAATAAGAATTATATTTATGTCTATGATCAGTTACCCCTATCACTATCAAGTGGTCTTAGTAAAATAATTCAAATTGCAATAATTCAAATTGCAACCTTTGCAATTTGAATCTTTATTTCCTACAGCTTCCTCTGGGTCATGGTTAGCCAACTTTTGGTACAGTAGATGTTGTAGACCTCATCTCCCTTGAGGGCTTGCCAGCGTTATAGCCGTAACAGAATTATGGACGATGTAGCCAACAACATCTAGGGTTCCCTACCCATGCTCTAGATTTTCGGTCAGTAGATGCTTGTTTTTTTAATAAACAGCTAACAAATAAAACTGTTTCTTTACTTTTTTTAATTTTAATTTTTAAAATAAGAATTGTTTGCCTTCTACTAGAGTTTTATGACAAATAGCAATCTCTGGCCACAAAGTGACATTTGGTGGAACTTAGGTGCCCGCTTTATTGTAAACATTATAAAAAGGGCATTTTTAAAGACATTTCAAAATTCTTTTTTGACTGCAGAACTTCAGCAAATTTCCTAGGTACAAACAACTAGCAATCTGGTAAATTGCTCCGGGGCTCAAGGCTATTGGTTGTTGAGGAAAGCACCGATTTATTTATTTATTTTCTATTTTGTAGACAATCAAGAATTTCCATAGTGTGATTAGGAATTTACAAGAATGGTTCTCTGCGGGATGCAGTGTGCATTTTGCCAATATGTTTCTAACTTACAGCTGGATTATTTATTCTAGTTTACATATAAATTAATTTTTCTCTGCTTTGGGTTTCCGGATTTTCTCTCTTTCTACAAAGGCTCAGTAATGTGCAGGTTTATAAAACGCTTAAGGTCGTCTGTGCAAGAAGGTCTCTTGTCTTAAACCTCATGGAAACTTAACAGTCAATGGTTACATTGAAGGTCTATAAATATTAAGATAGACACAAGACAATTTATATATATAAAAAAAATTACTTAACAGCAAGTCTTCTATTGAGAACGGCTAGTGAAATGCAACCTGAGCAAGTTGACCTTAAAATAATGTTAACATTCTTTTTAGTGTACGAGACAGATATATATTTGTTCTGTGTGACTCAATGCCTCCTCGATATAGTCTCTGAAAGTCCTTTACAAACTATTTTGTTGAAAAGAAAAATAGTCATAAACATTAAAATAACATTAACAGTAAATATGTAAAAAAAACATAACAACAAGACGTGACAGAACCTTGAAACAGATATTAATGTTTGATTGCTATCCCCCTAACTAACCTTCGTATTCTTTTATACCCCACCTCTTATAGATTGTAAGCTCTTTTGAGCAGGGTCCTCATCAACCTATTATTCATTTATTCTTATTTGTAATTGCCGCATTTATTATTAAATGTCCCCCTTATTTGTAATTGCCGCATTTATTATTAAATGTCCCCCTTTATAATATTGTAAAGCACCGCGGTCTAAGTTGGAGTTATATAAATGTTAGTAATAATAAGAATTATATTTATGTCTATTATCAGTTACCCCTATCACTATCAAGTGGTCTTAGTAAAATAATAGCTGTGCCATTTTAGGGACTTTGTCTTAGTATTTTTCTTATGCTCAAAGCTTGACAAAAGATGGAGCTACTTTTTTCTCAGGCCCTCAGCAATTACTAGTGACGGCTCTATATCTGGAAATCTATTCGTAAACAGGGCAATACATAGGACACGAGGTCACACATTTAGACTGGAAGAAAGGAGATTTCAT
Source organism: Pelobates cultripes (assembly GCA_933207985.1). NCBI lineage: Eukaryota > Metazoa > Chordata > Amphibia > Anura > Pelobatidae > Pelobates > Pelobates cultripes. Next base: position 25,591,926 of record OW240917.1, read on the forward strand.
CTAAGGCAGAGAAAAGGTTTTTTTACAGTAAGAGCAATAAGGATATGGAATTCTCTGCTTGGAGAGGTGGTTTTGTCAAAGTCCAAACAGATGTTTAAACTGAAATTGGATAAATACTTACAAAAACATAACATACAGGGATATAATTTCTAATTAGTGGGGTAATAGCTGCTTGATCCAAGGAGACATTTGACTGCTATTTTGGGGTCAAGAAGGAATTTTTTCCTAGTTTGTGGCAAAATTGGAAGCACTTCAGACCAGGTTTTTTGCCTTCTTTTTTTATCAACAGCAACAACATATGTGAGGAAGGCTGAACTTGATGGACGCAAGTCTCTTTTCAGCTATGTAACTATGTAACTATGTAACTATATATGGAGGATCCCAGGGTCTTGTGGGATTTTCCATAGACCTCATTGTTGTACTCTGACATAGAATCCTGGCAGATGAAGTGCCAGGAGCTGACAAGGACCTGCATGAAGAAAATGGCAGCAGCCAAGAGGGATAGGTTCAGGTATATATAACTCTTATAACTCTTATAACTTATATCTTCAATACAATTAATACAAGTTTTGGAGGATTGACACTGTACGGGATATAATACTTCAAATAGTTTTTTACAGGAATTTTGGAGGGAATATAGATTCCAACATACATGAAAGGAATGCTCTGGGCACCATAACAACTTCATTGTAATGCAGCTATTACAAACAACTAGCAATGCAATGCCAGGCTCCTTAAGGCATACCTGCAACATTGTAAAAATGGGACAGGACCTTAAACTAGTGAAGGTCCCACCAAAATCAGGATGGTTGGAAGGACTGCACGAAGATGTTAAACAGTTAAACAAAAAGTTTGCATCTGAACTTTAATAGAATGGCACCTGATTGCTCTGTTCATAATTTCATTTCTTGGTCTGAGGCTTTTAGACTTTTATTGACTTAACATTCAGAAAACAGATTGAAAAAGGTACTTGAATATAATGCACTACTGCAATATACTAAGATACTGCAATACTGAGCTATCGCATTAGTTATGACTCCCCAATTCTTCAGTCCTTTAAGAAGTCCCTAAAAACACCTCTTCAGAATAGCCTATGGACTCAAAGGGTAACTGCCATTACTCTCTCAACGTAGAGGATCCATTTTCCACTTCACTTGCAGCTTCCAATTATGCTACATTCCCCACGTCACTTAGTCCCATTCCGAAAATCTGTAGTTTGTCTCTTTTGTTATTAAAGTCCCATTAATAATATTGTAAAGTCCTGCAGGATTCGTTGGTGCTACATAAATGCCAATATTAATAATAATAATACTCAGCTTTGATTATATTTTTCAAGCTTTGGTCACACTCTTGACTTGTCCAAAAGGCTTTAGTACCACATTTATAAGTATTCCAAAGTTGTGTGCTTGTGTCTTCTGGAATTGTGCTATGAAGACCCCTTGCTGAGGTCATCTGTTTCACATGTCAACTATCTAGAAGCAATAAAGACGATTATGTTAATTATGGAATGTTGGCCATCATTTGTCATAGTAAGCCCTCTCCAAACTGACTTATCATGTAGTAAAAAGTGCTGCTACTATAGAGACAACACATTAAAATGCCCTTATTCCCCCCATTTATTTTATAAATATGAATACTCCAAGTCATTGTAAGTACACTCCATAAAGGTACTTACAACAGGCAGGGGCACATGCTAAACATAAGCAAGTGCAAAGGTTTGGCATGCTTGGGATGTCAATTAAATGCTTTCAATGCAAAAATGTCAGATGGATTATGTGAGTTTTAGAACTGTAGATGTGATTTTCTTTGTATATTCAGAAAAAATATTTACACAAAAGGAAAAATAACTAAAAAAGCAAAAATATTTCTATTTTAACCCCTTAAGGACCAAACTTCTGGAATAAAAGGGAATCATGACATCACACGTCATAGAAACATAGAAACCTAGAATGTGACGGCAGATAAGAACCATTCGGCCCATCTAGTCTGCCCAAAATGTGTCCTTCAGGGGTTAAACCTGAACTGACCTTTATTATCCATTACAGTCTGTTTTGCTCAAGCTAGAGAGGAAAACCAAATACATAAATGGCATTTAGTTAAACCATCAAGATGAAAAAAATGAATGAAACAGAAAGAATTACTCAGAGAAACAGCTGAATAAATAAAGTTTGTCACCCTATTCACAGTCCAAAAATTCTGCATCAATTTAAATAATAAGCAGACACAATTAACCGCACCCTTGCCGCTGGCTCTCAAGAAAAGCAACACAGAACACCCGGCGAATCTATTCAGCTCAATACCTCGTCTCGACTATAAGGACTAATTTATGTATTATAAATTAATTCGCTGACAGAAGAGCAACCTCGGGTGGTCCTACTTTTTTTTCCCCAATAAAAGTCCTCTAGTTTCTCAATGTATAATAAATGCAATAAAACACTCCAGCAGTATATAATTTGTGGAGATAAATAATTGTGCCATGCTTTCATGTACTTAGAGGAGAGAGCTGCTTACATTCTATGACTACCAACATGCTGTGCCGTACAATTACTGCTCCATAATTACTCAGCTTAATGCATGTTGTTGATTATTTGTACTTTTTTAAAGTCCCTAATTGTAGCGCACATAATGAGCACTGTAGATTTCAATGCAACTTTTAACATTACATCCATGAAAATATATGTATCTAATGAACATCGTCTAGATGACTATGACGCAGTGGCAGAAGAAGAGAAGATGATGGCCATCGAGGCGTAACTGCGTAACTGTAAAGAATATAAACTGTAACTTTCTTTTCGACAGAGAGAAACACATCGCTATAAATTACATCTTAAGGAACAATCGAGACATGCCTGGGTCAAACATATAACAAACTACTGGTAAATGCAATAGAGCAGAAATACGCTTAGTCCCAACAGAGAGACTCGGCATCTGATTTTAGACATTTGAACGTGTCCCTTATGATGGGTTTGGAGAATTTATCCGGCATGGAATGAAGAGTTTGGGAATTGGAGGGTAGGAGGATAATGAGTGGGGAGGTTTTATGACACAGTGAAAATATAAAGCCAGATAAATGGATGGGTGTTAGTATTTTTAGCTTTTGCGTGCCTGTGTCACAGCTCAGGAGCCTGCTTATAGAAGTGACAAATTACTTCTGTTCCTATTAACTTTGCAGTGAAAACATATCTCTAGACCCAGAAAATGGCTATATTAAGAGAGAGTGTGACTAAAACGTTCCTCTCGGCATAATAATGATTTCTTCAAAGAATTGGACCGTTTAGGAAGAAAATAAAGATTGAAATCTTAATTTGAGAAAATTATTTTCCACCATACCTCCATATATGGCAATCGTATGTATTATTCTTTTTCAAAGTTTTTTTAATATTATTCCAATGATGTCTTTTCTGTTTATGTTCCATAATGTAACTGTAGCATTGGACTCATTGTGTATCTTGAAATGTAATAATAAGGACATTTAAAAAAATTATTTCACTTCCCGGGTTCAAGATTGACAAACTATCATAGTAAACCTAAATGCGGTAAAAATAAAAAGATTAGTTACATAAAAAATGTGCCCTTAAAGTATAAAGAACATTTATAGTTTAAAGAGATTAGATATTCATGTTTATGAGTTGAGATCAAACAGCATCAACAGAAATCCTTTAAGGCAAAGGTGTTTTCTGGACCAACTCTCAGCATTAGTTTTCTATAAATCTAATCCAAGGGCCTTTTCCACCAAGACCCGGATTTAGGATTTTTTTACACGTTTTCCATGTGATTTAAAGCAACACAATCATTGTTTGGGAACTTTGTTAAACACATGAAGTCCCCTGATGGTGACATCGCTGCTGGTGGTCCGGTGACCAAGGGGGGCAGGTAAAGGTGAGTTTACTTACCTGAACCTGTCCCTCGCAGGTGCCGCCATCTTGGTACGGCGTGGTCCTCCTTGGTGCTGACGTCATTGCATTACACAGTACAGCAATGAGGTCTATGGGATCCCAAGACCGCAGATTGTCCATAGAGGATCAACTGATGACAGCTGCAGGTATTGAAATGTAGGCTTTCCCTTGTGTCAAAGAAAGTCAGGTAGAGGAGAAATACAGATACAAAGTAGTCTCTTGACTTTTTTTTTTCATTAAATTTCCAACACAGTCATAATGAGACTTTCATATATATTCTATCTTTATGAAATACTCACTTTCCAGGGGGAGGGGATGGAGGTGACAGTACCGCTTTAATATATTTGGGTAAACTTTTAAGACAAGGTTTATTTTAAGACAATATTACAATTTAAATGTAACATCTACACACATATAACAGAAAATATATCAACATTTTACAACGTTAAAATATTTATCACAACATTAAATCTTTTTGAAAGTTTGTCCAACATACCAATTTATTTGGAAAGCTTATCCAACAATATTAAATGATAAAGACTGTACTTAGAGGACATGATTAATGCTTCATTCTCATTTCTGTGTGGGGGGTGATAAAGTTGGGCACCATTGTTTGCATTATTAGACTTAAATTGTTACTACTGCTATCAACCTGTATCATACACTTCTCTGTTTTAGAATGTGGGGTCTAGGGATCATATTAATACCCAACTCCTACCAGGGTTTGGAAGATCGTTCAGTATGTTGTTACTTATATCTGAGTAATAAAAAAAAATGTACAGTACTGATACGATATAATAAAATACAGCATATTTAATCAGAATTATATAATTAACCATTTTATGTACATTTCGGTCAGTGGAGTGTATATATAAAAATAAAGAGTAAACCCAAAACATAAACCTTCTGGAAACAATTTCATGCCATATAAGACATTTCCCTTATCTCACTGGAATTAATTATATTCTACTGTAGCATTGAAGCTGTCTCCTCCAACAGAATACAGTGTGAGCTGCTGTGCTATATTGCCATTTTTACAATATTGTTATCAGTGCATTTTGTTTTCAAAATCTCGAGTGATACTCGCAATTAAAATAAAGAACGTTGAAAACCTTTTATCAAAACTGTCTTCCCACCCTCCCGTTTAAAATGCTATTGACTCTCCAGAAATCTATGTAATTTTCTTCTAAAGCTCTGTATAGTTTTTATGCTATTAGAAGGTCACAGCCAGCTGGTATCCTAAAAGGTTGCTATCTGGAAATCTGATCACTACGTTTATATATTATCACATGCAAACAGTAGCTTGTAGAATTAAATGTAGCTACAATTCCAAATGGAACATTGTTAAAATGGGCCAACACAACCTAGAATCCCTTATTTACATGACTATATCTTGTCTTCACTTCATCTTATTTCTCCGGTCTCATGAATTCTCCATATCTCAATCCACTAGTTTCATATTATATAGGACTCATGCTATCAGTTTCATCTTCGGAACTCATTTACATCTTGCTGTGATTTCTAGACTATGTAGTACCCCATATTCCCAGCAATATCCCTTTAATTTTCACATAATATGTCATTCTTAACCACAGACATCTTCAAGTCCTCTTTAGTTTCTATGGCTTGGTTTCCTATGTCTCTATTGTGTCTGTAAACCCATGTAAAATGTATTGATGTTGGATCAGTCCCTAATCAGCTTTTTCATTTTTATAAAATTGTATCATTTGTTTGTTAACTCTATTCTACATGTTATGCAGGTTGTCGCCAATACTTTATCATCCCAGCTCCCCAATCAACGTATTTACACTTGTCTCCAAACACATACCTAATTATTTGGAGAAAAAAATGGAAATTTGAGATTATTAACAACTGATATATACTTTGTTGTTCTCTCTCATATTGTCTACAAAGTATCCAACCCACACAGAATACCAAACACTTTCTAAACTTTGAGGAGTTGGAGAAAATTGACTAAACCATGACATGACTTGAAAATAAAAACTAAAATACAATAAAACAATCTTTACTTAATTTGCATTATATAATTTTTCCAAATTATTTATCAGCTCAGCACAATTCCCTATTTACTCACATCCTAGCAATGCCTGTGTGAAACATAAGCAGTCTGATCCCTTAAAAAACACATTTTATGCTGGTCAGTTGTTTATTTTAGGCTGCATAACTTATTCTCAAACTTTTCCAACACAATTTTAAAATGCCTGTATCCCTATAGCATATTCTTACACCTATTGTACAATATTAGTTTCTAACAAGTGTTCACAGTCTATTCTAGAAAGCACAAGTTATTCATGATAAGATCTCTGAAATGTGAATACATTTCTAGTGAATATGAAATTCTCTGGGGAAAATCGAAATCCGTAGCTGATTTTCTCCACTACAAATGTATCCTGAAGAACACTGTTACTGTCACAGCAGCTATTTCTCATCACTAACCATTATACAGAGATCTAACACATACCAGAGTATTATACAACCGAGCATTTTCTGAATATAGCTTGATGTAGGTTATGGAGAAATTTCATTGTCTGCTCAACACCTTTAATTTATCTCTACCAATGACTCCTCTATGGCTATGTTCTGTCTCTCCACTTCATATCTGCATGTTGAAACGAAAACCCTACTTTAGGGATACCTATGTTGGGGACACGAGAGAACTCTTCTCAGGCAGCACGGGTCAAGTGTATCATAAGACATGCTCGCACTGGCAGTAGGAACATGCTGAAAAGTACTTCAGCAGAGCTCTCTGCATGGTCCTCTATAATGGCTGCTGGCTGTCTGGCATTCTTGATGCCAGGCTGACATGACACTTTAGTGGGTGGGCACAGCCACTTTCTGGGCAGATTTAATGATGCCATTTGCATCACTGGGGTTGTCCCCCAAAGTGCCCACCCTCCATCCTCATTCCATGCCTTCAAATTTTAAAAGAAATTAGATGGTTCATCAAGTTGCATAGGTCCTACTAATGGATGCTGTAGGTAGGGCCGGTGCAAGGATTTCTGCCACCCTAGGCAAAGATCCATTTTGCCGCCCCCTCGTGTCACTCTCTCACTGACAGACACACATACAGTCACTCACTGACACACACACACACACACACACACACAGAAACTCACTGACAGACATACACTCACTCACTGACAGACAAACACACAGACATACACTTACACAGACACTCACTGACAGACATGCACACACACTCACTGACAGACACACACTCATTCACTGACACACACACACACACACACACAGAAACTCACTGACAGACATGTACTCACTCACTGACACACACACACATACACACACTCACACAGAAACTCATTTACAGACACACACACACTCACACTCAGTGACAGACATACAGTCACTCACTGAGACACACACACACATTAACACACACTCAATGACAGAGATACACTCACTCAATGACAGACACACACACTCACTCACTGACAGACAGACATACACTCACTCACTGACACACACACACACACACAGACACTCACTGACAGACATACACACACTTACTGACACACACACACACACACACACACACAGACACTAATTCACTGAGAGAAACTAACTGACAGACAGACACTGACAGACATACACTCACTAACTGACAGACACACACACACACACACAGACACTCACTCACTGACAGACACTCACAGACAGACACACACACACACACTCACTCAGTCACAGACACTCACTCACTGACAGTCAAACACTAAAACACTCACCTCCCTGGGCTCCTGTGTGAGGCAGCTCCTCACTCCTCCTGCCCGCTGTTTAGTATGCTGGGGCCGGAATTACGTCATATTCCGGCTCACGGCATCACAGAGGGCATGCAAGGGAGGAGTGAGAGACTGCAAGAACAGCCTCCCTCGCCGCCTGCCTTCTCCTGGTCACGGGCATTTGATGGCAGAGCAGGCACCTGTCATCAAGGTAAGAAGGTGCCTGCTCTGCCATACTGAAGGACAACTTAAGGGGCGCCCTGAGGTGGCCAGATGGCCACCTCTTGGGCCCCCTGTGACAGGCCTCCTCTGAGCGCACCAACATTCGGGCGCCTGGAGGAGCGACTCGGTGCTGAGTGAGGGCAGCTCAATAGCCGCTCGGCCATGGCTGCAGCCCAAGACAAGGGGAGCCCACCAGTAAATAATCTGGAGGGCGTCCCCAGCAAGCTCTGACTGTAGGCATATAAGATGACACACTTTGAATCATAAACCGCCACCATTTGTAAAACCAATATCTTTTCTGCATATTGCGAGAAGTACCTGTGAATTTAGAATGCAAAACCGATAAGTCCCCTCATGGTAATGTGTACAATCATTTTGCTCATTGCTTGTCATACTACTCTATTGAGGATTGCAGATTTAAATATAATCTTTGAATAAAAAAGTATATATACTGTATATGTACTTTTTTTATTCAAAGATTTTTTAACAAATAATCATCTGCATTAGAAATAGCAATATAGTACATATAAAATTAACAAATCGGTAGCTACATCATAGGCAAATACGCTAAAAAAAACTCTGTCTATACAATAAAACTATAGCAAGACCTATAACAGTCTATACGAGAACATCAATACAGTGTGTGTTCACCTCTGAGAATAAGTATTATGCGGCTGATACGATTGTCTGTGTGCTAAATTAGAGGCAAGGAAAGAGAGTTGTGGAACTGAATGCTTTGCAGAATAAACAGTTATTGAGCAGATAATCCTACACTTTAGAAAGAGCAATATAGTGTATATGAATGTAACAAATAGGTGGCTACATCATAAGTTAATGAGCTAGAGAACATCTACCTGTACAATAAATCTAAAGTTAGACAGATATCAGCCTACATGAGAACAGCAATGCAGTGTACGTATCTCTGGGGATAAGAATGCTATATTGCTCGACTAATAAGCTGATATAACCGTCCGTATGGTAAGTTAGAGGCGAAAAAGGCAATTTTGAAACTGAAATGCTTCGGCTAATAAACAGTGAAGAAAGTTAAGTTCCCTTCATGTAAATATATTAAAAAAGGGATAATGGACGTAAAAGACAGATCCTGCATGAAGACCCCACTGAGTGGCTTAGTGGACAAAAATGTGACTCTTAGAGTCTTGTACCAAATACACACAGCTAAAAACATAAAAGAAATAAAAATAATCAAAAACATAAATTTCTACAGAAATCATTTAGTTACATGAAGGGCTAGCCACTTCCACCACATATAATTAAAATATAATTGCAAAGGCAGAAAGAATAACTTGCAGGTACAAATTACAACAACATAAAGTTATGTAAAATATGTGGATTATCTGGGTCTTTTAGATAATCTAAATTTTTGTTTTCTCCACAAGGTAACAAATTAGCACTTAATGTCACTTTGACCGAACATAATGCTACTCATGTTAATAACCACGGAAGGATGAGAGGGCGAGTTGGCTCTGCAGAGACTAGAACTTTAAACAAGAGCCATAGCTGGAGTATTGTTAAAATGAGCAAAACAGTTCATATAAAAAAAAAATATAGAGTAGGGTGGATGACAAAGGACAAATACATAATGGCAAGAGGACCAACTATTGAGTTGCTTTTCCACCAAGAGATCTGGAGCACACTGGGCACTCAAATACCTTGCTGGTTTACTTGGCCCCCACTCTGTAGAGTCTGTAGGCCAGCCACCTTCTGTACTACTAGAGTTCCGGGAGATAACAATAGGTGCCACCATATGTGTTGGGAATAGTACACTTTGCCTATACTGACGAAAGGCTCAAGCTACAGATGACAGGATGTTCAGTCTGTTTTAAATTGGCTAACTTGGAGCATGTCAGATAATTGAAATAATATACTTTATCTATATCCAATGATTAGTGAATATACCCCTAGACAAGAGCTATAGAACATCGTGTAACAAATGTTCGTGTTCTATCCTGTATGTTTCTGCTGTTGGCCTTATTTCCTGTGTTTCTCTCTTTGCTCATAACTGCACAGCAATGTGTAATTCCTAACTGCGTAGTAAATATCTTTAATTCTTAGTGCGCATGCATATTCATTTTAAGTGTGTAGTTATAGTGAAACTTAGCTTTGAGCAAGACCCAAATATAAATATACACCTGCAAGCTTGCTATAGGTTGAGATGTTAAGATAAGATAGATGATTTTATTAGGATTGGATAATGTTTGTAAGACCCTCCCTGTTTACAAACCCTATCCCCAAGTCCACAGGTGAGTAATAGAAAATTGACAGATGTGTGTAGAAGGCCCCTCGTGGGGTAAGGCGACCACACCAGCAACAACCAGAAACATAAACTAGGAGACCAGGATCACCTACTTCAATCAAGTTAGGGAGTAGGCTTAAAATGTTTCCAGAAGAAAGGGATCAGCGCTCTCTATCTATACAAAATACAACAGAAACAATAATAAATAAGTAAAAAGTGGCAGCACACCTAAAAAGTAGGGCTCCCTCACAGGCCTTACAAAAGAAATGGTACAGAAATGAATACAGCTTGAGTGGTATAATCCCCACCTAGGATTCTTGGGAGTAATATCCTCACTGGAAAGTAAAAACACTTCTGGTGCCGGATAAAAGGATGGTAGTAGTAAAAAAGTAAAATGATAATAGTAATAAAAAGTAAGATGGCTAACTCACAGTAAGAAAGTGGCCAAAATACCTTTATTTAAAACAACATAGTTTAAAAAACCACAACGCGTTTCGCCCTTAGGCTTTATCAAGTGGAGATGATCTGAGGATATTACTCCTCAGATCATACCACTTAAGCTGTATTGGGATTATACCACTTAAGCTGTATTCATTGAACAGTTAGTCTGTTCAACTAAATGTGAGTAACCACTTGTTTTTTTATCTTCTCACCTCTGGCATTTTATACTTTGAGCACCATGTTGTTCCCACTTTTATTTCCACATATGGTTCCCTAATCAAGAAAGAATACTAAGACCTCACGTATCCCATAAGTGGGGATTATACCACTGTACGTTATCAACACTAGAGCTAAGTCCATAGCTCTTGAAAACGTGAGTAGGACCATATACTCTTTTATTGCTTCTACCCCCTTCGGGACATACTATACCATCAGTTGTTATTTTCTCATTTCATATGATGTACAAAGACGCATCTACACCACTCTGAAGAATCCCCCACTACAAAAGACTGTATTCACCTCTACAAAGATATACCTCGTTGTTTGATTCATCTACCAGTCAGACTATTTATTCTGGACTTCTATTTGCTTATTATCTATTATATATATTGCATTCTAGTCTGCCTATTCTGTGCTCTTTTAATTTATGTGGTTTGTAGTGGCGCTGCCTTCCTTTCTTTTTAAAATGTTTCCAGCATTGTTCTCATGAGGCAAGAGGCTTCAAACTAACAGCACACTAACGTGGGGGTAGTACTTTTGCAAAATGCAGCAAGCAAGTGGGTAAATAGGTAATCAGTGAGCAACATTTCAGCATATTTTAGGGATCAAGGGCTGTGAAACATTGCCTCCTGTCAGCTTGATGGTGTAGCCCAACCACCTACAGTTTTATATTTTACTGCACGTTTTCGTTTCTGCATTAAATACTTAAACATTTTTGCTTTTAAGCCTTTTGCATCAAGTGACTATGGGAAAATATACCATTAAGCAAACTGTCATACCAGCTTTAGCCAGCATTTATAAAATCAGCTTATTAGAATTATCAGAATTATTTCCCCATATCAATATTTGTCTTAAAAATACAACAAAAATCGATAAACCTATGAAAAAACATATAGATAACCATTATATACTTATACACTACATTACATATATAGAATATTTTATTTTTCTCGAAGTGGTGTGAGATATAAGGAGCATGTAATCACACCCGATACACGCTGTGAACATAAAAACTTTCTACAATCTCCGAGCTGGCAGAATGTTTTGCCAAAGATAAAAGACCAAAATAAAATGAAAGTCTTATAGACTGTTAGATGTCTCTTTCAGTAACTTTCTTACAACAATATACGTTCCACGCTTGCTTTCATTGTTTTCTGTGAGTTATAAGCAGATCTGAGGCTCCATGAGTTGAAGGTTACAAAATTGGAGAGTGAAGAGTAGATAATGATACCTCTAGATCAAAATAATCTGGTTTGGAAAAAAGCTGAAATTGGGAATTTTTTTTCCAAATCAATTATTTTGCAAACTGTTTTACAACTGTATTTTTTATTTCATCACAATTGACTATCAAGGTAATATGATAGCCAAAGTTGCAAAGTCTCGTTTTCCTTTATGAAATCCAACATGACTTCAAACCTTCCAAAGATATGTAGCTAAATGGCTATCATGCAAAATGCTCAAAGAAGGTAAAAAATTATGTTTCCACTGTCCGTGAGCATTGTGGAAGAGGGCCGGTCTGTGAGGTATTTCTCTATAATGTATTGTAATCATCGCGTCTGTCCCAGACATTTATAAATTCCTTTGCTCAACTTGCCCCAACACCTCTGCTGGTAGATTGTACCCTTATTCATGTAACTCTTCAATAACAAAATGAAAAGAGAAAATGCTTTGTTTCTGGTCTCCAAAGACCAGTGTTAGAACTTGACCTCGAGCCCCACCATCTCTTTGAAAAAGTTTCAGGGCTCTGTATTTTTTCCGATGTACAGACTTTTCTGTGAAATCCATCCTATACATAGTGGGTGCAAAGTAATACAAAAGAGAAAATATCAGATGCCATAATTTATCTAAAATCTCGGAGCTGCGGTACGGAATAGATACAATAGAAGATTCAGAGACACAGCAGGCGATGGAACGTTCTCATTATGCAATCAGTCAGTTTAGGTTATTGTTGTGAAAGCGATGTTCAAAAGCCTTTGTTAGACTCTGAGGATTATGGGAAATGAAGTCCACTAATATCTGGGTAGCAACAGACAGGAGACACATTCTGTTGATCTACTATACTTGAAGTGTCAGCCCCTGTGTAGACAAGATGGGTCATTTTGTGACGAATGCTGGAAAAACACTAGACTGACTTTTTATTTTTTACCATGTATAGATTCTTTTAAAATTCTAGGTAATTTCATAGAATCCACATATAAAGCAGATACTTTGCATATTTTAGTGCGTACGTTCTGCAGAAAACTGTAGACTTCATATCGTGCTTCGAATTGTAGAAAACAAGCCCAAACCTCAGAGCAATGCAAAATAGGAAGCTGCAATTTCTACCTTTTTAGCACTTTGATGCCATGCCCCCCAAAGATAAAATATGAATAACACCCAAAATAAATAAATATAAAATAGGCAAATAGGGAGACGTGTACAAATTTTGGGATTTGGGAACAAATGGACAACTAATGTAGATGTTTAACAGGGTTTACGTGTCAATCTGTAATAACCTTAACTAAAGACCAGTTGACTATGTCCAATATTGATCCATATTGCGTGACTTGTGTTGAACAAAGAGCCAAATATAAAGACAGTTAAAAAAGCAATATTGAAGCAATAAATATGTAGTTACATCCAAAAAGCCTTTAAAAAGTATAATATAGATTGTGGGGAAAAAATGCTGCTCTGTAGACTTACATTTAAAGAGAATAGCACACACTCTAAAAAGTTACAGCTTTAAATCACCTGTCTCAAGTAAAAACCATACAGGTTTAGTTTCAACATTTGGCCATAACTCGTCAAGAACTCCACTGCCTCAAAGTTTCCCAATACTGGAGGAATCTCCTCTGATTTTAACAAGTGAGATACACATTTGGGTCGAAAACAAGTTGCTGAAACTGGTTGAAGGGGTTCTTTAAAAACGTATGCTTTACTGTAGTGACATACAATGGGATACCTTTCTATGGGGTTGGGATGCTCAAAATACGGAATCGTGTTAGAGCCGTCATTAGACATTGACAGAGTTATTTACTAAAGGTTGAATTCAAATGGAATTTCAATGTTATTGTAGCCAAACTGAAAGCATGGCTTATTGAGAGAATTTGACCAGTTTGGCTATTTTCACATTAAATTGGAAATTCACATTGAATTCACCTTAAATTTTCACTTCAGTGAATACGCCAGTAATAGTTAGCAATTTATATAAATGGCTATAAATATATCTCAGCTGGTCCTGGTGTCTGATTTGCCATAAAACCATGGATGATGTAGATTAAATGATGCTGATAACTGTATCCTGTTTTTCCGTTTGTGTGTAAATAGGAAATATCAATGCGAACTCATTGCCTTTAGAGAGCATGTTGAGTTTTTGTGTAGAAGGCATTAATGCAAAGTTAGGCTACTTGTTCCAGTTTCCTGATCAACCTATTACAGAAAAGTAACAAAGCCATTAAAAACTGCATTTCATCTGGAACCTAAATTTACAGCAATTACACCTTAATATCTCTCACAGATTTTTATAAAACAAAATCTTTCAAAGATATTTAGTTTTTCATAGAACGAAATATGGAACATTAAAGTTAAAAGCTTAGAAGCATGTAACTAATGCATAAACTAGGTAGTATAACGGTGGGCAAGGTACTCCCATAAATGTCACCTAATATGCCATCAAATTGTTACTTAAAATCTTTAGATTTTACATTTAGCAGGAGGCAGAGCAATGCATATATCAACATCACGTGGATAGAAGAACATTTCTATTGTTTGTTAAAGACAGAACTTTGGAAAAACATTTTGAATATATTTTTTCTTTCCATCAGGTTTAGTTCATATAACATACAAACTTCTCACTGTGCATAAAACACAAGATTGTTAATAAACGGTGCTAACACTACACAGACATAACATGTTGTAGGGAGCCCGGCTATGGACGTTGTTCTGTTCCAAAGTGGTACTGTAAATACAATGTTTAAGCCGTAACGGTCTTAATCATGTATCACCTACATTGGCAAGAGACAATTTATCCCTGGCAAGTAGAAATTCACCCCTGATGTGTTTACCATGACTTGCAGTGGTAGTGAGTAACTTTAAAAACCTGGCTAGCTTAGGATTTCAAATTTTAAGCCATTATGATACATGTTCTATCTCTATTCCTCAGGCCTCACTTCACAATCAACTCAGTGAAGACTGCATTTTTTCTCCCCACTTCCCACCCAGGCTCCCCTTAAATATATAGCATGCTCCTCCAGCTGTTCGAGATTCTCACCCAATTACCTGTTCATTCCCCTAACATCTTACCAATAGCTGCTTCTCTGTTAACTCTTTCAGCCATCACCTCCAAACTTCCCCTGCTACCTTTTGTCTCAAATCCCCCTGGTATCCTTTAGATTGTAAGCTCAAGGCAGGGCCATCTAGCTAAGCACTTTGTATAAAAGAGCTCCAATGGCTAGATATCAGCTTATGGGCAGGGCTCTCTCTACCTCTTGTATTTGTTTGTGTATATTGTACGTTTCTCAACTAATTGTACAGCGCTGCGGAATCTGTGTGCGCTTTATAAATTGCAATAATAAAATAAAATAAAAAATGAATAGGGCCTTTAACTGTAAAAGATTGTATTTCAGGACAACATGAAATGCTTTTGAAATAAAGTATTTTGAGTCATGTTCTACTTATATATAAAATATGTGCTTGGTCTGATATGCCCAGGGTTGGATTTCTCGAAGACAAAATGTATTTGAGTCAGGGCGAATGTTTACAGCAGATCAATAATGAGGTATCAATTATATCATAATTCTGGGTGCCTATTGGAGTAAACCAATAGTGTAGACAGGACTCAGTGTCCTGTCTACACTATTGGTTTACTCCAATAGGCACCCAGAAGTTTGATTATTTTAACCCAGGGTGGTGGTTATTTTGGTCAGTGTAAAAGTGGTTATGGTCGCTTGATTTGGTCTCCAACCTCAACTTAAGAAGGCTCTTTTACCATTTATTGGTACATATCCATCATACAGTTACTGATTTATCAATTATATCATGTTCATTCACAAGCAAAAATGTATTTATTTGGTTTACATTGTGGTTTTGGTTATTTGCATATACATGTTGTCAATTATGAAATATCATATAGATGGCTTAATAAGACATATAGGACCACACTAATTAACAAATGGATCTAAGAATTTTAAAGATTAAGGCCGGTTTCTTTTGTGACATCATGGAAATATTGATATGGAGAGATTAGTGTGCCAATCACAGGGACATATAACGAACGTATGAGGCATTTTGTTTTTTCAAATTTTTTACTTTTGTTGGGCATGAAAAGATCAATATATTGGCAGTCATGACACTGTGTGAAAACATGAGAAATGACCAATATTGCAGCTTAACCATGACAAGTAATCTGCACAATTTTTACAGTATTAACAAGTATATGTCAACCTAACAGGAGAACTGACAGAAGAAATGCTCTAGGAGGACCCAAGCCAGCTGCCTGGTGAGGAAAATACCTAAAAGGCCAGAGATAAAACATTATGACAGAGACAGGATGCTTGAGAGATGAACGGTACCATAGGGACTCTCCCGCATAATTATTAGTAAGTGGGTTAAGTGAAGGGAGCCTGGATTAACCTATACCAACCAAGGCTATAGTAGAGTCATGTAGCCTAGGAGAGAAAGGCAAGCTTCTGAACTTTAATAGAATCAGCAAGCTGAGCCAGATGACAAAGGCAGGGAATCCCCCAATGCTTACAATTGATTAAGAGTCCTTGCTCTGGATCGCAACAGTAACCTCTTGCTTTATGCCGGAGCAATGCATTCTTCTTGTTCTGCTGCCATGTTTGGGCCCGTAGCCCTGCTGGAGCTGTAGACATTGTTGCGGGTTTGAAGTTGGCTTGTTATGGTAAGCTATGCAGCTAGTGGACTCTGTCGAACATTCAAAACCCTGCAGTAAGTCTCACTAGGGTAACGAATTGGGAAAGTCACTGAAACCAATCCACCTCAATCTTAAGGAGGATGAGAACTGCAGTTCTTATCAGCATACTAGAGGACCTCTAGCAAAACACATCACTCCACAATGATAGTTGAGCCTTGCCCGTTATATGAGGAATTTTAATAATCAGGACTATTAAGTGACTCTATTTTGAATTATTTGTTAAGCTTCACTACTTTTGTAGAAATTATTTTAGGCAAAAACATAAAAAAATGTTTTGGGTTTATTTTCCCAATAATTTTTTTAATTGTTTAACCTTTTATTCCAAAGTAATACTTTGTTATGTATACATACAGGGTATCAGAAGAAAACTCTATCTGCTCTTCCAGAAACAATAACTAATCTGTATGACTGTACTTAATGAGAAAGTGGGAAAATACAGTGGAACAAATATATCGAAAAAGTGCAAAAAGTCCTCTTCATGGATGCATATAATTTTGGAAAAGCCTCAGTGTCTAAGGGATTAAGGAATTAAGGAATCTATGCATGGCTGCTGGCAAACACAACCATATCAAAACCTACATTCACTAATAAACCATAAATGGAACTCTTGGTAAGCTAGTGGCAGGTGATTGTGTTTTCCATTATCTTTAGCGGCAGTTAGTTCATTTCTATTCAAGAGTACACATGCTACAGTATAAACTTCCTAACCTATAAACTTCTAAACACACAAATATCCTCCTGAAGATACTTCTAGGACCAGGATTGAGTCCTCTAAAGCTTCTCCATACCTTGGTCTTTTCCAACAGATACAGTATCATCAAAGGTCTGTGCCCTTTTATTTTTAAACATGTTTATGTACATTTGAAATTATTTCTCTAAACAACGCATTACAAATATGAGGTCTAAATCCAACATGACATTTCCCTTTAATTTTTCTATCTATGCAATCTAATGATTTACACATTAGAACACAGCTAGATATAATCTTCAAGGGTTTGAACACATACACTCTCGCATTCACACATGTGCATTACAGAAGGTTTATTTACAGCCTAATGCCTAAATATCTTTCCTTCACCGTCTTTTCTCTCTGGAGATTTCAGTCATTGTATATATTGCTGAAGAGGCATATTTGTTGGTTTGATAGCATGAACTGTTTTCCTCTGCTTAATAAGTAGATGAACCCCTGCCGAAATACTCTTTATCCCCATTCACCGACTCGATGAGAAAATTACAGGTAGCTGCTGAGGTGCCAGGAGAAATCGCTTTGATGTAAAAAGAGTTTTAAACTGACTATTGTTGTTATATAATGACCTTATTTCACCTTCTCTCCAACACAGTTAGGACTGCATGCAAAGTCCTCGATTGTGCATCCACTTTGCCAACACGGAATAAAGACTTATGAATACTTGAGGTAAAACCATTTAATTCAAATGTAATTAAAAGAAAAAGTCCTGAAAAGTATTTGCACTAAGTATTTATATAAATAGTGAAACAAACAAAAACACTCTACAAAAAAATAACATTATCAAAATATCACAAAAGGGGAAACATGACATAAGAGAGAGGATTTTATACAGAGTTTACGATTTTTGTTTTCTTATTGTAGAGAGATCAGCATTGTACAATGGTGTGGACAGAGGCATAACTAGAAACCACTCTGACTCCCTCCTCTTCACCTGCACGGCACTCTGTTGGCTGGGAGGAAGTCACGTCTTCCTCTCAGCTCTGACATCATCAATTGGGTTCCTTCAATATCAAAATCTCATCAGGCAACCCGGTCGCAGGGGTCGATAGGGCGACCAGGACCCCAGGATTGACGTTTTAGTCGCAGCTGCGACCCTTGCATCTGCGGTAGTTCCATCAGTGGGCATGGATATTCTGGGACTGACATAAATACAACAAGGTGCAGCGTTGACAAGGTGGCACGGTGATATGCATAACATTGATAATGCCATAACATTGAGGCATGTGCTGTCAAGGTGGGTAGTGGAATGCAAAGCAGCAGTGCCAGAGGTGTGTGATGGGTAAATACACACACCTCCTGCTCAAGTCACAATGTATAAGATGAAAAGGTGACTAGGCTCCCTGGAACAATAGTACAACCCAATTACTGGCTCTTTATCATATAGGAATTTAAAGGGGGGGCTCTGCTATATTGGGATTTAATTAGGGGAAATAATTGGCAGGAGGAGGGGAATAAATGGTAGGGGAGTGAGAATTACTGGTGAGGAGAGGGTTACACTAAATTGACGAGGGTTACACTGGAGTGGGAATATGGTGATCGGATAGTAAATGCATTGTACTATATAAGACCTAGGAAGGGCTTTATAGTTGGGATATGAAGGGTGGAGTCATGTTAATGGATAAAATGTTGGACAAAGTTAAGAGATAAAGTTGGGGAGGAGTTAATTGTAGTGCTTAGGTAAGAGGTAATTACATTTTGTTATGGACTCTAGTCTCTAGCTTCAGTTGATTTTTGACCCTAATGATACTCCTGATTAATCACAATGACATTAGGGGACCAATACATTATTAACATTATGGTGATTAATTGGCTGCAGATATCAACTGTGCAGCCACTGTTGCAATAAGCTGATGCTCTGGAACAGAATTCACTCTAGTGAGGGTCTCTCATTAGGGCGGAATGTTCACAAACCTATGGTTAATAGGTGAGAGGGAATTTTGAGTCTAGTATATGTTTTATATAAGAAAAGGCATCTTGAGGGCTGTCAAGCAATAAAAAAACATGCCATGCATGTTCTATAAAAAACACCAGCCTTGATTATAGTTTAACCTCCTGAGACCCAGCCCATTAACTTGTGTCCTCTGTACTGGACATTCCGTTCACATGCAAAGTAGTCCCTATGTCTCAGTATATCTATTGACTCGATTGGAGTTTTAGAGAAATTCCAACACAGTCAAAATTAGTATTTCATAAAGATTCTATCTTCATGAAGCACTAATTTTTAAAGGGGCGTGGGGGGGGGCGGGGAGAGTTAACAGTGCAGCTTTAACTGTCTATGAAATATTAAGGACAGCACCCACCAAAATACAGACACATTTCTGTAAGGAAATACATCCAGATGCTAGGGAAACATGCTATCTACAAAGTAGTTAGGATACATCAATAAAACTTTGTTGTGATCTGAAAAGACATTTGCAAATATAAAATGTTTATGTTTACTTTTCAGATAACAGCCCTGTCTAGCTACTTGTTCATTACAGTAACACTATAAGTTTACAGATATTGTCTTGGCTGCTAATGATAGATGCAAATCACAGCTGTCAGACAATAATGGCTGCCATGACTGTCACAGTATACGTCCGTAAGTTCAAACTCCTACACTTAACCAGATCCTAACCATTAGCACCTCACCAGAGAATTACAGCAGTTTTGACTTGATAATATAAATGAGTCTTGCTTAGTTCCATATTGTTGTTAATGTGAACTCAACTTGTGATTGTAGGGCTCTTGCTTGACAGAAATTATATCTGTATCCACTCGGGCCAGCTTGAGAGCAATAATTGTGTTTTGCTCATGTTTGTTAACATAATGGGATACAATTTGAATAGAAGTCCTTTGTTTCTTCCCCTCCGTGCTTATTGTCAATTTATAGATGTGAGGATGTCGTCTATGGGAACCAGGATATATCCTGAGACTCTAAATTTGACCCTCATTGCTTGGCCTCATGGGTATTCATTTCTGTGGGTACACATCCACATTTAACCATGTCAACGTCTTGAGGGTTGAGAACTACATGCCGTCAGATAGGTTCAAATAGACCTTGATTTCATTGACAAAACATTTAGTTATTGTAAGTTGTGGTGAAACCGACCTCGCCACTGGGCATTGGAGAAGACTGATTGCCAGCCCCCTGCCATGTGACTATGGCCCCTTTAAAGACATTATTTGGGCTTATTGGATTTTGAAAAACATTTTCTGCCCCTTTGAATACGTGAGAAGGTGTGTCCCTCCCCCGTTTCCTGTCTATTGTTCTCCAGCAGGGCATTGTCCCAGGGACACTGCCAGACCAGTTGGAACTTGTTGCTATGGTTTAACCCCATGGCGATTTGACTGTGTTTGTGGAATCTGAGCGCTGTTCGGATATAGTGAGCGTTCATATCCAAGCTATCTGGGGATAGGTTGAATGTGGGGGTTCTGTTAAGTATAATAGGGATATGTATTTTTATGTGTTTTTACTGTTCTTGTGAATAGAGCTATTTTCTGTATGCTGGAGGTAATTGGCTTACCACACCCAAGCCATGCTTGCAGGCGATCACAAAGGGATTTCCAACTAACTTTTGACCCACTGGACCAATTTGTATGATTTTGACGTATGTTTGTATTTGGAGTATGCTGATTCTGAAAATGTTTTATGTGAATGTGATGTATACTTTTAGAGTTATGAATATTGTGTAAAACTGTGTATTTTCCTGCCTGTGATAATTACATTAGACCATTGTGTTCAGTAATTATATCACAGGCAGAGGGGAGGATTTTGTGTGGGAGTGTCTGAGTGTATTGTTCTGCAATCCCCTGTGGGCAGTACTATGTGTGTAAAATGTGCATAAAAGTAGAGTGTTTGATTAAAAGCTTCAGTTCTTCTTCACCCTCAATCTTGAGTCCTGTCTCTTATTGGGGGAATTGCTATATCACTACAAGGGATTGCTATGCTCTGCATACTCCCTTAGCTAATCACTACTAAGCTCTTTTAAGAGCTTGTTCCTGCTTCACTCTCTTGGAGGAGAGGATCACCCACTGGAACCTGGAGCCTTGTCGTAGGTCCAGGGTGGGTAGTAGACGGCAAGACCCCAACCAAGCTGCGGTGGTTCGTAGGGTCTGTGGTGGTTGCGGTGTCTGTGGAGTGCTTGGAGCCCTCTGTAAGCGCTAGGAGCATCCTTCAATGGAGGTACCCAGTCGGAGTGCCAGGTGATCCATTAAATAAGTATTAGACCTATAATACTAAAGTGGAATTGAAGTTACAAACATTCAAGGGGAGATTTATCAAAATGTCATATTCTGAACTGTGGTTCAGAGTTTTCAAAGTGAAACACTCACCATGGTAACCAGTTTAATCAACATTCCATTGGTGATTACTCCACTGTTACAACTTTGTTCGACATTTCTGAATATGAAAATAAATCTCCCTTACATATTATTTTTACAATTTCTGTACAATATGAACTGCTGCTTGCAATAATGTGTTTAGGAGAGTGTGAAATAAATGTTAAGAGCAATGCTGGGCTAAAGTTCCATAAGTGACCATGGAAACCAATGTAATGTTGATTGCTCCATTTTTAGCAATTTGCCCCAGAAATGTTCTTTATTGATAACCCTCCGTGTGACTTGCAGCCTTAATACCCACTATTTTGAAGCTTGTGAGAGTAAGAAGCTCAAGGAGTAATTTGTCATGTCCAACCATAAGCGGCATATAAAGGGATGCTTGCATAAAAACAAGTACAGTATAAGAATTTGCAGCAGACATGAAAAATAAGAGGTAATTTGTCTTCAAATCCTTAAAGGAACACAATAGTCACCAGAACCACTACAGCTTAATGTAGTGATGCTGTTATCTATATCTGCAGCCTGTCCCTGTAAATCAGAGACAAGGCAATGTTTACATTGCTGGCTAATAACACCCCTAGTGGCAGTCATTCAGATGGTCACTATAAGTGCTACCTTTTTTCAGTCTCAACGCTGTGTATGGTAATGCTGAACACTCCTCATTGAAATGCATTGATTCAATGCATCTCTAAAATGAGATGCAGATTGGCACAGCACAGCATTTTACCGCGCATGCACAATAGCCTCTCAATGTTTGTTAATGATCTGAGCCCTGGTACTGGAGCAAGACAGGGCCAGCCACAGCAAGACTGGCATGGAGTGGGAGAAAAGGTGAATAACATACACCTCACTAATAGAGATGTCGCGAACCATCCGCGAACTTCTCGCGAACGGTTCGCCGCGGTTCGCCACGAGCTGTTTGCGGCGAACTCCAGTCAGCTGACACGCCAATCTCCAGCAGACCCTCCCTCCCAGACCCTACTACTTCCTGGACAGTTTCAACATGGATGCTGTCCAGGAACGGCGAACCGTTCGCGAGAAGTTCGCGGACCGTTCGCGACATCTCTACTCACTAATGCGATCGGAGCGGGGCCAGGAACCTAAATAGTTAAACACTAAAGTGTCTGGAATACATGCCTGTATTCCTGTCACTATAGTGTACCTTTAATATTCAAAAAATACTCTCTATCATCAGGTCATTTTTATTGTATATATTTGACTACACTAAATTTTGGAACTAGCTGAAAAGAACTGTATTTCAGTAAATATTCCTTGTTTTTATCTACGTGTCATTAAATGTTCTTACAATGGGCAAAAGTATGGGTTTTTCAAAAAAATAAAAATCATTAAATTACAATATATTGTGGCATTTGTCCTTAACTCAAATGTGAAAACTGAAGGCTGTATATTGGTTTTAAAGATTTCTCTGTGTTTGCTTCACCAAACCATTAAAAACCAGTAGTGTATAAAAGTCTATTTAACAGTGGGCTCCAAAAAACTGCCATTTCATTACTAGAAATCATAATTCCTATAATCTTTGTCTACATCTGATCTACACAGAAAAGCAATACCTAACACTTATCTGTAACAATGTATATGTATAATAGTTTATAAATTGCATCGTTAACAGTCAATCATTTCTAGAGTAGAGTAGACTATAGTCGGTCTTTATTCATTCTGCGTTTCCCATTTCCCGTTTCAGTAAAGTTCTATTGTGATTGCAGGGGAAGTGGGATTTTGCTAGTTAAAGAGAGTGAATTTAGCCTTCTTATCATATTGACCCGATTGTTGAGAAATGCTACTAATCAAAGATGCATTGTTCTAGAATTCCAATCATCGAAAGGTTAACTGTCCACACATCCATACATCTATGTCACGGTTCGTCTCGAAGAACAGATCCATCAATTCTCCCCAAACACCGTGGCTGAAATACCTTTGGTTTATGTGTTGGATTTAGGATTTGAGTCAGATGCTTAAAAATAAATAATATCCTTGTCTGGAAAAGCTGGGACCATTGTGTTATGAATTCTTAACACCCAGCTTTAGCCACCAACGTCAACTTGTCAAACACTGAGTCACTTCACGTAACCCTTTCAATCTCCTTCTTCTCGTCTTTCAACAAAGGAATATATGCATGTAGATTGAAAACACATGATAAATACAATAAGAAGATAAGCTCAACGTCAGTTAATTCACACAGGCCGTTAAGTGAGCTCCACTTTCACGGTATATTGAATTTAAGGCACCAAACGTGTGCTTTAGAGACGGTAAGCAAACAATAGATTCAGGTTTAATCACGCATTCTCTTTACCATCAATCACGAGGTTTGATAACAAATCCTGTGAATTTTCTAGGTTATTTTTAAAATCAGGTTTTTCAGTTGGTTTAAATTTTTTTTTTGAGCATTAGTATAATGCCAACAAGAATTCTTGTTTCTTGTATAACCCAACCCATAGATGCACTATGCTAACTTGTGGTGGATTTGCTATGTGTCTAATGCACATTAGAAACATTGCTGAAAGTAGAAGGCCGGAAGAAAGAATCATATTATACGCAATGCCTTTTCATCATTGTCGAGGTAACTAACATTTTAAAGAACAGCTGGTCTTGTCAACCTTGACCTGGAAAAAGGATACTATTGTTTATTGTTTGTCTGTGAGTATTAGGAACATGAAAACTTGGGTTTGCTTTCAATGCAAAGGATGTATTCTATCAGGGCCGGTGCAAGGATTCCATTTTCCCGCCCCCTCATGAAGGCAACTACAGTCTCTCACATGTTTATTCACTAAATTCTGAATTCCAATGAAGAGACATGAAGAAAACACACTGCATAGAAACACTCATCCAGTATATGCATCCATATACACACACTGCCTAATACATCCACACAGACTGCCTATTATATACAAACAACCATACACAGACAACCCAATACATAAATACACACACACACACACACACACACACCGCCTAATATATACATTCGTACACTCATACTGCCTAATGCATAGATCAATATACACTTACCGCCTAATGCATACATCAATAGATACATACTGCCTAATACATATATCCATACACTCTTTTTTTTAAATGCATTTGGTGATATTTAATTTGTAATAATATTGGAATTTAATTTATGTTACTGTGAACATTTTTTTGGTTTAAGATAGAATTCTAATAATATATATTATAAATATAATTTAATATATTAAATGACATGGTTTATTTCTAATTACATGGTAACACACACACACTAGCATACATACACATTTTCACTAATACACTTTCACTGACATACAGTCACTTAAACATTCACACTAACACACACTCTCACTGACATACACAGTTTTGCTTACACACTCACTAACACAAACATTCTCACTGACATACAGTGTCACTTACACTCTCACTAACACACACTCTCAGTGACATACAGTGTCACTTGTGCACTCTCAATCGCATACAGTGTCACTTACACACTTTCACTGACATACACAATGTCACAGTCACTAACACACACAGTGTCACACACACATGGTGTCACTTACACACTCTCACTCACACACAGACACACACACTGTCACTGACATACACACAGTTTCACTTACACACACACACACAGTACCAGACAGCAGCATCGCAGCATTTTTGATATTACAGCTTTGCATGTTTTTTTTTTTTTTAAATTTAAGTATGTCTTCTGCTATACCATCTCCCCAGCATATTTTATGCGCAAACTAAAAAGCTTTAAGTGGGTAGATTTAAATAGAATAGCAATGAGTACATATTGTCGCAGCTAAAGAATAATAACCTCCTGAAAATAACATTCCTTTTACTCTTGTTTCTTGTTTTTAAAAGCCTATATCATCAAACAATACGAAGGCTAATGCATGATAAAACACAAAGGACTGACCCCTAAGTTCTTTATATTCATTGTGATAAGTAACATTTACCTGAAATAATATCAGAAATTAACATAAAACAATAAAAAGACAATGAACACAAAAAGGAGAAATGTCGTGGATTGAATAATCACAAATGTTGGCTGCCTGGTTATCTTGAGCTGTAGTAATTGGAGTCGGACCTCATTCGATCACAGCTTTGGAGGCCCTCAAAGTTGAATGAACGATAACTATACAGTGACTACACGGAAAGGCAGGCAGACTGCTTTTACATATTTACAAGTTCCATATGGTTAAGGGGTTTACGATCAGTGGTAGCCAACATTGGGAACCAAATTTGTGAAATATATTGTGTTTAGGTTAGCCATGTGATTCGATTGTGGTTTCTTTCTTTCTGAAGAAAATGGATGATGATTTGTCCTTGAGGACATCTGATTCACAGACTGTTAAGATAGCTCAGTTGGTAAATGCTCTAATTGATCCTTGTTTAAATCTTAGGAACACAGCAGATTGTACTCATTCTACATCCACATTCTACATCTAGAATGTATTATTAACATCTATGTATCAGGTGATTGTCCTATGTTGAATATGTTACTAGCAATGATAATGTGTGGTTGTGAACTGGCTCATGGCACGCTCAAAGGCTACTCACCAACTGCATTCCCTAAATGTTTCATCAATAGGGGTATCTTTTTTCAACCACTGAATTAAAGTAGTGGCTTTGGGGCTAAGAGACTGTCCCTGCAGGCTGAGTACTGTATACGCAGCATTTTCAGAGAAAAGGCAGTGCTTACATTGTTGCCTAATGCCACATTTATCAGCTGTCACTCAGACAGCCACTATAGGGACTTCCTGGACGAGGTCCTGCAAAGATTATAGGACAGACATTCCAATTTCACTGAATGCTCCCCATAGACATACATTGACTCAATGCGTCTGTCTAAGGTGATGCTAACTGGTCACAGTGCAGTGATTGCTGCTGACGTACACTGGCCTTCTAATGCTTTCATATGGGAAAACATTGGGATGGCTAAAATAATTAGGATTGATAAATCTCAGCCAGTGGATATGTGGCTAGCATGGCAAAACCAGCACGCATGTGAAATAAATATAAGTAAAACTTTATTAGTTCTGTGAGGGGTAGTGTAATAATCCAATGATCCGCATATTTCTAATGCTAGAGTGTTACTTTATGTGAAACAATCAAACATTGTTATAGATGTTTCAGTCTAGTGATGTGACCTACCTCACCCTAAGCCTGGATCAAACCATGAGTTAAGGTGAAACTCTGGGAGTTCCCTGTGATGGCTGTGGCTAGTTAGCACTTCTAACATTGTGGACATGTGGTCCAAGACATTAGAATATCTTAGTTGTTACCTCTCTAGAATTTTGAGGTTGATAATAACAGGCCTTGTAGAACTATGGCCCAGTCTTGCGACTGATAAATCAATGCAGTTTCCTCAAAATATGAAGAGAAAATATAAACTAGCAATTTCCATTTCAATAAAGAAACAAACAACGCCATGACCCATCGCGAGGCATCTCTTTAAAATTACAACTGGAACACGAAGACTTTCAGCAAATCTCCAAATCTTCATGACGTGAGCTATGGTAGTCCTAAGATATATCCTCTCCTTAAAGGACCACTATACAGGGAGTGCAGAATTATTAGGCAAGTTGTATTTTTGAGGATTAATTTTATTATTGAACAACAACCATGTTCTCAATGAACCCAAAAAACTCATTAATATCAAAGCTGAATATTTTTGGAAGTAGTTTTAGTTTGTTTTTAGTTATAGCTATGTTAGGGGGATATCTGTGTGTGCAGGTGACTATTACTGTGCATAATTATTAGGCAACTTAACAAAAAACAAATATATACCCATTTCAATTATTTATTATTACCAGTGAAACCAATATAACATCTCAACATTCACAAATATAAATTTCTGACATTCAAAAACAAAACAAAAACAAATCAGTGACCAATATAGCCACCTTTCTTTGCAAGGACACTCAAAAGCCTGCCATCCATGGATTCTGTCAGTGTTTTGATCTGTTCACCATCAACATTGCGTGCAGCAGCAACCACAGCCTCCCAGACACTGTTCAGAGAGGTGTACTGTTTTCCCTCCTTGTAAATCTCACATTTGATGATGGACCACAGGTTCTCAATGGGGTTCAGATCAGGTGAACAAGGAGGCCATGTCATTAGATTTTCTTCTTTTATACCCTTTCTTGCCAGCCACGCTGTGGAGTACTTGGACGCGTGTGATGGAGCATTGTCCTGCATGAAAATCATGTTTTTCTTGAAGGATGCAGACTTCTTCCTGTACCACTGCTTGAAGAAGGTGTCTTCCAGGAACTGACAGTAGGACTGGGAGTTGAGCTTGACTCCATCCTCAACCCGAAAAGGCCCCATAAGCTCATCTTTGATGATACCAGCCCAAACCAGTACTCCACCTCCACCTTGCTGGCGTCTGAGTCGGACTGGAGCTCTCTGCCCTTTACCAATCCAGCCACGGGCCCATCCATCTGGCCCATCAAGACTCACTCTAATTTCATCAGTCCATAAAACCTTAGAAAAATCAGTCTTGAGATATTTCTTGGCCCAGTCTTGACGTTTCAGCTTGTGTGTCTTGTTCA
This sequence comes from Pelobates cultripes, assembly GCA_933207985.1. Taxonomy (NCBI): domain Eukaryota; kingdom Metazoa; phylum Chordata; class Amphibia; order Anura; family Pelobatidae; genus Pelobates; species Pelobates cultripes. Next base: position 25,620,255 of record OW240917.1, read on the forward strand.
GTGGTGGTCGTCTTTCAGCCTTTCTTACCTTGGCCATGTCTCTGAGTATTGCACACCTTGTGCTTTTGGGCACTCCAGTGATGTTGCAGCTCTGAAATATGGCCAAACTGGTGGCAAGTGGCATCGTGGCAGCTGCACGCTTGACTTTTCTCAGTTCATGGGCAGTTATTTTGCGCCTTGGTTTTTCCACACGCTTCTTGCGACCCTGTTGACTATTTTGAATGAAACGCTTGATTGTTCGATGATCACGCTTCAGAAGCTTTGCAATTTTAAGAGTGCTGCATCCCTCTGCAAGATATCTCACTATTTTTGACTTTTCTGAGCCTGTCAAGTCCTTCTTTTGACCCATTTTGCCAAAGGAAAGGAAGTTGCCTAATAATTATGCACACCTGATATAGGGTGTTGATGTCATTAGACCACACCCCTTCTCATTACAGAGATGCACATCACCTAATATGCTTAATTGGTAGTAGGCTTTCGAGCCTATACAGCTTGGAGTAAGACAACATGCATAAAGAGGATGATGTGGTCAAAATACTCATTTGCCTAATAATTCTGCACTCCCTGTAGTGCCAGGAAACATACTCGTTTTCCTGGCACTATAGTGCCCTGAGGGTGCCCCCACCCTAAGGGACCCCCTCCCGCCCAGTTCTGGAAGGGGGAAAGGGGTAATAACTTACCTTTTTCCAGCGCTGGGCGGAGAGCTCTCCTCCTCCTCTCCGCCTCTGATCCGCCCCGCCGGCTGAATGCGCATGCGCGGCAGGAGCTGCGCGCGCATTCAGCCGGTCTCATAGGAAAGCATTTACAATGCTTTCCTATGGACGCTGGTGTGCTCTCACTGTGATTTTCACAGTGAGAAGCACGCAAGTGCCTCTAGTGGCTGTCTCATTGATTAGGGGGAAGGCTTAACCCATTCATAATTATAGCAGTTTCTCTGAAACTGCTATAATTATGAAAAAATGGGTTAACCCTAGAAGGACCTGGCACCCAGACCACTTCATTAAGCTGAAGTGGTCTGGGTGCCTAGAGTGGTCCTTTAAACACAGTCATTTAACTTTACATTGTTTTAATAAACTCAGTATGGCATGTGATCACTGGAATTTGCTCTGGCTTCAAAATGGTTAACCATCACACATGACACCAGGCAAGTAAAAAAACGGATGCTTTATGATATATGATCATTACGACATCATAACCAGTGTTCCATCTAATGTACTGCATTCTTTATCAGGGATATATTGTATAGCTCCAAGAGGCACTCAATCTCTTGCAGACCTTGACTCTCAGAATGCTCATCCAGCACTACGGGAGTTGGAATCACTGAAAGATGTGGTATTAGAGGCTGTGTGTTAGTGGTTACGTCATATTCTGTATAATCCATCCTTCTCCATATAAATGGAAGTGTCCGCTCAGTGTGCTGTGCTCTAATTGTTGGTGAAGACCTGATGAAGTGTCTCTCTGCTGCTACACTTTAACGAGTAACAAGCAAGCAATTAACCTGCCATTCCCCAGCGTTAATAAGGGTGGCTGGCGGTTACGCAACTGTCATCCATAACCTGGCAATTACAATTGACGTCTCTGGCTGTTATTCTCTGAATGTAAGGCTGCGGTAGCTAACCTTTGACAACCTAGGGGCTTATTCACTAAACAGTGAGAATGCTCACCCTCCCAGCTGATATAGAAAACATTAAAACGGGGCTAATAATGACAAATGACAAAAGGCACAAAATCTAAGAAAACATGGCCAAGATGCGCCTATAGTAGATTTGAATTTTTTTTCCAGATCAATTGTTTTATCCTGAATTTAGCAGCTTCAATTGTCATGGGAAGACATTCTGTGGCCATCAGTGGCTTAAGTTTAGCTAAACCACTGGTAATCAAAATGTCAGTTAATAAGATCTTTACTTAATTAGTAAGATGCTTTTTTGAAAGACACAATATTCAGACATTAAGAGAACAGCTTCATCCTTTAAAGGGTTATTTCAAGCATTATAACCACTAAAGTGGTCTGTAGTGGTTATGATGTGAAATTGTGTACCATTCCCAGGTAAGGGGGCACATTGTTTAGCAGTGATTTGACATTTACCTGGGTTCCGCCAGGCACCAAGCTCAAAATGATGGCAGATCACCAGCATCTGGTCAGCTGATCCTGCCGTTCATTCATTGTCTGAGAGCATCAGCCGATCACGCTCAGCCAATGAATGAACTTCTATGCATTGAAATTTTGAAATGGTAGTATAATTCTCACCAATTCATATCGTATGATCAAAAACTATGCTGTCTAGACAAAACCAATAATGGGTAGATTTAATGTACAACGTGAACACCTACCTCCACCAGCCAGAGTACATATTGCTAGCGATGATGGGCAACCAAGTATTTAGCAGAGACACCAGAGACGTTGGGCTTCAACTAATTCTAATAAATAAAATAAGGTACACATTCACCTGGACACTTCTTCTATTAGTTGGTAATTGTAATATGTACTTTAATAACTACAATCGTTGTGACCCTTAGTACACCCTACATAATCTCACCCCTTTTGTACCCAAAGCTTTAAACATATATTTTTCCTGATAATGTCAAGCTTTGGGTACTGATTGCTAACTGCTTTAATGCTTCATCAGTTTGAAAAGAAAACAAAAAGGTAAATTCTCCTTTTTGTGTCTTTAAACTCGTCACGATACTCACTCACACCTCACCAACAAGTTCAACGTGCGTGATGCAAAGAGAGACAATCATAACTAAACAGACAAGGTAGCTGTAGTTACAAAAAGTAACAAAACGGAAACTGATAGAAATGTAAATAAAAAGCTAAAACTATCATGGATACGTTCACATTACTATATTAAGCTGTTGTTTTTTTTATCCACAGTGCCACGAAGCATCCAAATCCTAGTATTGCAATTTACAGGGTTAATTCACGAACGCTCACGGGACCGACTGAAACTGACAGCAATGTAAGCCGGATCTCACCTATTTACTCACTAGATTAAACAAGACCACAGTGTGAGCGTCTTATAAGCTTGACTAAAGGGTTTAGTAATCCACAGAGGTTGTCTGTTTGTGAGTTGTGTGTTTAACAAATGCAACATTCAAGGGCTGGGAAATGAAAAGCTCTGAACAACAATCAGCATTTTCTAAAGAACTAAAGTCCAGATTACTGTTTTTGTGCTGTAATGTAATTACCAAGAAAAGCTGTTGAAGAATTCACTCATTAACTTGAATTTTACTGCCAATTAAAAATATGAATGCGCTACATTAGGCTTATAATATTGCTTATTTGTTGGTTGTTATTGTTTTTCTTCATGCATTCGGTACATTCAGGTCATGCATAAATTTACACCGTATAATAGTTATAATAGATCTACTTATTTTAAACTTTGAAGATGTTGTTCCATGCCTTACTTTTTAGACCTGGATCAACTGCAGGTACCATTAAAAAAGGTTAAAGTTTGAGTATAATTGTAGTAAATTAGTTTTATTTCAGAGCCAACAACATTTTGGAACAATAAAACGTTTCTGAAATATTTGAAAGAATGCGCCACATTCCAAGATTTTTAATACTATGTTCACTTTTCCCTTTTTAAAAAAAACATATGTTTGTGAGGTTTGGAATAAACAGTTACAATGAGGAATCCAATGAATGCCTTCATCTTTTCTCTCTGTTCATTAATGATAGGAATTCTGATCTGTTCTGTTCTGACAGGGACACTGTAGGCACGCAGACCACTTCAGCTCATTAAAGTGGTGTGGGTGCAATGTCCCAGCACCCTTAACAGTAAATGGTAAACAGTTTCTGAGAAGCTGCAATAATCACCTCTCAGGGTTATCTCCACCTCTGGGACTTCTGGGTGCCAAGATGACTTTTGGTCACCTAAATGAGGACTTTCAGCGTCACTGGAATCCCCACAGGAGGGGAGCACTGTGTAGGAACCTAAAGTGCCAGGCTTTGCTTTCCTTTAAGGGAACACTCCAAGTACTATCACCACTACAGTGTGCTGCTCATGGTGACTGGTCTGCTTTCTGCTCTTGATGATGTCCTTTTTGCAGCTGATTGTTTAAATTCTTAATCTAAGTCCTTGTTCTTATACATTCTTTATATCATCATATATGTTCTTTAAACAGTAAAGACAGGGCTGGAGGCTAGTTATAAACCAGTTAAAAAGTAGCAGTTAGTAGCCCCCATAGAGAATAATTGGAGCCATTAACTGCTTCTTAGTGACTGTTTTTAGGTAGTGGAAGCTGGTAACTCCTTGATGCTACTCATGGAATTTGGCAGTCCATAACCATCCATTGCTCACTAAAAGTAGCATCAAGCATGTCAGAGAGCAGTGAGTAGCCATAAAAGCTAGGGACAAGATCTGAAATGAGCCCTATGATTTTATATTTTATAGGCTGAACTTTTTTGGCTGGAGATGATATGCATTGTGTATCCATCATTCTAGGTCCTGCCATGCCAACCTTAGTAATGCACCAAGAGCCATACCTAGTGAATTTGTCACCAGGAGGGATTTTCTGTGGTGTTCCACTTCATCCTTTTGTTGACAATCTTTAAAGTCTGAGACAGCTATTTTGAGTGGCTCAGTACCATGTGAGTGGGACCAATTTGGGTTTTTAAAAATATTGGTGTTTTACTGTATTACCCTGTGGTCTTTTTAATGTTTTTTACAGATTTAAAATGTACAATGTGTGGTAAAACAATTTTTATTGTTACGTTTGTGTGCTCTCACTACCGTATTGATTACTATTTGCACTTTATTTGTGCGTTTGGGGTGAACACATAGGGGATAGTAGCACCAACATTTTAATATCCTGGGTCTAGGCCTGGACTGGCCATTGGGCATCCAGGCAAATGCCTGGTGGGCTGCGATGGCCATGGGCAGAGGCCGGCATGGACGATTAGAGGATCTCTCCTGCTGGCCCATGCAAAATCAGTGCTATCCAAGTGGCGGCCCTGCTGTGTGCCATGATGGGCTGGTGGCAAGATCAAAGATCTCCCTCAAAGGTCGACTCCCACTGAAATCTGGCAGCCGGTGGAGGAGGGGGATATAAACTTTATTTAATTTAAAAAAATACATATATAAATAAATATACCTTAATCTCCCCACTTCACCACATATACAAACACTGCACCCCTCACACACACACACACACACACTACACACTCACACACTGCACCCCTCACACACATTGCACCCTTAACACACACTGAACCCCTCACACACATTGCAACTCCTCACTTACAGACTACACCACTCACATGCACATTGCATCCCTCACACACAGTGCGCCTCTACACACAATACATTCCAAACACACACACACTACATCCCTAATACACAAAAAATGTATACACACTCTGGACCCTCCACATTCTTGATACCCCTACACACATAACAGATCCTCTATAGGCACACACGACACCACATACACACACTACATTCTTGACATTCTTGGCATACACACTCTGGATCCCCTATGCATACACTACATTCCCTACACATTACATTCCCAAAACATTCACACACTTAACAGCCCCTACACACACTACATCACCGATACACAAATATACTACAGCCCAAATGCACACATTCACTACATCCCCTATACACTATGCTCCCCCGTACAAACACACACTCTCTACAGCCCCTAGCCACACATATTACACCACAAACACAACACAACTGAAACTGACCTATTTACACAAAACACCACACCACAATCAGCTCATTTTACACACACAGGCAATCCCACAAACAGGTTCCAAACATATGCACAATGCGCTTCCCTGGCTCTCTTGCCCCACTTATGGAGACGCCAGAAACATGTCACAAGCAAACACAATGCAATCATGTTAATACATTGGCTTGTGCTGCGCAGCACAATAACATGGTCGTTTTCACATGCGAGAGCTCTTCAGCAGGGCTCTGCGCACGGACTGCTCTGGAAGAGCAATAAACCAACATGTTCACTTTGAGATCGGGCATGCTTTTCTATGGTGATGACAAAACACACCCTTTCTGGCCCCGTCTCACTCTCAGTGGGCTGCTGTGATTAAAAAATGCCCAGACAGAATTTTTTTCCCAGTCCGGCCCTTTAATTATAACAACCTGAAATAACTGCGGCAAAAGAATGATAAATTGCATTTTTACTTGAGTTTTTTTTTTTTATAGTTAACTTGTGTTTTTCTAAGATAATGTATCACATAATATTCAAACACTCTGATTGCCTATCTTAATGTTACAGTCAAATGTCAAATTTGTGAGTGAGGTGACTTTTAGAAATATGGATTTCCACTTCTAAAGATAAACTGGATAAACATGAATTTACATTTTATATATTGTTCTTTCATATCTGGAGCTAAAAGATAAGTTATGTAAGCTTTCTATATGTGTTAAAACCATTTCTATAACTCTTAATGTATCTTATCTTACCTAGAACATTTTAACTAATCACTGTTTATGCTTTTTAAAATGATATCTTATTGCTGCAACATATTTTCATAGTTTATTTTCTGTTTCCCATTTCTGTTATATCTCTTAACAATAAATTGTGGATTTGCACCTGAAAACCATGTCTTAGATCCAGACGTTCCTGTTACAATTTATCTCTGATATGCATGCATGGAATCTTGCATAATCTCGAAAAGTCTCAGGATACTTACCATCTCAATGATCTCGGTGATAAGGTTTAGTTTTTGGGAAACACCGTCTGTGGCTGTCTCCATCGTATTCTAAACAAATTTAAAGGACCACTCTAGGCACCCAGACCACTTCAGCTTAATGAAGTGGTCTGGGTGCCAGGTCCTTCTAGGGTTAACCCCTTTTTTTTATAAACATAGCAGTTTCAGAGAAACTGCTATGTTTATGAATGGGTTAAGCCTTCCCCCAAAGCCTCTAGCGGCTGTCTCATTGACAGCCACTAGAGGCGCTTGCATGCTTCTCACTGTGATTTTCACAGTGAGAGCACGCCAGCGTCCATAGGAAAGCATTGTGAATGCTTTCCTATTTTTACCGGCTGAATGCGCGCGCAGCTCTTGCCGCGCGTGCGCATTCAGCCAGGAGGAGGAACGGAGGAGTAGATAAGGAGGAGATAAGTTTTACCCCTTTCCCCCTTCCAGAGCCGGGCGGGAGGGGGTCCCTGAGGGTGGGGGCACCCTCAGGGCACTATAGTGCCAGGAAAACGAGTATGTTTTCCTGGCACTATAATGGTCCTTTAACGAGACACTCTAAACACAATAGTGTAAATGGTATTGTGTCTTTAAGTGTCCCTGTGCCATTCCATGTGTTGCTGGTTCATTCATTTGCTCAAAGAGAGCAGCTATCACTTCATCTGCCATGTAGAAAATCCACACTTCACTTCCAATTTTGTCCTACTGAGATGGCATTGATTACTGCTATCCATGCTGGGTGAAATTGACATTGATCATATTAAAGTGTAAATTCTACATTTGCTTTGCGGTTGACAGCAACAGCCCAATTCTCTGTCACACTGCTTTTGGGGACAACTCCCAGAGACTCTTGCCAATACGACCATTACACTTAGTTATAGTGGTTAAATTACTTTGAGTGCCGTTTTAATGATAGCTATGCTAAAAAAAAAATTAAAAAAAATGAATTGTCATTATTTAAAAAAAGAAAAAATCTTTAACAAATGAAATATAATCACACATTTTGAGCAATAAAATCATTCATTCTGGGGAATTAGATATCAAAGATCCATTCGCTTACACCAGCTTATGAGGCTCTACATACTTGGTCCCATGCAGTAAACAGTGAGTTATGAGCTTAAAACCAAATTTTAAAATTTGGGCCAAAATATAAGAATTGGATGAAAATGTCCAATTCTGCCACAGTGGAGACATTTTGCCTTTTATCAATGTTATTCTAAGTTTTGCTCCAATCTACATCAGATTATTTGTTGAATATACCCCGTAATGTTTAAAATATGGCGGTGTATCGTTTCATTTTTCTTTTTACATGAACTATGAAATTATAATTCACACCTTGGCAGGGCCGTCTTTAATATTGATTGGACCCTGGGCAAGCATCTGTTTGGGCCCCCTGGGCATGCAATCACTCCCTCCACCCCAACCTAGAGGCGAAACTAATGTAGAGAGTGCCTTGGTGCAACAAAAAAAAATGCAGGCCTGCCCTGTAGCACAAGAGTAAAGAAAAGATAGATCCCCATCTGTCATACAACTCCTGCGATGCTATGCCAGGTGGGGATCTACCCATATTTTTGAGCAGTGTTTGTGCAAATGAATGTCAGCATGTTATTGTATAGAGTGTATGTGTGCATGTAGGGGTGTATTTGTATGTACTGTTACCATTGGAATGCAGTGGTGTACTTGTGTGTAGTGTTTGCATTTTAATGCAGGGATGTGTGATTGTTTATAGTGTTGGCTTTTAAATGCAGGTGTACTTTTGTGTGTAGAGTTGGTGTTTGTATATAATTTTAGTTTTAATACAGGAATGTGTTTGCATGTAATGTTTGTATTGGCATGCAGGGGGGTGTTTGGATGTAGTGTTGTCTTTTAAATACATGTGTACATTTGTGTGTAGTATTAGTGTTTCAGCAAACTGGTGTGTTTGTAATGTTTGTGTTTGCAGGGGTCTGTTTGCATGTTGTGTGATTTCTATAACACATATACACATACACATTAACACGCAGATACACACATGCTCACACCTTGACACATACTGGCACATACACATACACACACACTCAGATACACACCCTTTGACACACAGATACAAGCACTTTGATATACACACACTGGCACATACACACACACACACTGACACAGGTATATACAAACACACTCAGATACACACATACATAAAGGTATAAATGCAGGGGTGTATATGCGTACAGTGCTAGAGATGGAATGTAGGAGTGTATTTGTGTTGGCATTAAAATGCTGGGATGTATGCATTACCACACACTCAGATGCACACTTACACACACACACACCGAAACACACACACAGGTGCACATACAGGTGTATGAGCTATACATACACACAGAAACACTGACACACAGACAAACACAGCCAGATACAAACAAGGACATAAACACAGCCAGATACACACACACATATATGTGTACATTTACATATTTTAATCTCTGCCTTCTAGCAGCTCTTGGACAGCAACTCCCAGAAACCTTGGCCAATATAATGTCTCAACTCTGTTCTTACATATCTTGGTCCAGAATTTGGCAAAAGTGACATTTGAAAATGGTGTACAGCCTTTGATAACACTTGATGCAATATGTTAAAATAAATACTTTTAAAATTTATATTTAATAGGGAACTGTCAGGTTCTTCTAGGATTTTTAACATGTACTTATTCCCTGTGTGTTACATTACAAACACCAACACACTTAAATAAAAGTTATATCAGAAATTAGCAAAACAAAAAAACAAAACATATTTAGCCACCCTCCTGTCTCCTTACCTTTTGGGTACAGAAAGGTGGCTTCCCTGGGGTCCACTGAGAGCTTGCTGGACCAGGCTGATGGGAGTCTGCCATCAGCTTTCTCAGTCCCTCTCCCCAACAATGCTTGCATCCTCCTCCGTGTGGTGTGTGCCTCCTCCCCAGCGGCACTGAGGAGGAAGTGATCAGTTCTTACTGGGAGGAAGCAATCTGACCTCACTGCCTCCCAGCATGCCCAGGAAACAAAGAGACTCACAGGGCAGTATGTGAGGGGGCTAGCTGTGAGTATGTAGTCAGCCACCCCCCATATAACAGGGGCCCGGGCCGGTATTAAAGGGCTGTGGCCCCTGATTACCTCAGGTGCCGCAGGGGGCCCATGGGGCAGCTGCCTTAGGGCCCCCAGGAGTAACTGGGCCCGGGGCAGTTGCCCCTTTTGCCCCTCCTTAAAGACGGCCCTGCACCTTGGTAAAACAATTTCAGTTTCAATGTTGATGGCTTCCTGTGTGTTTTTTTTTTTTTTAATTAACACCAATTTTTCTATTTTTTTTTTTTTTTAATCTTAGCAGTAGCTTTAAAAATTTGAAACAATAAATAAAACAAGTGAAAAAAATGATATCTACTTTTTAAAATAACTATTTTTACTATTGTAAAATAAATTAGAGAACCGTTTTAATAGTTAAAGGCTTTCAGGATCAAGTCCTATAAAATGTTCCCAAATGTGATATTCCAACACATTTATCTCTACAACAAATAGTACAGACATTTTGACCACAACCATTAAGAGTTTCCATTAATAGAGCAACATTTTATTTTGAGAAGAAACTCCAGTTCCAGCTGCCTCGAGGTCTAAATCGAGGGAAAAAAAATCAATCATATCTCCATTTCTTGATGGATTCACAGGGTAATTGTGATTATTTCAATACTTCGAGATGTTTGCAAACTCTAGAAATGGTATTTACCTACCGGGTACTATTAACCACAGCTGGAAAAAGCCATTGCTCTAAATACAAAACATTTCCCGAACACATAAACCGAGAAGGTGACATTGAGAATCTAGATATATTTCAGACACAACATTGAAGCACTGACAATACTGTTTAGGAATTCTAGATAAAAAGACGAAACGATGCAAAATTTGTCAAAGTATTCTACAAGCCTTTTGCATACATAATAGATCAATAAAAGCTTATTTACTTATGATAAACACACTTCAAATCACTTTCTTGCCAGTGCTTGCAGACTCAGAGTTGATGAGGCATGCGTTTTCAGTTTTCTTAATTTCCTGCCTGGGAGGATTACGTTGTGACAGTGATGGGACTTGCTGTAATATTAAGGACATAATGCAAAAATGAAAAAAATTAGATATTGTTTTTTAGCTTAGATACTCATACAAATAGAGCCTTCTTTATAAGCCAATCTGTCTCTGTCTTTTAAGAACTAAACTACCGTCAGGCATTTTTAGCTACTTTTTTTGAAAAAAAGAAAACAAAAAGCTATCAAAAATAGAAAACAAAACAGCTAGTTAATTTTTGCATCTTTCTTAAGCACTTGCTGTGTATTGTAAATTTAGTATGACGCACACTCCTAGCCTCAGCACATACTTGGGTGGTCACGCATGGTCAAAATAAGCAACAGGTTAAAACTGGTTACAATATATTTTAGTAACTATCTTCAAGCAGTAATTCTTGTTTTTTAGAATTGTATTGTGGTATTGTGGGATTGTGGTATTGTTGTATTGTGGTATTGTAGTATTGTGCCATTGTGGAATTGCGGTATTGTAGCATTGTGGAATTGTGGTATTGTAGCATTGTGGGATTGTGGGATTGTGGTATTGTTGTATTGTGGGATTGTGGGATTGTGAAATTGTAATGTTGCGGTATTGTGGGATTGTGCTGTTGTGGTTTTGTGGTTTTGTGGTATTGTGTAGAGCTTGAGGTTTTTTTTTGTTTTTGTTTTTTATTGTTCTTCAAAGTGTAATACGGGTTGAGTTCAGCCAGAGTACAGTTTACTAAACATTTTAAAGTATTTTATGGCTGCAACTATTTGTAGCTGTTGTTATTTCCAGTGGTAATTTACACATTTTTTAAGCAATAGAGAACCATCATTAAGGGAGAGGGGAGGGAAATGGCAGTACTAATAATTAAAACAGCATATGTTTAATCAAACGGACACATATCAAAGGTGCAAATTTACACACAATTATATAAATCAATTTTCAGTTTTTTTCAATTTTGTTATTTTATTGCAACATATACAGATGGGGAAACACTTCCAGTACACACCGAACAACCCTTTTTCATACAACTCCGCAAGACCTTTATAGAGTATGTAGTGGCAAAGCTGTAAGCTTAGCTTGCAATATGATCTACTAACCAGACCTAAATGATTTGGGGGCCAGGGCTTACCTGATCTAGCCTGTCCTCTTCCAAAGGCTATCTGAGTGGAACATTGCTCCCAATAGTAAACTTTGGATACAGCTAGAAACTTAATTTTTTCGACACCCCATTGTTTGCACTTCTCTGGCTACAGCTGGGTATGTGCCCCACCACATCCCTATTACCCTCTTCTGGGAACAATCAGTTCCCACAAGCTGCATCCAAATGACCTTAATGACTGCATCTGCATGTTGTCAGATTTGAATATCCCCCAACTCCAATGACTGATGGTAACATTCTGCTTTCGCCAGCTCTCACACTTTCTTCAATATTTATCTGAATCTCCGACTTCTGAGCACCCACAAACCCAAGTCACTATGCTCCCAGACAGCTCCTCCTCTTCTTGCTATCTCCCTTGCAGATGCAGACCTGATCCCCCCAGGGGACACGCCACCTCCATACTCTACCAAATACTGGGAAAGGGATCTGAAGGGCTCCATCTCACCTGAAGAATGGTACAAGCTCTTTATGCTAACACATAAATTCTCTATTTGAACCAAATATCAACAATCTTCATACAAGATGCTAACCCACCAGATAGCTGTATACTCAGTAGATTATGACCCTGAATGTTGGAGATGCAGGAGGAAACGTGAAACCTTATTTCTTATCTGGTTGGAATACCATCAAATCCAACATGTCTGGAAAAGCATACACACTGTCAACTCAATCCTCATACAAGAACCCATCTCCCTCTCCCTCAGGCAATACCATAAAACCATACTCCCGTACCTTGTCATTGCCGCCCGCAGTCTTATCCTGTGTTTTTGGAGGCAAAGTACAGCAGCTACGGTCCAAGATTGGATCACTAGAGTGGAGGAAGTATTCTAGAAGAGCTTATCTTTTCCTTGTATGGACAACATCCATAAAAACAATTCTATCTGGTTTTACTGCATGCAGTGGCAATCCTCGGGAACCAGTGCCACTATCTGGGTCACCAGGCCAAACATAGTAATAATAACAATATTATAATAATAATAATAATTAGAAAAATGAATATTCCTGGTCAGACACTAAAGATGGTGTTTATTATTTCATAGATATGAATTTAGTGTTATATACATTTACATTAAGCGCTGTATGTTCTGCTAAATATCTCTGTATACTGAACCATATATGTTAAATTGTGTGAATGATTACTCTTGCTTCAATAAAGTTAAGAATAAAAGAAAAAAAATTATTTTACAACATGGTCCAAACTGTAAAGCATGTGATGTCCAAGAGACACTGAACATGATATGTTTCTTAAAGTATCAGCTGTTAATCAATATTAGTAGTGTACCATTAAATGCAGGAATTCCTGCCATCAGCAAAATATATTTTAGTTTTGTTTTTATATTCTACCTGCAGCATAAAAAAAAGATGACATTACAGAAAGTAGTTACAGAAGAAAACATCACTTTAAGAAGAATGTCAGAAGCACTTCCTTAAATGCAGTCAAAATAAAGGGGAAATAATATCAAATAAGGCACACAGCTCATTTAAAGCATAATTTGGTAACATACTTTTTAATTTGAAGTTCAAATTCCTTTTCTGCACTCATGATTTTTATAAGTGTCAGAAGTAATGAGTTGTAACTCCTTTGATTATCACAATTTGTTTAATGAATGTGGAAACAAGTCAAAACTGTAGCAACGTGCCCTTAAGAATCTTTTACCTACTGATCAGTTTATATGCGGCTGCTGGCTGCTAACTGAAATACTAATAAATCAAACTACTATGGACATAATGAGTGCTATGTGTGAAAAATTAATATATTTGTTAGATGGCATAGTAGTTTTCCATGCTTAAAAAAAGACAATTTTCTGGCAGAAATCCTAAGGTCCTTCTAGCAGTGCACCACCTGTCTAGGTACCAAGCCAAGCATCACTCTCAATACACACCAGAAGTCAAATTAATTCTTCCAGTACCATAGTGGAGAGCAGCTCTACACAGTGTTCTCTTAATCAATGTTGTTTTTAAAACATTAGATTAGGATCCCGTAGATTAAGATCCCACAGGCTCCTAGGCAGGTTACTGGTTCAGAGCACTCTTTATTCTTTAAATAGAGCTGGTGAAAGTGGGCAGGCAGATTAATGGGACCCATCTAACCCTTGGCCACTAAGGTGGCCACCTAAACTTCCCTTTTGGCTAACAACCTTTGGTATGAATTCCCCCACTATCAACTTGAGACAGTCAAACTAGAAAAAAACAATCAAATAGAGACAGATAGGCAGAAATTTGAGGCCATTCTAGAAAACAAGGGAAAGGTTAAGATCTCTCACATATGTTTAGTCTGAGAGTAGTTAAAGTGATACTGTCACTGTCTGGAGACTTAGTGTGATTTGCAAAGAACCTTGATGGTGACATTGTCACTGGGTGTCTGGTGGCCATGGGGGGCAGGCAAATGTGTGTTTTACTTACCTGAATCTTTCCCTCGCGGACACTTCCATCCTCTACCGGTGGGTCCTCTTCTGCTCCTACATGTGCAAGAAGCCAATATAACTGCTGTACTCTCTCATGTACATAAGAGTACAGCGTTAAGGTCTATGGAGAATCCTGCAAAACGTGGGTTCTCCATAGATAAAGCCAATTTTCCTGTAGCCGTCACTGGTGACAGCCGGGGGATTGACACTTCTTGACGGTGGTAGCTCCGCCAAGTGCCAAGAAATGTCAAGCTGAGGTAAAATACCAAGACAAAGTAGTCCCTGCTTTGTCTCATTTATCTTTTGACTGGATTGATATTTCAGTAAAATTCAAACACAGACAATGTGAGTATTTTATAAAGATTCTATCTGTATAATGTACTAGCTTTTCACGGGGGTGAAAGTGCTGCTTTAATAAAGGCAGGTGAAAGAGCATCTAAAGTACCCACTCTTTCACCGGATGAAATTAATATTAAAAGCAAATGAATACATTATTTATAGTGCTACACATATAGCAGGACAACATTATACACTCACTATACGTCTACAGCTTTAGAAAAAAAAACCTTAGAAGTCTAGGAAAACACAAAATAAGCAAAAATAAGCATAAATTACACAAACAGTACAGCAAAGTGCAGCGTTCCATGTACAGAGAGGATAACCACAAGGGACACACATAATTTCTGCCTGCAAAAGCACCAACCACTTCCTCCTTATGGTATATTTGCACAAAACATGGGAAGATGGAGTCAGTTTTAATTCTCTTCTGTATTTCCATATCTGACTGCATTATTAACCAATCTAGCGAGACCACCTTTAAAAAATGATGATGCGCAATGAGATAAATGAGCACTTTGCAGAATTCAGTAACAGTGACATATTGGAGCAATATGAGTTCCCTCTAAGAACTTCTTTGCGAGTGATCGTGTGTGCATCGAAACATACCGACCTTGATTCAAAATGGTATTTGTGTTTAGAATTAGTGCTCCGTCCTGTTTTATTTTCAAAGTTGTATTGTACATAAACAGTGCTTAAAGGGAACAGACTGTAAAATTGAATATCTTTGAAAAAGCTCCCACCTCTTTCTAGAGTAACTTTGCTCTTGTATAATGCAGGCTCAAGGAGCAATTAATGTAATTAACTGACACTGATTACGTGAAAGTGTACGTTTAGCATTATCAGTAGTTCTGAGGAAGGGGGTCTCCAGGTGCCTGGAGAGCCCCATTTCTGAACAGTTTGATATAAAATGGAAGGATGGTGCCCGGAGGCTCTAGAACACATAACTACTAAACCTAGTTGTATAACTATATCGAGCTATGATAATGCATAGAGCAGTATTTCTACACCCATCTACCTTACCCATATCCACCCATACATGATGTATTCTTAGTGTTAAGTCCAAGACAGCACTGTGTCTATCCCATGTTCGCTTGAATTGATATTTTGTGCTCGTTGCCAACACCTCAAATGGAAGGCTATGTCACGCATCACAACTGTTTACGTTAACACTATACCTATCCAATTCTCTTCCTCTAAATCAAGGCGATGTGTACTGTCCTGTTTCTACAAACATTCTATCCTATAGTACTTTCTTAAATGCCTTGAGAGAGATAGATAGATAGATAGATAGATAGATAGATAGACAGATAGACAGACAGACAGATACATTATTTTAACAGCTATCCTACACACATTCACTCCTATACTTATAATGAATTCAGCAAAAGTGCAGACAGAATATGTTGCCTTTGTTACTGATTCTTAACATGCAAAGCAATTCCCTATTCTGTACAGATTTCAAACGTGTGTCTTTAGTGCTAGGGGCCGAGGAAGATAGAGAGATTTGCCTGAGGTCACTGAAAGGAATCAAATTAGCTCACACCTTTCTCTCTTTATATGTGTCTAATGTTTTTCAATAGGAAGAGATTGTTTGTGGGGAACAAACGATAATAAAGTTAAAATATGAGGACAATGGAATGCTAAAGGCTAGTGTTTCATTACCCTCTCAATCTATCTGCTTTTTCAGTTGGCCCAGTCCTATACTAAAGCTTTTCAGACAGAAAGAATGCAATGAAAAGCCAGCAGCGTAGAGCAAGGAAGCTGGATAATAACGAGCAAATATTATAGCCAAATAAATAAATAAATATCTGAGCTACACCCATTTGGTGTAAATTTCAGATCTCTAAAGGCTAGGTTAAAGTGGTAGGTTTCAGCTGGGACACATTTAGTACATGACAATATTTATCCAGAGTAATGATAAGTGGCACAACGTATAGTTGCTTTGTTGCAATATCTGATTTAAAAGACTCAAGTCCATGAAGTTTTCAATCTTTCACACATTCTGCAGATGATCCAAAAGAAGGTGAAAAATATAATTGTGTGACAAAATGAAGAAATAATCCTTCTTGATTCTGTTCTGGCACATAGATTATTGACTACGCTAAATACTGACTACGTTTTACCCCAAAGAATAACATCCTAGGCAATTTTGTTAAGTATATCTACTAAATCGAATTAAAACAAAACCTCCCTGGGTGGATAATTCTACATCTTTATGGTCCTTGCTTTAAGGAACACTTTTCTCTGTTTTAGGTAAAATCTTGTTTTTTCAATTCTCCATTGACTCCTTGTATCTCCTTGCATAATTTTACCTTATCTCTTCCATAAATAGAGACCTCTACCATCCCATAGGACGTTTCTTTCAGGTTATTTGGAGATCCAACTCCTGTCTATAAATTTAAAAAACAGCAACATTTGTCACTACAGCTTTCAATATTTTCCAACTACTACTATTGACCAATTAGAGGTTTGAAGAACATAGAATGTGTAATTCTGCCAATGCTATCTCCTGACTTTTTGTAAGAACTAGGCAGGCCTGTCTGGACCTCTGTGGTTAGCATGGTAGTTTTAGATTCTATATAAGCCCACTGTCATGGTCTAGGCTAAATACTCACATAGACCGCAGGGATGTTTTAGGGTTAATATCCAGAATTCTCTTTTAATTATAGTGTATGTTTTATTGAAAGAAAGTACTAATCCAACTTATTTCGGAAAAATTATAACAGGATTTGTATTATGTAAAAGCATCAAAATTACATATTTTCAAAAGCTTGAATTTCCACTATATAGGTGTCACTCTATTTAACTGCGCAGGATACCTCAAATAATCTCTTTATGTCTTCCATATATGTCAGTAATGATAATAAGCTATGACATTTATAAGAATCTTGCCTGCTTTAATAGAAGACAGTGTACATCCAAAAGGGATAAAATACTTGGGTGTTATTATGTTTGTCATGTCTTATAAATACTGCACTTGTTCACTGAGGTGTTAGCTTGATGAAGACCTTATTGTGAGGTCGAAACGTTGCTGTAATATTCACTAAGTTCCATTAAAACTACCTTCTTACACCCCTGAGTGCCTGGTCTGGATTTTAACCTTGCTGTTATAAGAAGTATTGCAGATTCTCTTCTTCTTCATAAAAACATATTCATGTTGTAAGCAGGAGAGATTAATTATTTAGATCCGTAATAGCTCTCCATGCCAGAGATATGTCTATAATTCCTCCACAAAGCATAGCAAAAAACATGTTATTACAGAAGGTCATTGTTTTCCATTCAAATGTTCTTTTGCTGCACGATCTGCATGGTCAGTCCTGGATAGATGACAAGCCAACATGCTCCTTTCCCAAACCTACCAACATTTAAAAATGTAGTTAAAATACACATTACTATAAATATTATTACTGTGAACCTCTGTTATACACTCAGACACACCTACAATATAAAGCTCCTAGAAAAGAGGCACATTAGGATAGAAAAAAAGGGGCAGATGAATTTGTGCCCAAAATAGGGACTTTCCCTCCTAAATAGTGACACTCGGGAGCTGCTGATTCCAGGCACCATTCATCATCAGTGAGTTGCATCACTGTCATACATAAATTTTGGCCTAGGCCTCCAACTGTCCTGAGTTTATATCTCCTGATGGTCGGAGGTAAGAACAAAACTTACATTTTTAACCTTGGAAGCTAAAACTTGAGGAGTGTAAAGAAAAGCTAGCATGAATACATGCAATGGCAACCTTAAATGGGTAGTGTTCAGGCTTTTCCAACTGATATTGTATTTTTAACATGTACAATATCAGTTTACTTGAATATTTGCACTAACTATAACTTTGAGATGTGTTACTGTATTATGCATAGTCCTTGTTCCTGTGTTCTCAACAAACTCAGCACATACTAACCCAAGGATCCACACTAATCTCATACCCATCTCTTGTTCCTCTAAATCCTCCTTCAAAACTGCCCTCTGGAACGCACGCTCTGTTTGCAATATAACTAAATCCACTGCTGTCCATGACTTCTTCATCTCTCAATAGAGTTACTAGCCTTAACAGAAACCTGGCTCTCCCCATCTGACACTGCCACCCCTGCATCTACCCACAACCCAAGAAACTCTGAATGTAAAAGTGGTGGTGTTGGGTTTCTCCTCTCCCCTCACTGCTCTTTTAAACCTCTTCCCACCCCCCCTTCCCTCTCTTTCCCGTCATTTGAAATACACTCAATTCGCCTTTTCAAACCCTTCTCTGCTAACATTGCTGTTATTTACAGTCCCCCTGGTTCCCCTCTTCTCTTCCTTGACCACTTTGCTGCCTGGCTACCCTATTTCCTCTCTTCTAACATCCCATCCCTAATTCTCGGGGACTTCAATATTCCTATAAACCCACCTTTGACCTCTGCAGCCAATAAACTACTTTCAATTACTTCCTCCATCGGGCTATCACAGTGGGCCACCCATGTAGCTGGCAATACCCTTGACCTAATCTTCACTTATGCATGTACTGTATCTAATATCTGCAACACTCCGTATCCACTCTGTGATCACCACCTCTTATCGTTTGCTCTCACGTACCCCCTCACCCAACAACCTCTGCCTAACCACCCTCAACTCAGGAGGGACCTTAATTCTCTTGATCTCCAACAACTGTCAGCTGACATTGATTCACAACTGCTGTCCATCCCTTCCCTCTCCTGTCCTTCACTGGCCATCTCCATATATAACTCTTCTCTTACATCTGCCTTGAACACTTCAGCACCACTCCAAACAAGCACCTCAAGGAGGACCCGCCCCCAACCGTGGCATACTAAATCAATGCGCTACCTGCAAAGATGCTCCCGTTGTGCTGAACGCTCCTGGAGGAAGTCTTGCACCCAGTCAGACTTTCTCCACTATAGATTCATATTGAGTTCATACAGTGCAGCCCTTGCTCTTGCCAAACAGTCCTATTTTTCCTCTCTCATTAGTTCATGTTCCCGCAATCCCAGGCGTCTCTTTGACACCTTTAATTCTCTTCTTCGCCCCACTGTGGCCACCCCCCAAACCAACCTTACTGCTAATAACTTTGCATGTTACTTCACTGACAAAATTGAACAGCTAAGGAAATAATTCTCCCCTCCTTGCCTTTCTGTTTCTCAATCACTCATAGATCATGCCTTTCCTACCCTTCAGACATTCTCCCCAGCCACTGACCAGGAGGTGGCTGCTCTTCTTTGCTCCTCTCGTCCCACCACTTGCCCCCTCGATCCTGTCCCATCTCACCTTATCAGATCTCTCTCCACTTGTCTCGTGCCTTCTCTAACACACATCTTCAACTGCTCGCTCTCTTCTGGCATCATCCCTGCTGACCTTAAACATGCCACTGTAGTACCTATACTATAACAACCATCCCTCCTCTAACTACCGTCCCATATCCCTGCTCCCTTTTTCCTCAAAGCTTCTGGAAAGACTTGTCTTTACCCATGTGTCTCATTTCCTCAATTCCAACTCTCTCCTTGACCCCCTTCAATCTGGCTTCCGCCCTCTCCACTCTACAGAGACTGCCCTTATCAAAGTTACTAACGACCTAATCGCAGCTAAGTCCAAAGGCCACTACTCCATACTAATTCTTCTTGACCTCTCAGCGGCCTTTGACACCGTTGATCATGCTCTCCTTCTTCAATCTCTGCAATTGCTTGGTCTCTGTGACTCTGTCCTCTCGTGGTTTTCCTCTTATCTCTCCCAACGCTCATTCAGTGTCTCTTTTTCTAATGATACCTCCTCCCCTCGCCCTGTCTCGGTTGGAGTCCCCCAAGGCTCCGTCCTTGGTCCCCTTCTATTTTCTCTTTATACTGCCTCATTTGGATTCCACTACCACCTGTATGCTGATGACATCCAGCTATATCTCTCCTCCCCGGACCTCTCCCCTGCTGTGCTGCAACGTGTCACTGCTTGCCTTTCTTCCATCTCTGAATGGATGTCCTCCCGCTTTCTGAAACTCAATCTCTCAAAAACTGAGCTCCTTGTCTTTCCTCCTCCTAATACTGATCCTCCTCTTTGCACTCCCTTCAAGTTTGTGGTACCAACATCAGCCCATCCTTGCAAGCGCGCTGTCTTGGTGTCATACTTGACTCTGGTCTCACCTTTGAGCCTCACATCAGCATGTTGCCAAATCCTGTAGATTCCATCTTAAAAACATAGCCCGCATCCGCCCCTTTCTTGCACCAGATACTACCAAGGAGCTTGTCCATGCTCTAGTAATTTCCCGCATGGATTATTGTAACCCTCTCCTGCTTGGACTTCCCAAAAGCTGTACTGCACCCCTACAGTCTGTAATGAACGCTGCTGATCGACTGATTTTCCTCTCTAGTCGGTTCTCTCACACCTCACCCCTCTGCCAGTCCTTACATTGGCTTCCTGTGTGCTATAGGAGTCAATTCAAGGCACTATCTCACACCTATAAAGCACTGAACAACTCTAGCCCCTCTTATATCTCCTCACAGATCCATAGGTATGTCCCTTCTCGGTCTCTCCGCTCTGCCGTGACCACCTCTTGTCCGTTGTCCACACCCGTACGGCCAACTCGCGCTTGCAGGACTTCTCGCGGGCGGCTCCCTTCCTATGGAATAGCCTGCCTCCCGCCATTAGACTCTCCCTTAGTCTTGCATCTTTTAAGAAGTGCCTTAAAACCCATCTCTTTAGGAAAGCTTATGGCCTCCAAGACTAACCCCTACCTCACATACCTGTCTCTTGCCCTCTCCTAAAGGGCAGCCCACCTTATTTGACTGCAAATTCCTGTCCTACCGTGTTTTACACACCACCTCCTATAGAATGTAAGCTCGATAGAGCAGGGTCCTCTTCAACCTATTGTTCCTGTAAGTTTATTTGTAATTGTCCTATTTATAGTTAAATCCCCTCTCATAATATTGTAAAGCGCTACGGAATCTGTTGGCGCTATATAAATGGCAAAAATAAATAAATAATAAATAGTATCCTCTCTATTTTATAATGCCACCAATGGAATTTTCTGTGCTCCAGTTTTCTGACCTTATTACCAAAATGTTTAGACTTTGGATTTCACACCCGCTTTTATAAAATAAAATAGGTTACTCAATCAACAAAAACACTTTTTTTTTTTTACTTTTAAATACACTTTGAATAAAGTAGAAAATTCACCAGTAGTGACGTCCCGAACGGTTCGCCGAATGGATGGCGAACATAAACATAAACTTTGACCCTGTACCTCACAGTCAGCAGACACATTCCAGCCAATCAGCAGCAGACCCTCCCTCCCAGACCCTCCCACCTCCTGGACAGCTCACTAAGAATGCAGCTTCACAATGACTGTAAAATGGATGCTGTTCTACAAGGTAGGTACATAAATGTTAGATGTAAGATTACTGGAACAGAAACACAAGATAAAAGACAAGTTTCGGCAAGAATCCCTTATGTATAATGGGACAATTTGCTATTACTACATTTTAGGGAGTAGTGGTCCTTAAACATGGTGTACCAGTCTGGGCACTGGATCTACACTTCTTCCTAGAGTTCCATACCATATTACATTGTGACACTTTAAGTATATTAAAGTTGCATTGAAAACTTTTCTCTTATGCAATATACTTTGTTCTTGCGTTCCTGAATTAACTGCACTATTAGAGAAGAAAAACAGAATTATAGCATTATTGTAAAAATTTTATTATTCTTTTGCCTTCCAAAAAAAATAAAAAAAAATGCATTTTCTTCAAAACGTAAAAATCTGGGTCTGCTTGATGATTGCTGAGAGTAAAAATAGAAAATAGGTCATGCAATTTAGCTGTCGGTACATGTTCATATCACTTTTATAGTGTCAACCCATTTTTTAAGACCTATTATAGCTCTTTATAATCTCTACTTCACAACCTAAAAAAAAGAAAGAAAGAAAAAAAGGGAACGTATTGTAGCTGAAAAGATAAAAGGCTTTGGGTGACTTGTAGCAAAATTGCTGTCTGTCAGTACTGAAAAGAATTTGCAAATTGCTACATCCAGTGTGAAAAGTGTGCCTTTCTCTTGTCCACCCAGGCCCCTTTTATATCAGCTATTATTCTTTATAGGAGGAATATTAAATGTGGAACAGAGGACCGAGAACAGAAATTTAAGATTATGCTAGCTTTAGTGTACTAATAATCTTAATTTTAATAATGACAGGAGGCGAGTATTTTGCATATCTCTCTTTACTAACTCCATACAGCAGTAAAGAAACACATAGAAAAAAGAACCAATCACAGGAGAGCAGGATGTACATAAGGCAATGTGACCTCATCATTTCCTCTTTCAGAAAGCGACAACAAGCAGAAGTAAATATATAGCAAACAATAAAACTAATAATAACTCCACTTTCCTATGTGTGAAGGAGCGAACTTCCAAAGAATTCTATACGAACAACGAAAAAGAGTTCAGGGTTGAGACAAATCCGAAGGATAATATCTCCAATAGTTTCACGTGAACTGCCAATTATCTTCGAATCATACTGAAAAAGGAATGTGTGACAGGTTTAGACATAGTCACGAACATGTAACTCCAATTAACTCACCTAACATCCCATTGGAGAATATAGTAACTATAATCTGATAACTGAGTAATAGTAATGAGAACTCTAATGAGGATTCCAAATTAATGGAAGTACGAACATATCATATAAGCATCAATGTGAGAGGCAAACCTACCTTAGCACCTGATATCTGCAAGGCAAACGAATAGAAAGGGTGGGCAGCGAAGTAGGGGGGGGGAAATACTCCTGTCATTATTAAAATCAAGATTATTAGTACACTAAAGCTAGCATAATCTTCAATTTTACCACATGACAGGAGGCTTCGTATTTTGCATTTTTAACGCTGAGAAAAGAGTATAGAACTAAATAAGAGTCCTATGGTGTGCCAAGAGACCCAGTATTCGGCATTGTGGGGAGGTCTTCCCCGTTGAGCGCCCACGAATACACCATCTAACGGGAAATTATACAAGACCAAGTCTGATCGATTGTCAGCAGGATGTTTAGTCCCATAGAGTGAAAGGAGAACGACCTCCACAACTCATAAGCTGGAGAGGTATGACATTGGGTAGTTGGTATCCTAGAGGATCCTAGTCCCTCAGATAGATGCAGGACCGAACCAGACAGGCTGGGAATGTCCAGATGTAGGGGTAGGGTCTGGGTTCCCAGATTCTCAAGAGGTCCCCAGCAGCCTGCGATCGTCCGCTGACCTGCCAAGAAAGCGGGTCCAGGTCCCCAGGTAGCTCACCCTCCTGGGATAGAAGATGTGAGTACCCTACGGCTCCGTGAGGAATTGTTTGTCATGAATGTAGCAGGAGAAGATCCTCGCCTGCTCGAGAATTACTGTAGACCTTGAAAGCATGAGAAGCATAAGTCCTCCAGAGATGTCCGGTCGGATGGAGCGCGATCACCATCGTGCCTCGATTTATACTGTGACGAGTGGTAATATCCAAATCAGTCGGCCCCTATGAGATGTGTCTCCCCTGGGAGACATGTTAATCTTCTGTGAAGAAGACGGGGATCAAAGGAGCCTACGTGTTGTCTGATAAACGTGAGTTAGTCCATCGCGGTGGATGTGAAACCTGACCGCCTAATCTGTGGTTACCTGCAGTAGGGTGCAGCCGATCTAGTATTTCTTTATCAATCCATGTATTGTGAAGTATAGGACCAAGAAGTCTAGGTACACAACATACAGGGTCGCGGTGGTGCCGCGGAGAGTCGTACGAATATTCTCAAGTTGTGGAATAGTCTACGAATCCTCTGAGCGAATAGTCTTCTACAAGAGGCTCCAGCCGGTTCTCGGATGAACGTGGATGTTGGCGAGTTTTCAGTTCACTGGAGTGATCTGAATGAGGTTCTCCCAGAAGAGAGTGTCTCGTTTTCCCCGCCTGTATTCATTACTTCTTTCGGTAGTTTATCAGGGCCCATCAGTCTCCGAGCTACTGCATCGAGAAGGAGAGGATGTCCCCTGAAAACTGGGTAAGGTGGTCGAGCGGGAAGCAAGAAACCGTCCTGACGTGTCTTTAGGTCCTGAACGCAAGTCGGTTGACTACGTGAAAGTGGTCTTCCCCAGGACTGAGTGCCTTTCACCAAGATGTGGTGAAATCCCCTGTGGATGTAGTAGGAGGTATATTGATGGTATCTGTGCGTACCGTGTTCTCTGTCCGCTTATCTGGAGCACCATTGGTTGACTCTCGCTCTATATGGGTAATAGAGCCAGCGGTAGCGGATCTCGGGTCTAATGTCCCGAAGTGGTAGACGACCGGCTCTGTTGTCAACTGGTTCCAAAGAATCCCTTGTAAGGGTAATCGTATACCACCTCCCTCCTAAGGGTTTGGGCCCATATGAAAGCCGTGGGACTGGGGTTTCTTGCGAGTAGCAGAAACAGTTTTTTGAGTCCATATACCCAATTTGTATGCCCGTTCCCGGACGATGTTTGGCGGCGTCCAGCATCGCCCATGGTAAGATCATAAATCCTGAAAGACCTCCTCCGTTGGTCACTATAGTCGTCTGAGCTGTTCTGACCAGCACAGAAGGGCATGGGTTTGTCCGACCGTCAGTGGATATGGACATTCTAAGCAAGAGGCTGCAAAGCCACAAGTGCATAATGTTGTCAAGTAGGTTTATCGTAGTAAGGGATACCCCTGTGTAAGGCACAAACCAGTAGTCAGGCACAGGATGCAGGGCAAACAGATCAGTCTACTATGACAGTAGGCAGTGTTCACTGAAACCCTTGCGCGTCTATTACGAATCGTGGCCAAATAAAACAGACTGGGGCTCACCCAGTACATAGAGGTTGCCACAACATTGCCTCCATTCAGCAGCACCGTGAAGCGCATGTATAGTGGGGGGCTCACCCCGGGTGCACAGGGTATGAACCCTTAAGTGCTGGCCATCGCCCTGATAGAGAGTGTCAGTCACCTCTTCTATTATTAAATTCACCACAAGGGGAATATATATCGTTAAGTAGGCGCCTTAGAACTCCTGTTCAGCGGTTGTAACCGCATGCCTCTGTTCGGCATTTTAGTGCAGTGCACGCCTTGCCGGGCCCGGTGCATAGGGCGTGGGCCTTTAACTGCAGGCCGCAGAATAGGTACAGGGCATAAACCCGTACCGTATCATGATTCATTATCAATGGAGGTATTCCTTCAGCTGTAGGTAGAAGCTGTTGCTGTAAGACTTCCTTCGGTCGGGTAGTGTGACTCACCTATCGTAGGGGTCTCACCCAAGAGCACCGGGTCTGAACCTGTAAGTGTCGGTCCCAGATTCGAATCAATAATTAATGCACCACCATGAGAGATATTCTGCATTGAAGCTTGCGACTCTGTCCCCTTTTGCCGAATAGATTGGCTTATACCTAATCAGAGATCACCTCAGTTGCGCGGGTATGTACCCGTCAAGCATGGGTCGCGGCCAATCTATTTCATTGTGTGCAATGCACCATGCAGACCCCAGCAGGTAGTGGGTGTGTAGTAGTGTGAAATGTATTGTGTGCAATTTATTGTCTCAAAGTATCAAAACAACCCCAGCAGGGTGTGTGATATGCAGTAGTGTGCACTTATTGTGTGCAATTTATTGTCTCAAAGTACCAAGACAACCCCAGCAGGGTGTGTGATATGGGGTACCCCTGCAGAGTATCTGTTGTAGTGTAAATAATGCCAGTGGACACCAGCAGGGTCTGTATAAATGACAGTAATGTGTAATAACTCCAGCAGGGTATTCTGTATCTGTCACTTAGTGTTGTCAAATTGTCCCAGCAGGGCAAACCACAATATTGGGATTTGTATAACTAGGCCTCACCCATGAAGACAGAGGTGGCCACAGGGCGACCTCCAAAAAGCAGCATGGTAATAGGGGTAGCATCCCAGGCAGGCACAGGGTAATAAGCCCTTTAGTGCCTAATATGGCAGTAATGAGACAAAAGTGACTGACCTCTGAGGGATAATAGGATATAGCACTAACTCTAAGCTCCGTCGTCTGTCGTGTTCTGACAGGTAGTCTTAAGTGATAGCATCACTTACCAGACATAGAGTCTTGCTGTAGATTCCTGAACCCTGATCCAGGTGATATCCCTTCAAATCTCCCATCACTGATATGTACTTATACAGTACCATCTTGATAGTCTGTGTCCAAGGGTGCTATCCCTTTAAGGAATTCAATGGTGGTATCCCTTTAAGGATTTGGTATCCCTTTTAAGTAGTTTCAGAGTGGTATCCTTTTAAGGAGTTCCCTCTAAGGGTCCAAGAATGGTATATTTAAGGAATTTGAGGGTGCTATCCTTTTAAGGGATTTTTGGAGGTGATATCCCTTTAAGGTTCCAGTACCTCGAACCACTATACATGAGTATGACTCAAATCTTTAAATAAAAGGCCAGTTAGAATACTTACCTTTGCCTGGATTCGAACTTGGGACCCTAGGGTTCAACGTCCGTGTCAGAGAATCGTGAGCCCAAGAGCAGCTACGCTAACTGACAGCTCAGGTATATGTTACTCTCGAGCACCGAAATCGTGGTGGGTGAGAGTAGAAAAACGGCCATCTATAATCTCGCGAGACGCGAGATTAAAGATGGCCGCCGAGGGTAAAGTAGGGAGTCTCGGTAGACGCGGGATCAAAGATGGCCGGCCGCGTCATGCTCGGGCTACCTCGTGGTTGCCCCACAGACTGCCCTGCACCAAGGTAGTGGATGTTGGAAAGCATCCAGCACATTACCAGGTGTACGGTATGGGGCAGCCTGAGAGAGCGAGGGCAGTGAGTCCGGCCGTCCCCCTGAGGATTGTAGGAGGAAGGGGCCGAATGGATAGGCCAGAAGAAGGGGTTAATGCCCGGGAGCCGGTGGGAGCCGACGGGAGCCACGGGAGGGAAGGGGTTAAGCCCCAGCCAGACCCAGAATCCCCATGAGACCCTGGGGGGAAGGAGGAAAGCAGGGAAAGAGGGTCCCCAGATGCCCCAGGTATAGAAGGCCAAGAAAATCGCCAGAAAAGTCATGATACATATGGTATAAAGTACATCTACCATAACTATACATAAAACCTATTAAGTCAATAATGAAATTTATTAAATCCATGTAATAAAATACATACGACATCTATTAAATACATATAAAGTACATATAATACTTATCAAAACAAAGGATGAAATGCCAATAAAACTTATAAATTACAAGTTATATTAATCACAAATAAAGGTTATGAAATAAGGATAACATTAAATCTACATAATATCTATGAAATAACATAGAAAAAACACAGCTGCACATAGTACAGAAGCACAGCAAGAACATACAGTAAAGTATATAAAATATAATACAGAAACAACCTCAAAGAGGCACTGTAAACATAAAGTAATGGAAGAGAGTAATACTCTGACCTGTCTGCTTGATGGAGCAGTAAAGAAAGAGGAAATGATGAGGTCACATTTCCTTGTGTACATCCTGCTCTCCTGTGATTGGTTCTTTTTTCTATGTGTTTCTTTACTGCTGTATGAAGTTAATAAAGAGAGATATGCAAAATATGAAGCCTCCTGTCATGTGGTAAAATTACAAAACATATTGAAAGCCAATTAGATTGTGAATTGCTTACTCTCAGATTGCTGTCTCAAATAAGCAAAACAATGCTAAACGTGAGCCCTTTCTTAGTTGAAATATTAGCAATGGTTTACAATGTTTAAGACCCTTTTGCTATCTTTTCTCCGACAAAGCTCATCTCCCGATCCAGAAAAAAATCAAATGTTATCTCAAAAAACCACTCCAGTCCGCCACGCCTCCAATCCATCCACTTTCATCTCAGCTCTCGTAAAATCACTTTGCTCTCCCAAAGCAGGAGGATGAAGGGCTGATTAAACAGACATCTCAGGGTTACTGATGACATTAAATTCACCGGGTCTTTGATTTCTGGTCCTGCTTAGGATTCCAATAGAGCAACATCAAGGATGCGCAGACCAATAAATCACACTATTCTCTGCGATGCCACCAGAGTAGGTGGAAAATCTAAGAGCTCAACGCAACAAGTGATCAGAAAGTTCTGTGTTCAAGTCAGTAAAAGTAAGTAAAAGGTTTAGAATTAGCAAGTGGTTCCATTAAATTAATGACTATCAGTGTTCAGGTAAGCAGGTAAGTCGGTGATAAGTGTGTTTTTTTGTTTGTTTGTTTTTTTAAGACAGTGCAGTTTATACATAAATTGGAGGTTCTAAAGATAATAATGTCTATCCATGCTGTATGTGTGATGCATGAACAAGAAACAGAGTCATAAGACAAGAGCATGGTCCAGGAGCCACGATAAGTATCAGGGGCTAGTGGATAATCTCTAAATAAGAGCCTACGGTCGAACTCCTAAAAGGAGGGGATAACTTTTAGACTAGTGCAGATATCCAAAAAAAAAGGAGTGCTCAATAATGGGGGTCTGAGATAGGAGGACAACCAAAATAGTGGTCGTCCTCCTACCTAGGACCCCCCACTATTGAGGGTTCTTATTTTTGTGTGATGCATGAAGGCTGAAAATGGGGCTATTAACAAAACTCTGAAATGTATTGAGTTAAATCAGGATTGCGAAATGTAGGCAGAATTGCCTGCTCTGGAAAAGTTTGTCGCTAGACACAAATTAACTATTTCGGCCTTTAAAAATTTGGATTTAATTTGCTAAAGTATGGAGTTTTCCGAATAATCCTGCCAGAATTTCTCAATACCTTTGATACCCACAGATAACTGTTTAGGCAATTAAGTATATACTATAATATGCCTGCACAAACACATTTACTGCTGTTTGAACACACTTCACACTGATTAAATTGCTGTGCTGCTTTGTGATTCACTAATTAATTAGTGTTAAACTTCTGAGGAAATCTCTAATAAACTCATACACATAGAGATGGAGGGGACCTGTGAGGGGGCCCTCCTTGAGCCAGCAGGGAGAGCTCCCTGCTTGGCCCTGTGTCCCCTCATGTCACTGAGGGGCTTATACCTTAAGAGTCCCCAGGCATTAACTGAATCATTAACTGAGTACCAGAACCACAAGGGAGCTCTTAAAGTGGTCTTCACTCGATATTGGTGCATTTCAGCAGGGATCCAACTCATCATTCACTGAACCACCAGATAAACATAGGTAGGAGTGGGTCAAAACACACAAGCACACTCAGATATTACACATTTACAACACTAAGCCAAACTCAATTAAAAACACTTAGCAGCACACACAGGCACAGCCAGCCTCATCCATCATACAGCTCTCAGCCTCCTTCACACACATACAACACTCAAATACTATATACACAACACACATACAACACACACATAAACAGTGCCCAGTGCTCTAGGTGGTGGGTCCAACCTGGCACTGTGTGTAGTACCCCAGACAATCTGGCTCTGCAGGCACACTGTACATTATTGTGTGTTTTATTTCTGTATTGCTCTGTGATATAGTAATGCAGCGTATGAGTGTTGTTGCTGTGGAGCTCAGTGATATGCTCCAACCCACCACATATTCCTCATCATTTTACTTGTGTGAAGTTATGTGACACTTCTTTTTACAGTGAGCTCCATTGCTGCAGACCCCACATTGCTAGGATCAGATTTATTCTTGAGGAGTTCCATTGCTGTAGACCTCACATTGCTAGGATCAGATTTATTCTTGTGGAGTTCCATTGCTGTAGACCTCACATTGCTAGGATAAGATTTATTCTTGTGGAGTTCCATTGCTAGAGACTCCTCATTGCTAGGATAAGATTTAATCTTGTGGAGTTCCATTGCTGTAGATCCCACATTGCTACAATAAGATTTATTCTTGTGGAGTCCAATTGCTGTAGATCCCACATTACTAGGATAAGATTTATTCTTGTGGAGTTCCATTGCTAAAGACTCCACATTGCTAGGATAAGATTTATTTTTGTGGAGTTCCATTGCTGTAGATCCCACATTGATAGGATAAGATTTATTCTTGTGGAGTTCCATTGCTGTAGACCCCACATTGTTAGGATTAGATTTATTCTTGTGCAGTTCCATTGCTGTAAACTCCCCATTGCTAGGATACAATTTATTCTTGTGGAGTTCCATTGCCAAAGACTCCACATTGCTAGGATAAGATTTATTCTTGTGGAGTTCCATTGCTGTAGACCCCACGTTGCTAGGATACTATTTATTCTTGTAGAGTTCCATTGCTGTAAACTCCCCATCGCTAGGATACAATTTATTCTTGTGGAGTTCCATTGCTAGAGACTCCACATTGCTAGGATAAGATTTATTCTTGTGGAGTTCCATAGCTGTAGATCCCACACTACTACGATAAGATTATTCTTGTGGAGTTCCATTGCTGTAGACCCCATGTTGCCAGGGTACTATTTATTCTTGTGTAGTTCCATTGCTGTAAACTCCCCATTGCTAGGATACAATTTATTCTTGTGGAGTTCCATTGCTAGAGACTCCACATTGCTAGGATAAGATTTATTCTTGTGGAGTTCCATTGCTGTAGACCCCATGTTGCCCGGGTACAATTTATTCTTGTGGAGTTCCATTGCTGTAAACTCCCCATTGCTAGGATAAGATGTATTCTCTCTTTCTCACATTCTGAGCATGAATAAAAAGCTTGTCTTTCTAAAAAGAGTTAATTTTATGAACTCTTTAGAGAGTGGAAGACAAAGCGAGCATTCATTCCCAGCACATACAAATTCAATGACTGCATTTAAAAGCATATTTTACTATCCAGAGCCATTATGAAAATTCCCATTTAAGCTTTGCATTTTACCAGCTTGGCGTCGTGCTGGGCAATTTGTACAATGTGGGATACATTACAGCCATTTCCTTCATACAATTCATATGAAGAATATATAAAAAATGTCTTACGAACAGCACAAGCAGGTGCTTTTCTGCATTTGTCAGATAATGTTAATTGTGACTAATCTTGGCAGTCACTAGCCATCCGTCCATTGTTAGGAAAGAATGTGTCCTGCCTTCAGCTAGTCCGCAATTCTCGCTGAGCCAGTGTACCTGTCTCCATAATGAAACTGTGGGACCACTAACAGCCAGAGAGTAAAGTGTGATATATGACTTCGGAAACATGAAATGTGAAATTTATTTTCGTTTTCATGCGCGCTTTGAAGATTTGCAGGCAAAAACAGCATGTACCAATTAATTTACTTGTTTTGAAAATAATTTCTTTGTGAAATAAAAAATAAAAATAAAAAAAAACAAGAATGAAGCTGATTTTTGTTTATACTGGTTGGATAAATATTTAGAAATATTTTGACCTGTTTACCCATTAAAGATGCCTGAGAACAGTAATAATTACATATGTGGGAATCTATTTAAACAGTGGATGTGCATTGTATTGACAATGTATACTGGCTAATGGTCTGTACATCAATGGGCATTATACATACTGGAGACTTTGTTAAGAACCTGGAATTACTAAAGTGTTATTCCCAATCATGTACTGGCATGGAATGACACACACAGGTACACAGTGAGCTGCATATCTGTCCATAGACACACACAGGTATACAATGAACTGCACATCTGTCCATCGACACATACAGGTACACAATGAGCTGCACATCTGTTCATAGACACACACAGTTATACAATGAGCTGCACATCTGTCCATAGACACACACAGGTATACAATGAGCTGCACATCTGTCCATAGACACACACAGGTATAGAATGGGCTGCACATCTGTCCATAGACACACACAGGTATACAATGAGCTGCATATCTGTTCATAGACACACACAGGTATACAATGAGCTGCACATATGTCCATAGACACACACAGGTATACAATGGGCTGCACATCTGTCCATAGACACACACAGGTATACAATGGGCTGCACATCTGTCCATAGACACACACAGGTATAGAATGGGCTGCACATCTGTCCATAGACACACACAGGTATACAATGAGCTGCATATCTGTTCATAGACACACACAGGTATACAATGAGCTGCACATATGTCCATAGACACACACAGGTATACAATGGGCTGCACATCTGTCCATAGACATACACAGGTATACAATGGGCTGCACATCTGTCCATAGACACACACAGGTATACAATGGGCTGCACATCTGTCCATAGACACACACAGGTATACAATGAGCTGCACATCTGTCCATAGACACACACAGGTATACAATGGGCTGCACATCTGTCCATAGACACACACAGGTATACAATGGGCTGGACATCTGTCCATAGACACACACAGGTATACAATGAGCTGCACATCTGTCCGTAGAATGGAAACTTTAACAATCAATGCACTCATTGACTGCAAATTTCGCACTAGGAGTTTGTGCCCCTAAATATAGCTGATACACAAATAACAGCAAATTGATAGAAAGCAGCATCTCTGATAATAATAATAATTATGACATCAATTAATTTAATTGAAAAAAAAGGTTCATTCATCTTGTTTAAAGTTCCAAGCACATGGTGGTGTCTCAATATTATTATTAATGCTATTTATGTATATAGGATCCTTAGTAGAGCCAGTCTTAACATGAAAAAAATAAATTAGATGGGAAGCACTTCTTGAAATCATGCCAATGGGTGATTAATCTCCTACAGGGCCCTTGGCAAATTATTTGTTTTGCTACTCCCAGCCACCTAAGGTCACAGCACAGAAAATGGTGTTTTGGCAAGAGAATGGTGTTTTGTCATCACCAATGGCAAGCACGCCCACTCTCAAAGTGAGCATGTTGGATTACTGTTCTTCCAGGGCAGACCATGCGCAGAGTTCTGCTAAAGATCATGAGAAAAAGGCCCTGCGCAGCTCAAGCATTTTTATTAACATGCTTGTGCTGTGTTTGCTTGTAACTTGTCTCTGGTTTCTCCATAAGTGGGATACCAGGAGACAAGAGGACCAGGAAAGAGAATGGAGCCTGCTTGTGGGATTGCGTGTGTGTTGAGTGAGCTGATTGTGGTGTGATTTTGTGTAAATAGGTCGGTTTCAGTTGTGTTGTGTTTGTGGGGTAATGTGTGGCTAGGGCCTGTAGAGGGTGCGAGTGTATGGATAGGGAGCATAGTGTGTATAGAGGTTGTAGAGTGTGTGTGTTTAGGGAATGTAGTGTTGTAGTGCTGACAAAGAATTTAGTGTGTGCATAGGGGATCCAGAGTTTGTATGTCAGGAATGCAGTGTGTGTGAAGGGGATCTAGTGTGTATTTGAAGGACCAAGAGCGTGAATAGGAGATCCAGTGTGTTTGTGTGTATAGAGGATTCAGAGTGTATAGATGATCCAGGGTTGTGTAAGGGATCTAGTATGTGTCTCTAATGTAATGTGTATATGAGGGGTGTGTGTGTGTGTATGTGAGAGGGGTGCAGTGTGTGTGTGTGTGTGTGAGGGTGTTGTGTGTGTGAGAGAGTGCTGTGTGTGAGCGTGAGGTTTGTGTGTGTGAGGGGGCACTGTGTGTGGGGTTTCTGTGTGTGTGGGGGGGAGCTGCTGAGTGTGAGGGTGCTCGTGTGAGGGGTGCTGTGTGTGAATATGTTTGGAGGTATTGTGTGTGTGGCGAAAATAAATTAATGTAAATATATATTTTTTATTTCTTTATATATATAGAGACCTAGTGTGTGTGTAGATATCTAGTGTGTATCTGGAATGGAATGTGTGTAGGAGTGTTGCATGTATGAGGGGTACAGTTTGTTTGGGGGGTGCAGTGTGTGTGTGAGGTGGTGACGTGTGTGTGAGGGGAGTGTGTGTGTGTTGTTTGTGGGTTGCAGTGTGTGTGAGGGGTGTTGTGTGTGCCATGTGTGTGAGTGTGCTGTGTGTTTATGTGAGGGCTGTATGTGAGAGGTGCTGTGTGTGTATGTGTGTGTGTGTGTGTGTGTGTGTGAGGGGTGATATGTGTATTTGAGGGTGTAGTGTGTGATGTTGCTGTGTGTGTGGGGGGTGCTGTGTGTGAGGCTGCTGTGTGTGTGTATGTGAGAGGTGCAGTGCGTGAGGGGGATGTGTGTGTGTATGTGAGTGGTGCTATGTGTGTGTATGTGAGAGGTGCTGTATGTGAGGGTGCTGTGTGTGTAAGGGTGCTGTATGTGTGTGTATGTGTCTGTATGACATTTCAATGTCTGTTTTATAACTTTTCAATCACCTGTAGGGACCTTTGTGTAATGCTATTGAAGACTGTACTTATACATGGTTAGTATTGTATGGTGAAATAGTACTTGTCTGGTAATGGTAAATTCTTTTCTAAAAAAAAAAAAATGGAAGACCGTGGGAATATCAAAGGCATCAGACCGCTTAAAATCTACTTAATCCCTTAATTACACATTAGTGCCACTAGAAATCTAAGTGATCAAATCTAAGAAGAAAATGTTTTGATCTCATTTCATTTTCCACAGTCGCTGCATATTCCTTTTGACCATGAAAGGCTCCAGAAATGACCAAACATATGTTGCTTATTCCTCCGAGGTTTGCTTCATCTATATCATTTCAGTATCAGCGTTTTCCTTTCCATTGTAACAGGTGTTTAACATGACCCAACAGAATGGACAGAATTCTACTGCAAGGGAGATCCTATGAAAAGCTTATCTTTTCAGTGTGACAAATGACTTTGGAGATCAAAGATGGCTGACTCTTACAAAGAACATGCTGATGCTTCAGACATTTTAATGTAAAAAGATGAAAACACATTTTTCATGTTTTGATCCAGCTGGTCTCAGTTTCTTGACTGATCTCATTTTTCTGTATCATTTTTCCTGAGATGGACACATCTAATCTAGTCTATAATATTTTGGTCAATGATAACAAAAAAAATCTGCATATAGTAATGTGAGTATTTTATTTAAAAAAATTAATAAATAATATATCATGGTTATATTTTCTTATGCCCACCCCTCAATAGAAGGACTTATTGACATCTCCTGAGTTAGGATATACACAGACCTACTCTGGACCTCTCAAACAGGTTGTGATCCTCTGTAAGAATGTGTTACCTGCAGGCATGTGACCCCAGGCATGGCATTTGATCATGATCGCAATATTGATTTTTCCAGATCTGTGGAAGAATTACTGGCCCTCTGGCTTTTTGAATTACTGGATACAATGTCCTTGGAGACCTCCTTATGTGACATTAATTTTATGGATAGGATTGGGGGCACAGGTCACTTATCTGTGCTGCCTTCTTGAATAGCACTTCTGATAAGCTTGTAGCTAGACATTTACTGGAAACCCTGTTTGCCATCTTTATGGCCACTGACTGGGTTCCAGACATGGCAGTAAAAAACAAAAAAACTACTCAAATATAAGTGAATGTTTCCTGAATTCCACACAGCTTTGCTTTAAAGGACCACTATATGCACCCAGACCACTTCAGCTCAATGAAGTGGTCTGGGTGCCAGGTCCATCTAGGGTTAACCCTACCTGCTGGGTTAATCCAGCCTGTAGTGGCTGTCTCATTGACAGCCGCTAGAAGTGCTTCCGCGCCTGATTTTCACAGTGAGAAGACTCCAGCATCCATAGGAAAGCATTGAGAATGCTTTCCTATGGACTGACTGAATACGCCCGTGGCTCTTGCCACGCATGCGCATTCAGTCGATGACATGGGAAGGAGGAGGAGAGTCCCAAGCGCGGAGGGAGCCCGGCGCTGGAGAAAGGTAAGAATTCCTCCTCCTTCAGCCCGGCGGGAGGGGGGCCATGAGGGTAGGGGGGACCTATTAACACTATAGTGGTCCTTTAACCCCTTAAGGACACATGACATGTGTGACATGTCATGATTCCCTTTTATTCCAGACGTTTGGTCCTTAAGGGGTTAAGGATGTTAATGAAAAGATCCCTCACACTGTTATCTCCAGCAAAGGTAGGATGTACTTTATAGCTCACAAACGTATTGCCTGCTCAATGACTATTTCTAAATACCTCTTTGACTAAGTATTGGTATCTATTTTTCTGTACAATATTATACTTTTTTTTTTTAAAGCTGTGCCTTTAGAAATTAATTTAACAATGACACTTAATGTTAGTGAGCCGCATTCTCATTTAACAAGCACTGTCCATGGATGTTTAATTTGATTTAGAATAAAGAAAGTGATGTGTGGCATGGTGTTTGACTTAGATACATATATTTTATATATTAGTTGCTCAGTGGTGTATTATTCAGCGGATGTCTTTAGGCCATGGTTTTGCCTGTTTTAGTATTCTACAGGTTCCTTTTCTTTCTGTAGCTTTCTCTATGAACACTAGCTCAGTGGGATTGCTTTGTCTATGAATGTATGCGATACTTGTATTACACTTGATTAATTTGTTTACTTTGTTTTTTCGGAGCAGAAGTTTGGTTTGGGTACCATCGTTTTCTTGGTACCTAAACCAAGCGTCTGCCCTGAAAGAAACAAACTAACAAGTGAATCAAGTGTAATACTTCACTGCCTCAGTTTTGGGAATTTCCAATTTCATCCTCACTTCCAATTAATATTACTAATGATTTACCATTTGATCTTCTCTATAATGTGCACACATTGCCTTGATAAAAGTCTAAATTATGGACTGAAATATTTTGTATTCGAGTCACTTAAACTTATTTGGATGTTATCTGAGCTCTTCTTCAAGCTACATATCTGTGTGACCAGAGACTGTGCACGGAGGGCAACAATACTTGTGAGACAATAAGAGTGGAGTCCTTGAAAACAAATTAGTAGAAACTACGCAATTGTAACTTCAATTACAGTGGTAGCAGTATGTCAGCTAAAAAAAGAGGTCTGACAATTAGTAGTTTGTTAAATATAAAGGGTAGTTAAACCTAAAATTAAAAATCCTGCAAAGTGACGGTTCCTCTTTAAATGTGGCCGTTTGTAATTGCTGTATGAACGTTCTTTTTAATGATAATAACACATTATTGCATAAGAGTTGTACCGTAATCATGGAACTGCAGACCCTTTTTTCATAGGAGTCAAATCTCTCCTAATTATTGCAACTTAATGCCTCTCCCATTGAGTTCTACTTATGTGAACTAAACATGCCAGAACCTCCTGAAATGGTAGAAAAGGAAAATCCGAGAATTGTGTAGAATAGAATAATTACTGTGAGTTACATCTTGTATGCGAGCTGTGTTGTCTAATTAGAGTACAGATAAGGCAACATTAGCCTGATTTATCAAGTCTTTCCTCCAAGCATCATGTTGTAATCATATTAAGAGAGAGTCACGCCAAGATCTAATGGAAATGATAAAATAGAAACTTGTATGCAAATTATTAGCTAATTGTTAACACAGGGATTTGGATTATCATATACAGCGTGCCAGATGCCACATGTTTGCGCTGTTGCTGATTTCTCTACAGAGATTACCTGAAGTGGCCAGGGGGATTTCAAAACAGTAACAGATACTTATAAAGCATCCATTTCTGATACATAGAATGTTTTATACTAGAGTGAAAAAGACTTGCATAGTGGTCTGGAGGTGGGGGTAGGAAATCTGTGTCTCTGCCAGCTCAGATCTCTATATTATTGCTCTATGACAGTGTGGTGGGCATTTTGATATGTTACGATAAGAAGAATTGGAGGTGTACGTCTACTTCTTCTTCGTGGCTGTGTTGGTTGCACAACTGACCAGGGCATATCTGTATGCCAAAAGATGTTTTTTTGTTATGGAAAATCTTAATGGGATATGCATCAATTTGAGACAACTGTATCATTCAAAAGATTTAGATTTGAATGAAGCAGTTGCCTTAATATGTAGTCTGAAAAAACAAGTAAATATGTTATTTTTAAAAAAATGTTCTGCTTCTTTCTTATGCTTTTCACACCCACTCCAGGAGGGCACTGATCTAATCAATCAGTGTCCTATCCCTAGGAATGTTTAAAAGGTGCATTGGGAATGCCCAATAGAGTCACACATGTGCAGCTGGAAGATCTTTTCAACTTGAAACATACTGACAGGGGTAGAAGAAAGGGAGTCTGGCCATTGTGATTCATCCAGAGCAGGCTCTGGTGTCTGGTTTCTCTCTTCTGCTGCTGCACAATGATGTCCTGTTTCTGGATTGGTCTAAAACTGATAAAAGAGTAGGCACGAGTGGGGTGGGGGAGGCTGTAGAAACTTTTTAAACTGAGAGGCGTGCCCAACAATGCAATCTGACCAAGTTTATAGTAAATGTATAAATTATTATATGATTATAAATGTGTTACACACACATGTTTTTCTTGTTACATCTCAATTACATCAGTATCTATGACTATTAAAATTCTTAATTAAAAACTAAAAATATAGATTTCAATAAAAAAAAAGCACAAAGACAGACTGGTGTATGCATTGATCATAAGAAACCCAACATTAAATGCCTGATTGTATCTCAATAATTCATGATAGAATCAGTGGGTGTCCGTTCATGCCAGAATCCCAGAATTCTAAGATTCTCGAACCTGCAGTAATGATCTTGCTTTTAATAATAAACTCAGAACAAGTTGGTTAAGACATGTTTAAAATGAACTGCACTCTGTTTGTCCGCACGGATAATCCTCTCTGGAATGATCAGCTCAGAATGTGCAATGTTTCACATGTTTGCCTTTGTTCCAGCGTTCAGTCATTTAAAGACAAGCATCTATTTATATTTTATTTTGCTTTTAAATGATTCAAAAGATAGCATATGACAATTGCTGGACAAAGCCAAATGCATCTGCAGTAACTTGCCACATGCATGATAATATAGCAAGTGCAGTAGGTATACGGTGTATGCATACTTTATTTATACATTACAGTAGGTAGCTGTACAGTGTATGTATATTTTACATATAGAACCCTGACAGGTGTACATAGCACTTTACAGATTGCATTACAGTAGGTAGCTGTACAGTGTATGTATATTTTACGTATAGAGCCCTGACAGGTGTACATAGCACTTTACAGATTGCATTACAGTAGGTAGCTGTACAGTGTATGTATATTTTACGTATAGAGCCCTTGCTGGTGTACTTAGCACTTTACAGATTACATTACAGTGGGTATGTGTACAGTCTATTTATATTTTATTAACAGAGCCCTGACAGGTGTACTTAGCACTTTACAGATTACATTACAGTAGGTATGTGTACAATGTATGTATATTTTATGTATAGAGCCCTGACAGGTGTACATAGCACTTTACAGATTACATTACAGTAGGTACCTGTACAATGTATGTATAATTTACGTATAGAGCCCTTGCTGGTGTACTTAGCACTTTACAGATTACATTACAGTGGGTATGTGTACAGTCTATTTATATTTTATTAACAGAGCCCTGACAGGTGTACTTAGCACTTTACAGATTACATTACAGTAGGTATGTGTACAATGTATGTATATTTTATGTATAGAGCCCTGACAGGTGTACATAGCACTTTACAGATTACATTACAGTAGGTACCTGTACAATGTATGTATATTTTACGTATAGAGCCCTTGCTGGTGTACTTAGCACTTTACAGATTACATTACAGTGGGTATGTGTACAGTCTATTTATATTTTATTAACAGAGCCCTGACAGGTGTACTTAGCACTTTACAGATTACATTACAGTAGGTATGTGTACAATGTATGTATATTTTATGTATAGAGCCCTGACAGGTGTACATAGCACTTTACAGATTACATTACAGTAGGTACCTGTACAATGTATGTATATTTTACGTATAGAGCCCTTGCTGGTGTACTTAGCACTTTACAGATTACATTACAGTGGGTATGTGTACAGTCTATTTATATTTTATTAACAGAGCCCTGACAGGTGTACTTAGCACTTTACAGATTACATTACAGTAGGTATGTGTACAATGTATGTATATTTTATTTATAGAGCCCTGACAGGTGTACATAGCACTTTACAGATTACATTACAGTAGGTAGGTGTACAGTATAGGAATACATTTGCCAAATAGAGCCCTGACTGGTGTACATAACCCTACAATTAGATCCCAGAAGGAATGAAAGTTCCAGTAACGACAGGTGATACAGCAGTTAGCTTCCATGCCACGCCGCATTGAGGCAGTAATTGCTGCAAAAGGGGCCCAAGCCAAGTACTGAGTCCATATACATGCTTATACTTTTCAGAGGTCCAATATTGTTCTATGTACACTCCTTGTTTTATTGATTGCATGTAATATTCTAATTTACTGAGATTGTGGATTTGGGGTTTTCATGAGCTGTAAACCATAATCATCGCACTTATGACAAATCACGGCTTGAACTATCTTGCTTTGCATGTAATGCGTCTATCTCATATATTAGTTTCCCCCTTTACGCTGCATTACTGAAATAAATGAACTTTTGCACAATATTCTAATTTTTGGAGTATCACCTGTAAAAGGACACTCCAGACTGCAAAAGTACTTTGCTGAAAAGCTTTGTGTGTGAACAGTGTGTCCCCTTTTCATTTTACAAAAAGAGCAGGTTTCAATAGATATTGACACTTCTATAAATTAACCTGGTTACACCCCCCCTAGCTGTCAGACAATAGGCCCTGTTACTTCCTCAGTGGAGCTAAACTCAAGAGGCAACAATTGCTCAGAGCACCTGTTTTGCAAAGACGTCTCATTGAGCTGCTTTGTAATGTCTGTGATTGGACAGTGACAGAAAGTCTGGGCGGGTTTAGAAAGGGAGGGCTTGCAAAGGCTGCAGACAAGAGATCTGTAACTTTTGCAAGCAGCCTTTAGATATATCCCCAATGACAAATGTATAATTAGATCCATGCAAGCTGTAATTTGGGTTAGATCTACTAAACTGTGATTTTTTTTTTTGTATTTGTGGAGTAGAGTGTGCCCTTAAGAAACAGGTCAACTTAGCATATTAAGGGAATATTTACTAAAAAGACAATTTATTGCATTTACAGCCAAATCATAAAATGCTGGTACAAGTCGCCATACTATAGTAGCGCTTGTCTGATATTGAGATGTTTTCAAATGTTACTATTTTGCTGTTTTTCAATCTCACAGTTTAGTAAATAGGTCACTACAATTGTGTGCATGTATCAGAGGGAGCATGTCTGACACTTTAAAAAAAAATTGTTGCACAAATGAACATTTTGCGAGTTGAATAATTTTTTCGAACGTAGCAATTTGGTTACCATTCCAATACAATTCTCTGTTCATACGACATACCGTCTATATGACTACCATCCTTGAACATCGGCCAAGAATATAAATAAAATAGACTTCAACATGACACTTCTTTGGTCTCTAGGAATCATGTGAGATGGAATTCAAACATCTGAGTTGCCAAGGTAGCCATCACCGTTCTAACTTGTTTCCAACTAAGACAGTCCACAGATAATTCTGTTTCTGTTTTTGTCTTGTTCAGTATATTTCAATATTAATGAACCTGCAGCAGTTTTCATAAATTAATAATTGGAATAACATTCACAAATCTTACACTTTACACCTGTATATATTTTCAGTTTTTACGCACTGTGGTTAGGTGTTAGTAAACTGTTGTTTAATATAAACTCTGTGAACTGACCGGTTATTCACTTTTCAATACAGCTTTTTCATAGACATATCCGCTTTTAAAACAATATATAAGGTAGACCATTACAATAAGCCAAATAAATGAAGGGAGTGTGTGCGCACCAAAAAATAATGATAAATAACTAGATCTCAAAATGTTAAAAATTTTCAAATTATAGTCGTAAATTTAATAAATAAAATATAAATAGACAGAAGCGATCAACTCCAAGGAAAATATAAATACACTGAATAGATACAGCTGATACCCAGAATAGCAACAAAGTGTGCAATGCGGTACAAACAACTGCAACCAAGCTGCTATCCAAGGGTAAGTGTTAACAAATGAGCAGAATAAAAAGGATAGACCTTGCCTGATAGTACTTGCCGGAGCCTCCCGTGTGTGATTAATGTTTCATTTACAGAAGGGTTTAAATGTTTTAAAAACCTTGTAAGGCAAGTTAACATCTAATAAAAAATAAAACCATTTTGTTTTCATGCAGGCTGTGTCAGTCACAGCCAGGGAAGATGTGGCAAGGGCTGCATAAACAGAAACAAAAGTGATTTAACTCCTAAATGGCAAAATAATTGAGCAGGTAAACAGCAGGGACATGATCTGTACACGAAAACTGCGTCATTAAGATACAGTTGTTTCGGGAACTAGTGTCGTCAGAACCTAGCCCACCCCCCAAAAAAAAGCTTTCCTCTCTGTTTTCATTAGACTATTGATGCATTTTTAATGCATGCATTGCCCAAAAATAAGAAATTTAACAATATTATTATTATTATTATGATATTTATAGAGCGCCGTCAAATTCCGCAGTGCTTTACAATAGGTGGACGAACAGACGTGTAGTTGTAACCAGACAAGTTGGACACACAGGAACAGAGGGGTTGAGGGCCCTGCTCAATGAGCTTACATGCTAGAGGGAGTGGGGTAAAATGACACAAAAAGGTAAGGATAGTATTAGACTAATGACAGTTGCAGAAGAGGAATCAGTCAGGAGCTATTAACAGTTTAATGGATATGCTTTTATGAAGAAGTGGGTTTTTAATGATTTTTTGAAGGAGTGGAGACTGGGTGAGCATCTAACGGAGGAGGGAAGCGAGTTCCACAGGAATGGTGCAGCCCTCGAGAAATCTTGAGGTGGGAGTACGGACAGAAGATAGACGTAAGTCTTCAGCAGATCGTAAGGGCCTAGACGGGACATACTTGTGTATAAGGGAGGATAGATAGGTGGGAGCAGTATTATGTAGAGATTTAAAGCAAGAACCAGAATTTTAAATTGAGCTCTATATTTTATAGGGAGCCAATGTAGGGATTGACAGAAGGGTGAGGCATGGGAGGTGCGGGCGGACAGGAAGATGAGCCTTGCCGCCGCATTCATTATGGACTGTAACAGCGCTAGTTGGGAGCACATAAGACCACTGAGAATCGGATTACAGTAGTCAAGGCGAGA
This sequence comes from Pelobates cultripes, assembly GCA_933207985.1. Lineage (NCBI taxonomy): Eukaryota > Metazoa > Chordata > Amphibia > Anura > Pelobatidae > Pelobates > Pelobates cultripes. The sequence goes on from OW240917.1 coordinate 25,663,735, forward strand.
AAGGACAGTGGAATGGACTAACACCTTAGTCGCATCTGGCGTTAAGTAGGGGTGGATGCGCGCAATGTTTTTTAGATGGAAATGACAGGATTTGGTGATAGATTGAACATGAGGCTTGAAGGAGAGGTCGGAGTCAAAGAGAACACCTAGGCAGCGAGCCTGCATGGTGGAGCTGATGGTAGCACCGTAGACTTGGAGGGAGACAGACACAGGAGTAACAACACTTGAGGGAGGAAAGACCAGAATTTATATATTTTTATATATTTTATATATATATATACTGAACTTCCCTGTTATGTATTTCATGGTACAGAATGCAGAATATAGCAAAATAATTACTGAAATAATAGAATGCAAGCCAGTATACTAGTTGGCTGTCAGGGTTGGCCAGGGGATCCTCAGCAAGGTGAGAGGCAGCGACCTGGAAGGGGTATTACCAGACCTTAGAGTGGACGGAGCTTAACATAGGAACTAGGAAGTAACAGGACTAAACTAGAAAAATATTTCTGTCCAGAGATCAACAAAACTGTGCACTGGACAAAAATACAGGCTGGTATCGGAACAAGCATTATTACACAGGCCTAAGGCAGAATTATGGACTAAGACTGGTCTGGAACACAATCATGGTGATAAAACACGAATACTGGAACTTAAGAATCATCAGAGGATAAACCGGATCTATAACAGCAAAAAAAAAGACAGGCACAAAAAATATCACTAGGATTTTGTAACCACAAAAAAACCATCCAGATAGCCCTCCTTAAATAGGGAGACCTTACATCTGATTGGCTCTAGCTTGCGGGGAGCAATTAAATCAGAAAGGTAGCAGCTGTGTTACACAAAAACAAGTGTCCTACAAAACTAGTAATTAGAAAATATCAGGTGTTCAAAATCAAACAGATATCTGGGATCAGTCCTCCAAAACAAGTTCCTCGATAACACAACAAGCAATGTTCAACAGCAGAACATTAGAACCAGGTGCTCATTGTCCACCGGAGGTAGGCTTGCTGACATTGGGTACCTGTCTGCCAATCAGAATACAGCTAAAATTCAGTTCAATGACAATGATAAATGTTAAAAAAGAAACTCCTTATCCATGTAATAATATCTTTATTGTGACTTGACATACTACATCAACATTTTGGCTCTATGCAACCCTTTATAAAGCCCTCTTTACTTCAACATACAGACTTTTTGAGCAATAATTGTAAGTCAGTTAGATGGATATATTGTAACTTCTCACAGATGAGCTTATGAGATTACTGTCTCTTTATAACTATATATTGGGTAGATCCTACCGAGTGATTTAAGTCTGATCTCATTTAGAAAGGCGATATTTTAATTTTAAAACTGCTACAGATTTTTAGTGCTCTGTCAAGTGCAACATAACTAACATATTACCGTGTGATTGTCATGAATAGTAATTTAGTAAATATGTAAGTAACTCACTCCCTGTGATCTGCTGTGTGAAATGAACCATATAACGAAACACAGTACCTGCTCTTTTGCAATTTGTAGCTACAAAGTTGTTTAGCTCAAGTATAATATACCACTGGGAACAATAGAAAGCAATTCTCTCTGTATCGTTGGCGTGTAGCAGGGAATACGCAGCTAAAACCAACCGTCACAGTGACACTTGACTATGTAGCTTACCCCATAGGAAAATCATTAACCTACTTACTGAGATTTGTTGCAGAGACATTGCCTCTAGGACCAAAGGAGAGAAACATTTAAAGGGGAAGGTCCAACATTTTTTAAATGTATATGCTGTAACATGTAAACAAGACCTTTCTTATTTTGGCAGATGATTGACTATATTTTGCAGTAGCTTGGCGATGAGTTAATAATAGAGAAAAGGAAGGGGCCGTAGCTCTGGAACAAACACAACAGAAAGTAATTTTTCTATCAAGTACACACAGCATGATAACAGAGAGCACCTTGTGTAAAGCATTTTTTAATTAGACAAAAAATTAATTCAGATATAATAAATATGAGTATATGCAATACATAAATCACACATCTTTTATAATTTTATAGATTCTAAAGGGCAAATGCAAAAATTCAAAAAAATAAACAAACGCAGATCCCTTATAATGAAGTATATGTCTGTAGCAAACATAATGGTAATTCAAAGTAAATTTTAAATTTAAGGTTAAATTAGAACTGGAATAATTCTCCAAGTCAACTATGCTTCCAGTTTGGCTACTTAAAGGGACATAATAGGCACCCGGATCACTTTGTCTCAATGTAATTCTCTAAGTGCAATGTTCCTTTCCCCCTTTTAGAGAGACCGCAATGATTACATTGCAGCACTAAGACTGACTGTAGTGGTTGTCTACCAGACAGCCACTAGAGGCACTTCCTGGAATTTCACAGAGTTTGACATTCTCAACCTCTGCATCAGGACATCCAGTGTTAGACAAATCCCCATAGAAAAACATTTATTCAATGCTTTCGTATGTGGAAGGCCTATGGAGGAGGTAGAGCATGACCCAGTGGCATGGGAATTAGGCAAGTGAATAAACCTTTATTCGCCCTGGGGAGGGTTTAGGGGGGGTGTAAGTGCGGAGTAACACATTAGTGTTAGGAATTAATCTTTGTATTGCTAAAAGTAAAGTGTTCCTTTAAATTTGCCACAAAGATCACATTAGTGATCACATTAGAGGACTACCCTGTTTAATGTCGCTAGATCCACTCACATGTTCCAGATCCATTGTATCCGCTCTTTTATATCCTCACAATATTAATAAAGATATTATTTAATACCAGTTCTCTATGATGTGTCATTATTGGATTTTATTATCAAGGTATATATTTGCTGGAAATAGAAATATACAAATATATTGAGGTATAAACAAGGACATTTTTAAATAGTAGTAAAACTGGTACTTTGAAAAGAACGCAATCTGTTGGACTGGTAAAAAGTCACTGTTCAGGTATTGACAGATTGTATCCCATCATAAGTGCCTTGCCCAATTACGCAGTTACATGTTGACTCAAGACATGTTCCTCAAATTGCCTATATCCACTATAATGAATATAATATATATATATATATATATATATATAATATATTAAAAGCAAATGCTAAGCTAGTATGCATGTATTATGGTGTAAGGAGTTTCGCTGCTCCTGCCTCTCTCTAATTTGTCCATTATAGCTGCAGAGATTTGCAAAGCTAGTGTAAGTCTGAAGACCACACACCATTCGGGGAAGCTGGCATAGAACCTTTGTGCATGAAGAGCCATTAAAAGTCATGAGTGAACCTGTTTGCATTCTCCCTTTAAAAAAAAAAATCTCCCTTTAAAAAAAATAAAATATTTATTTAAGCATATTTTTGATTAACCAGCTAAATATAACTTCAAAAATACTAAATGTAAAATAGGAATGAAAATACAAATTTTTTGAACTGCTGTAACTATAAAAGTACAGTGCGTAAAAGTGCGACAGGACGCAAATGACAGACCCGCCGGTGCACACCCATGGTATCATTCATGTTTTGCCATGAATGAAACTAACAAGAACTCAACCACATATCCTTACACATCACTGAGCAGCAGTTTATGTGATGTGTATTGTATTATAATTAACTACAGTAATAGGGTCAAGGTTAACTTCGAAATCTCTCATATTTATATGTCCTTGCAGAAGTTGCCAATCTTGCAGTTTCGCAGTTTTCTTATTTATTTGTTTTTATTATTATAATTTAGTTTTTATTGTATCTAAAGTGTATCTTCGTAATGCAAGAAAAATATAGGCATGGCCGTACCCTTATCATGTTTATAAATAATGTTCACTAGAGACATAAATTCTAATTCTCAGCCAGCCGTAATGCGCTTTTATTGTGGGGCAGTTGATGTGCCAACAGCACTAAAAGTATACTACATCATGTTTGAAAATATGTTACATTTTTTGTGTCGTCTCTCCCATTTAAAATCAGGAGACTGATTGAAAGATTATAAATATTTAACAGACAGTTTGGGTTCTGGTGCCAGTTCAAGAAATTTTTCTCTGTTTATTTCTAAACAGCTAAATTAAAAAATGTACCAGCAAAATGGGAATCTTAAATAGCTTTATGTGTTTTATGGATATGAGCAAAATAAAATTGAAGTTCAACTCATTTGCGACATGGAAATTTATAGAGATGAGATAATGTAAAAGCCACAACAAGATCTGAACTGAAATGCCACATCGAAATGCAAAATGTTAAAAAAGACCTATAGATAATGCACGTAGCGTTCTACCATGCTGGATGCAATCCACATAATGAATCACTTTGTATTGGAAAGGAAGAAGATATTTAGTGAAATACATTAGGGTCCTTTGGTCTTGCAAGTCTAATTTTACTGCTGCATTCGTTTTAAATTAAATCAATATTGAGCTGGAAACGTGGAATAACTGCCACAAACTAAAATAAGAAATAAAACCCTCTGGTCATTAATGGAGATATTGGGGAAGTGACCCCCATAAAGGTACACATTTAGGAAGTTATTGTCACACATTACTGAAGCCATACACAATAAAATATTAGAATTTTTTATTGTATAAAATAAGGATAGAAGATGCGTTTTTTTTGCGTTTTTTTTAATTTATTCTCAGTATTTATTTATTCTCGGTTTTTATTGAGAATACTGAAATAAAAAATTTGTTTATGTTAAAAAATAGCCCTGAATTTAGCTTATTATGAAGAGGCCAAAAATAAGTGCCAATTTATACATATTTTATTATCTTGCCACCCAGGAAGAGTAGATGTTTGAGCGCAGGACTTATTTTTGTGTATTTATATTAACTTATGTATCACATAGCTATGTTACAATGCTGCCGCCCAACCCATGAGTTCCTTCTTAAGGGCTAATAAGTATGTAGGTGTTTAGAAATACACCCCTCCCTGTCGCATTAGAGATTTATCTGCCTATAGCTGAAGGAAGCAAGGTGAATTGTTAGGTGACCCACCTGAGAAGTTTACCTTGACGTGGCAGGTGGACTTCCATCTAATGGCCATTGGAGTTACTAAATAACCTCCATTTATTTAAATATGCATAGGGATTTGGAATAGTGCGCAGATAACTCTTTCTTTCTTTGATTGATTTATATTGAATGTATTGGGGCTAATGTGTGCTCCCGCCACCCAGGAGTAGTGGGAGTTTGAGCACAGGACTTATTTTTGTGTTTTTGTATTTAACTTATAGTTATGCCTGCAAGACTTTGTAGAATTCAGATGAATGCAGTGCATTAACCTTTACTGAAAAAAAACCAACCGGGTTTACATGAGAATCCATAAATGACAAGTTAGAACCAGAGGGGCAGTTTAACCTACCTACAGCCATGCAGAGTATTTCATTATATACACTGATCAGTACCAACATTAGAACCACTGCCAGCTTAATTGAATAACATTGTTATGTCATTATAATGGCATCTGTCAAGGGGAGGGATATATTACGCAGCAAGTGAACAGTCAGTTGAAGGGCCAAATAGTGATGGTTAGACGACTGCGTCTCCAAAATGGCAAGTCTTGTGGGGTGTTCCTGGTATACGGTGGTTGGTAGCTACCAAAAGTGGCTCATTGATGCTCATGCGGAGCATATGCTAACCCGACCTGTCTGATCACACCGAAAATCTACTAAAGTTCAAATTGCTTAAAAACAAATTACTGGTATTGATAGAGAGAAGTCAAGACACACAGTGTATGGCAATTTGCTGCATATGGGGCTATGTAGCAGCAAATCAGTAAGAGTGCCCAAGCTGACCCCTGTCCACTGCCGATGGCATCAATGGGGACCAGTGTGAATTTTGGTGGCAAATTTCAAGTTTTAGTCATAGTCTTTTGACTAAAAAGCCATTTTAGTTTTAGTCGTATTTCAGTCATCTGAATTGTTTTAGTTTTAGTCTAGTTTAAATCGACTAAATCTACTGGAGATTTTTGTCAACACAACTAAAATCTAATGGTTTAAATAAAGTCTCTGTCTGTCTCTTTTGCCCCTTCCCCAGCCCATCTGTGTCTCTTTGTGTCCTCCCAGACTCTCTAGGTGTCTCTATCCCGAACCCTGGTCTGTCTCTTTTGCCCCTTCCCCAGCCCATCTGTGTCTCTTTGTGTCCTCCCAGACCCTCTAGGTGTCTCTATCCCGAACCCTGGTCTGTCTCTTTTGCCCCTTCCACAGACCCTCTGTGCAGTGTTAATTTTGGCAGACAGCAGAGGTTATGCTCTAAACAGTCTGCTACTGGAAATCCTTGGGTCCTGATGTTCATGTGGATGTTATTTTGACACATACCACCTACCTAGTGATTATTACAGGTCAGCTTCACCCCTTCATGGTAATGGTGTTCCCTGATTACAGTGGCCTCTTTCAGCAGGATAATACACCCTGCCACAGTGCAAGAATTCTTCAGGAATAGTTTGAGGAAATTGACAAAGCGTTCAAGGTGTTGATACCACAGGAAACATTAAGAGGTCTTGCTGATTCCATGCCTTGACACATCATAGTTGTTTTGGCAGCACAAGGGGTCCTTCATGATATTAGGCAGGTGGTTTTAATGTTGTGTCTGATCAGAGTAACTATATATATTTGCACTTGCTCCGCCTACTGACCAGTATGAAAAATACATGCTTTATATATGATGAACGATGCTGTAACTCCAACACCTGCATTGAAAGTTGCATCAATTGCCTTCGTAATGTTGGGGATGGAGAACAGGAACTGTGCTTTGTAGCGATTTTGGCAATGCATGCATTTATCCATATATGCTCTAGCATAATACATCTTGTAGTATCTTCTTCTCTATGGCATCCACTCTGACACAATGAATCGAAAACCTTATTTTAAAGAATAGGTCCAAATCTTGGAAGTAGCAAACTCTTGCAGGTGATTGCAGAATAATGATTTAGCTGAGCCGAGATCCTACCTGACAACATGTGGATTAAATTCTATTTAGCCTTGCTAACCCCTGCAACACAGTCTCTCACATTTTATTGTGTTTGCTTAATATTTCATCACATTCTCATTTTAATAGTAGTTTAAATGGAAGCTGTGAAGCTGGAGTCAGGATAGTGCAATGACAAACACACAGCATAGGCAGTCAATCTGCAGTGCTACAATCCTTCTTCTCTGAAATGCATTGTATTCTCTTGTTTATGGAGCAAAAGAGCATTCATTAGAAAAGTACATACTTGATTCTCTCGAACAACAGGTCACGAAAACATATTCGTTTGGAGTTGTGTCAATATAACAATATTAAAAGACACGGTTAGCCCCCCAAAAAAACACAAACAAAACCCCACAAAAAATAAATGAATGCTTGTTTCGATGTCCATACAAAATAACGAAGTGTTTCTAGTCTGAGAAATTGATTACTTTCCATTTATGAGAGATAACAATTTTGTAGAAAACTAAGCTAAATTTCTATAACGTTAAATAAAGCTTCACACCACTATTACAGACTATTATGATACCTGCATGAACCAAAATGAATTATTGAGGACATTGTATTTACTAGACTTGGAGATTTGGTTTGGTCCAAATTAAATTTTGGCCAATCTGGTATATTCACAAATTTCTGAATCTTAAAACAACAACCAAATAAATCATCCAACATCCTAACAATATACATAGTGAGAGCTGGGCCGTTTCGGTTGACTCGGAATTCAGAATTAGTCTTTAAGTGGCTGACACTTAACACCAACTTTGAATCACTAATTTACAGTTTGAGGTTTTTGTTTTTTTTAACTGAACACTGTAGGCACCTTTATTAAAAAAAAAATGTATTTAAGAGCTTCCTGGCAATATTTCGGCTGGTCAAATTTTATCTATTCACAATAGGAAAATGTCAGAAATCGGAACTGATTCAGATCGGAATCGTATTTATTAGTGCACAAGTCTAGTGTTTACCCCAATTCATACAATAGGGTTTACACATCAACCATGGATTTGTGAATTTTTAACAAGGGTCCTTTTTCCCACTTTTGGTTGCTTCTTCTCACTTGATATGTGAAAAAAAAAATACATTTAGTGGTTTTCCCCTAACAATTAATACTCTTTAATTTAGTAGCACAAATGGAATTCCAAAGCACAAAACTAACTGGTTGACCACCACTACAGGCAGTTATAGTTCTGCAAGATCACTGCAGTTTCTTTAAAACTGAAAATATTTAAATTGCAGGACTAGGTGGGACAGGGACATTGCACCCAGATCAATTCAATGAGCTGAAGTGGTTTTGTTGACTGTAGTGTCCCTTTAATGTATACAACAAGTATACATATATAGTCTGAGTTTTGGCATTGATGTCGAGTCTTTAAAGGGACACTGTAAGCACCATATGATTGGCTCCTTGAACCCTGGGTTACATTCCTCTGTTTTTTTATAGATGTGATTACAATGTCATTAAAGATCCAACGCCCAGCACGTCAGATGCTGTAATGATAATACAGAAGTCAACTTTCCATCAAGGATTGCGTGGCAATGACAGACTTTCAGTGTGGGACTATGCTGCCCCTAGAGGTCACAGCCACTTATTGTGCTCTAAGGATGGATGAATTTGAACAAATAGTACAAAATGAAATGTAGGGTTGAGGCCCAGAGTTTCTGTGCCTAGAGAACACGGTTTATTCCTCATAATTCATTTTATTAAAGAAAATAGTAAGATGGCGCCCAATAACTCATACAATAGGGAGGATATACGCAAGACTTCTTGCTCTAGAACAGTGGTTCCTAACCCAGTCCTCAAGTACCCCAGTCCAGGATTTAGAGATTACTCAATTACTCAATTAATTAAACAAAAAACACTTTAGACACAACAGGGTAATCCCTAAATCCTGGACTGGTAGGGGGTATTTGAGGACCCCTGCTCTAGAATCATTAGAATACACTGTAGAGGTTATATAGCCTAGAAAATACCCCATAGGTTTCATAATAATTTCACAGTATTGTTAACAGCAAATATAATCTTAAATATAAAGGAAATATGCTTAAAAATAAAGATAAAAACATGTCAATCACAGTTATTTTAATGGAGCAAGGAATGTGCTATGGTAAAAGAGTGATTAATATTTACAGCATTTATTGTGATTTACCATTTCTTTAAGTGGTCTTTTCTTTGTATTGTTTCAATAAATGCAATCAGTAACATTCCACATATTTATAACGAGTAATGTATATTTTAGATACATTTATATGAATTGTAAGTGCAGAAATAAATAGATCTGTCAACAAGTTTTCTAAATTTTAGGAAGTGAAATTAGCCACTAATACGGACAAGGTAAAAAAGATTTTTTTAAATTTTTGGCAGGAATGACTACAATATCCATATTTCTAAAATAAAAAAAAAATGTTGCTTTTTTTTAATATAATGTATTTTGACATTTTTGCAACCTGTACCTTTTTTATGGGAAAAATTTAAATTCCCTCCTCCTCAATAATCTATTGAAAGAGTATTAGCTCAAAAACAATCAAAACTTCCCCTTAGGAGAAAAAAGTAGGTTGCCTAATCAGAATAAAATTTGCTGAATGTGCAAGTTGTCCCTAGGAATTGGTAAACTATCTTGATGACCAAATTGAGAAGCTACAGTACATTTGCACTTTTTTTGCCTGCTAAAAAAATCTACATAACATTCAGTTGACGTTTAATATACATATTAATTACCATTTTTATCTGAAGTGAGAAGAGACATATCCCACATAATCACTAGTCAATTTGAAGGAAATGTGTTCCGCAAAGTCTTCAGCAAATGTGTAAAGCAGAATTATTATATTTTTGGATTCAAATTACAAGCAGAAATAAATAGTGCCATAAGAAAACAGCAGCTTCGAATCATCCCTGTTCATGACCACAATCATTAGCAGGAATAGAAATATCATAACTCATGGAATTTCTGACTTTCCAGTTGGATACTGTAGCTCTTGAAGGGATATTCTAAGCAACAAAATGACTTTAGCTTAATGAAGTCATTTTATTATATAGACCATGCCCCTGCTGTTTTGCTACTCAAAACTCTTCCATTTTGGAGTTAAATCACTTTGTTTATGAAGTCCTAGCCACACACCCCCAGCTCAGACTTACACAGCCTCCCCACACACTCCTATATTCTCTAGTTTCTCTTATTGCACAGTGTGTTTCATTTAGAATTTCTTACCTGCTGATCTTGTAATATCATGCTAGACCATGCAGAAGCATCCAGTATGTGATTAGAGTTCAACTAAAAGAGCATAAGATACTAACCTCTAAATTAAATACACTGTGCTGTAAGATGTTATTAAAAATGAAACTTTATATAATTGAGGCTGTGCAAGACACATCTAGGGGAGGTGTCACTAGAAATGCATAAAACAAAACTGATGTAGCTCTTAAATGCCATAGAACTGAGCAGTGACACAGCAGGAGCATGACATACACCAAAACTGCATCATTAAACTCAAGCTGTTTTGGTTCTTAGAATGTCCCATGTCATAGATTACTTTCTTGACATTATCCTTATGAATGAAGTAACCAGTGGGAGGCGTATAGACAGGGGGAATTGTCCTAATACCCACTGAGTACAGGAGCTGCAGTGTTTTGCTTGTTTTCTAATAGGCCCACCTTCACTATCACCAAGTGGAGATTATCACGGCTGACATAGACTTACTGACAGATGCTACCACACAATAGTGTTTAACAACCCAGATCTACTTTAACTACTCCCGAAACCTACAGATTCTTCATTTGTGGCCCCACCATAGGGGATTGTACTGAACATAGTGCTAGATTTATCTATAAGCCAGACATTTTTGAATTACAAACAGATGAATTAAATATCATGAACATATAGAATTACTAGAAATTACATTATACACAGTGGTTATCATGTTGGCTTTCCCACTGTTTAACCTTTTTTGAGAAAAACAAAAGGAAAACAAAAACAAAAAAGATAAAAACAGATTATAGTGAAACAGAATTGAATCCCAAAAACACCATACACGTGTAACTACACAGAACGCTGACCGTGGTCCTGAAACATATCCCACACATTATTAAAGGGCTCATTTTTTCATATCCATCTCTGTGGTTCCCAGGCCTTCTTACATGGTTGCAGTTCTTAATTATGAGACAGATGAGAATTAGCACTACATTTTGATGTATTAATCAAGGACAGGAAAGCTCTAGGGTGTCAGTATGTTTGCTCATGAGTCATTAGAAAAAAAAAAAAAAAGTGAAAGTACTGACAATGAGCCAAGAACTAGTGTCCAAATTCTTTGGTGTATCTGGCTTATAAACATTTTACTGATAGTACAGATTCTTGAACATTTATTGTGCTATCTGGTAGATAAAGAAATTATATTTGGCCCTCTTTTTATTGAGTTCTAGTGGTCTAGACCAGAGTTGACTAACCCTGGCTTTCAAGATATTTCTGCACTATATTTTTCTAGATATTCAGACATCCTTATGATATTTGTAAACAATGTCTCAATAAGTACAGTGTCACTTTAAAGTTTCAAGCCAGAAAACATTAATTGATGCAAATTTGCAATACTTAACAGAGTGCTAGACAATTTTATACATTTTGGAATTATTGATCAGTTTTAAATGGCTTATGCACCGTCGTTCAACATTTGATGAATAACTTATGTTTTCGATAATTTTAAGCTATTACCAAACTACATTTCCCATATGGTATTCCCCAGTTAGGGAAAATTGCAATGTAGCAAACATTCTTTTGGGCATATTTACTAAACTATAAATTGAATCAAAAACAGTTTGTAGAGACAAAATAGCACTGGGAAAATATTCTTAACCCATCACCTTTTCCAACTTAGGTATTTTAGCCAAACTTTTCAATTAGCTTTTTCAATTCACATCAATTTACTTTTAGTAAGTAATGTTGTAGCAGCAAATGTCAGAGCAGACAGACTATTTACCTTTTCTCATGTAGGCTAAATTCAGTTGAATTAATATTTGTTTAACATTTGTTACTTTTTTAATATAAAAACATTTTCCTCAGTTCACTTTATTATATATATGTTTTTCTGTTAACATTGATCTTCCAAGTTAACGATGACAGTATATTTATATGAAAAGAATTACAGTATTTTAAGATCATACTTATTAGTCTTGATTAATATATGTACTTATTAGTCTTGATTAATATATGTACTTATTAGTCTTGATTAATATATGTAAAGCTGTCATATTTGATTAACAGTTATTAATATTATTGTTATCATTATTTTTATTAGTTGTGGGCAATGTACCAAATACTATGGATTAATATTAAACTTGTGCTCGGTTGAAATATTTGGTTCAGTCAAACCAAAAATCTATTTTAGTTCGGGACCTGAATTTGAATATCAACCATTAAAAAATGTTCAGGAACAACAATAAGGTCATGGAAAAGTGGCAGTCAATATACTGCAGAATATCTACATAATATAAATATTATGTATAGTTTTACAAATCACTGATAAACACATTTTCCTGGATTAGAGACCAAAGGAGAGTAAAAAAAATAAAAAATAAATGTCAGCATATCCATTATTTTTTTGAGGCTCATATGATTGCATCCATTATTTAGATTCATATTTGGAAACATCTGTTCTAGTTCATATTACTGGACCAGTCACAGTCAGTAGTAGTTTTACATCCATTACTGTGACTAATTATATTTAATGAAGAAAGATGAAGCATATTCTCATTTATATTAAAATAGTGATATTTAGATTACTCTAGGTCATGTTGTGATAGCTAATTTTTAGAAAATGTATAAATGTAGAGTTATTAGTTTTAGGGCTGTGCATGGGCAAAAAAATTGGTTCGGTTCGGCATTTCCGAAATTCGGAACTTCCGAAATTCGGAACTTCGGCACTTTGGTTGGGCACTTCCGAAATTTGGGATTTCGGCAATTCTGCAATTCTGCACTTCGGTTTGGTTCGGCTATTCCGAAATTTGGGACTTTGGCAATTCGGGACTTCGGCACTTCGGGACTTCGAAAATTCAGCACTTTGGCAATTCCCTAACCCTACCCCTAACCTTAGCCCTAACCCTATAATATAGGGGTTTAGCTCATGACACTACTGGAGTGTCTCTCTGGTGCTCTAGTTTCAGAGCAGGGGATTCTGCACAAGCAGACCTCCCTACTCTGAATATCTCTTTATTGATCCAAAATATACATAAAAATCAACACAAAAATGGTTTATTGACCACAAAATTAAGGTCCTGCAATGGCAATCTTAGTCCCCTGACTTCCAACTCATAGAAAACCTGTGGGGTGCACTGAAGATGAGAGTCCCCCAGCATCAGTTTAAAAAATTGAAGGTTCTGGAAAGATTCTGTATGGATGAATGGTCTCAGATCCCTTGCCATGTATTCTCCAACCTCTTTACAGGAAAAGACTCAGAGATGTTCTTGGCAAAGAGAGGTAGCACAAAGTATTGACTAAAAGGGTGCCAATGGTTGTGCCACACATATTTTTCAAAGATATATATTGTTTGATATCCACAAGAGCAGATTATCTGTGTGTATATTTTGAACATAAGTTCAAAAGGTTAAACAATAAATACAAAACTGGATTAATCTCATAAGAGCAGGCATTCGGTTGCTAAAACAGGACCTGCCACAAATAGTATATGTTGGTGTGGTTTTATTCAATGTATAATCATATACTCCCATTATTTTTGCCCTAAGGTGTTAAAAAAAATAGAAAAAAATATTATTACAGCTTTGAAGATGCTGTTTAGTGTATGTGTGCTTGTGCATAGGAGTATATGTAAATCTTACAGTGTATCATATGTGCAATTTAAAATGTGACTATTTTTAAGTTAAAGTTATATGGATTGATTCATCTTTAACATTTATGTGCTTTAGATTAAATATAATGTGGTTACCCAGGAAGAAAGTGTTTAAAGGATCACTCCATTGGAAAAAATAAAAATCACTGTTTAGTAGATTTACTCCCATATGTTGAAAGCATATTAGAAAGAGCTTCCAAAGATCACAGATCTACTGTCTGGGGCCTTTGCAAGCCCTCTCTTCTTTCCCCAGCTCACAATAAAAAGTTAACAAAAAGATATAAACCCAGTGCAGGCAGATTATAATAAAATTATAGCACTATTATTTGCAAAGTTAAAAGATGTTAATTGATTTAACAAGATATCAGTGAATTTTAAAGAAAACATTTGTGTATAATGCATCAGAGCCTAGAACTGAATATCTTTTTAGCCATCCTTCTACGATCCTTTCCCACGATGAGGTGAGAAGTGTCTTCGGCCTTCCTGACCTCTGAAGATCTCTCTAATGACTTCCTATTAGCCCTAGCATTAACCGTGAACCACCGTTTACACCTCCTATCAACTCAAGGATATCTCATCTTTCATCAATTAACTGCATGGCACTCAAGATTCTGAGAAATATATTCGTTCTTTTATTCCAACTTGTCAGAACAGTCTTCCACTCAATAACTGTCAAGTATCTTCATTCACCTGTTACAAAGAACTGGATTAAAGGAAGTGTGTAATGAAGTGCTCCTTTCCTGCACTTTTCATGGTAGAAAGAATTGACCTCGTTCTTTTGATGACATTCACTCATCAAATCACAGCAATCATAGTGTCTTCCACAAAATGGGAGTCAAATATATAAATATTATTTTATTTTATTTTTTTAAATCTTTATTAGCTGAATTGAGGCCAGTGCACTAGAAAAAATAGCTGGATTGGATAATATTTCAAAAGTCAGCTATATTTACAGGTATTTTTGCAAATTAGTTTTTTGTTTTTTAAAAAATTTGACCACAATTTAACGTTTAGTGAATAAATACCACACTGACTCGCTAGTGTATTTAGCTACAGAATAATCAAATAACTTTGCCATAACTGTGCAATTACAAAATGTTCCTGTTGATTTCAATGAATGTCAATGGGTAATTAAGTAATTAACTTGATGAGGTCTTTCGATACAATACACTTTGCCAATCTATTTTTTTTTTAATTTGATTTAGTGCTTAGCAAATACTGACTAAAGAAAAGAGGCTGATAATACATGAATACATTGTGGGACATTGACATATTCTTCTGCCATGTAAAGAAATCGACCGCTATGTCCGACCTGTGTAGTACATTGGTGAAAAAGAACCCTTCTGATAAGATCAAGTCAATAGAGGGTAGCTACATAGTTAAGAGTGGAGTCAAATCCCAGAGTAGGAAGTCTGGTACCCTTTTAAAACTTCACCAGCCACCACAGCTCTTGACAAGGTATTTTGTAACTCTAGAAAACCATCATTATATGCAGGGATTACTTCCTATAATAAAGAGAGAATTTCCCCTTGCAACATGTGCTGTGATTAAAGAGACTCTACATAGACCACACCAGGTGTGTTGCTTTCATTGGTTACGGTAAAACAGATCTTTTGGTCTGTCCCACAGCACTAAATTGCACAATTTTGTGTCTCTCTGCCTGTCCAGCTAGCTTAATGGCACGTGCCCCCTGTGTGTGGCACGCTATATAATTCTTCACCTACTCTAAAAAGACTACTCTCTACATACCTCAAAACAGAATGCACCTGTCATGGTTGATTGTGTATGTCCTACCTGTTCTATGTTAAATTTTGTATATATTGTGTATTAATATTGTTTTTGTATTTTATTGTACCATAATTGTATCAATGCAATGATTTGTGACCCAGGACATACTTGAAAATGAGAGAAATCTCAATGTATGTAAATAAATAAATAAATAAATACTTTAGAGAAAGATGATGTTTTGTCACCTCTAAAAATTAATTCACAGAATTAAAGAGTAATCCAATCTCAGCCAAAACGGTTTCCTTCATTTAAATCGACTGTATAGGTGAAATGCATAAACCATATTTTCTTTGTTATAATTTTAGTAGTGCAAATAATAAAAATACCCCTACATGAAGTTAGTGTTTACCTGTTGTGGTAAAGGACACTTTATCTTAAATGAAACGAAATGTAAATGAGTCTATATTGTTTGCTAGTAGATATGCTAGCTCCAGGAAACTGATCGAAGCTGTAATGAAACATCTATCAGCTTAGAAAAAAATGTCTTTCATTGAATCTGTTGAATAGTATTGAAGATTATTACTGAACTCTGCTGTGCTGGGCTTTGTGGGATATGCTCAGTACTCCCATTGAAAGCAGTGTGAAGCCTGGTTGGCTGACCTGTGTCAACGTTATACTTGTTTGGACAGAGATATCTGGAGAAGCCCTCAAGGTTGTTGAAGCGTGTGCTGAAATCTCAAAAGAGAGAATGTTTTTTTGTTTTGTTTTATTTATTTTTTTGCATATTTTTTTTAAGCAATATCATACAGATAAAAAAAAAATGATATTTGTTTCATTCAGCCTGGGAATGACCTTTTAAATAAAATGGCGTTAAATCTAACTAAATCAATACACTAAAATCTAAATGATAACTAAAATCTATACACATTGCAAAGAATGAGGACCTAATTGAGGACTTAAAGAAAAAGGGTAAACAAAAGATGCTAGTTTGTAAACAATTTAAAAAAAACCCTCAATTAGCATTAAATTTAAATATTGTATGTGGACTGTTAAGACATAATAGTGGGGGTGAGAGGGTATGCTTTTTTCAACCTCAGCCTCCAGGAGCATTGCACCCCAAAACTGAAAAAACACTAACGGCACATAGTAAAAGTGATTTGCCCTCCTGCCTCTCGAGCCCTGAACTACTACCCTCTCTAAGTCAGCAATGGCATTGAGTTAGAACATTGTCAAGTACACAGTTAATTATTACTGAAATTCAGAGGGTCACAGAGCCCCGGAGGTGACAGCTAAATTTTATTTTACATTGTGTACATGCTGTGCTATATTGTGTTGTACTATCAGCGTGCACACAAGATAGTTAACTCAAGTGTGCTCTTTAACTATTTTGTCCTCACTACATCGTTAACTTGTGCATACAACTTACTAAATCATGCTCATGTGACAACTAATATATATTGCATACTCCTCCAGCTGATTGAGATTCTCACTCAATTACCTCTTCATTCCCTTACATACATTCCCTTACATACCAATAGCTGCAACTCTCTGTGAACTTCTTTTAGCCATCACTTCCAAATTCCCCCTGCTACCTCTTTTCTCAAATCCCCATTGTATCCTTTAG
Organism: Pelobates cultripes; assembly: GCA_933207985.1. Lineage (NCBI taxonomy): Eukaryota > Metazoa > Chordata > Amphibia > Anura > Pelobatidae > Pelobates > Pelobates cultripes. Next base: position 25,680,839 of record OW240917.1, read on the forward strand.
ATTGTAAGCTCACCGGCAATCTAACTAAGCACTTTGTATAAAAGAGCTTCAATGGCTAGATATCAGCTTACAGACAGGGCCCTCTCTACCTTTTGTATTTGTCGGTGTATATTGTACGTTCTCCACTAATTGTACAGTGCTGCGGAATCTGTTGGCGCTTTAGAAATACCTGTAATAAATAAATAAGTATCTGCTTTACTCTCTGCTGCCTCTGTCTGATAAAGCTGTCTTAAAGCTTGTTAACTATCATGTACTATGTTGTGGGCATGAGCTACTAAATCGTGTTAATGAGATAGTACAGCGTGTGCACAATGTTAAAAAATATTTTACGTGGCACCTCTGGGGCACCGAACAGGTTTATTTATTAAAGAGTGAGTTTACTTGAGATGAGGTACAATCGAATTCTAGGCTACAAAATGTAAGCCAAAACAAAATCATCTGTATAATTCTCCAATTTGCGAACATTTTGGCATAAAATGCCAGACTTTTTTGTAAAGTCACTTTAGAGTTTAGTAAATAAGCCCTCACTCCTTCATTCGTGGATTCTAGATTTCAGTCCTTGATGTCCTACCGGTGACTCAGAAAAGCAAATAAAAGAGAAATAAAAGATGATTATGCCATTAATTCTGTCTCTGCTACTTCCTGAAGTGGAAATTTAATTTCAGGGAAACCATTTTATCATTTATTTAGCGACCCGAAGAAGGTACGCGTAGCATTCGTGGGATGAGCTATGGACAAGGTCAGGAAGTAGGTAACAATTCCTAACAGTTCACAATTCAGATTCTCAGTGATCTGAGGGTTAAAGGTGTAATCTGTTTTATGGAAGCAATATATTTTTAACACGCTGAAGTCACAAGTATTTTCTTTCTGCGCAACCTGCTGACCTATGCTGAAAGTTGACTCTGCTTCCAGTTAGCTAGAGTTCACCATTTAATCGAATGCTATTGCTCACAGAAAACTAATTTAATTACATGATGGAGTTCTAGGTACAAACATGAAAAGGTTCTCCCTCGGGCAAAAAAAAAATGTTACAAAGGTATCCAAATGGTTAAAGTAATTTTTAAAAAAAAAATTGTAGCTTGATATGGTCTTTGAAACAGATCACGGGATAGCTCGGAGGACAGAAAATAAATTATGTAACATTTTCAATATAGAAAGAAAGCAGGTTTTATGAAAATAGGTGGTAAAGAATAGAAGATCATCCCTTTGAATCAGTGGGGTCAATGGTCTATAGGCAAGATTATTACAGTACAATCTCTGAAACACATGTTATATCAATACATGTAGTAATAACAACAGATTTATTCGGAAAAAAAATCATGGTTTGATAAAATGCCAAAATATACTTTGTAGCATTATATAAGAACTATTGGAATTAATTTACTGAACTAAAATGAGCTAATTTACTCAGTAAAAGCTGTGATAAGATCATTTGCGTAAAGTAGGCAGAAAGTGTTGACTTCAAATCTCTGATTTTTTTTCAACTCAACCATTGGAGACATTTAGAATTTTCATAAAAACACCTCATAGAATGCTATTTAATGAGAAAACCTCATGGATTAAGTAGCAATGTACAAACCTTTTACCTTATTCCAGTAATGAGACAATTGTCAATATAACTTCACAATGTGTGTTTAGAATGTTGAACAAGTCACCTAACCTCAGGGTTAGCGGACAAAACCTATCATTTATGAGTTACACACATCATTCTTAGTTGGCCTTTATCCTCTCTTATCAGATCCAGAGCCTATATTTAGATTAGTATCCATTAGTATCCATCTAATGAATAACATTTTTGGTAATATTTAAATCTTCCATTAAGTAGATAACCCAGTCTAGCCTAAAATAACTAGAAAGGACACTGTAGCAGATCAGTAGTTGGCTTGGTGGACTCTTCCAGATCGGTAGTTGGCTTGGTGGACTTTAATCTGTCCAGCCACCAACATCAGCCTCAGACTTCCTCAACTAACACTCCAGTTTAAAAATCTTCTTCCTGTGAAGTTCTATTCAGAAACATTCCATACAAGAATGGAACTGATATGTGATTTCAGTTTTTATCTTTGCACACATAACTACAACCAGAATTACAGCACAAAAAACCCCACAAAAATGATAATTGTGCAGAATTGACAATAGGATTATTATCCAAAATAGCCAAGCTCAGTTGGAGAATGTAGGTCTAAGAACCATTAATTCTCAATATTTCCAATTAAGAGACTAAACCATGTTGTTAATGCTATTTATCTGAGGATATGTATAATGGGGACAGCAACAGAAAAAAGGACAGCACAGCAATATCTTTCCTGCAGCAGATTTAGAACAGTGATTTATTCCAGGACTCATATTATAATAAACATATAGCAGGTACATCGACAACATCTTTATCATTTGAGTAAAATGTAAAGTTTCAGAATTTATTTAACTCATTCCATTATTTGATAAAATGCACTGTGAACTCTTTTACAGAAAGTGTGAACATCCAAGACTCAACAAAAACAACAGTTAAGCAGTGGTAAACTCCACGCATTTATATACAAAAAGCCCAGACATTTGCAGCTATCTCCACACCTCCAGCTTCCATTTTACTTAAACTAAACAATACATCATTGCTTGTCAGACTCCCAGATACAAGTGCATATGCTGAGATACAGCGAAATGAAACACACGTGTAAAACACTATCTGAATCATTCACACAGAAACACAAACCAAGGACCATATCTGTAAAAATAAACTCTAAAAAGTCAGGTGCGCCCATTCTGCAATCCAGAGATAAAAACCACCACAAGTTTCCCATTATTGGCCACATGCACCCTTGCTTTTGAGATGTATACATTTAAAACATTGTCAAAGTACAACTCAATTACATCACATTTAGAGAAACATTCATAAAATGCCGGCAAGCGGGAGGTTAAGGTAATGTTTCGTCTATTTCTGTGCGTCCAACTTGTCTTGTTCCAACAAATTGCACGCAAAAATAATAATAATGCTCTAGGGCAAATTAGGTAATATTAACTTTGGAGGAGGTTAAATTTAGCATTAACTATAACCCGGGCCACCTACCTAGCTACTTCTAAATCTACATCACTGACTGTTTACACTAATGCTGCGGCTGAATTTGGAGACATTATAGTGTTTGTAAATGACAGCGACATTTAAATATCAGCATTTTTAAAGTGAATCCTCCTGAGCACAGTATGATGTGGTTCTAATAAACATTTCCCCAGGGTCTCTTTACAAGCACTCCGGGAATGACTGTAATTGCAACAAAAACTGCTAAAATATAAATAGATGAGATCTAAGGGAATTTAATTTGTGAATGGGACCACGCAATTCATCAAATCTTGCTACATGCTGTGTCAGCACATTTAAACAACGCAGTGATCACAACAATAATTCAACACATTAAAGGACTATACTCCTACACATCAAAAATTGCTGTCTACATCTAAAACTGAATGCCACGTTGCTACAAAGTTAAAATCATCAAATAAGTAAATGGAAGGAGGAATCTACACGGGCATTCAATTAAAGAGTATTGTCATTACCCAATATTTTTTATACATATTTTTAATTACTTATCTCCTAAGTTTATATATATTTTTTTAGCAGTCTAAAAAAATTTTTACATGTAGAAAATGACACATCTGTCCTGGAGCTGTCCATTTTCATCTTAGCATTCTGTCAGCCATTGTTATAAATGTTGCCACTTTTTTGCCATCAACATTGTTAGTGTTATTGAAACATTGTTGTTGTTTTTTACCCCTACGTAATTTGCATTGTTTGCCTTGGCTGTGCCTGGAATTCACTGGATTGTAAAGCCACTTTCTAAATTTTTTAATTAAAATAAAATAGAATATCTAATGAGAAATGTTTAAAACTGTTTATAGGTGATTTTCAATGGGTTTTTTAAATGGCAAAATCTCCTGTTAAGTGACAGTACCACTTTAAAAAAGAGCTTTAGCAGGTCAATCATTCTTGTATGTTTAGCTTTGATGATCAGAAAACCCACTGAACAACTTGTTGCTGTAAAATTATGTTAACCCCTTAAGGACACATGATGGAAATATTCCGGCATGATTCCCTTTTATTCCAGAAGTTGTGTCCTTAAGGGGTAATGCCAAAAGATCAAATCAAATTACTGAAAGAGACATGGAATTATTAAATTCCATTCTGCTTCAGGCAGATGACAATGACTTCTAATATGGTTGAGTAGCTAATAAAAATTTGGATATATTGTAAACAGATAAAAAATCGAAGGATCAATCTGTTATTTTCTTTATGTTCTAGTAATAGTATCGGATTATCATAATGCAATTCCCTTGTCTATTGTCTATAATGACCAATTTTGTGAGTAAACCCATGTGAATTTGTGCAAAAATACCAAAGCCTTATCGCACTCTGTTGGCAAATCACGGAGAGAGAACTTTTTACCATGGAACTTCCATTTTCGATAAGTATCCTAATTACGGTTCTTTATACAAGGCCACAAAGATGAACTGTCACTTTCTTGTTGATTTGGTTTTTCATTCTCTCACTCCCAGTTAATGTAGTTCCCTCATTCTATTGGGGAACATAAAATGGAGGAGGGAGGGGGGTGGGGGGGATGGCAGGGAGGGGGTGAATGGAGTGTGCTGTGATAATATGCTCCTTTGGTCTCAAATTGGCCTTCTTTTTTGTAGTTGTCCCCCCCCCCAGGCAACATGTAGCCAGCATTCTGCATACACATGTGGTCATGGACCACATTTTAGGAATCATGTGATGTTTAAAATCTGCATAGGATGCCAGGCTGTGCCTTCAATGCAAACTAAAATGTACAACTCCTCCCCAAAGGACACAGCCATTTGTAAACCTTCAAAAGCATAACAGCAAACGATTAACTATTAGAAGGTGACTTTTCCTCAGAAATGACAGGTCCTCTTTAACCACTCTTTTGTATGAAGATTCCCATCAGTAATTATTTTCTGAAAGCCATATACTCTTGCAGATTATTCTTCCCTTAAAACCAGGTTTACGTGCACTAGTAATAAAAAAAAAGGGTAAATAAAATTGCCTGTTGTTTATGATCTAATTCTGTGAATTCAGCTACTTTTATGGCTACAAGAAAAAACACACATAAAAAGAGATAAAACCGCATTGTCTGCAGGCCCAGGACAGATGGAAATGTGTGTATATATATATGCTGCTACATACAGTCTATGTCTCTAGACATTTAGTAGGTCATCTACAGCTGTAAAGAGCTTCCACATTAGATGCAATGACCCTTGGTCGTTTTCTTTGCCATATTTCCTTTTAGGTTGACTCCCTGTCTTTTAAGTAACACTTAAAGAGGATAAAAGCACCTTTCAAAGAACTGATGTACTTTCTACAAGATAAAACTCTTCAGCTGCAAAATTAGAGGTTGTCAATTGTCAATGCAGACAAGGTAAAGCTTGGAATGACCTGTCAGTAGCATTGCTAATAGCCTACATTGCAAATTATAACAAAAGTTGACAGCATTGGCTGACTATTTTCTGTCTGATGTGAAAGTGTCATTAACTTAGGATTGAAAAGGAAAAGTTGCTCATATTTATGGTCACATTGAAAGTTGAGACTCAAGGATTTACCAAATCATACAAAAAATGAAATGCAATGCGCCTGTCAATTAGTTTGCGTTAAATGATGGGACAATTTAATGTATCCCATTGCAAGAAAATAAGATTATATACAAGGAAATGGATGGTTTCCAAAAAAAAAATGACTCCCAATAAATGTTTAATGGACTACTGGCCTCCAAGAATTGCTTCTCCATTGTAGCAATTTTAGCAAACTAAAATATGGATTCAGAGATATCGAAAATAAAAAAATAGATATAAAGGTACAATAATATTATAATCTCAAACATAAAAGTAAAATTTTCAAATTCCCAGAGATATTAAACTTCAGTGGAGTAGTTCCCATGACATCCTTGTCCCCTAGATAAAATAAAATTGTAAAACAATATTGCTAACCGACTTATAGTAAATGTAACTGGAATGAACACTTGAAGATAAGATTTTAAAAATCCCAGAGTCTTTTACTGATACATGGGTGTATATATATATATATATACACTGATCAATATGATATATAGCTGGAGAATCTATAAGAAAAAAAATAAAAATTAAACAAAACAGTGTAATATTGTGATAAAAAATTATTATTATGATATTTATAGAGCGCCGTCAAATTCCGCAGCACTTTACAATGGGTGGACTAACAGACATGTAGTTGTAACCAGACAAGTTGGACACACAGGAACAGAGGGGTTGAGGGCCCTGCTCAATGAGCTTACATGCTAGAGGGAGTGGGGTAAAATGACACAAAAAGGTAAGGATAGTATTAGACTAATGACAGTTGCAGAAGAGGAATCAGTTAGGAGCTATTAACAGTTTAATTGATATGATCTCTCCCTAGTCAAGAGGGATGGGGAGAGATCAGGAGAGGGCAGGTAGATTTACGTGTCATCTGCATAGAAATGATATTGGAAGCCAAAGGAGCTAATGAGTTTACCAAGGGAGGCAGTATAGATGGAGAACAGTAGGGGACCAAGGACTGAACCTTGGGGGACACCAACAGAGAGGAGTTGGGGAGAAGAAGCAGAGCCAGAGAAAGAAACACTGAAAAAGCACTGGGAGAGGTAGGAGGAGCACCAGGAGAGAGCAGTATCTCGTAGACCGAGAAGGATGGATGAGAAGAAGCTGTTGATGATCAACAGTGTCAAAAGCCGCAGACAGGTCAAGGAGAATTAGGATAGAGTAGTGACCACAAGATTTTGCAGCGAGTAGATCATTAGATACTTCGGTCAGTGCCGTTTCCACAGAGTGCTTAGCACGGAAACCAGATTGAATTGGGTCTAGCAGAGAGTTGGACTCGTGGAAGTCTGTCAATCTCGCATACACAATTTTTTCAAGGATCTTGGATGCAAAAGGCAGTAGCGAGATTGGACGATAGTTGGATGGGGAGTTAGGGTCAAGATTGGGCTTCTTTAGAATTGGGGTTACAGTTGCATGTTTGAAGGGCAATGGAAATATACCAGAGGAGAGAGAGAGATTGAGAATTGTAGTGAAAGGTGGAGAAAGAGAAGAAGACAGAGTACGGATGAGATCCGAGGGAATTGGATCTAGGGAGCAGGTGGTGGGGCGGGAGGACTGGAGCAGAGCAGAAACCTCTTCCAATGTAGCGGGTACGAATGAACATAGAACAGCAGAGGGAGTGAAGTTAGGGGTAGTATTGTAAGGGGAAGAAGAAAGATGAGATATCTCTTCTCTGATTGTAGAGATCTTGTCAGTGAAGTGAGTTGCAAAGTCTGTGGCGGTCAAGTTAGTAGGTGGAGGAGGAACAGCAGGGTGAAGAAGAGAGTTAAATGTGCGAAATAGTCATTTGGGCTCACGGGAGAGTGTGGTTATGAGGGTATTGAAGTAATTAACTTTTGCAGAGGAAAGAGCCAAGCTGTATGAGCTCAGCATAAATTTATAGTGGAGAAAGTCAGATGCACAGTGAGACTTTCTCCAACAGCGTTCAGCAGTTCTGGAGCATTTTTGAAGGTATCGAGTGAGCTTGGTGTGCCAGGGTTGTTGTTGCGGGGGCCTGCGGCATTTAAATGTACAAGGTGCCATGATGTCTAGTTGAGAGGAGAGGGTGGAATTGTAGAAGGAGGTTGCAGAACTAGGACAGGTGAGGTTTGAGATAGGTTAAAGGAGAGTTTGGAGATTAGTGGAGAAATGCTCTAGGTCAAGACATTGGAGGTTTCTGTGAGAGTGATGTTCAGACGGTGGTGTCAATTGGGTCTTAGGTATGCCAATGTCAAAAGTCAGCAGATGGTGGTCAGATAGAGGAAAGGGAATACTGGAAAGATTAGAGGCAGTGCAGAGGTTGGTAAAGGCAAGATCAAGAGTGTTTCCTGCTGGATGGGTTGCTAGATTGGACCATTGCGTAAGGCCAAAGGCCATGCTTTTCTATGGGGATTCCCCTGATGCTAGATGCCCTCATTCAGAGTATGAGAACGTCCCACATCATTTAAGCAACCTGAAGTCCATTAGGATCCAGGAAGTGTCTCTAGTGGCTCTCTGATTGACATCTACAAGAGGCAGTCCTGCAAGGTAATCTTTGTAGTTCTTCTAAAATTAAAAATGATTTACATTGCAAGACTAAGTGGACAGGGACATTGAACCTAGATAAGTTCAATAAGATGAAGGAATCTGGGTCCCTATAGTGTCCCTTTAAAAAAAAAAAATCCACTATGTGTTTATCCATTTTAGCAAAAGTCAAAGTGTATTTTAATTTATTCAGATTTAAAACCCTAAATGTATCTACCCTGTTTCTTATTGGACAATTATCTTCCCTATTCCTCTATTTGGATCCCAGTCCTGAGATCAAAGACTGTGCCCTGAATTCATTACTTGACATAGTTTAGTGTTATTGGAAAACTGAGGCTTTTAATTGTCCCTTTAAGATCATTAATAAACAAATTAAATGCAAGTGGACGCAGAACCGATCCCAGCGGTAATTCAATAACCACTTACTCTGGTTCCATTAATAACAATCCTCTCTATTAAATCCTTTAGCCACTTTGCTAACCAAGTAACTAAACATTTTTCTCAAGCATAGACCATTTTTGTATATAACTTACTTTTTTTTAGAAAACTTTCTGTCAAATTACCGTGCTACTATGTCGTACAGACATTTATTACTTCTTCTCTGCAAAACACTTCATCCAAATTTTTGAAATTATAATTCTATATATTAATGTATATCCTGTAATCTGCAGAACTCAGATTGACATATTATGGGGGGCAAATTAAACCCTTAGTGACCAGACCGATTTTCAGTTTTCTTACCATTTCTTATTCATTTACTGTACCCACACATATTATATCCCATTTTTCTCACCATTAAATGGTCTTTCTAAATATTCCATTATTTTCATCATATCCTATAATTTACTATAAAAAATATAAAATATGTTGAAAAAAATTATAAAACACTCTTTTTCTAACTTTCTGTTAGATATCTACAATGCCTGTGCTAAATAGTTTCTAAATTTTGTCCTGAGTTTAGAAATATCCAATTTTAACATGTTCTTGGGTTGTCTTCTTTTGTAAATGGTATGCCATCATGGGGGTAATTCTCATTCTTGGGCTACCATACGCTCTCAAAGGCAACATAACCAATCTGGAAAATTTCAATATGAAAAAATGGAAAAATAAAGCCTTATATTTGACCCTGTAACTTTCAAAAACACTATAAAACCTGTACATTCGGCAACTGTTATACACAGTAAACTTTGCTGAACACAAATATTAGTGTTTCAAAACAGTAAGATATATCACAACAATGATATCATCAGTGAAAGTGCAGTTTGTGTGTGAAAAATGCAAAAAATTTCACTTTCACTGACATCATCACTGTGATATCAACATTAACCAAAGCACTAACCTTAAAATGACTCTATAGTTGCCAAAACAACTTTAGCTTAATTAAACAGTTGTGGTGTATAGATCATGCCCCTGCGGTCTCATTACTTTTAGGAGTTAAATAACTTTGTTTATACAGACCTAGTCACATCTCCCTGCATGTGACTGACACAGGCTTCCTGAACACTTCCTGTAAAGAGTCATCTAATGTTTACACTTCCTTGATTGCAAATTCTGTTTAATTTAGAATTTATTATATCCTGCTCTATTAATAGCTTGCTAGCCCTTGCAGAAGCCTCCAGCATTTAATTATAGTTCAATTTACAGAGCAGGAAATAAAAACTTTTAAAATAAGTTAAAATCTGAAAATGAAACCTTCTTGTTTTCATGTAGGCTGTGTCAGTCACAGTCAGGTGAGGTGTGGCTAGGGCTGCATAAAATGAAACAAAAGTGATTTAACTCCTAAATGGCAGAGAATTGAGCAGTGAGGCTTCAGAGGCATGAGCTATACAAAAAGCGCTTTATTTAGCTAAAGTTGTTTTGGTGACTATACTGTCCCTTTAACTCTAATTACTAACTCAAATCTTAAGCATAACATTTACTCTAACTTCTGGTGTTATGGTTTATTATGATGTCTCTAGAACCCCTTTGATGGCCTTTTTTTCCCATAATACTAAGCTGAACGTTATGTATCTTTTATATTAAATGATTATTATTTTTTGCTGGCGTTAGAGCTTAGGATAGTAATAGGGTTAGAGATAGGCTCAGAGTGGACTTATTTAACAGTTTTGGTTAAAAGACTTCTGTGAATTCCTATGTGTTTGTCTGCTCTATAAGCATGCTTGTTTACATGCTGCAACTATTCCATCTGCGTCTCTGGTGACCACAAAGAAGGTCTTGCAAACTCAGCCATGCACAAAAGTTTGAAGAGGTAGCAGAAAACAAGTTCTGTGAAGAAAAGAGCTGGAAGTACTTGAGATAATGTCAGGGAGAGAAAGAAGAGCTTTTCATCACGTGCACAATGAGCAGAAGAACAAATCGTACCATTTTAGGTATTTTTTTCCAATTTCATAGCATTTTTGTGAATTTTTCTGTGAATGTGACAAGGAAGCAAAAATAAGTAACAATCACAGAAAATGCACTTGACAAGACTGCCTTCCATTTCTGCTGCACCAGCAACTACTGTGAATGCACACATCGATCAGCCAACACCCACCCAACCATCCATCCACCCACCTCACTCCCTGCTGCAGCACCTAAAGCCTGTAACACGGAGTGCAGCAATTCCATTAGACAATGCATCCCGGAGGCTTGCTTAGTATCAGTGAAGCACTTTCTAAACTAACTGAGGTTTATTCTCTAAACACTGCAATGGGGTTAATTGGAAAAAATGGCAACATTTAGGTTAAAAAACAAGCTGTGACTATAGCTGTGCTGGATAATTTTTCAAAAATCAGTTTTTTTTAATTAAATTCTGTTAATATAATTTAGTATTTATTGAAAAATACTTTAAGCATATATCTTTCTACTACTCAGAGTTCTGGAATAACTACATGTGATGTTTGTAATTTGAATACAAGTTGAAATGTGTAGAATTTTTTTTTAGTTTGTATATATAATTATACATACACACACACACATACATATATATACACACACACACACACACACATGTATGTATACACACACACACACACACACACACATATATGTATACACACACACACACACATATATGTATATATATATATATATATATATATATATATATATATACACACATATGTATATATATATATATATATATTTATATATATATATATATATATATATATATATATATATATATATATATATATATATATACACACACACACACACGCACACTGTGTCTATATACAGTGCTGTGCAAAATATTTAGGCCACCATTATAGTTGCTGTTTTAGAAATGGTATATTGACCATATATAATTATTTCTCAGTCGCTTCATTAGAATGCAATCAGAAAATAAAGAAAATGTGTATGCAGTATGTATGCAAGGCCACTCTCAATGAGAAATTAGCAAACAAACTGGATACTCCTGTAATGGCACCCCCAGGCATAAAAGGGGTTAAACCGCCATTTAGAGGATATTCCCCTTCCAGATATATAGGCAGCTACTGTAGACACCAATCCACCGAACCGGAGAAGCATTTGAATGCTCTCAAACATATGAATGCTGTAAACAGCCAAATAGGAAAAACCATACGAATAGGTTTACACTCCTAGCAGTCAAACTGGAACAGCATACAATAAATCCCCCCAAGAACGAGCAGGGGCGGACTGAGAACCCTCAGGGCCCCCGGACAAAATAAATCAAGGGCCCCCTTACAGGCCCCACCCATACTCTGCAGCAAGCGCCACCCTTGTCCCGCCTCCATGCACCGCCTCCAGCCACACCCTACACAATCTTTAGACACAAGGAACAAAAGGGCAATAAGCCCTTCGAGGCCCCAGTAGAAACTACAATTGAGGGCTAATGGGCCATGGAGGGGATTTCTAGCAGAGGCTAGAGTCTAATGGGGCCTGGAGGGTGGTCTCTCCAACACTCTGGTTCCTATTCACAATATAGCAACACAACATAGCTCGCCGATACCTAAGCCAAGTTGGCTCCTCTTACCTTAATTACTGTTGCTGGCTGGCAGTCTGTGGGCTTGCTGGCTGCGGCTGGCAGGCTGTGGGCTTGCTGGCTACTGCCGGCAGGCTGTGGGCTTGCTGACTGCGGCTGGCAGGCTGCGGCTGGCTGGCTGTGGCTTGCTGGCTGTAAGCCTGTGACTTGCTGTAGGCCTGTGGGCTGGCTACTGGCCTGTGGGCTGGCTAACTGGCTGGCTACTGGCCAGCCTGTGATTTGGCTGGCTGGCTACTGGGGCACTTGTAGATTATTTAAAGAAATAATCCATGCACAATAACCACTACTGCTCCAGAGTAAGTAGTCAAACCAATTAAGAACAGTTTGACAACTTACCTGGGATCTGCTGGGATATGGGGCTGTAGTAGGGAATAGGAGCAGTGGTGCAATGTGTGTGAAAGGTTCAGTGTGTGTGTGGGGGTGTGGTGTGTGAATGTGTAGGGTGTGTGGGCAGTGTATGTGTGTGGCAATGTTAGTATGGGGGGCTGTGTATGGGGGTCTGTGTGTATATGGGTGGGCAGTGTATGTGTGTGAGGCAATGTGTGTGAATGTGTATGGTGTGTATGGGGGCAGTGTGTGAATGTGTATGGTGTGTGTGTGGGGGCAGTGTGTTTATGGGGCTAGAGTTCACTCTCACCACTGCGACCACCAGGAATCCATGGGGGTTACAGTGTTGAGAGTGAACTCTAGCCCGTAGCTCCAGGGCTAGAGTTGACTCTCGCAAGAGCAGTAACGTTGCCATGTTAACCGCGGCAACGCTCTGTGCTCGCGCAAGAAGGACCCAGAGGAGCTGCAGGGTGAGCTCCCAGGTCCTCTCTTCCTCCCCTGCCCGCACGGTGCCTGCGGACAGGGGAGGGGGGGGCATTCTTCCCTCTCTTTCTCCCCCCTCCCCCAACTCTCTATTCCCCCTCTTTCTCCCCGTGTCTCATTCTTCCCTCTCTGTCTCTTTCTCCCCCTCCCCATCTCTCTATTCCCCCTCTTTCTCCCCGTGTCTCATTCTTCCCTCTCTGTCTCCCCATCTCTCTATTCCCCGTGTCTCATTCTTCCCTCTCTGTCTCTTTCTCCCC